>OY979713.1:5053793-5774793 GCA_963855925.1 Inga laurina
GATAATTCATAAAGATTGTCCTGAAATGTCCCTAGTCGGTCATCTATGCGGGAGCAGAGATGAAACAAGATCAGTATGACTTTGATAAGATATGGAGATACGAATCAAAGTCTTAGGCACTTGTAAGAGTACAAGGTGCTGGACCGACCCACTATGAGAAAGTTACATAGATCAAGTCATAAGCTCTTCTCATGTATAACCACGTAACAATGCCCTTTGACCTGAGGTCATCATGGATTCCTACATGAGAGTTGCTAAGCTTTGAACTAGTCAAAAGTCACCTTTGACCAGGTGATGATAAAGGCTACAATCGGACTTGGTGGTTTTTCATGCAGAGGAATATGAATGATCAAGATGGAATTTGTCCCTCATATTAGTAGAGAGATATTACTGGGCCCCTCGATGAGTAAGTCTGAGAAATGTATGGCCATAGTGCAATGGAAAGGAGTTTCCATTTCTATTGTCAGACTACTCAGGGATCGAGAAAGTAGCAGTCATGAATAAGAGGATGACATTATCCATGGCTCATCCTTGACCAATATATCGTGTGACAAAAGGGACGTGACATGGTTGTATGACAAGTTGCATCGTGTTAACAATCGTGATGTCTTGCTAGACGCCGCTTGCGACTTGTGGGTTAGTACAGTTATTAGCCCACTGCCAACTTCATATGGGCCTATAGGGTCGCACACAAGAATGGCCCAACACAAGATAATGTTTAATTAGGGTGGATGAATTTTATATATATATATATATATGTATATATGTAATATAAAAATTCGTTAATAATATTATATAGATATGTATTTTCAAAATACATATTATATATATGTATGTGTGTGTGTGTGTGTGTGTGTGTGTGTGTATTATATGATATTATTATATTGTGTTAGTTTTAAATTTAATTTATTAAGGTAAATTAAATCTAATAACTAACTTGATAGAGATATGGTATCTCAGATTTAATTTATGAAGATAACTTAAATCTAATGGCTTTTTATTTGGATTAAATAAATAGGTTAAATTAAAACTGTTGGACAGATTTAATTTAAACTGAATTTATTTAATTAGCTCATCAAGATAATTAATAGTTAATTAATTTCAAAATTAATGATGATTAATTTTGAAATTTGAAAATAGCTTTCATAGCTTATAAACTTGATAGAGCAGAAATACTGAGATACATATTAGAATTCAAAGCTGCAAGGGAAACCCTAGGAGACATTAGAGGCCCTAGCACGTAGTCTTGGTCGGAAAGCACTCGTGTGGATACCGGTAGGGGAGCGGACCTGACGTGATGGTTCCTAGTGATCGTGAAAACCCTAAATCAAAAAGGTATGAATCCTTCCAATTTGGTTTAAACGCCGTTGATAGATCCTCGATTAGGATTGGTAAAATTTTTAAAATTCTTCTGCTGTGCCTGCCGATCCTAACAACTTGGACTTGGACTTGGGATTACTTGGGTTAGCCTTTTAGAACGTGGGATTACTTGGACTTGGGCTGATATATATGTTTTAAATGTAAAATAATGAGTGTTGGGCTTGGGCCATTGAAAAAGCAAACAAAACATTAACATAGCCCATATGTTATATTTTGTTATTTCGGATATTCGGTTATAACCAAAAAAATTTTATAACCACCGAACCAAACACCGAAATGCTATAAGAAAAAAACCGAAAAATATCCGAAAACTGAAATAACCGAACCGAAATAGCATTATCTTGATGATTTGTCTTGTGAATCATTTCCCTCTTCATTCACTAATTTTTTACCTTGATAGATCTAAAATTTAATATATTTTATCCCACCTTATTTTTTTATTTTGGGTTAATTTGGATTTATTAGATAATATTTGGATTATTAGCCAATTTTAGGAAATAACATAAATATAAATTGATTATGATATTATTGAGCTCAAAATTAATATTTTGATTGCTATCTTGTTATTGGATAATATTTTCAAATATATGATAAATCACGATTTTATTTAATTATTGTAGGATAAGGAAAAACATATTAAAAGATCCTACGGTGCAGAAATTTTTTTGAAAGCTAAAAGAGGATCTAATGATGGAATTTTATTTGGGCTTCTTAAATTTTAATGGGCTCATATTGATATTCAAAAATTCTCCCATCCTTTCTTAAAATTTCGCCTAGCAGCCACCAAGAAGGGGAAGGCCAAGACTCAGCCGTTGGAATTGATTTTACCGAGGGAAGCACGCTGAAACTGCAGAATTGGGTTCTATTCAGCTATCACCTTCTCATTCTCTCTACCTGCCATTTTTATTCATTCACAGCGACACCCCACCTCTACAACTCATTACATACTTCTTTCCATATATATTTCTTCATTGCATGCGGGGTGACGAGGCACTGAGTTCATCAATTATTCTCAACTTCTTCACATGCCTGTGACGTGTTTGAAGTTTGAAGGTAGAGATAATACCATGGCAACTTAGATTATTTGGGGAGGTAATTTGGGGAGGTGTATGGAGGATGTTAGAACCTAGGAGTTTATACTTGAATACCATAAGAGAGTATCTTTCTTTTTATCTTTTTGATTCAAAACTTGAGATTGTTTAGTTTTAAGTGCCTGTTTGGATTAACGGTGGAGAATGAGGTTTTTTTTTTTTTTTTTTTTTTTTGCAGATGGGCTTTTGAAAAAGTTATATAGAAAAAAAAGGAGCTTTATAGATGTGATTTGGGTTTGGATTGACGGTGTCTGAAGTGACTTTTTTTTCATAAAAGTTAAAAGAAGTAACTTGGATAAGCTTCTCATAAAAACTCCATTTGTTTCATAAGCTTAGCCATCCCAAAAGCTTTCCCAAACACATCAAATGAACTTTTGGAGCTTTTAGCCCTCAGATAGGCTTTTTTTGGACCCAAACGGGTTCCCAAACAGACCCTAAATAATTTTGGGTTGTACTAATTGAGAACAATCTAATTTTAGATTGTAGACTCATTATTAATTTGGATTGAATTGATATTTTGGATTTGATTTGTTCTTAATTAATTGTTAGGATTTTTGTTTGCAAACTCTTTGATTGTTAATTAGATTATTTATTGAGTTTTCATTATTAATTTAACTGTCAATTTGGGTTTAATTTCTTGATTGTTTAATTAAGTTGATTAATTGTTGAATTGTTTAATTAGGCAATTGTGAACATAATTTTCAAAACTATCTTAACCAATTGTGATTGATTTTTAATGAATTTAATTAGCCGCCACTTATTTCATTATGAGCTTTCTAGTGGAATAAGTTATTGAGCTTTTTAATTAAGTGATTAAGTTTATTAATTCCAATTTTTCATCAACCTCCTTTTGATCTAATAAATTGAATGGCTAAGAAAGCTAAATCCACGTGAGTCATAAGTTGTCCCTTTCATGATCATAATTGAACTAAACTCTTGTTGTTTGTCTTGCTTTTGATTATTCTCTTTGCTTAACATTTTAATTCTTCTTTCATAAAAAACCCCCAAAAATTGCATTCAGATTCATATAGATTAGTCTTATTCTCCTAAAGGTTTTAGAGTCAATTGCATTAGTGCATTTAGTTAATTTAATTGCATTTAGGTAGTAGTGTCTTGCATTCTAATTTAGGTCCATTCCATTACATCTTTTGTCACTTAAAAATTAATTCTAAAGAAAACACATAGCTTGCTCCTTAGGAGAATAACCTAGGTTGACTCTAAACTGCATAATAATTTAGAACATAATTTAATTGATTGCTTCTGAAGCACGCATCATACTCTCATTTGTCTTGTCAATCCATCCTCTTTTCTCCCATGCTTACTATAACTGTGTTTGGTATCACGTTTTGAGGCAAATAAACCCGTTTTCTATGGAAATAAGCCCGAATGAGTTAGAGTTTTTTTAATGTTTGGTTTTAGCGTTTTATATTTACATTATGGGTAGAATAAGCTACTTATTAAATAAGCCCCTCACTACAGCTTTCCTATTAAGTCACTTATTATGTAAGTCGAGATACGATTCATCTCACATACTTACTTCATATATCGTAAATCATGATTTATAAATATTTATTGTCCAAAAATAAGCTATCTAAAATTGTTCATCTAAATATAAATCACATTATAAAAATCAATTTTTCTATTAAGTCATTTTTAATAAATCAGAATTATAATAAATCATTTTTCCTACCATTATCCCAAACACACACCATATTATGTCTGTTGCTACAATCCATCATCTTTTCTGCCTACTCCCTTCAATCTTCACTGTTGGTGTGAGTCCCATCTTCTAATACAACTTTTTCTTGATTTACGATCCCGTAGGTGTCTTTACGCCCATAGCCCATATGAGTGCCTAAATCCTCCATATCTCCACCTTGTAATATATATATTGAATATTTTCTTTAAATTTTCTCAAGTTACTCCTCCCTTCTTTCAACCTCTACTAGTGAACCGGCATTTTTTATTTTATTTAATTTATTTTTTGCATTAGTTTTCTCTTCGGTTGGGAGCCTTCAATCTTCATTTTTTTTTGTGTTTCTCATCCCTTTACTTTTTTTTTTCAAGTAAAAGCTTTTGTATATATTCCCTTACAATTTGATGTATTAAGTCTCTCATTCCTTCTCCCTTTTTGTTATTATCAATAAATATTAATAGGAATAAATTTAAAAAATATTAATAAATACAAAAATTATAACTTAAAGTTAAGATTAAGAACAAAAGGGAGTAACATGTAGGACATGAAAAACTCCCCCAGTTACCGGGTCATACAATTTTATGTGATTTAGTATTTAGACTTCGAATATATACACCCAATCGCAGTAACTCTAACTATTTCATGGCTGAGTCAAAACTCTATATAGTGAGAGGCTAGTTTGAATGCTTGGGAACTGGGGAGCACATCCATTATGCCGCATCTAAGTTCCCTTGTATAAGAGTTTAGCTGGAGCGAGACCATGAAAAAAAGATTTTGAATACATGTCTTGTTTATTTCATACTAATATTTTAAAATTTGGATAGAACGTCGAGTCAGTGGGTCATAGTTTAAACAATCAAATTGGTCAGATCGTCTAGTCAAACCATTGTCGCAATAATTAAATAAAAGATAATATTATACACACTTATAAATATATTAAAATATGATATTATTAAATAATTTAAAAATAAACTTAAATAGTTCAATTTAATAAATTCACTTGATAAATTAATAATAATATACTATATCTCACAAGTCACAACTCACAAGTATCATTGTTTGAATGGGTTGAAAATTAAGTAAGAAGTAAAATTATGAGGAAAAAATTTTGAAAATTATAATTTTTTCTCATATTTTATTATATTATTCTTTTCTCATACTCAAGCACGTTTGAACAGTAATATCAATAGTAATCTTTTTTTTAATGATCAGAAGTAGTAATCTGTTGATGGCCCAAAAAACACAAAGGAGTAATATGTTTTAAACCATATTTTTTTATTTAACTCTATTATTTTATTATAAACAAAAATTAATTTCTCCACCCACGTAAATGACGTGACCTTTAAAAAAGGATAGGAAAGATAACATCAGAGCTCCGCCATGAAAACCATGAGGCACAGTTTTCCATTATTCAGACTTTTTCCAGTTTTCTTTTGACTTTGTGCGCTCAAACATAGAAGTAGTAGTAGCCCTAATTATGTGTGTGTCAGAAGGTGCATGGGGTTGGAATGCAATAAAAGAGGAAATTACCGTTTTGGGAGTAGGGACATTTTTTTAACTGTTTCCTCCTCATGACCCCTAATTAATTTTGGACATGAATACCTGTGATGCGTCCATCCAACCTGACCTTCCATCACCTTCATAAATACATGCCAGGTGGCCATTGAATCCCAAACTCCATTCCATTCATCCTCTCCTAATATAATACATTGTTCTTTATTCCCCAACAAATGCAGAAGCCTTCCTTCGTCAACATTTGGTTTTCTTGGCTCCTCCTATATCCCCACTTGTTTGAACACAACAACATTTGAGCGAACACTTTTTTTTAGAATAGCAGGAGTATACAAGAAGTTAAATATTAAGCTATAATTTATTTTCTGTCAAATAACTAAAATGAATAAGGGAAGTGCACAAATAATATTTAAATTGTCATGACCTCTAAAAAGTGTAAAGAAATCAAACTTTGTGAAAAACATTTTCTAAAACAAGGCCTCTTGATGGTTGTGGTATATGTAGCCAAAAGTATTTGTGGGTGTGATATATGAAGCCAAAAGAACAAGAAGCAATAAAGGAGTGAAAAAAAAGAAGATAGGTATGTTAGTGCAAGCATTTCACCCAAGAGGAGGGGGTGAATTAGGTAATACCAAAAATTTCATTGCGTATATAAAAATCGACTGGAAATTTAAAGCAATTAAGAGCTAGGAGAAATATCACCGAAGTATACACCGGGAGTTATACTGGTTCGGTCACAACCATTTTGACCTATGTCCAATCCTCAGAGCTTCTCTGAGAGTTTCACTATATCTTCTAAGATTCAGTGGATTCTTGGCACCTCAATACACAGGAAGTTCCTTCACTGGACACTCGCTCCCCCTTACACGTTGTAATCAAATTCTCAACTCAAGGTTCCACAACCTTAAGTTGTCTCAATAACAAATATTTAGTTTGTAATGAAAATCTCTCTCACAGAGCAAATATATAATCAATGAAGTAGAAAGAGTGAGTATAAGAAAAAAGAGCACAAAGAATATTATGATTGATGTAAGTTTGCGTTTTCTTAGTTGTTGTGTTCTGTTCTTTGAATGCTCTATATATATATAGATAATTTGTGATGTCTGTTGGAAGCATTTCAACATATCTATTAGAGTTGCATAGCTTTGTTTGATCGTTCTTCGAATTTGAAAACTAACCGTTTGTGGTAGGTAGGCATTTCGGACGTTGTGGACGATATATTTGACTTCTCTCATGATTTCTTCATTGTTTATCTGCAAGTATACTCAAAAAAATAATACCATGAAAGGTTAATCATATAGATGACAAATCAATGAACATCAGATTAAAATCAAGCTTTCTGTACGACATTACTTGAGTGGCTACTTGAGTGATCATGCTTCATTATTCGAGTAGTCCCTCGAATAACTTCATAAAAAATAAGCCAGAGAGTAAGTCAATGTTGTTTGACTAGAATATACTCTGTTTACTTGAGTAATCCTTCGAGTAAGTATTCATTATCTTTTGATTACTCAGTGGTCCCTCGAGTAATGGTTCAAATAACATTGGAGATTACTTGAGTGATCCCTCGAGTAATAGCATTAAAATCTTGGCCGAGAGCAACTTCTATTTTGTTTACATGATTACTCGAGTAAACCCTCGAGTAATACAATTTTCATTTCATGTTACTTGAGTAATCACTTGAGTAAAGTTGCTTTTCTAAAGTGGTTACTCGAGTAATGTCTGTTATTTCTTGGCTGAGAGCTATTGCATAATTTTTTCTCTGATTACTCGAGTAATCCCTTAAGTTAGCTTCTAAATAACTTTGTAGATTACTTAAGTAAACCCTTCGAGTAATCCTATACAAATTTTGACAAAGAGCAAATATTCACATATTACTCAAATGATCCCTCGCGTAATGAAGTCATTACCTGAGTGCTTGATCGAGTAATCCTTTAAAAAGTCTCACAGTGCTTATTTCTCTGGTACTCTGTCTTTTATTACTTCAAGTAATGTTTTTGCCTGCAATTAAGATCTTAGTTACTTCGTTCAAACCTTTGATTTAAAACTTTTGTAATATTAATCCAATCTTTGTTATCATCAAAACATATGGGATATAACATTCTCCCCCTTTTTGATGATGACAAAACTTGGTGATTTTGAATAATGCTTTTGAAATTGAGTTTTCAATCATATGCTTCTAATAACTTTTTATATGAAATCTTTTATTTAATGTGAGTTTGAAAACTCTTTCGAAATAACTTTGTGAAGTTAATTTTGAATCCAAATTTAATGATTTTGAGAAATTTATTATTTGGAACCCTTTTGAATCCAATTTTGATGATGTTAAAGTCAAAAGCTCATAATTTTTGTGTATGTTCTAATTTGTTCACCTTGCATACAACCAAAAAAAACTCATTAGTCTACAATGTAATATAACTTCAATTGAAATTGCAAAAAGAGTTCATTACATAATCAAAGTTCATTACATAGTGAAAAACTAATAAAGATTCCCCCAAACCCTATACATCCATATTCATATCATCATATCACAAAATGATTAATCACATCACATCAATATCACATCATTAATCAAAAAATCACCCCAAGTTCTTCTCCCCCTTTTTATCTTCATCACAAGGAATAGGATTAATCAAGAGAAGGAGAAGGTCTAGATGTCTTGGCTGCAGAGATGGGGTTTACAGGAAGAGGTGTGAAGCCAGAGCTATGCGAATCATCTAAACTCGAAGAATCAGAAGGGGAGCTAGAAGGTTCAGGGTCAGGAAGAACCAAAGGTGGAATCACCATAAGATCCTTTGAAGGACTTGGTTTGACCTGAGAAGAAATCTCCACTTCCACTATTCTTTCAGGTGATCGATGATCACTAGAAGAGACAACTACCTCCTCAGTGCCTGTAGGGGATGCAATAGGTGTGGACATTGGCTCAAGTTAAACTGGCAGGGCTGGAGGAATAGAGTTATCAATAGTGATGTGAATAGGTTCAGATTTGAGTGGGTCTGGATAAGTGACGCGTGCTTCTGTCGCTCAAGCAATCAATTAAACTAGGCCCTAATTATTATGCAGTTTAGGGTCAACCTAGGTCATTCTCCCAAGGAGCAAGCTATGAGTTTTCTTTAGGATTGATTTTTAAGTGATAAAAGATGCAATGGAATGGACCTAAACTAGAATGCAAGACACTATTACCTAAATGCAGTTAAACTAACTAAATGTATTAATGCAATTGATTCTAAAACCTATATGAGAATGAAACTAATATATATGAAGTTGAATGCAATTTTTGGAGTTTTTTTTATGAAAGGGGAATTAAAATGCTAAGCAAAGAGAATAATCAAAAGCAAGACAATCAACAAGGGTTTAGTTCAGTTATGATGGTGAAGGGGACAACTTAGGATTCACATGGATTTAGCTTTCTTAGCCATTCAATTTATTAGACCAAAGGGAGGTTGATGAAAAATTGGAATTAATAAACTTAATCACCTAATTGAAACATGGGAAATCCTCAAGCTCAATAACATTTATTCCACTAGAAAACTCATAATGAAATAAATGGTGGCTAATTAAATTCATTAAAAACAAATCACAATAATTTAAGATAGTTTTGGAAATTATGTTCACAATTGCCTAATTAAACAATTTGACAATTAATCACCTAATTAAACAATCAAGAGATTAAACCCAAATTGACAATTAAATTAATAATAAAAACTCAATTAATAATCTAATTGACAATCAAAGGATTTGCAAACAAAAATCTCAACAATCATTTAAGAACAAATTAAATCCAAAATATCAATTCAATTCAAATCAATAATAAGTCTACAATCTAAAACTATATTGTTCTCAATTAATACAACCCAAAATCATTTAAAACTAAACAATCTTAGGCCATGAATTAAAAAGATAAAAGAAAGACACTCCCTTGTGGTCTTCAAGTGTAAGCTCCTAGGCTCTAGCTTCCTCCATGCTCCTCCTAAATTACCTCCCAAAAGAGCTTAAGCTTCCATAACAGCGTCTCGCTCTCCAAACTCCTTCAACCAGCGAACCACGACCATTCAGAAAGATAGATGGTAAATGAATGAATAATTAATAAATGGATGTTGTGTGTCTGTGCGAATGGAAAAAGAAATTGGAATTGATGAATAGTAATGGAAGATGGGGCCGTGAGTGTTGACTGAGAGAGGGAGAGGTTCAACATCAATGAAAGAGTGTTGAATGATACTCCGAACCGAACTGGAGTTTCAACGTATGTAGCAGGTACGTGTGTGTGATTTCCAGCGGCTGCGTCTCGGCCTACTCTTGTTAGGGGCTGCTAGGTTAATTTTGAGATAGTAAGAGGTAGTTTTGGGGCCAAACTTGAGCCCATTAAAATTCTAAAAGCCCAATAAAATTCCACCATTGGATTCTTTTTTTAGTTTTTAAGAAAAGTTCTGCATCATAGGATCTTCTAATATGCTTTTCCTTACCATGTAAGAATTAAATGAAATCGTGATATATCATATATTTGAAAATATTCTCCAATCACAAGATAACAATTAAAATATTATCAATTTAAGCTCAATAATATCATAATTAATTTAGATTTATATCATTTCCTAAACTTGGCTAATAATCCAAATATTATCTAATAAATCCAAATTAGCCTAAAATAGTCCCCAAAATAAATTAATAAGGTGGGATAAAATATATGAAATTTTGGATTTATCAACTCCCCCATACTTATCATTTGTACTCCTTGGCAAAACAAATCAAGACCAAGGGAGTATAACAAGACAAACAAAACAAAACTTCAAAAGTAAATGTTCCAATCACAAGTAAAAAGTAAACAAAAGCATTTCAACACCTCTTTTATCCAAGTGATTTTCTCATGACTCAAGAATACAAACTTCATGGCAATTTACTTGACAAAGGAGTATCTAAGCTAGAAATCCCTCACCAAGGATATGTGTATGTCACTCATAACTCAAAAGTGTATAATCTTGTGTTTACACTCAAATCCACCCTATCCAGTACTCCTTCCATAGGCTTGACATTGTAACGCCACAAATTTTTCTGAAGGGCTAATAACAATTATTAAGGATAATTATTGAATTAAAGTTGGAATTATTTTGTGTTATGTGGCAATTAAAGTTAATATGCCAAAATCAGAAATAAATTGAAGGAAAGGGAACTATTGGATAATTAGTTAGTGATTAGTGGAGAAATTAATTACTAACTAAGGAAGGAAATGAGAAATGTAATTAAATGGCTAATGGAATGGTTAGAGTAACTAAGTAGTTACTTACTTTGGAAGAGCCAATGAGAATGGGACAAGTGGTAAGATGAGAGGGTAAGAGAGTAGCTTGAAAAGTCAAATGTGCCATTATTATATCATTTTCCCTCTCTCTTACTCCTACATTTCGGCTGACCAAGGGATGGGGGCATGAATAACACTCATTTCATCTTCCTCACACACTCATCTCTCTCCTTCTCTCTTCCATTTTCGGTCTCCATTTCTGCAGAAGAAAGAAGAAGTGCCAAGGTAAGTTCTTGCCATTTTAACTCTTCTAATGACCTCTAAAGGAAAAAACTCCCTTCTTCAATCTTGTTCCTTGCATTGAGAGCTTCAATTCTATGGTTGTAGATTTACCATTGGTGGTGATTTGAACTCTCAAGGAGATATAAAGTTTGGAGAATCAAAGAACTCCTTTAGAGAAAGTTGAAGAGGTAAGTGAGTTAAGCATTTTGATATAAGTTTTGTGGTCATTTGGTTAAGTTGGAATTTTTGGGAATTGAGCCATATTTTTGAAAATTAGGGTCTTGTGGTGTTTGAGTTGTTGTTGACATGGATATGATGCTTTGAGATGTATCTTGGATAGATAGAATTTGATTGAAGCTTAAATGCCAAGTTTAACAATTTTGGGATTTTTGTTGAATATAGGCAAAAACCAGAACATATAGATGGAATGAGAATTTGGTTATTTTGATGTTTCCATTGTGTTCCTTGTGGAAAATTGTGTGGGAGTAGTGTTGGATATGAATTTTGAACCATTGGGAACTTAGTTTTAAAAGTGGCAAGTCTTGGTTAGTGAAAAACTCTGTTCTGGAAGTGGCTTTGCATGGACGTTTTAAAATAGTAAATGGTGTTGAAAAATTCTGAAACTTTCCAGTCTTAAATCTCACTTTCCAAGCTTCAAAATGGACATATATTTCATGTCATTTTGATTTTTGAGCTAGGAGTTATGACTATCCAAAGTTTGATGCTAAATCTGGGAACAATTCTGGAGCAGTGTGGACATTTCTTAAATTCTTTGTGTGGTGATCTCTGGTAATGGGCCATATTTTTCTAGTAAATAGGACTTAAATATCTTTCGATGGGCTTTAGGATCACCTCATTTCGAGTTTTCTAGAATTAGTTATAATTTTTCAAAGTTCAGCCAAGAAACAGAATTTTCTTGGCCGCAGCCAGAAAATTCTTGGCTGCAGCCAAAAACCTTCTGTGCTATTTTTGGCCGCAACCAGAAAATTCTTGGCTGCAGCCAGAAACTTTCTGTGCTATTTCTGGCTACAGCTAGAGGTTTCTTGGCAGCAGCCAACCCCTGTTTTCAGCACCTTGTGATTTTGAAAAGTGATTTCCAACCTAGTACTTCCCAATCCTTTTAGGTAATTGTTAAAGAATTTCATAGCTACTTAAGGGACTTTAATGATAACCAAAACTAAGTGTTTTGAAGTCATTTGAGCATTAGAATAAGTGATAACTTGTCATCCTTAATGATTATAGGATTTGATATTTGCCCGGAATGTAGAAGGCATACGGCTAAACAAGAACGGAAAGAACAAGGTAGTGATACTTTATCCTATATCATGTTTAATGCATTGCTCGTACGTATTTATCATTAAATGATGTTGATTGGGTCCATGGCGAGTAGCCCGGCCTTGAATGTTGTTGATTGGGTTTGTGGTAGTTAGCCCAACCTTGAATGTTGTTGATTGGGTCTGTGGCAGGTAGCCCAGCCTTGAATGAATGATTGAGTCACAGCGGGTAGCCCGGCTTTGAATGTTGTGTAGCTGAATTGTGATATATACTTACATGCTTTGTTTAATTATATATCATATACGTAAACTGTTACTATTGGGATTCTTTTAAATCTCACTCTTTTCAAATAACACTTTTTAGCCAGGGCAAGTAGATATCGGGACAAGCAAGTGAGCAAGGGCAACTAGGATTGCCGGTGGTAGTCTTAGTTTCTTTTTGGTTTTTGGTTTGACAACTGTATGTATATATTGAATTGACCATAGATTTATAATTTTTGTGTAATCCTCGGTTTGGGAAACTAAGATGGGCAATGATGTCCTATAAAACTCTTGGATTAATGATATTATCCCGAGTAAATGTTGGGAATTTTATTAATACTCTGATATTGTATATGTGACGAACCGAACAGGCCAATTGTTTTTGTGAATGAAAGGATGGAGATCTAGTCGTACGGGATTTTGGAAAAAGGTTTTTAATTACTCTGTATCTCTTATCCAATTATAAAATGAGTTTAAACACTAATCTCTGTATCTCTTGGGCTGTTATATATATGTTCTTTTGACGCGAACCTATGTATTGGTGATACAAAGGCCTGGTTACTCAAACATTTATAACTCAATAGCACCAAAATGCTACTAGCACGCTCATAGCTCTTACTGGCCATTTGACATGAAGATCAACATTAGTGATAAAGACCCCCGGTTACTAAGCACAGCTCAAACCAGCGGAACAAAATTTTACTGCTCTCTGTTTTTTTCAATATAGTATACCATACTTTTCACAATGACCCAATTCTTAATTTTATACATGTTCTTCCATCCAAAATAGATATAATGCAATGCTTTTCAACTCCTAAAACATTCAGAAGGGTAGGAATTTTTTTTAGTTATGGGGTGAGGAAAAAGAAGAGAAATATAAAATATAGGCACAAAGGGGGCGAAGCAAAGGATATATGTATGAAAATGGTAGGCTTTTTGGCTTATCTGGCTAAAATGAAATGAATGCCTTTATCATCTTTATGAATACACATGCATAAAATGTGGCCTCAAATAAGATTCAAGTCAAATTCTAGATCAAGTAAAGAAATAGAGGATATACATTGAAAAAAAATTGCATTAGGCTCAAAATCTCACTAGGTCTATATGATTACTAGCCTAAACTCACCTAAGTCAAATTCATTGCCATTAGGTTTACCAACTCAAAACATGATTAATCACTTTTCAAATTAAGAATGCATCATACTAAGTTACTCAAAACTTGCAATTTTCACATTCAAAACAGTTGATCTCTCCCCATACCTAAACAGTGCATTGTCCTCAATGCAAAACAATCATAGCAAAGCACAAAGAAAAGTAATATACAACACTACTCAACTCAATAATATGACAATGCAAAATAAAAAAGTGAAGGAAGGAATACAACCAGGGTCTACGTGGTGTCTCGCAGTGCAGTAACCCCCATTGCTTGAGTGGAGAATCCGTCATAGAATGGCTTCAAGCGGTGTCCATTGACGGTGAAACATTCTCCATTTGGCTCCCTTTTGATCTTCACAACTCCATATGGAAAAACATCAATGACAATAAAGGGCCCCTCCCATCTAGAGCGGAACTTTCCAAGTATGAGTTTCAATCTGGAGATGTAGAGTAGAACTTTTTGACCCACTTGGAATTCTCTCTTCATAATGAGTTTGTTAGGGGCTACTTTAGTTCTTTCCTTATAAATCCTGGCATTCTTATAAGCTTCCCTTCTTAACTCTTCAAGCTCTTGCAGTTGCAACGTCTTTTCAATACTGGTACTAGCAAGATTGAGGTTGCACCTTTTTATTGTCCAGTACGCCTTGTGCTCCACCTCTACTGGCAAATGACATGCTTTGCCATAGACAATCCTGTATGGAGACATGCTTATGAGACTTTTATATGCTGTGCGATACGCCGAAAGTGCATCATCGAGCCTTTTACTCCAATCCTTCTGATTGGGTTATACTGTCTTTTCTAAAATGAGCTTGATTTCTTTATTAGAGAGTTTTGCTTGACCATTTGTCTGGGGGTGGTATGGAGTGGTCACCTTATGCATCACACCATACTTGCTAAACAAGTTTTGCAAACTTTGATTGCAAAAATGAGTACCTTGATCACTAATGATCGCTCTAGGAATGCCAAACCTGCAAAGAATGTGAGATCGAACAAAGGAAACCACTACAGAAGAGTCATTAGTATGAGTGGGGATAGCCTCAACCCACTTAGACACATAATCCACAGCTAGTAAGATGTACAGATACCCAAATGAAATGGGAAAAGGTCCCATGAAATCAATTCCCCAAACATCAAAGACTTCATAAAATAATAAGGGCTGTTGGGGCATCTCATGCTTCCTAGAAATATTACCCACAAATTGACACCTAGAACACTTTTTACAAAATTCATGGGCATCACAAAGTAGACTAGTCCAGAACAATTCACTTTTCAAAACTTTCCTAGCGGTATGCTTAGCACTATAATGTCCCCCACAAGCAAGAGTATGGCAAAAAGATAAGATAGACTCAAATTCATCATCAAGAATGCATCGCCTAATAATTTGATCACTACAAATATGGCCCAACTAAGGATCATCCCATATATAGAATTTAACATCTCTCTTAAACTTATTCAATTGATGTTTGTTCAAGTCAGCTGGTAAAATAGATGCAACTAGATAATTTGCAATATCAGCATACCAAGGGATAGAAACAACAACCTCACAGAGACTTTGATCAGGAAAATAATATAAGGGTAAAGATGTTACTGGAGGTGATTCAATCCTACTCAAGTGATCAGCTACCATATTCTCTGCACCACTCTTATCACGAATCTCCACATCAAACTCTTATATCAGCATCACCCACCTAATGAGGTGGGGTTTGAAGTCTGGTTTCTTAAATAAGTATTTGATAGCTGAGTAATCTGTAAAGACAGTCTCACCTTGGTGTGAAGGATGTAAGATCGAAACTTCTCTAACCTAAAGACGATTACAAATAGCTCTTTCTCTGTGGTAGTGTAGTTAGCCTGAGCAGCATCTAATGTTTGAGAGGTATAGGCTATGATATGTTATCTCTTCTCTACTCTCTGGGCAAGAACAACACCTAATGCATAATCTGAATCATCACAAAGAGCTCAAATGGAAGGATCTAATTAGGTGGCTGAATAATGGGGGGGTGTAATAAGTCTCTTCTTTAACGCATCCCATGCATACCTGCGAGCATCATCAAAAACAAAACCCACACCTTTCTATAATAAACGAGACAATGGCAATGCTATGATACTAAAATCCTGGATGAATCTTCTATAAAATCCTGTATGCCTAAGAAAAGAGCGTACATCTTTCACGCAAGAAGGATATGGAAGAGATGAAATAATATTAACTTTAGCTTTATCAACTTCAATGCCATCATGTGAAACAACATGGCCTAAAACAATTCCTTTCTTAACATGAAATGACATTTTTCAAAATTCAGCATAAGATTATATTGAATGCATCTTTCCAAAACCTTGTCCAAATTAGCTAAGCATGCATCAAAAGAATCACCATAAATTGTGAAATCATCCATGAAAACTTCCATGCAATGCTCAAGAAAATTAGAGAATATGGAAACCATGCAATGCTGAAAAGTGCCTGGTGCATTACATAAGCCAAATGGCATGCGTCTATATGCAAAGGTTCCAAATGGACATGTGAATGTGGTTTTATCTTGATCCTCAGGAGCAATAGAAATCTAAAAATATTCAGAAAAATCATCCAAAAAATAGTAATGTGATCTAGCTACCAGCCAGTCTTTCTAACATATGATCTATAAAGGG
Source organism: Inga laurina (assembly GCA_963855925.1). Lineage (NCBI taxonomy): Eukaryota > Viridiplantae > Streptophyta > Magnoliopsida > Fabales > Fabaceae > Inga > Inga laurina. The sequence goes on from OY979713.1 coordinate 5,070,318, forward strand.
AAGGGGGTAGTGATCCTTTCTAGTCACAGAATTTAATTTTCTATAGTCAATACATACTCTCCAAATATACTGGACTCTAGTCGAAACTAGCTCACCTTCGTCATTACGCACAACTGTAATACCAGTTTTCTTAGGGACTACTTGAACTAGACTTACCCACTGGCTATCAGAAATAGGGTCGATTATACCTGCAGAAAGAAGTTTAGAGACCTCTTTCTTCACCACATCAAGGATCAATGGATTGAGTCGTCTCTGTGGCTGTCGCACAGCTTTGGCACCATTTTCTAGCAAGAACTGATGCATGCATACATTTGGGCTGATTCCAGGGATTTTAGCAAGAGTCTATCCAATAGCTTTCATCCGTCTCCTAAGTACTTCTAAGAGGCGGGTTTCCTCATCAGCAACTATGTCACTAGCTATAATCACAGGAAGTGTCTCGTTCTTCCCCAAATAGACATATTTCAATAAGCCAGGAAGTGGCTTTAACTACAAAGATGGGGCTTGCTCAATTGAAGGTATGAGTGGCTTCAAATCAATATCAGTCAAACCAGAAACCTGCACAACTGATTCACAAATAGAAGAGCAATCTTTCCCATCTTGGGGAGTATTAGTAGAAACTGCAAGAGCAGAAGAATCAACTAACACATCACAATCAACAGCAATAGTGCCCTCAGTAGCACTCATATTAGAGATAGAATTAGAATCAGAAATCTCACCATAAAAAACATGATCAATGTCAATCAATAATTCAGAGTCAGGCAGTAAAGATAAATCAATTCTATTTATGGCATCAATCGCACTAAGTAACTGAGAAAGTCCATTAAAATCAATAGAAGTAGCAGATGTGTGATTACTAGAAATGCTAATGCTACAATTCGGCACAGAAGAATCATATTTAGAATGTCTCATAATCTCAATAGCATCAATGAAAATATCAATATCAGCAACATCAAGATTAGCACACGTATCACAACTACCAATTTCAGCACATGGACAAGAGATAGTATCATCTAAACAGGTAATATCACCGGATCTATTAAGCATGCTATCTCTAAGATCTACAATAGAATCATCCACAATAGCATCAATAACATTAACATCTATCTCAACACAATCATCAGGGTGATGTCTCATAGATTCAAGCACATTAAATCTAATAGTTTTACTAGCAAATTCCACAGTAAGGCTACCAGCATGCACATCTATTATAGCTCTAGCAGTTTAAGGAAAGGCCTACCTAGAATCAAAGATGAATGTCCTTTCTGCCTAAACCTACCATTATCTATATCAAGAACATAGAAGTCTGCAGGGAATATGAAATCTTTTACCTTAACCAAGATATCCTCCAAGATGCCTTCTGGTTACTTCCTCATCATCGCTATTTTTGTCAGATGAACTATCTCCCCATATGGCAGATACAAAGGCTTTCTTCTTATTGTAGAACTTTCCTTTTCTCTTTTCTTTATTCTTCTGAGCCAGTTCTTGGATTCTGATTTGATATGTCCTGGCTTTCCATATTCATAGCAGATTATGTGTTCTTTACTGCTTATTCCTCCTTTCTGAAAGTTTTTGAATCCTTGGCCTTTCTTGTAAAACTTTCTAAATTTTTTTTATCATTATGCCCATTTCGTCATCGTCAAACTCTTCATCTTCATCTTGATCTTCTTCTTTTGCTTTCAGTGCTAGACCTCTCTTGTTCTTGTCACCATATCATCTAGTTCTCATTTGAACTTTAATTTACTTTCATATTCAAAAAGACTTCCGAATAGAAGCAACCGATCACATTGATTCACCTTTTGCTTCCTCAATTACAGTGACTTTGGCCTCCTAGTCTTTAGAAAGAATATTCAGAATCTTTCGTACTTGGGTATATTGATCATAGACTCTCCCAAGTGCTGCAAGTTGATTAAAAAGATGAGTATATCTAAGTTCGAATTCAGCTATCGACTCACCTGATTTCATTCGAAGTAAATCAAACTCACTAACCAGAGTATTGATCCGATTTTCTTTTATTCTCAAAGTTTCTTCATGTGCTATTTCCAGGGCTTCCCACATTTCTTTAGCCGTTGGAAGTGTTCAGATCCTAAAGTACTCATTTTGACTCAAGGCATTTTGAATCATTAGAATTGGTTTGCTATTGAGTATGATGATTTTCTTGTCATTCTCATCACATTCTACTAGTGTCTTAGGAACCCTCTGTGAATCTACAATCTTTTCAGGTTTGTAGTTTCCACACTCAATCACGTCCCATAGTCCGTATTCTGTAGCCATTATGAATACTCTAAACTTGGCTTTCTAGAAAGAGAAGTGTTCACCACTGAAACTCAGAGGTCTGATGATAGAAGCTCCGTCGGGAAGAATTCCTTCACCCATACTTGCCATTGGATCCTTCTTAGGTTGTTATACCTAAACAAGAAGACCTATGCTTTGATACCAAATGTTAGTGCAAGTGTTTCATCCAAGAAGCGGGCGAATTAGGTGATACTAGAAATTTCGTTGCGTATATAAAAATTGACTGGAAATTTAAAGCAATTAAGAGCTAGGAGAAATATCACCGAAGTGTACACCGGGAGTTATACTGGATCGGTCACAACCACTTTGACCTGCATCCAGTCCTCAGAGCTTCTCTGAGAGTTTCACTATATCTTCCAAGATTCAGTGGATTCTTGGCACCTCAATACACAACAAGTTCCTTCACTAGACACTCGTTCCCCCTTACACATTGTAATCAAATCCCTAACTCAAGGTTCCAGCCCCTTAAGTTGTCTCTATAACAAATATTGAGTTTTTAATGAAAATTTCTCTCACAGAGAAAATATATAATCACTGAAGTACAAAGAGTGAGTATAAACAAATAGAGAACAAAGAATATTATGATCGATGTAAGTTTGCTTGTTCTCAGTTGTTGTGTTCTGTTCTTTGAATGCTCCATATGTATAGATAATTTGTGGTGTCTGTTGGAAGCATTTCAAACATGTCTATTAGAGTCGCACAACTTTGTTTGACCTTTCTTCGAATTTGAAAACTAGCCGTTTGTAGTAGGTAGGTGTTTTGGACATTGTGGATGATATATTTGACTTCTCTTCTTAATGCATGATTTCTTCATTATTCACTCGAGTGATCATGCTTCATTATTCAAGTAATCCCTCGACTAACTTCATCAAAAATAAGTCAAAATGTAAGTCAATATTGTTCATTTTCTTCTAATTACTCGAGTGGTCCTTCGAATAATGGTTCAAATAACTTAGGAGATTACTCAAGTGATTCCTCAAGTAATAACATTAAAATCTTGGCTGAGACCAGCTTCTATTTTGCTTACCTAATTACTCGAGTAAACCATCGAGTAATACAATTTTCATTTCATGTTACTTGAGTAAAGTTTCTTTTTAAAAGTGGTTACTCGAGTAACTACTCGAGTAATGTCTATTATTTCTTGGCCAAAAGCTACTGCATAATTTCTACTCTGGTTACTTGAGTAATCCCTCGAGCAAGCTTCCAAATAACTTTGTACGTTACTCGAGTAAGCCCTTTGAGTAATCCTATGCAAATTTTGACAGAGACCATGTAACCCCCCTCCCACCTTAGGCCGAGATTAAGTTCTTAAACACATAATTAAGTTGGAATTAGAGACCATATTTCAAATTGGGACTTATTAAGGTAATCTTTTACCTAAAAATCGGATTTGCAAAAACTTTTTCAAAACTTGTTCACAATGGTCTCATATTTACAATACAAAACAATAATGACCTGTACAGGTGGATTCCATTTACAAATATCAGAGTGCGAAGTAAATTCCTGACTCACTTGGGTTCCATTCATTAAAAAAGGGTTTACACAAAGGCACAAAGCCCATAATTCATACCCTTTACTTAGGGGATTACACAAAATCTAATATATACAATTGTTTCTATCAAAATATCCAAATGATATACGATGATAACTATTAACCAAAAAGAAACTCCTAACATGGAGCTCTACCCACTCTTCATCACCTACTTGCCTTTTGATCCATCAGCCATGTCTAAAATGTTTAATTTTGGGAAAGTGAGATTTAAGGAATCCCCGTAGTGTCAAATCAATTATAGTATGCACAACAATAAGGCATGAAATCAAATCATTATCCACACAAAAGCAACTACAACAGCAATGGTTAGTATGACACATGTCATCCCTTACGATTGCTTACGCTAAATTGCTCACGCTGCATTGCATCACTACAATCCACACAATATATTTCACCACAGCTGCGATTCATATAAAGCATTTCATAATACAAGCCATACAGGCAAGATACAAACATAGCCCACGGCTGGATTCACAAACGCCGCCCCATAGGTCAGATTCACAAAGATCTATGTCGATTACAACGGCAGTTAAACTGCCGAACTAGAGATGACCACTGTCACTCCCTAAATGGCTCACGCTGAAGTGGTCACGCCGTAATGGACCATGGCACATGCAGTTCATAGTTCAATGATAAGTTAAGCATACCAAAACATCATACACAACATGAGAGAAAAGTCACTACCTTGATCCTTTCGGGCGTTCCCTGGCACTGGTCTCTCCCACGTCAAGCAAATATCGTATCCTAGAATCATAATTAGGGATAAAGAGTCAACTCTATTCTAATTCTTAATGACTTCTTAACACTTAATTGGTTATCTTTATTACTCTTTTAGAGTCATTAAATACCACTAACAAAACTCCTAAAGGGTTGGAAGAACCATCCCAAAGATCCCCTTTTTGAAGCTCCAAACTGACATTTTTCACTACGACACTCAAGTCAAGATGACCTCACTCGAGTGAGATTGTACGGACACTCGAGTGAAGAAGGCCTTACTCAGGTGATGGTACAGTTTGCACTAGAGAGTGAAGGATAGCGAGTGCACGCCCGAGAGCACAAAGGAAATGGTAGTAGCCAAGATGGCTTACTACACTTGAGCACAACACAACTCACTTGAGTGAAAGCCAGATGCTCACCCGAATCCCCAAAAGTGTATTACAGGAAGTGCTCACTTGAGAGCACAAGAGTTTACAAGGATCAGGAGGACTCAAGCACAACCCAATGCACTCGAGTGAATACCATATACCCGTGAGTGAGAAGGCACACTCTTGCACCATAACCGCGAGTGACTACTAGAGAGGCAAGTCTATGGTGTCTAATACACCAGCACTCGGGTAAGAGGAAGCTCACTCGAGTGATGTCCCACTTCACTCGCAAGTGGGGCAACACTTGCCCTTACACACAAAAGTACAACAAGAACACAGCCCAGAAAAGCAATTTGCACCTCTGCACTCGAGTGGAACCCATCACCACCGAGTGTTATTCATCATGCACTCGAGTGGTGCCCCTATCACTCGAGTGATGCAGAGAAAAACCAGAAAATACAGAAAACATAGGCATTTTCCCAATACTTGCCTAATTGATCCCAATAGACACAAAACTTTACCCAAAGTCACTCCCACAGAAAAACACCCAATAAACTCAATGGGATCATCAGAATCATCAAAATCCTACTCCATTATCATGCTTTGGGTTTTGGGCAATAAAATCAATAAAATACCAATCTCATCCAAACATCACATTTCAATCACCAATCAATCAATCTATCCTAAACTCATTCCAAGATACCATTCTCATGCCAAAAACATACCAACTGAACAGTGGTACTCATTTTCAGATTCAAGCAAAAATTTCCAGAAATTACAAACTACTTCAAATGGCATGAAACATAGATAGAAAGATTGGTTTCACTCACCTTATCAACCTTCTCAAAGGGAATTCTTGATTCACCACTTTCCAAATTTTTGGGTGGCACAAAACAACACCAAATGGCCAAACTAAAAACACCAAAATGAAGCTCTCAACTTAAGGAATAACATTAAAGAAGAGAACTTGAGCAATGGAGGCCATTTGCTTACCCAAATCACAAGCTTTTTCTTTCTCTTTCTTGCCTAACAATGGTGTCGGAAATGGAAGAAGAGAAGAGAGAGATAGAGTGTGAGAGATGAATGAGAAATGATGATGATGGTACTCCCTCCATGTCCAGCTGACCAAGAGAGGAGAGGGAGGAGAGAGAAATATTATAAAACTAAATTTGACTTTTCTCACTCTTCCTTCACACCAACCCTTGCCACATGTCACCCTACTATTGGCTCTCGTAAAGGTAAACACCCAATTAGCCACTTAATCCCTCCATTAGCCATTTTAATTACACATCTCATTTTCTCTTAGCTAGTAATTAATTTCCCCATTAATTACCAACTAATTAACCGATAATTCCATCCTTCTAATTTTTCATTAATTATGACATATTAATTAATATTGCCATAAAACACATAATAATTCCAATTTAATGCATAATTAACCATAATAATCATGATTAGCCCATAATTAAAAATTGGGATATTACAGACCAAATGTTCACATATTGCTCGAGTGATCCCTCGAGTAAGGAAGTCATTACCTGAGGGCTCCCTCGAGTAATCCTTCAAAAAATCTCACAGTGCTTATTTCTCTAGTACTCTGTCTTTTATTACTTCAAGTAATGTTTTTGCATGCAACTAAGATCTTAGTTACTTTGTTCAAACCTTTGATTTAAAACTTTTGTAATATTAATCCAATCTTTGTTATCATCAAAACATATGGATCTAACAAGGTCAATCTATTTATTATGTTTTAAAAAACTAGATATCTCAATCCTATTTAGTTTATCTTCTTAAAAGAGAAGTGTTGTATCATATTATTTGTATATAGATGCATGATTAATGGAAGAAGCAATTGTTGGAAATTGTACCCTAAGGGCCAATCATTGTACTTTGAACATTATTATTTTAATGAAATTTCTCCATTCTGTTATCATATTATTTGCATGTTAACTGTGATAATTGTATCCTTGGATAATTCATAAAGATTGTCCTAAAATGTCGCTAATCGGTCATCTATGCGGGAGTAGAGATGAAACAAGACCAATATGACTTTGATAAGATATGGAGATACGAATCAAAGTCTTAGGCACTTGTAAGAGTACAAGATGCTGGACCGACCCACTATGAGAAAGCTACATGGATCAAGTCATAAGCTTTTCTCATGTATAACCACGTCACAATGCCCTTAGACCTGAGGTCAACATGGATTCCTACATGAGAGTTGCTAAGCTTTGAACTAGTCAAAAGTCACTTTTGATCGGGTGATGATAAAGGCTACGATCGGGCTTGGTGGTTTTTCATGCAGAGGAATATGAATGATTAGGATGGAATTTGTCCCTCACATTTGTAGAGAGATATTACTGGGCCCCTCGATGAGTGAGTCTGAGAAATGTATGGCCATACTATGATGAAAGGAGTTTCTGTCTCTGTTATCAGGCTACTCAGGAATTGAGAAAGTAATGGTCAGGAACAAAAGGATGACATTATCCATGCCTTATCCTTGATTGATATATCATGTGACAAAAAGGACGTGACATGGTTGTATGACAGGTTGCATCGTGATAATGATCCTCATATGAATTGGGTAGTCGTAATGTCTTGCTAGAGGTCGCTTGTGACTTTTGGGTTAGTAGAGTTATTAGCCCACTGCCAACTTCATATGGGTCTACAGGATCGCACACAAGAATGGCCTAACACGAGATAATGTTTAATTTAGGATGGACGAATTTTATATTTATATATATATAGTATAAAATTCATTAATAATATTATATAGATATATATATATTTTCAAAATATATATCTTATATATATATATATGTATATGAATATATTATATGATATTATTATATTTAATAATATTATATAGATATATATATTTTCAAAATATATATCTTATATATATATATATGTATATATATATATTATATGATATTATTATATTGTATTAGTTTTAAATTTAATTTATTAAGATATATTAAATTTAATAACTAACATGATAGAGATATAGTATCTCAGATTTAATTTATGAAGATAAATTAAATCTAATGGCTCTCTATTTGGATTAAATAAATAGGTTAAATTAAATATGTTGGACAGATTTAATTTAAACTGAATTTATTAATTAGCTCATTAAGATAATTAATTGTTAATTAATTTCAAAATTAATGATGATTAATTTTGAAATTTGAAAATAGCCCTCATAGGTTATAAAACTTGATAAAGCAAATATATTCAGATGCACATGAGAATTGAGAGCCGCAAGTGAAACCCTAGGAGACATTAGAGGTGCTAGCACGCAGTTTTGGTTGTAAAGCATTCGTGTGGATACCTGTAGAGGGAACGGACCTGACGTGTTGGCTCTTAGAGATTGTGAAAACCCTGAATCAAAAAGGTATGAATCCTTCTAACTTGGTTCTCGATTAGGATTGGTAAAATTTTAAAATTCTTCCACTGTGCCTGCTGATCCTAACAGTGGCATTAGAGCCAAATCAATTGTGCATTTAAACTGAGTTTATGTTCTTATACATGTGATATATATGGGATATATATGTGTGTTCATAAGAAAATGCCAGAATATGTTAAATCGAAAAGGAATATATTCAACGTTAATGTGCATTTTTCAGATAAGTGTTTTATGTTTATGCGATTTGGTGAAATTGTTTTGATTATATGTGATATGTTTAAGTTTCAATTTCGCCACTGGCATCGCGATTTCTATTCTAGATTTGATCTGAAGTAGAATTCATTGTTTAGGTTGTGAATAGGTAAAGAACATGGCGTACAAATACGTCAAGGTCTCTAATCGGATTTAGAGATTCGAAACTTTGGGGTAGACAATCCAGATCAGAAGCGTTCTGGGCCATTGTTTTTGAAATTGGGCCGAAATCCCTTAAGAATTGGACTAAACAAATTTTTGAAAACATTGGGTCTGAAATTTTAAAATTTTAAAAATTTCAAATATTTCTTTTAAAAGGAATGAGCATTTTTCAAAAGCTCCAGGGGCGCTGCCCCTTGACCCCGCCCGCTAACCGGCTAGCGGGACCGCCGTGACCACCTCTGCGTAGCAGTATAATTTGATCACGACATTTATTGCTTTTGATATTGTATGAACTCTCTTGTTGTGGTTTATTATTTATACTTGTTTAGGTATGGTGAACAACATGGCTTTAGAATTTTACAAAGGGTTGTAAAATTTAAATACGGCTTGCGTGCCGTGCCTTTCTCTAAATACTCTCGATGTACATTCTCTTCTCATCTCACTCCCCTCAAATGTTTAAACGAGGTTTCTCTCAATGTATTTCTTTTTTTACTTAGAGAAGTCCTCTCATTGACTTGGGAGGATTTTAGGTTAGGTAAGTCATGTTGTGTCATGTTTAAATTATGCTTTTGATAAAGATCATTGCATGATTACTTTTACGTTTATATGTATTTATTTGTATGAGATACGAGCACGATTGCATCCATATAAATAAAACTAATTAATTAAGCCCTCTGAATCAAATCTTAAGTCATAATACCGTCAATTAATGAATACTTGTCAAAACCTAGATCGCTCAATTGTGGAAACCACCAAAGTGGATGCACTTGAGTTATCTTGATGAGACAAGCTTGAGTAATGGTGCTGCTCATAATATTCATTATTGTTTTGACTTAATTGAGATTAACAAAACAGTTTTGAATCTCAAGGCATTAGATGGGGTTAAACATGCCGGATCATATGATGATTAAATCCCATAAAGATCTAAGAGTTACATGTGATGTAATTGGTAAATAGGTTACCTACCTAAATAACTTGAATTTAAGCGTCTTGCCAAAGCGGACTTAAGTTTAAGCAAAATATGGATCTTAGCCCACTAATTATTATATTGAGGGTTGTTAATTTAGTGGGAGATTACTAACTAACTTTGCATATTTTAATTGTAGAATCATGTCGACTAGTAATACTATTACACTATCGTTGTGATCGGTCCTTGAGAAGGACAAACTCAATGGGACAAACTTTCTTGACTGGTTCAGGAACTTGAGAATTGTTCTCAAGCAAGAAAGAAAGGCTTTTGTCCTAGATCAACCCATTCCTGAAGAGGCTGCAGCCAATGCTCCAAGGGCTCAGAGAGATGCTTACACAAAGCATAAGGATGACTCTATGGATGTAGGTTGCCTAATGCTTGCCACTATGGTTCCAGAGCTCCAAAGAGATTTGGAATTCATGGAGGCTCATGAGATGATTGTATATCTCAAGGAAATGTTCCAGCAACAGGAAAGGCAAGAAAGGTATAAGACCACAAAGGCCTTACATTCCTATAAAATGGGTGAAGGTGCATCAGTTAGTACTCATGTGTTAAAGATGAAAGGCTATATTGATCTCCTTGAGAGGCTTGGATTTCCCATGAGCCAGGAGTTAGCTACGAATTTGATCCTCAACTCACTCCCAGAGAGTTATGACCAGTTTGTTATGAACTACAACATGAACAACATGGAGAAATCAATTTCTGAGCTGCATGGGATGCTCAAAACTGTTGAGCAAAGCATTAAGAAAAGGCCTAGCACAGTTTTGATGGTTCAGAAAGGAAAGGGTAGGAAAAAGAAAGGGAAGGGCAAATGGAAGGGTAATGGCTCAGGTGGTAACCAAAGAGTCAAACAAGCCCAAAACCAAGCCTGCACCCAAGAAGGCAAAGCCTCCAAAGGAAGGAGGCTACTACTTCTGCAATGAACCCAGTCATTGGAAGAGGAATTGCAAACTCTACCTAGAAGATCTGAAAAAGAACAAGAAGGATAGCGAGGCTATTGTTTTAGGTATTTATGTTATAGACATTCATTTTTCTACTTCCTCTACATGGGTATTAGATACTGCATGTGGTTCTCACATTTGTACAAATGTGCAGGGTCTAAAGGACAGTAGAAAGCTGAAGAAGGGCGAGGTGGACCTATGAGTTGGAAACAGAGCAAGAGTTGTTGTTTTAGCCGTAGGCACTTATGAATTAGTTCTGCCTAGTGGGCTTTTGTTGGTTTTGAACAATTTCTATTATATTCTTGCTTTGAGTAGTAACATTGATTCTCTTTCTTATTTGGATAAGGAAGGTTATACTTCCATTACTAGGAATGGTAAATGTTCTATTTATCATAATGACATTTTCTATGTTGATGGTGATTTGCATGTTGGTCATTATATATTAAATTTGGAACATCCTAATAATGGGAATATCTATAACGTAACTACTAAGAGGATAAAATCAAATGATTTGAATCCGACCTACCTATGGCATTGTCGTCTAGGCCACATAAATGAGAAACACATTTCTAAACTCCATCAAGATGGATTTCTAAACTCATTTGATTTTGAATCATATGATACATGCAAATATTGCTTATTAGGAAAGATGACTAAGGCACCTTTTACTGGGCACAGTGAGAGGGCCACTGAATTATTGGGCCTCATACATACAGATGTATGTGGACTATTAAATATAGCTGCCAGAGGAGGTTATGTCTACTTCATTACATTTATAGATGACTTTAGTAGATATGGCTATATCTATCTAATGAAACATAAATATGAATCTTTTGAAATGTTCAATATATTCCAAAATGAAGTGCAAAACCAACTTGGTAAAACAATTAAAGCACTTCGATCTGATCGAGGTGGTGGATATTTGAACCAAGAATTCATTGACCATCTTAGGAGTTATGGGATAATCTCACAATTGACTCCTCCAGGAACACCATAATGGAATGGCGTTTCTAAATAGAGGAATCGAACACTATTAGATATGGTTCGATCTATAATGAGTCAAACAGATCTTCCACCGTTCTTTTGGGGACATGCCCTAAAGACAGCTGCGTTCACACTAAATCGTATTCCATCTAAGGCAATTGAAAAGACACCATATGAGATATGGACTAAAAAGAAACCAAGTTTATCTTTTCTCAAGATCTGGGGATGTGAGATATATGTTAAGCAACAAGCCTATGATAAATTAGCAACCAGATCCACAAATGCCTTTTCGTGGGGTATCCTAAAGAAACGAAAGGATAGCATGTCTACAATCCCATCGATAACAAAGTGTTTGTTATTTAGAAAGAGAGTTTGTCTCTAAAACAACTAGCAGGAGTGACATACATCTCAAAGAAATTCAAGAGCCACAAGATAGTATAGAACCACAGATGGAAATTAGAGAAGACTCACAACAAGTTGTTGAGCCTCCTCAAGTAACACAAGGTCCACAAAGATCTGATAGGACACGACATCAGCCTCAGAGATATGGATTTCTGATTACTGAAGGATATAATGTGTTGCTCATTGAGCAAAATGAGCCCACCACCTATCGAGAAGCCACAGTGGGACCAAACTCTGAGAAATGGCTAAATGCCATGAAGTCTGAAATGCAATCCATGTACGACAATCAGGTATGGACCCTAGTTGATCCACCTGAAGGTGTAAAAACCATCGGGTGCAAATGGGTTTTTAAGGAGAAAACTGACATGGATGGCAATGTAAATGTCTTCAAGGCACGACTGGTTGCAAAAGGATTCACTCAAACTCATGGTGTAGACTATGATGAAACCTTTTCCCCAGTTGCAATGGCCAAATCAATCAGAATCCTTCTTGCCATTACAGCATATTATGACTATGAAATATGGTAAATGGATGTCAAAACAGCCTTCCTTAATGGAAAGCTGCTTGAAGACGTGTACATGACACAACCCGAAGGTTTTGTGCGTCCACAGGACTCAGGTAAAATTTGCAAGCTTCAAAGATCTATTTATGGATTGAAGCAAGCATCTCGGAGCTGGAATCATCGTTTTGATGAAGTAGTCAAAGAGTTTTGATTCATTCAAAACATCGATGAACCTTGTGTTTACAAGAAGGTTAGTGGGAGCATAGTTGTATTTCTAGTGCTTTATGTAGATGACATCCTACTCATTGGGAATGATATTCATGCCTTGCAGAGTGTCAAGTCTTGGTTAGGAAGTCCTTTTCAATGAAAGACTTAGGTGACGCCACCTATATCCTAGGGATTAGTATCTATAGGGATAGATCCAAAAGACTAATAGGCCTAAGTCAGAGCACATATATAGACAAGATACTGCATAGGTTCAGTATGCAAGATTCAAAAAGGGGTTACATGCCCATGTCTCATGGCATACATCTTAGCAAGGATATGTGTCCTAGTACACTTGATCAGCGAGATCACATGAGTAAGGTTCCATATGCCTCGACCATTGGATCTATCATGTATGCCATGTTATGTACTTGATCAGATGTCTCCTTTGCCTTAAGTATGACCAGCATATACCAACAAGATCCTGGTGAGGGTCATTGGACTACCATCAAGAATGTCCTAAAGTACTTAAGAAGGACTACGGACTTATTTTTGGTCTATGGTGGATTGGATGATGAGCTCTGCGTAACCGGTTACACAGATGCAAGTTTCCAAACTGACCAAGACGACCTTAAATCACAATTTGGATATGTATTCCTCTTGAATGGTGGAGCAGTAAGTTGGAAGAGCTCCAAGCAGAGAACTATAGCAGATTGTGTAACAGAAGCTGAGTATATAGCAGCATCAGATGCAGCTAAAGAAGCCGTTTGGATCAAAAAGTTCATTATTGAACTAGGAGTGGTGCCTACCATCTCAAATCCAATAATTTTGTTATGTGACAATAGCGGTGCTATTGCACAGGCCAAGGAGCATAGGTCACATCAAAGGACCAAGCATATACTCAGGCAATTTCATCTTATTAGAGAAATCAATGGTAGAGGTGATATAAAGATATGCAAAGTAGCAGGAGAAGATAATGTTGCTGATCCTCTTACTAAGCCATTTGCACAGGCAAAGCATGAGCCTCATGTTAGGGCAATGGGAATAAGGCAAATTAATGATTGTAATTAGGGCAAGTGGGAGGATGTTGGAAATTTTGCCCTAAGGGCCAATCATTGTACTTTGAATATTATTATTTTAATGAAATTTCTATATTCTATTATCATATTATTTGCATGTTAACTGTGATAATTGTATTCTTGGATAATTCATAAAAATTGTCCTAAAATGTCCCTGGTCGGTCATCTACGCGGGAGCAGAGATGAAACAAGATCAGTATGACTTTGATAAGATATGGAGATACGAATCAAAGTCTTAGGCACTTGTAAGAGTACAAGGTGCTGGACCGACCCACTATGAGAAAGCTACATGGATCAAGTCATAAGCTTTTCTCATGTATAACACGTCACAATGCCCTTAGACCTGAGGTCATCATGGATTCCTACATGAGAGTTGCTAAGCTTTGAACTAGTCAAAAGTCACTTTTGACCTGGTGATGATAAAGGCTACGATCGGGCTTGGTGGTTTTTCATGCAGAGGAATATGAATGATCAAGATAGAATTTGTCCCTCACATTAGTAGAGAGATATTACTGGGCCCCTCGATGAGTGAGTCTGAGAAATGTATGGCCATACTATGATGGAAAGGAGTTTCCGTCTCTATTATCAGGCTACTCAGGAATCAAGAAAGTAATGGTCAGGAACAAGAGGATGACATTATCCATGCCTTATCCTTGATCAATATATCGTGTGACAAAAGGGACGTGACATGGTTGTGTGACAGGTTGCATCGTGATAATGATCCTTATATGAATTGGGTAGTCGTAATGTCTTGCTAGAGGCCACTTGCGACTTTTGGGTTAGTATAGTTATTGGCCCACCGCCAACTTCATATAGGCCTACAGAGTCACACACAAGAATGGCCCAACACGAGATAATGTTTAATTTAGGGTGGACAACTTTTATATTTATATATATAATATAAAATTCATTAATAATATTATATAGATATATATTTTTGAAATATATATATCTTATATATATATGTATATATATTATATGATATTATTATATTGTGATAGTTTTAAATTTAATTTATTAAGATATATTAAATTTAATAACTAATATGATAGAGATATAGTATCTCAGATTTAATTTAAGAAGATAAATTAAATCTAATGGCTCTTTATTTGGATTAAATAAATAGGTTAAATTAAAACTGTTGGATAGATTTAATTTAAACTGAATTTATTTAATTAGCTCATTAAGATAATTAATAGTTAATTAATTTAGAAATTAATGATGATTAATTTTGAAATTTGAAAATAGCGGTTATAAACTTGATAGAGCAGATATACTTATATGCACATGAGAATTGAGAGCCAAAAAGAAAAAGCCGAGGAGACATTAGAGGCGCTAGCACGCAGTCTCGGTTGGAGAGCATTCATGTGGATACCGGTAGAGGGAGCGGACTTGACATGTGGGCTCCTAGAGATCGTGAAAACCCTGAATCAAAAAGGTATGAATCCTTCTAACTTGGTTTAAACGCCGTTGATAGATCCTTGATTAGGATTGGTAAAATTTTAAAATTCTTCCGTTGTGCCTGCTGATCCTAATAGTAAACCCATCCAAAAGCTGACATGATAACTTGGACAAATATTTCATTTGCTATGTGGTGAGTCAACGTTTCCAATCCACATGTAATAGTTACTTAGAGGTTTACGAAGTGCCTTGTCAAATATCGAGGGAGATCAAGGTCAAGGATTACTCCATAGGGATCTAAAACATGCGGAACTAGTCGGTTATTCAAATACAAATAGGTTTAGTTCTCCTTCGCATAGAAGATTCGCTTATGGGATCCTATGTTCTTGGCAATGAAACTCAGAGCCAAGCGCAAAAGGTTAGTATCATACCACACGAGTCTATGAACTTATGTAATGCAAACAGTTGCTCGGAAAACAGATGTGGGGAGAAATAGGCAAGATGAACTAATTTGTGACAGAGAGGAAGATCTATATGTTAACTCCAACCTAGTTTTTCAATGAGAGGATCAAGAACAAGGAAGTTGACTGTTCCTTCATGAAAGAGAAGTTACTTAATCGATGCATTGCAACTACATTTGCCAGCTCCAATGATTACCTAGCAGACATTCTCACGAAGTCTTTTAGAAGTCTTGGCACCAGCTATATTAGTAAAAAATCAGTGAATATGATATGTGTATGCTCTAACCTGAGGAGAGTTTTATAACTGGGTGAGCACTAGTCATGACTTTATAATGAACCTAAGGTGTATCCTAGATATGTCGCACCCATGTTTCAAGCTAGAGTGAGTGTTATATAGCCCTCATTCTAACTCTATATAGATATTATAGTTGGGTAAATCAATAATATCATTGACATGCATTATCTTTTTTTGCCAACACACTGACATGCATTATCAAACCATAGAATGTGTGGCAAATCTGAATGATTAACAGGATGTATTTCTCTTTATTATCTTTATTATGTAAATAGTCAAATATCTCTAGGATCCTTTTATGTTTTCTATATCCTTGATTTCATGCTTGTATTTATTAGGAAACTTGTATATATTGTTGTACTGATGCCTCTGAAAAATACAAGATATACAATCATTGGCCTCTACTCTTAGAATGACATTTAAAGAGCTTCATCAAGCATGTCTTTTTTGTTGGTCATTCCAATAAGCAAAACATTATTCAGTGATTCCACACCATCTATCTTCAAACCAATAAAAGAAGGCTACTAGATATATTGATAACCATAAATGAAAAAGTTTAACTCAGAACAATTTAAATTTCAAAATTGTCAAGAAAATATTCATGATCTTCACTGACCTTAGTAAGAAGTTGATTCATGAACTCCAGTACCATCCCTAGTTGAACCTCTTCACTACACGAGAAATGTATGCTTATTTATCATGTCAAACAATTGAATCACAACATAACATCAAAACTAGTCAGAACAAAATGCGAAACTTTTAAAGTCCCGGATTGAAATGTTACAATCATGTTTCCAGAGTTAAAACTCAAGCAAATGCAGAGAGGACAAGCTAGTTAATCAAAGTCTTCACTCTTAACTAGAACAGTCCAATACTAAACAATGAAACATTGACTATAATACATAAAAGCTTCACCAAAGCTAAAATATAAGAATTCCATAGCAGAAGGCTAGCTCATATCTACTATGTATTAAGAGTAAACAAAAAATTGAGTAAATGTCATTGATTTTGAAGAAAATCTTACCTTACAAATAGCATCAATTTCATCAAAAATGATGACGTGCAATTCACTTTCATCCCCTACAAAATAATGGTTCCCTGGATCAATGACACTCAGAAATAACACCTTTTATAAGCATACGTAATGTGTAGATATTTCCTACCTTTGGTCCTCTGATCTTGTTCAGCATCAGCGAAGAGGTCCTTCACATTCTTTTCAGTTTCACCAACAAATTACTCAAGACTTCAGGGCCATTGACAATCTAGTACAGTCACAAGTCACACCAAAAAAGAAATAGTTCCATCAGCCTCTAAAGATAATACCAGCCAATAAAAGTGAAAATTATTCAAGATTTAAACATTAATCAAACATGTCAATTAGGAATCAGGAGGAAAAGTGAAGACAGTACCCAAAAATATATAACACGTTCAACACTTAAGACAAAGAAGTAGAAATTCAGTCATTCACCAAAAGGAGAGAAGGGGCTAGAAAGTCAGTCATTACTCATGTGAATCGTATTCAACAATATTAACAGGAGATCCTATTCTCAATCATAGTGAGAATTAAGAAGCTTTAGGGAAGCAAAATGGTGGCTGGAAACATTATTGATTAAATCGAAGGATCAAAGAACTTCACAAAAGAAATGATTCAATATTATCATATCACGCAATACAATCACTAGCCCCCTTATTGTTTATTTTTGACAGCATCCATGATGATTTCCATGGATGTGTGTTTTCTATCATAATACACAAGTATATGAAGCAACTGTGAAACCTCCAGGTTTAACAAATTTAGTTCCTTTCCATTCAAAATTTTTCCTATATGACACGCCATTAGAGATTTTCCAGTACCAAGAGGCCCATAAAGCAGCATTACCTTCACATGCTTGATCCCTAGCCTGAAACCTCATACTTTTAGGAACTCAGAACAATGACTATCAAAAACCAGAAAATTATGATATTATATATAATACTTGGATGTCACATGAGGAGGAAAAACATGAGAAGCAAAAGCTCTTCGAAATATATCTGCAAACTCCGCACTCAAACCTCCAATACCCAGCGACCGAAGATTAAACTCTTTCTGCTTAAAAATGTTGCTAGTGGCAGCCTCACGCTAATTGACAATCTGCAAAGCATGGTATGAATCAAGAAACTTGTCCAAATATAACTATAATCAGTATGGTGCAACTAAGAGAAAATAAATGGCTGAACTGATTTATGTTCATAGCAAACTATAGCCTAATATCTCAGATGAATCACGTGTTTTTAAACCAATGGTAAGGGGAAGAAAAGATAACTATTTAGTTAAAATAAATGCCTAAAATGTTATGCATCGTTCATGATTTTAACTCTTCGACCATGTATTACTTGCAAACTAGATAATCAAGTTCTTTTGAGAAAGAATGCATCATAACAACTATCAATACTAACTAAGTGGACTTTTCTCTCAAATGACATGCATAAGACATTGCTAAAAAGTTTTTGCATGGCCACTCTAACAGAAAAGGTGTCCATAAATTCATCATATTACACTCAATGAAGATAAGAAGAAAAGGGAAAGTACAATTTATATGCCGTAAAAATAAATTAAACAATGAGAAAAAATGAAGCATGTCAATTGCAAATGGGAAATTTGCCTTAATTCCACTGTCAAGCGATGCTTCAAAAATAATGTATGTGTCATCTAAAATCATCTCTCTTTCAAGAGAATTAGACTTTTCTTGGCCCTGAACAACAGCTTGACCGACGGTAAAGTTATAATTATTTCCATGGAACTCAAATAATACTTTCTGCCCAGCGGTCATGACCTATAATGCATAAGATCACACATTCCAAAAGCAAAACTAAAGGGCGATAATGATTAAATGAAAAGGGACTGATACAGTTGTCAGACCAAATGATCTTTCATATAAGTTTTGATAATGACAAGTAGGAAATAAATTAATAATATTAATAAAAACAGATTTTAAAATGAGTTTCAATTAGGTTATTCAATTGTATTGATATGGAATGATAAATGTGAAACATCTGAATTACAAGTTTGACATATCATGTTTAATGTTCCATAGATATGAATAATTATGGAAGGAATTTATTCATTATATAAAACTTCAATATGTGCTTAATTGAATCATATTTCCCCTTGAGTCATGTTGTTTAATTTATCATATATCCAACTAGTTCTAACTGTTATATGTATATAAATTGGATATATAAGTTGTAAGAATTCCGTAAGCATGAACAAAACTTTTTTTATATTGTACTACATGCTATTATGTCATGCATATTCATAAATGTAAAATTGACTAACTACTTGGATTGTAAGTCAATATCATTAATATAGATTTGTCCAAGAAAGGAAGAGTGAGCATTGAAGTGAAGCAAATGAAATATCAGCATCATGCTTTGTTCAAGGACAAATCAAGCATAACAATGAGAAAAGGATGCTCCAAGAATTGAACTAAGTTGAAGATTGGAAAGATTGGATTTGGATGCATCAAGATAGCATTTGGCCTCAAATGGGTATATCTATCATAGGATAGGAATGTTTTTGTGACACTCAAAAGTTGAAGCTTGCATTTATTGCCACAAAGTGGTTTGATTTTCAAAACATAAGCCAATTTAATTTTTAAAAAAACAAGTGAGGTGCACATTCTTTTTCCAAAATCATAGTTTGACCTCTGTTCATACATGAGACATCAAAGTTCCAGATAATCACATGGGCATTAAAGTTGTATCCATTTCAAGTGGACTCTTCAAAGTCTCTATGTTTCCAATGTAAATGCCTAATGTGCTGTTACTTACACAGCCTGATTAAACTACTTGTAAGGAGTTTATCAAACAATTCTAATTACAATGATTGAGGCCCCTTACTGTCCTTCTGGAAGGCTTGCCACAACATGAAATATCATGTTGCAGCATAATAACTTAATCTTCCCAAAAAATGAAGAAAAAGACCTACAGTTTCATTGACATGATCATTTTAGAGCAACGAGATCATGTTCAATTTGTTTGGAACCTTAACCTTTGTGTTAAAGGAACCTTCTATGTTGATCTTTGAGGAGTTTTACATTGCTTTAGCTTTATATGCAAGTCAGAAATATTTTGCTCCTATCTAATGGCTGTTCTGTTCCTGCAGAAGCAAGTCCAATGAGAATGTCTCTGGAAATACCAGTATTTGGTTAAAAGAGAAATGGACTCCTAGAGAGGTACTCCCTCTTGTCATATTTACATAATTTGATTAGATTAGGTTATTTAGTTAGTTAATATGACACAAAACACTATAATTATCTTTTTTAATTCTCTTATTCCCTTTTTTCCTTGGTTATTGTTGAGAGTGTAACCCCCTGCCATAATTAATATTCGAAATACGTGATTAAAGTGAAATAGAGACCAATAAGAAACAAAAACTAACTTTTATAAACTCATCTATCAGACGGGATTTTCACAAATACCTTTCGAAATCATTTATAACCTGGTCTCACATTTACATTCTGAATATAATTACTACACAAAGATAAATCACATTTAAATATATCAGAGTACGCAATGTAATAATTCCAGCAATTCTGGATTCCATTCATTAATCAAGCCTTACAGGGCACAATCGCCCATACAAGGCCTCATATGGGGATTACACAAATCTTACTCATACACATAATCGAATCCTCATCCACATACATATGTATGGATCCAAATACAAATATCCCAGCTAGGATGATAACCAACTACCATAACGACAACCGAAGGAAGTCTTCATCGCCCTTGGCTGCTTACTCCATCACCGATCTACTACCTTGTCTGAAAGGTTAGTAGGGGAGGATGAGATTCGAGAGAATCTCAGCTCAGTAGGATAACAATATCAATATGCACGTACGATAAATGTTTAATGCATGACATGCTTGCATCACACAACTCATGATAACACAATGACAATTTGCAAGCTCAATGCTTCAAACAATATAGCTATGGCCATAGCATAAATTGAAACATAGCTTCAAATTACACACAATTATGCAAAGCTAAGACATGCACCAACACATTAACACATATATCAAATACAAGCAGAAGAGATATGTTCCCTACACTCTTTCCACGTAAGCTCCAGCACAGCTGCTCAAGAACAAAATGAAAATCGAACCACAACCAGGGCGAACATCAACCCTATAACCAAAGCAAGGACATAGGGTTATTCTCTATTCCAAACTCTTACTTTCATATCACTTAAAGTTGGTTACCATTCACACACTTTAGGTGGCTAAAATAAGCTCAACGAAAGCTTAAAGGATTGGGACATACTAGGTTGGAAATCACCTTTCAAAATCTTAAAATGCTGAAAATGGGGGTTGGCTGCAGCCAAGAATCCTCTGGCTGCAGCCAGAACACGCACAGAAGGTTTTTGGCTGCAGCCAAGAATTTCTGGCTGCGGCCAAAACGTGCACAGAAACTTTTGCGCTGCAGGCAAGGCAACTTAGGAAATTCATAATTAATTCCAAAAAAATAGAAATGAGGTGATTCTAAAGCCAAATGAAAGCTATTCAAGTCCTCTTTATAGGAAAAATATGGATCATTACTGAAAATCACCACAAAAAATCCAGATTTACACAAAATCCAACATTGCTCCAAAACAGAATCCAGTTTCGACCTCAAACTTTAGGCAAACATAAATCCCAGTTCACAAAACGAAATGACACAGTTTATATGTCCATTTTGAATCTTGGGATGTGAAATTCAAGACTGGAAAGTTTCAGAATTTTCTAACATCATTTGCTCATTCAAAATGGCAACACAAACAGACTGCCCAGAACAGAAATTCAATGGACAGATTTCCAAATTTGCACAATTGGCTTCCAATGGTCCAATTTTCATATCAAACATCATTCTCACACAAAATTTCACAAGGAATCCATTGGAAATACCAAATCAACCAAATTCACATTATATTGACATGTTTCACAATGAATTGCAACATGTCACACAATATCACATTTCAACTCAACATTGCACAACTTTCCATCTCAAGTTCCCAAATCAATTCCAATGACCAAATTACACAATAAAACACCATTTTCAACGCAAAACACATGACAATTCATGCATTTCACAATTCCACCAAAATCAGGGCAAAAACCAAAATTCACAATACTCATCCACAAATCACAAAACTTAGATCAAAAAGCTTCAAATACTCACCTCTTCCTCTTTCCCAACCCAATTCTTTAATTCTTCATCTTTCCAAATTTCCTCAAGCCATCAAACACCTTCAATCAATAATCTAAAACCATAGCAATGAAGCTCTCATCACTATGAACAATATTAAAGAAGGGTATTAGAGCATTAGAGGACAAGAAACAAGCCAAATCTCACCTTATTCTTTTCTCTTCCTTCCCTTAGCTTTGGACGATCATGGAGGACATGAGAGAGATGAGAGATAATGATGAAGATGGGGCAAGTCAGTTTTAAGAGCTCAAAACTGACCTAAAGAGAGGAGGAGAGAGGAAAGATCTTTGACATGTTGACCCAATCCAATGGCTCAAAAGATGCCAAGTGTCAAGATCTTGACAAACCTCACATGAGCTCACAAACCCACACATACACTTGATTCCACCCTTTGATCTCTTGCACAAATCAATCTCAACCATTGATCTTGAAGTTACCAATGAGTTTCCTCTTCGGTAACTGACCAATTGATCGGTAACTTTACCATTTTGCCCTTGATTACTGCAATTCCTCTTGAATCACCACCAAACACACCATATCATTCCTTTTCTTCTCCACAATGCGCCCTCCCCTCTATTTTAAGTCAATTTAGATGTTAATCCATAATTGAGCTTAACTACAGGGTTTCGGTGCTGCTCACAACACATACGAATCACATCGGGTGCCAAATAACACCATAATCTCCAAAAGGGTTTATTCATCACTAACCACATCCACTTTTGGAGTCATTATCTCTTAATCACAATTTGGGATCCTACTAAACCAGGGCTTAGCAGTCCACTAATCTCAGGCTTATTCTCTAGCCTCAAGTCTCAAAATTTGGGGTATTACAGAGAGCGCAACAATATGAGTAAATTAGAAAAATGTTGGTAAATATGAAAATTATAACTTATATTTAGGATAAAGATCAATTCCCTAAATCTATCGAGGGAGTATAATTCTATGGTGTGCTTTTCTTTTTTTTCTTTTCTACCCCCTTTTTGTGCTAAAAAAGACACAAGGCTTACGAGTGTAGGAGGCGGGAAGGAGTGAGATAAGGATGGAGTTTTTGACATCACGGCTATCTCAATTTTAAGCTGCCATATGAGCAATAAGCTCATTGGTGTCCTGAAAACTCTTAAGTTAGGAAACTGTCAACTCGAACATTTATGAACATATTTGTGATCTTGATTTATTATATGACTGTTTTTTTTATAAAAAAAAAATTGAAGTAATGGGATTCAGTTTTGATATATCCTGCCATATATTTCTTCTCTTTACTATTGTTTGTTTCTTAATAAAGATTCCGGAAGAAGCTCCTCCTGACGCATTTGTTAGGTAGATAGTTCTCTTAAGAAATTTGTGTGAAGCATAGATTGTAGTGGTTGAGCTCCACTGATATAGTAAAAGGCAAGCTCTAGTTTCTGAATCATTCTTTTATATTTATTGATATTGTAACAAAAATATTCATAGATTTCTCTTAAAAGCAAAGGTTTGAGTTCCAGGGATCATAAGCATGCTATCAAGACTTGTTGGACAAGGAGTCAACATGGCTCAATTCTTAGCTGATACATTGAATTGTTTGATACCTTGAATACAAGACTCCTTGCAAAACTTTAAACGTGGATGACCCATTTTCAAAAGTGCCCTTGTCTTTCACAATGATAGCAAACTCCAGTAATTATAGGTAAATTTAAAACATCTTGAAAAGTTTTTACTTCTAACTAACTCTAACTAATTTCCTTAATATACATGAAAAGTAGTTAACGAGACATAAAAAAAAAAAAAGAACTGAAGGGAGTAGTTCATTTCGACAAAATTTGTTATTCATAAAATTTTACAAAGTGGTCCATGATATTAATTTCGCATTAACGAATGTTGATGTGACAAAAGAAATTAATACGTGGAGAATTGCATTTAGGAGTTCATGTGGAATTAATACATTTAGGTCCCTATAGAATTCAATGGTACCACTCTGGTCCTATTTATAAGTTTTTTTAGCTAATTATTACATACCAATGAGAGTTAGTTAAGTCATTGTATCACTTTGGTCCTATTTATAAGTCTTTTTTAACTAATTCTTACATACTAAAGAGAGTTAGTTAACTTAATAACTATAGGCTAAATTTTCAATCTCGTCTTTATCTATGATTGACTTCAAAAGTTAACACACTACTACAAAAAACCAAATCTGTGGCGCTTATAATTGCATTAGCTGTGGCGCTTGCGAAATGCCACCTATCTTAACGCTACTAAAAAAAGCTGTGGCGCTTGGAAGCGCCACAGATTTTTAAATTTTTTTTTTTAAAAAGCACTTCCTGTGGCGCCTGACCTGCCAGGCGCCACAGGAAGCTCACTTCCTGTGGCGCCTGGCGGGCCAGGCGCCACAGATTTGTGGGCCTTCTGTGGCGCCTGGCCGGCCAGGCGCCACAAAAGGCCTATCCTGCTGTGGCGCCTGGCTGGCCAGGCGCCACAGTAGATTTTTTTTTTTTAATTTTTCTTTCTACCTACTGTGCCAGGCGCCACAGTAGGTCTTTTTTTTTTTTTTAAATTTTCCGTTCTGGTTTATTTAGCATATTTTTTGGGTTTTTCGTATTGGTTTTTTTTTTTAAGCATATTTTTTCCTCATGCATATATAATTATAGTCTGTAAGGTTTAATAAGAACAATAATAGATAACTTTAAAATGATACCAACAAATGATTGATTAGCTAAAGTATAGTAGTAATGAAAATTGTTAAATACAATATACTGTAAACCTAGCTGAATGAAATATAATACAACAAATTCAACTTGAACAAACATGCATGACACAACAATTATATTGGCAATTAGAAACAACACAAAAAAAACCAGCTAGTGAATTTAATAGTAAATATAGCTACCTAGGGATTTGCCTAAACACATATTCACACCATTCCTCGATCACTTCATTAACCTGATGGTCTGTCAAAGCGTCACAACGTTGATCTTCATAATACTATAGATATATACAATTAGACACAAGTTAGAACGAATTAAAATCAGTAAAACATAACTGTCAGGCACTAATTCAATTTCATTACAACACAATATGAAGTGCAACTAAATGACTTACTTTTTGAGGAATAAATGGTTGATCATGCATAATAACATCCTTCATAAATTTCATGATATAGTACCCACAATCATTGTCATTAGGTTGGAAAGGGCACTGCAATAATATAATGCAATATTTAACTCTGTTCATGAATAAAAAGTGTTTACTAACAAAGTCTAAGTAAAGTCTAATATCAATACCTGTATCTTCTTCCAAGGATAGCTAAGGCGGGGGTCAGTAGCTTTAGAATAGTTTAACGAGACAGACGACTGATATGCAGTCAATGCGCTAACAAAAGAAACAGAAAATGATTACTTTTAATTATTCAATCACGTTCGCAAATATTTATACATAGGCACGTATACTTACCTACTGATCAATAGCATCATATCAAAACGGTGTTCTGGAAGACCATTTTTCAGAGGATCCACATAATAAATGCGAGGGCCTGACGGTTCCGCTGGATTGATAACGATCAATATCCAATGGCGCCTAAAATATATTTTAAAAATATTTTTTGAACAATCATGTTATGATAGAAGTTAAACAATAAAAACAAAAATTGTACCAATAATAACTTACCCCGCATTATACGGCACTAAAAATAATGTATTTGCTGTCGCTTTCTTGGTAAAGTAATCTTTCAGCCCATTAGACTGCGCAGTCACATCTACTTTACCCTCATGATTACCAACGAGAAAAGGGTTGACAAATGCGAATTGGACCCTGTGTGTATCCATTAAAACGTCCTGGTCCAAATGCCTGGTATAAAACATACAGTGTCATGAGAAACAAAAGAAATGGAACGAGATATATTAATAACAGTGATAAACGATGATAGTGAAGTACCTTATCCAGATGTTGATAGCCGAAGCACTAACCCAATCACGAGCACATATTTCCTGCACGACCTCGGCAGTAATATAATCAACAAGACCACCAACATTGTAGATGTGCCTTGGAATACGTAATGACACTACTCCCTCACCGATCAATTGTGGTGCAATCAATATTAATTGATCGAGATATGAGGTATGTCTTCTTCTGCTCTGTTGGCTGGCCGATGCTTTTGACTTGGGTTGTGTTGTTGAAGACTTTGAAATCTTACCCTGCGCAAATCAGAAAATTAAATCACAGTTCGAGATGAAAGTTCGAAGGAAAAGTGCATGGAATTTTGGATGAACGACCTTTCCACATGGCTCGATAAGACCTATTGGCCAAGCAACATAGCCACCTACAACATCTGCCACCTTATTTTGCTCATCCTGAGACGGGATCGGTAAGAGGGCGTCTTCGTTCGTGCAGACGTCAACCCTAACCCGGAGTGTGTTATCGGGCAACGGTGAATTGTGCAGTATGTCCTCACCAGTGTTGTAGGCAACACCTACTGCAACCGCGTGCTTGGATGCTTGCTCGACATATAGCTTGCATTGAAATTCCCCCTAAAGAAAACAGAGTTAATATGTTAAATTCGCTTAATTATAATTTAACATAAAGTTAAGTAGAAAAGAAATTAATTACCGAAGGAAAAGGGACTTTAGGCATGGAATTGCAGCTATCTCTGAAACTTGGGCTATCACAGAACGGAACATTTGGTATTGGCCTACCCTGGACCAACTGTTGTATTTGCGTTGTTAACAACGCATTATGTTCTTGCAGCAAACGCATTTGTTCGGTGAATTGTTCTTCTCGTTGTTCCTTGTAGCGCATTTGTTGTTGAAGTTCTTGCATTTGATGCTTAAAGCTAGACATCTCGTCACGTAGGTGGGAAACATCACTTCTACTCGAGCGCTTCTGACGTCCGAAGTATGCTGATGGGGTGACTGCAAAACCAGTACCCCGAACACGACCATCATACTCGGGTACTGGTAACGCTCTGCTCAATAAATCGTCCCGACCAACATAGGTCGCCAACGCAGGATCCTCCTGTGTCATTTGTCGCTTTCCCAAAAAGAATTACAATGAAAATTAGTTATTATAAATGGAGTTCATTTAAGTAAAGCCAATTATTTATTAAACGCATAATATAATTGAATACTTACACAATATTCGGCTACTCTTCTTGCTTCCTCACTACGAATTTCACCTTTCTTATTTGTGACACCCTTGACCCACAGCTCATGTCGTGGAACCTGTGTACTATCTGAGCCTGATTCTTGTATCTGCACATCGAAGTTAGTCGAAGTTAAATGATATTCATATAATTTTTATTATGAATGAAATAATCATCAGTTCGTACAATTTGTTTTTGTAAATTTCCGTATGAAACAGGTCCTTGTGTGTATCGGTATGGCATGTTGGTCGCGTTAGCTCGATTCTTCTCGCTCAACTCCTAGATAGATCAAAATGATTCATATAAATATATAAATGTTACTTACAAATACGTACATTACACGTAATAGGGAAAAATAAACAAATCCCCTTACCAGGAAATCAGGAGTTGTATGTGTTTTGATAAACTCATCCCACATTGCTTGAGTGATGATTCCTTCGTACAATGGATAAGGCGGTGTAGTAATGATATCATCATTATCATCCCTCAAGAAATATTTGACGAGATCAGAACGAAACTTTCGCAAAATTTTTCCGGCTTTTCTCATTACGAAGTTCTTCCGATCATCATCAATAATAAAAACACTCTGTAAACAAGTCAAAAAACATATATCATATGTAAGATTGAAATGAAGTGAAACAAAGAAAACCGAATAAATATATAATTAAGGTGTTACCTGTATTTCAGCCCAGATCCCATCCTCATAACTTTTCTTTACCATTTTCCAATTTTGAACTGTAATAGGGACTCTGTCTCGAACTGTAGTCCCGATGAAGTTATTTAACGAGGTACTGTTCTCCCCAACCGGGTTCCCAAGTTCATTCCACTCTACTTGTAACTTGATCCCGTTACTTCTTAATGATGAAGTCGTATTGAATGAGTGTCATCTTCACATATAGGGCATGCACCATATCCTTTGACGCTGTATCCTGACAAATTTCCATAAGCAGGGAAATCATTAATTGTGCCAAACAACATGGCTTTCAAAGTGAAACTTTCTTTCATGTACCTGTCATACACACTAACGCCTTCATCCCAAAGCAGCTTCAAGTCATCAATTAAAGGAGCCAAGTATACATCTATATCATTCCCAGGTTGCCTTGGCCCAGAAATTAACATGGACAACATCATAAACTTACGTTTCATGATTAAGTGTGGAGGAAGGTTATAAATCATCAATATCACCGGCCACGTGCTATGTGTGCTATTCTGAACACCGTGTGGATTAATTCCATCAGTTGACAGTGCAAGGCGAAGGTTCCTGACTTCATCAGCAAAGTCAGGGTACTCATGATCAATTTTTTTCCATTGAGGAGCGTCTGCAGGGTGCCTAAGCTTCGTGTCTTTAATCCTTTCATCTGTATGCCATGTCAACTGCTTAGCAATCTCTGCATTACTATACAGTCGTCTGAATCTTGGAACAATGGGAAAATACCATAGCACCTTCAAAGGACTTTTTCCTTTCTTCTTCCTATATCGAGATGCGTTGCATTTAGGGCACTTCTCCAACGTTGCATACTGATTTCGAAATAATACGCAATCGTTAGGACATGCATGTATCTTCTCATATCCCATACCGGTTGTAGAGCAAAGAATTCGTTTTGCCTCGTATGTCTTGGTAGGAAGTACATTTTCTTCTGGAAGCATATCTTGCAACAGTTCAAGCAATGCGGTAAAACCCGAATCACTCAATCCGTAGCGAGCTTTAAAGTTGTACAACTTCAACACTGCTAGCAATCTTGTGTATTTAGTACTTCCGACATATAATGGTTTCTCTGCATCACCTTTCAACTTCTCATATTTGTTAGGGCAGTTATGAAGCACCCCTTCAACCATATTTACCATTTCTTCAAGACTATCATCTTCATCAAACATGCTTTGATCAAATTCATCCGAGGCACCACCCGTGGTATGCACCCGATCACTATATGAATCGTTGGTCTCACCATGCCTTGTCCATCGTATATATGTTTGATCAATACCATAACACACTAGATGATCTAGCAAATCAAGTTGACTAATCCGCTTTCCAAAACAACAGGATAAGCAAGGACATAAGATTTTGCCAGGATCGTTTGTGTGCTCAGTTGCAAATGTAATAAAATCCTTCACCCCATCTATATATTCCCTTGAACATCGATTAGATGACATCCATTTACGATCCATCTATGGGCTTCAATCTATTTTTTTTAAAAATTACGTGGTTAGTTGTATAACTATTGCATTTACTAATTACTTTTATATTCTCTTACCAATTTTAATTTAAAATAACATACACCACATGAATCTTCATAATTGAAGCTTTCTAAGTCTTAAACTGAATATTTAAATTGCCAAATAATTCATTAATTATTCCCAGGCATTATAATAAAATTTTACAACTCATAACAAAAGAAACCATATTTGCCACAATAATATATCATAGTTAAATTAGAAAACATTACAAGTCAATAATTAAATAAAATACAAGTGTTAAGAATATATAAATAATTATTTTGCTTATGCAATTAATCAATAACAATCATTAGAACACCTACAAATTATAACTATTAAATTTAACTAAAATCACATTTGTGAACTCAAAATTTAAAAAACATACCGTAAATAAAAGCTTCAATAGACTGATGAACTGAAACTACAAACACAAATTAAACATAAACAAATCAATAAAATATTTGAGGTTCTAAGTTATTTTTTTAAATAATAATATGTGTAATAAACATCAAAATATAATAAAATCAAATATGATTAGCTTAAATCAAAAAATATGATTCAGAAAAAAAAATAAAGAAAATAAAATAAAATGAAAAAGAAAGCATAATCCCAATATTAATTTTCTCCTTATTATATGTTTTTCCCCTTACGGTTTTAGTTAATATATTTAAAGTTAAACAATATAGACAAATTATATTTTATTTTATTAAATATTAACGTTGATATATATTGATATATTAAACTCATTTTATCCATATTTTAAAATTATTAAATAAGTTAATGACTCAATTAACGAATTATTCAATTTATTATCCTGATTTCAATTTTTCCTATTTTCATTGGGTTTAAATGGGATTTTCTCTATTATAGTTTAATAAAATAATACAAAAAATTATTTTCTTACCTCTACAAAATATATAGCACTAACACAAATATATATTAAATACGTGAAATAATGTTAAATAAATGATTTTGATTTTTGGAAAACAAATAATTTGAAGCAGTTTTAAAAGAAATAACAGTATTATTAAAAGTTAATTTGATTATCTAATTTCAAGTCACTTGTATATTAATTACTGTCGTTCAAATTTATGGTTATATATAACATTTAATTCAATTCTTTCATTATTCTTGTAACTTGTTGCATTAATTTCTTAGAACTAGTGAGCTTGTAACTTGTTGCATTAATTCTTTAGAACTAGTGAGAGCTAAAACACAGTACACACGCCTACAATAGGGATCGGATAAGTCTCTAGTAATGGGAATATATATGTACACACACGCCTACAATACACACACGCCTACAAACAACACACACATTTGTACATTATATATATATATATATATATATAGGTGTTAAATGAAATCATTTGCATCTTTTTCGATTCTTCCTTTTTTTTTTATGACAATAATTGCTAAAGTTGAAAGTGACATTTTGTTGTTATTCTCTTGCATAAAGTTGAACCAATTTAGAAGCAACATTTCCTATACGTACTGCAAATCACCTTTTCAATTATTGTCTACAATTTAGAAGCAAAATTATTCTCTTGCATATGCCAACAAATGACTTATCCTTTACCAAAAGCAACATTTCCTATACGGTGCAAAAGTAAATTTAACTATTTAAGGGTAAAATTTAAAAGCTCACATAGTGCAATTACTATGGAGGTGAACTATACTTTTTTTTTAAAAATAAAATATTATCAACATTAATTCAAACTCTTTTAGGTTCAGCACAGCTCATTAAAAACAAAGAAGTTATGGTACTAATCATTTTTATAACTCTACGATGACTTTATTAATATATCTCCATCATAATAAGTCTAACGCTAGAGGAATCATGAAAATTAATTTTCACAGTTTCACTTGAAAAAAAAAATTAATAAAAACAAAACGCAAGTTGAACTTACAGGTTGATCAGTACAGTGGAGTGGGGGACCACGTAATTGCCGTTGGTGACGCAATCTTCAGTGAGGGAAGGAAGAAATTTGAGTTACTAAATGAAGTGGGGACCAAAAGCTTGTAGACAATACAAAGAAAAGGGAATAAAAGGGACAGGAGTGGGGTTGGCAGTTGGGATAAAACAAAGAGGTGTGCTCGTGTGAATGTCGTTTTAAGAAGTGAAGATAAGAAAATGGAAGGAAGGGGAGAGCACGCAGATACTGAAAGTGAAAATGAGAGAGTGAATGATTAAAGAGATGAGAAAAAGGTAAAGAGAGGGAGGTGGGTGTCGGCACGCGGGAAATGAAAAGAGAATGGGGGGAGAGAGGCGGGAAACATTAAGGATAAGGGGGTGGGGCGGGGTGGGTTCTAATTGGCTGGGAAGGGATAGAAAATCCTAAATTTTATTTTTTTTTCAAAAACAGGTCAGGGGTGGCGCCTGACCAGACAGGCGCCACCCCTGAACAAATTTTTTTTTTTGTTAAAAAAGGTCAGGCACCCGTGACAACAAAATTTTTTTTTTTAAAAGGATCAGGGGTGGCGCCTGACCAGATAGGCGCCACCCCTGAACAAATTTCTTTTTTTTTTTAAAAAAAAGCATCAGGGGTGGCGCCTGACCAGGCAGGCGCCACCCCTGACAATTTTTTTTTTTTTGTTAAAAAAGGTCAGGCACCCGTGACAACAAAATTTTTTTTTTTAAAAGGATCAGGGGTGGCGCCTGACCAGATAGGCGCCACCCCTGAACAAATTTCTTTTTTTTTTTTTTATGTTAAAAGATTGAATAGGCATGCACCCGGACAACAATTTTTTTTTTTTTTATAAAAAGCATCAGGGGTGGCGCCTGACCAGACAGGCGCCACCCCTGATCCAGGTCCTAGTGTGGCGCCTGGCCGGGCCAGGCGCCACAGCTGGTTCTAGCAGGTCAAGTGTGGCGCCTGGCCAGACAGGCGCCACACTTAACCATACCAGCTGTGGCGCCTATCCTTTCAGGCGCCACAGCTGGTAGAAAAAGAAAACCATAAAAATTTAAAAAAATAATAAATGAGCAGCTGTGGCACTTCATTAAGGAAGGGCCACAATATGTGCGCCACCTTTCAACCTTTTTGTAGTAGTGACATGAATAAATTCTTTTTTTTTTATTGTAATTAATAGATGTAAAAAAGTGCAAAACACATTTACTATCCTAAAACTAGACTTATAAATATAATCAAATTTTTTGATTAAAAAGGACTTATAAATAGGATCAGAGTGATACTATTGAGCAAGGCCTTGGTTGTATTGCATCAAAAGATTAGTACTTCGGTACTTCCTCAAGTTGATAATACAAGTCACTTATAATTAAAAATACATTATTAAAGTTGTCTAAATTGTGGTTTTTTTTTTTTTTTGGCCAATGTTGTCTAAATTGTTCTGAACTTTATCTTTACCCTTAATAAATACCATAAATTTTAGAGATATGCCCGCTCCTCTCTGTTACCTTATTAGAAATTGAGAATGATGGCATATTTAGAATAAAGCAATTAACGCTATGCAAATAGTTACAAAGTGATTTATAATCAGGATCGCATAATTATTTTAGAACATGACTTATATTATGAACAGTATGGAGTACATTTTTAAAAATAAAAATAAAAATATTCTTGTTTTCTTCTCAGGCGAAAAAAATAAAATCTCTTTTTCTTCTGTATAGGGACCGTTGCCCACATCACAACTAGTTCCCATCAGCACACGGTTCTGAAATTTTTGAGACTTGATTTTGGGTTAGTTAATCACTAGAAAGCAAATT
The DNA here is from genome assembly GCA_963855925.1 of Inga laurina. NCBI lineage: Eukaryota > Viridiplantae > Streptophyta > Magnoliopsida > Fabales > Fabaceae > Inga > Inga laurina. Next base: position 5,103,582 of record OY979713.1, read on the forward strand.
CAACAAGTTTGAATTGAAATCTTTGAATTATATATGATAGTGTGTCACTATCTTCGATTCTTCTGCAATCCTACTGACTCTAGATGGTTCTTAGCATTGCGAGCTAGTTTATTAATTTGTTGATCCAGTAAATTTGTCCCCATTATACATGAAAGTCAGTTTAGGTCTTACATAGTCCAAACATCTGAACTTATGTATATTTTTAATGACGTAATTGTATTATTAAATGGGTTTCAAAAAGAGAAGTCAGTTACTATTTTTGTGATAATAATTATGGAATAGAGATCCTATATTAATTTACTATAATATTTTTGTTGCCAGTATATTTATTTACTATAATAGATCTACGGGACAGATGGAAATCAAATTAAATTTAAACTATTAAACGGCCATCTTATTTTTTAACTGAATTCGAGGGGAATTACAATAAGACAATGCGACGACAAAATATGTAGTCATAAATAAATATTTAGATAATGGACATACTAAATTAAAAATTGTATAAACATGCATTCATGCATGTCTGTCAATAATAACTTAAAGAGAAACAAGTACATATTTAATAATATTATATATTTTGTCTAAAATAATGTCTCTACTATTCAACTTAATATTTGAGTTAGATAACTAATTTGTAGACTAATAGAGCAATATTAGTTAGGTTAATTATATTTTGATAATAGTTAGGTTAATTATTGATAAAAAAAATGCAGGTCACTCTTTAAAATACTATATTTAATCATTTGTATTGGAATAATAGAATTTTCCTGAATAGTGCAACCAAGAAAAATAATTTTAAAAAAATTATAAATCTGATAGACAAAAAAAATTAATGTATCATATTAAGGATAAAAGTTACCTATAAGTGGCTTCTATATTTAGAATGAGAGGAAGTATTAAATCCTTTTTTTTTTTTTTTGTGTACTAGTATTCCCAATTAACTATAAAACTTTATAAAGATGATTTAGACTTCCAGGATGCACTCATTAATGATCCTAGGGTGATTTATTGGCATTACTTGACGGTGCAGCCATGGTCTCCAACTTTTAAACCCGATAAATATGTTATTATTCATGTGATAGGTTGGGTTCGTTTACCAAGGTTGCCGGCCAGATATTATCATAAGAACATCATTCGATCAATTGGTAGTGTCTTTGGGGAGGTCATTTTGGTGGACTATAACACTAGAATCTAGTGATAGGGGTAAATTTGCAAGGTTGGCAGTACTGATAAATATCATTGTAGCGTCCGAAATTTGGAAAATAAGGAGCCACTATCAAAATTTTCAAACAAGGATAATTTTGGAAACCTTTTTTGAAAATGAAACTGATCCACAAAAACTATGTAGGGTTTGGGAGTCGATTGTGTATGGGGAAGGTATTAGACATCCCACAATACTTATTCATAAGAATGGTTACCATAAGTTAATTATTTAAAAATAAATATGGCCTTTAATCTTATGATAATTACCCAAATAAAAAGAATATTTACAAAAATAAATGAAATGAAAACTAAAGAATAAAAAATAAACATTTATTTACAAAAAGAAAATAAGAAAAAATATATTTATTTACAAAGTTGAACTTGACCCAGAATGAAAACCTAGGGCTTACGTACTCTTTAGAGGGATCAAACCCCATGTAGTTCAGGGGTAAAAATGCGTGTCACTTTACTCGTCTTTTTTTAAGGGAAAAGTTCCTTTAATTTATTGGAGAAAATGATTTTTTATTTGGTTTATGTTTTTTTATTTATGAAAGCAATTTTTTTATTTTTTCATGAAAGAGAGTTTTTCCATTTTATTTTCATTTATAAAAATGTGTTAAAATATTTTTTTTTTCCTTTTTTTGAAAGAGAACCTAAGAAAGGGATAAAGAAAAAATAGTACAAGTTAAACAAAAAAGAAGTTCAAGGTGAGGAGATTTATGTGTACCTTTTCTCCTTGAAATCTATTCAAACAAATAAGATGAGAAAAGCACATGGGTAGATCAGCACACAATTCATTGCATTTTCTTTTATTCATCTTATAAATCCCTTCAATTTTGATGAGCACAAATTGGGGCAAGAGATCAAATTCAGTCAAGCGTATAAGAGTTACAAAGTGTGAGGACCTATCAAAACAAAAAGGCCTTCTTGCAATATGACGTGTTAGCATTAGAGGAGGGAGCATGCAATCATTTCAACCATCAAAATACCACCATAAAAAAAAAAAAAAACTGTCAGTGAACTAATGAGTTCAAATATAGCAATATCAAATGGTTGGGATCACGTGAGCATTTAATGAAGATAGAAGGAAACTAAACAAAAACATGTCTAGAGCTTTGTATGTAAGTGTCTCAATCTCATGGATATTTTCTTTGGCAAGCATCTAGACATGTCATGAAGAATATTAGGTTATTCCAATAAATTTCTAATTCTCAAAACTCGTGAAAGAATAAGAAGGAGCAATGAAATGAGAAATCAAATTAGTACTCTACCTTTCCTCCTTGTTCTCCCCAAAATTTTCTCAAATTCTTGTGTCTTTTCTCTCCTAAGTTTTTTTTTTTTTGTCTTGCTTCAACCCTTGAACTCCTATTTATAGTCTCAATGTAGGGTTTTTTTTTTTTTCATAAATGCCCCTTCTTTTTTGAATTTTCATTTTTGAATTTTTTTTTGTATTTTATGTCAAAAACTACCTAACTTAGCCTAACTATCATCAATGAGATTTTTTTAAAAAAATTTTTGATTTTTATTTTTTATTTTTTATATTTTCTATTAATAAAACTTCATAGCTTGATCTAATCACCATTAGTGGAGATTTTTTCGTTTTTTTAATTTTTTTCCTCTCCACAAGTAGTTTCCTAATTTCAACCTATCAACGTGAATGAAATTTTTTTTAAAATTATTTATTTATTTTTTATTTATTATTTTCCCTTAATGAATGACAATGCCAATTATCATCAATGAGGGATTTATTTTAATTTTAATTTTTTGTATTTTTTCCTTTAATGAATGACAATTCTAAGTTGCACTCTAATCATCATCAATAAGAGGACTTTTCTTTCTTTTTTTTATTTTCGTTTTTTATTTTAATTTTTTTATTTTCCCTTAATGAATGACAATGCCAATTTGGACCACAATCATCATTCATAAGATGAATTTTTTTATTTTTGTTTTTATTTTAATTTTTTCCTTAATGATGATTTCCAATTTGAACATTAATCATCATCAATGAGAGGTTTTTCTTATTTTCTTATTTTTTTTTATTTTTTCCTTTAATGATGATTGAGAATTTAAGCACCTATCATTATTAATGAGAGGATTTTCTTTTATTTTTGTTTTTTTTATTTGCTAATTTTTTTGAGTGAGGCCCGGATAAAATGGAGTGTTCACAATCACAAAACATCTTACATTTAAGCTTCAGGTCGATGGTGAAATTATATATGTTGAATATGAGGGGCTTCCCTCAATCTGCTTCCATTGTGGTAGATATGGACACTTGGAGGGAGCTTGGTCAGCGAAAAAACCAGCAACTACCGGTGATGCAATGTAGAACCAAGGCCATTTAGTGGTGCGTGAGATCAAAGCAACAGAGGATGCGCGTGAAACCCCCGAATTTGGTGATTGGATGTAGTTACAATGCAAGAGGCGATCATATGAAAAAGTTGGCAAAAAAGATGAGAGCCAAGCACATAAAGCTCTTCCAACCACATTGTGATATGACGCCCTCAATGAGGCAATAGCTTGGGAAGAGGAGCACAACAAATGGTACGCAACATTGAGGCACCTGCAATTCAGAAAAAAGGGTAAGAGCAAAGGCCACAAAAAAAAAAATAGAACCTACTTGTAGACAAAAAGATACTCAAGGGGTGGTTCCTAATAGGGATAGCATTTTCCCATCATCTTACTATAGATCCTCGCAAGCCTAAACCACGTTGGTAGGAGGCAATCATATGGCAATCACAGTGCAAGATGATAGGGCCCCACTTCGCACCCCAGACACTACCCTGATTCAAAAAAAGAAAAGAAAAGAAAGAGTGAATGCAACAATCAGGACTTAAATGAAATGAACAGATTTTATTTTGGTACGGAAGTGATATTTTTGTACTCTGTGTGTGGGCAAGTCCCTATACCCATGGCATCCAAAATCCAACTCTTGAAAATCTTTCCCGGGCCACCAAAACATTTGCATTGGGGTTAGAGAGAGTGAATGCAACAATCAGTACTCAAATGTAATGAATAGATTTCATTTTCGCACGGGAGTGAAGTTTTTGTACTGTGTGCGCGAACAAGTCCTCATACCCATGGCACCCAAAATCCAACTTTTGTAAATCCTTGCCCGAGCCCCCCAAACATTTGTATTGGGGTTAAAGAGTGTGAATGCAACAATCGGGACTCAAATTTAATTAGTAGATTTCATTTTGGCATGTGAGTGAAGTTTTTGTACTATGCGCCTGGGCAAGTCTTCGTACCCATGGCAACCAAAGTTCAACTCTTGCAAATCCTTGCCCGAGCCCCTAAAACATTTGCATTGGGGTTAGAAAGAGTGCATGCAATAATTGAGACTTAAATGTAATGGGTAGATTTTATTTTGGTAAGGGAGTGAAATTTTGTACTGTGCGCACGGGCAAGTCCCCATACCTATGGCACCCAAAATCCAATTTTTGCAAATCGTTGGCTAGGCCCCCAAAACATTTGCATTGAGGTTAGAAAAAGAGAATGCAACAATCGGGACTCAAATGTAATGGGTAGATTTTATTTTGGTACGGAAGTGAAGTTTTTGCACTATGCGCGCGAGCAAGTCCCGTTACCCATGGCACCCAAAATCCAACTCTTGTAAATCCTTGCCCAAGACCCCAAAACATTTGTATTAGGGTTAGAGAGTGTGAATGCAATAATTGGGACTCAAATTTAATTAGTAGATTTCATTTGGCATGTGAGTGAAGTTTTTGTACTGTGCGCCTGGGTAAGTCCTCGTACCCATGGCACCCAAAGTCCAACTCTTACAAATCCTTGCCTGGGCCCCTAAAACATTTACATTGGGGTTAGAAAGAGTGAATGCAACAATCAAAACTCAAATGTAATGGGTAGATTTTATTTTGGTAAGGGAGTGAAGTTTTGTACTTTGTGTGCAGGCAAGTCCTTGTACCCATGGCACCCAAAATCCAATTCTTGTAAATCCTTACCCGGGTCCCTAAAACATTTGCATTGGGGTTAGAAAGAGAGAATGCAACAATCAAAACTCAAATGTAATGAGTAGATTTTATTTTGGTACGAGAGTAAAGTTTTTGCACTATTCATGACCTTGTCCTGGCAAGTCCCCATACCCATGGCACCCAAAATCCAGCTCTTGTAAATCCTTACCCGACACCCAAAACAATTACATTAGGGTTAGAAAGAGTGAATGCAACAATCGGTACTAAAATGTAATGAGTAGATTTCATTTGGATATGGGAGTAAGGGTTTTGTACTGTGCGCGACGGAAAGTCCTAGTACCCATGGCACCCAAAATCCAACCCTTGTAAATTCTTGTCTGAAGCCCCCAAAACATTTGCATTAGGGGTTCAAAGACTAAATACAGTGATCAGGACTCAAATGTAATGAGCACATTTCACTTTGGTATGGGAGAGAAGTTGTTATACAATGCGTGTGGGCAAGTCTCCTTACCCATGACACCCAAAATCCAACTCTTGTAAAATCCTTGCCCGGACCCCAAAAACATTTGTATTGAGGCTAGGAAGAGTAAATGCAACAATCTCAGCACAAATGTAACGAGTAGATGTCATTTTGGTATAGGAGTGAAGTTTTTGTACTTTGTACGTGGGCAAGAGCCCTTACCTATGGCACCCAAAATCCAACTCTGCAAATCTTTTCCCGGACCCCCAAAACATTTGCATTGGGATTAGAAAGAGTGAATGCAACTATCAGGGACTCAAATGTAACAAATAGATTTCATTTTGGTATGGGAGTGAAGTTCTGTACTATGCGCGCGGGCAAGTTTTGTTACCCAAGGCACCCAAAATCAAACTCTTGCAAATCCTTGCCCAGGCCCCTAAAACATTTGCATTGGGGGTTAGAAATAGTGAATGCAACAATTGGGACTCAAATGTAATAAGTTGATTTTATTTTGATACGGAAGTGAATTTTTTGTATTGTTCGCAAGAGCAAGTTCTCGTTCATGTGGCATCCAAAATCCAACTCTTGCAAATCCTTGCCCGGGCCCCTAAAACATTTAAATTAGGGTTAGAAAGAGTGAATGTGGCAACTAGGACTCTAAGGTAGTGAATAGATTTCATTTTGGCATGAGAGTAAAGTTTTTGTACTGTGCACGTGGGCAAGTCCCCTAATCCATGGCACCCAAAATCGAACCCTTACAAATCCTTGTCCATACCACCAAAACATTTGCATTAGGGTTGAAAGAGTGAACGCAACATTTGGGACACAAATGTAATTGGTAGATTTCATTTTGGTATGGTAGTGATGTTTTTGCATTACGCACGACCTTGTTCGGGCCAGTCCCCGTACCTATGGCACCCAAAATCCAACTCTTGTAAAATCATTGCCCGGACCCCCAAAACATTTACATTGGGATTAGAAAGAGTGAAATGCAACTATCGATACTCAAATGTAACAAATAGATTTTATTTTGGTGCGGGAGTGAAGTTTTCATATTGTACGCGTCCGCTTTCCCATGGAACCCAAAATCAAACTCTTGCAAATCCTTGCCCAAGCCCCTAAAACATTTGCATTGGGGTTAGAGAGAGTGAATGCAACAATCAGGACTAAAATGCAATGAAAATATTTCATTTTGGTATGGGAGTGAAGTTTTTGTATGGTGCGCGTGGGCAATTTCCCATACCCATGGCACGCAAAATCCCACTATTGCAAATCCTTGGTCGGACCCCATAACATTTGCATTAGGGTTACAAACAATGATATCAACCATCGTAACTTAAATGTAATGAGTATATTTCACTTTGCTATGAGAGCGATGTTTTTCTACTGCACAAGACCTCGCCCGGGTAAGTCCCTGTACCCATGGCACTCAAAATCCAACTCTTGTAAATCCTTGTCCGTACCACCATAACATTTGCATTGGGGGTTGAAAAAGTGAATGCAATAATTAGGATTCAAATGTATCGAGTACATTTCAGTTTGGTACCGGAGTGAAGTTTTTGTACTCTACGCTCGGGCAAGTCCCTTTACCCATGGCATCCAAAATCCAACTCTTGCAAATCTTTGCCTGAGCCCCCAAAACATTTGTATTCAGGTTAGAGAGAGTGAATGCAACAATCGGGACACAAATGTAATTAGTAGATTTCATTTTGGCATGTGAGTGAAGTTTTGGGTCCCCATGGCACCCAAAGTCCAACTCTTGGAAATCCTTGCTCGAGCCCCCAAAATATTTGCATTGGGGTTTGAAAAGCATGAATACAACAATCGAGACTCAAATGTAATAGGTAGATTTCATTTTGGTAAGGAAGTGAAGTTTTGTACTTTGCACGCTAGCAATTCCCCATACCCAAGGCACCCAAAGTCCAACTCTTGCAAATCGTTTCCCGGGCACCCAAAACATTTGTATTAGAGTTAGAAAGAGTGAATGCAACAATCGAGACTCAAATGTAAAGACTAGATTTTATTTTGGTACAGAAGTGAAGTTTTTGTACTGTGTGCGCGGGCAAGTCCGCTTTCCTATGGCACCCAAAATCCAACTCTTTCAAATCCTTGCCGGTGCCCCCAAAACATTTGCATAAGGGTTAAAGAGAGTAAATGCAACAATTGGGACTCAAATGTAATGAGTAGATTTCATTTTGGTATGAGAGTGAAGTTTTTGTACTGTACACGTGGGCAAGTCCCCTTACCCATAACACAAACGCCGCTCTCACGGGATTTTGAATCATGTCTGATCGTGCATGATATCTCGCCAGTGGTAAGATAGTTAATGATTATGTCTGACCTATTGGGTTCGATCATACTGGTACTAATGCACCGGATTGCATTAGAACTCTACAGTTAAACGTGCTTGGGCAAGAGTAGTACTACGATGAGTGACGTCTTAAGAAGTCATTCTGTTGAACCCTTTTTTTTGCGTGGCTAGAGAATGGGCGTGCTTTAAGACATTTTGGTCTCTTTTTACTGTATAGAATTTAACGGGCCGTGGTCCAACCAGTCCGGGCATCATGCATGGCCCTCAGCCCTGTCCTGTTGGACCGTGTTGCAAGGTATAGATCTCACAGAATTTTGGATCACGACTGATCGAACATAAATACAGTACGACCTACGGACAGGCATACGGTCAAACCAGTTCAACTGACCGGGCCGATCCAACATCAAAACCCATGTTGGGTCATACGGGGTCTGTAGCTCATGTAGAATCTCTCGCCAGTGGTAAGATAGTTAATAATTGTGTTTGACCTATTGGGTTTGATCATACCAGCACTAATACACTGGATACCATTAGAACTCCGTAGTTAAACGTGCTTGGGCGAGAGTAGCACTACGATGGGTGACGTCCTAGGAAGTCCTCGTGTTGTACCGCTTTTTTGCGTGGCCAAAGAACGGGTGTGCTTGAAGACTTCCCTGTCTCTTTTTACAGTGTAGAATTTAACGGGTCGTGGTCTGACCAGTCCGGCAGTCGCGCATGGCCCCAGGCTCTTTTGGACCATCCATCCAGACCCACGGACTGACCGGTTGGACCGTCTTGCCAGGCGCTACTCTCACAGAATTTTGGATCACGATTGGTTGAATGAAAATGTGGTACAACCCACGGAAGGGCATGCAGTCTAACCGGTTGGACCGACTGGGCTAGCTCGACATCGAAACCCGCGTTGGGCCATATGGGTCCTGCATCTCTTGTAGGATTTCTCACTGGTGGTTATATAGTTAATGATTGTGTCTTACCTATTGGGTTCGATCACACTAGCACTAATGCACTGGATTTTATCAGAACTCCGCACGTTAAACATGCTTGGGCGAGAGTAGCACTACAACGGGCGTGCTTGAAGATATCATGAACCCTTTTTACAGTATAGAATTTAACTAGCTGCGGTTCGACCAGTCCGGCCGTCATGTATGGCCCATGGGCCTGACTTGGTTGAATGTCTATCCTTGCCCATGGACCGACCGGTTGGACCGTCCTTCCAAGTGCCCCTCTTGCTGAATTTTGGATCATGGCTGATCGAATGAAAATGCGGTACGACCCATGGACGGGCATGCAGTCAAATTGGTTGGACCGACCAGGCCAGCTCAACATCAAAACCTGTATTGGGGTATGTGGGGCCTGCATCTCATTCAGGATTTCTCGCTGGTGGTAACATAGTTAATGATTGTGTCTTACCTATCAGGTTCGATCATAGTAGCACTAATGGACCGAATCCTATTAGAACTCTACAGTTAAGTGTGCTTGGGCAAGAGGTGTACTAGGATGGGTGATTGATGCTACTAAATTTTTAAATAAGCACCGCAAGTTTATGGGTTGTTGGAATAATATAATAGCAAATCAAGGTCGTCACATAGAGATCCAAAGTAATAGATAATTAGGCATTAAAATTTGTATTTTCATTTAAATTGAGAAAATCAAAGAAAGAGATTGAAAGACAATTAAACAAATGCAAAAGAAACAAATCTAATGATTTAAAGATTTCAATTGATAAAAACAACCTAGAGTGGCTAATCCTTTCTTTAAGTTTTAGAGCATGTAATTACCCAATTAACTGTACTTAATGTTAAATTGTTAATATAGAGTTTATATGAATATAAGTATCTTCGAATCATTTATACGTCTTTCTTAAGTTAAAATTGTTATTCCTAACTATTTTACTTAAGAGGCAATACATGTCCAAATTCACTCTAATAAGATTATATGGGTCCAATAGGTATATTCCTATCCTACTGGCAAATTAGAATAAATTCTAATCCCATATTAATTAATCTTATGGTCTAATTAAGATCCCTCTCCCAAGGATAATCTATATTCCCCAAATTCATACTTAGTGGTGATCAAGCACTAAGTAGATAAAATAATACAAGATTAAGTAAACAAAAATTAACACTAATCATAATTTAATGGTTCATACATGCTCAAATCCTCAAATTAGTTTATAGCTGCTCTAAGTCCAAAAAGAACTAGCCACACATGGATTTAATTCCAATCACAGCAACAGTAAATTCAGAGCCTCAAATCAGTGAAGAGGCAAACAACATAGTGGAATAAAGAAGAATTGCAATTCAAATCACTCATCACAATTCACAAAATACCACCGCAAATTGAAAGTCAAACTCATACTAAAGCAATAGAGTAAAAATTGAACAGTGGTGCTGCCTTCTCTGCTTCCTAGAGCAATGGTGGCTAGATTTCACTACCACCACGACTACCACCACTACCACCACTACCACTACTACGACCACTACCACCACCACCACCACCACCACTACTACAACTACCACCACCACCACTACCACAACTACTACAACTACTACCACTACTATTACAACCACCACCACCACCACTACCACAACAACTACAACTACTACCACCACCACCACCACCACCACCACCACCACCACCACCACCACCACCACCACCACCACCACCACAACTACCACTACCACTTACTACCACTACCACTACCACCACTACCACTACCACCACCACCACTACCACCACCACCACCACCACTACCACCACCACTACCACTACCACCACCACTACTACAACGACCACCACCACCACCACCACCACCACCACCACCACCACCACCGCCACTACCACCACCACCACCGCTAACCACTACTACCACTACCACTACTACTACAACTACCACCACCACCACCACCACAACCACGACCACCACGACGACGACGACCATGACCACGACCACGACGATGATGACGACGACCACCACCACTATTTCTTCAAATTAAACTATTCTATTTTAATTTAAATATAATATTTTTACTATAGAATCCCCTAAATAATGTCTCAACCTTGATTTAATTTTAAAATAACAAAATCTCATTGAATTCTTCCAAAATTGTCCAGATAACTCTCCATATATTTTCAAAACATACCTTAAATATACTAAAATTGGAGAGTTATCACACCCCCATACTTGCATCAAATCTTGTCCTCAAGATTTCAAAACATCAAACAACCAAAGGAAATCATGGAAGAAAGATTCTCAAATCAAACACTACAAAATTGGATTTAATTCAAATTTTCAAGAATAAAGATTTCTTGAAAACTTTTTTTCACCTTCTAAAAATGCAAATAACTTGGCAAGGACAAATGACAACAAAATGTTCCTCACAAGTAAAGTGTTTACACTCTTCTCTCAAGATAATTAAAGGGCTTGTGTTTCACTCTCTTCCACTTATTGCAACCTATCTACCATAAGCTTGTTTATTATCTCCATCTCTACTACATTGTGTAATATCCCGATTTGTGATTAGGGCTAATGACTATGAGAATTGTTGTAATTAGTGTAATTGAGCACTATTGGGATTAATGTAATGTGAATTTTGGAATAAATACATGTGGTATTTAAGATCAAGGGTTGAGATTCATTTTTGATGGGTCGGAATCCTATGCTTTGTGTCTATGTGAGCTCATAGTAGAAGTGGATGAGATGTTGACATGTGGCATGTGGTAGGCCATGGGATGTGGCACTAAGTGACAAAAAGCCACTTTTCTCTATCCCTTTTCTCTCATTTTCGGTTGTGTGTGTGTGTGACTAGGGGAGGAAGTGACATTTCATCATCATCTCCTTCATATCTCACATTTCCTCTCTCTTCTCTCTCTTACTCCATTTTCGCTGGATCAAACAAGAAAGGGAAAGAAAAACTTTGATTTTGGGTAAGTGATGATCCTCTTTTGCTCAAATCCTTTTCCTAATGTTGTTCATCTCATTGAGAACTACATTGTGGTAGTTGTAGAATCTTGACTAGTGTTGATTTGTGAGTTGGTCGAAGTTGGAAGTTGAAGAATCAAGATTTTGGATTGGGCAAAGAGAAGAGGTAGGCATTTAGTGCATTTTGGATATATTGTTTGTGATTTTTCGTTAAGTTGGTAAAATCTAGAAAATTTGCCCTAGTTATGCCTATTTATGGATATATGAAGTTCATTGTGATTGATGATTGGAAATGAGTTAATGTGGAGTTATTTGATTGTTAGATATAATCTGGAATGTTGGAACTAAGTTGAATGAAATTTGGATATTGTGTATCATAGAGACCTTAGTGTTTGATTGTGGTCAAAATGGTTTTGGAGTGTTTTTAAAGTTGCCAATGTGTTCCCTAATTAATGCTTAAAATGAATGATCTTTGGGAGGAGTTTGGGAACCATTGGGTGAGGATTTGACCATCTGGTGTTTTCTGGTTTTTGGCTGCGTTTTTGGTCTCTGATGCACAACACTCGAGCAGAGGAAGATCATGCTCGAGTGCTGTGTGAATTTTTCCCTTTGTGCTTCGAGTTTCGGCTGGGTTTTATGAGTAATGCTCGAGTGCATTTCCTTGTGCTTGAGTGAGGGAAGAACATGCTTGAGTGAGCTTAGGTCTGCTCGAGTAATGGTGTAAGCCCAGAGTAGGGGGTTACTCTAGGGTTGTCACTCGCAGGTAAGGTGCATGAGTGTGCCTTCTCACTCGCGGGTATGTGGTGTTCACTCGAGTGCATATGGCTGTGCTCGAGTGATCCTGATCCTTGAGAGCTTGTGTGCTCTCGGGTCCTCACTTCCTGGACTTCACTCGCAGGTGCTCGAGTAAGGCATTTGGCCTTCACTCGAGTGAGGTTCAGTGTGCTCGAGTGAGCCGGTTCCTGAAAGCTTCTTGTGCTCTCAGGTGTTCACTCGTTGTCTCTCACTCTCTTGTGCTCGAGTGCTGTCCGTACCAATGCTCGAGTGAGAGCTTTTGTGCTCGAGTGAGGCTGCCAGAAATCAGTGTTTTGCCTTCGAAAAAGAGGTCTTTGGGGTAGTGTCTTCCAACCCTTTAGGCATATGTTTAGGCCTCTAGTGGTCACCTAAAGAGTCCTAAATGATAACCAACTAAGTGTATTATGAAATTAAAAACTTGGAAAAGAGATTGATCGGTTGTCCTTAATTTGGTATAGGATTTGACATCTGTTGCCCTCGTGAGACCACGGTACCGGAGCCAGTCAGGAAAGATACAGGTAGTGACTCTTTCTTTATATCTTATGTGATACATTGTATGTGTGCTATATCATTGTGATGAAATGGGTTTCGTATGCTGCAAGTTTTGTAAAAATTTGTGTGAAGCACCGCTATACCAATAGTCTCTGAGTCGCTAACAACGGTTCGGGAAAGGGTTGTGTACCTCCCCGGCGGTAAAAGGGGATGAGGTTAGGGTGTGTATATGTGATTATGTGGGCCGAAAGGCTCATTGTGGGCCGAAAGGCTATTTGTGAAGGCCGACGGGCCATTTGTGAAAGCCGAAAGGCTATATGTTAGCCATAAGGCTATTTGTATGCACTGCCATGCCAATAGTCCCTAAGTCGCTAATAACGGTTCGGGTTAGGACGGTGTGCCTTCCCGGTGGTAAAAGAGGATAAGGGTGGAGTGTGATTTGTGTTGCTGATATGAGATGATTTGTTTACATATTATGTCATTGCATGTGGTATGAAAAAGTTGTTACTACTGGGATTCTTTAGAATCTCACTCTTTCAAAATGACTAACCTTTTCAGACAGGGCGAGTGACTCGAAAAGAAAGCGGACAACCAAGAGTAGTTAGGATTACTCTGGAACTTAGAGGTTGTTGGTTATCTTCATTTTGGATTTGGGATTACCAAATGTATATGAGATGTAAATGAATATTTTGGATATGTAATCCCCATTTTGGGAACCTGTAAACCCATGATATATATATAGATGTAGATGAACCCGGGGTTTTGCCGGGATTTAGTTTCCGCACTCTGATATTTCTTATGTGATTTGATTTCTCAAGTAATTATATCCGTCTGTGAATGTGAGACCAGCAATAAGTATGTTTTGAATTGATTTTCGAAATATCCCATCTCTTAGATGTGCGATTATAAATTGTTATTTCGTCTTATTGGTCTCTATTTCACTTAAATTTTGTAATCCGGATGTAATTACGGTGAGGGGGTTACACATTATCCCCTTGTTCACACAAATCAAAAGGGCTTTTCCAAGGGTTATAATGAATAGGGTAGGATAATGAAATGAAAGTAGTCAAATGATATGAGGTGTAATTTAATTAGTGCTAAGCAACTTAATGAAATTCATGAAGAATGAAGGAATAATTACTTAAAGAAAACAAACTCACTCACATTCTAAACAACTTTTATTCAATTAACTTCAACAATCTTTTTCTTGTCCTATTTTTTTCTCTTTTTTTTGCATTTTTATTTCTTTTCTTTTCTTTTTTTGTATTTTTTTCATAGATACTTTTTTTTGTATTTCTTTTGTATTTTTTTTCAACTATCCACACCAACTCACATAACATTGACTTTCTAATCCCTTAATTCTTTTATAAAATTGTTTTACTTAGCACTTACTAAAGTAAGAAATGAATGGAAAGGAAAATATATAAAAATTGCATTTCTCAAACAAACGGCTCTTTACTCTATGCAATTTTCTTTTTTTAAAAAAACAAAGTAAGGCTCAAATGGGGTACCGCAAAGGATTTCATTCAAAAAGGATGGACATTTGACCAAACTAGCTATAAAATGAATGCCTAAATCATCTTTGTACATGCAAAAGGATTTTTAAGCTTTAAAAGAGATTCAAGACAAATTCTAGAGATAAAATCACAATAAGTGTACTCCTTCTTGAAAGAAATGAATATTTAGGCTCAAGTTTCTCACCGGTATTTGACATCCTAAAGTCAATCATCCAAACTAAATTCTTTGCATATCTACCAACATTCCAAGAAGATAGAACTGAATTTTAATTAAACTCAATCCCTTTCAAATTCAAGTCAAACCAACTTTGCCAATGTTCACAAGTAAAATCCAAGCTTCCATGAAGAGCAAAATTTTTACTCAAAATATGTCAAATTTTTTTTCCTATTTATGTTCAAAAACCATAGAAATTTGTCAAAATTAAGGACAAGTCATACAAAATCAATGGTACCCTCACCCCCAAACTTAAATGTCACATTGTCCTCAATGTGAACAAGTAACCCAAAGTAATAGAGATGAAGACATAGCCATATCCAAGTGTAGGGATAAAAAAAGCTTCTAAGATCTCAAATATTCACCACTTGAATCAATGGTCACTAAAAAATATCAAGCACATGCAAAGTTAGACTATAACTAGCACTCATGTCCAGAACATGTTATCAACTATCAATTCAAACAAAACGAAGAAAAATAGAAGAAAACTCCCCTCTCAATCCTTTATCGTGCTCTTGAATGCTCTTGATTGTGGCTATCAAAGTGGAATACATCACCAGGGGCTTAATTAATTAGTTTTGTTTGTATGGATGCAATCGTGGTCGTATCTCATACAGATAAATACATATAAATGTAAAAGTAATCATGCAATGATCTTATCAAAAGCAAAATTTAAACGTGACACAACATGGCTTGCCTAACCTAAAATCCTCCCAAGCCAATGAGAGGACTTCTCTAAATAAAAAAGGAAATACATTGAGAGAAACCTCGTTTAAACATTCGAGGGGAGTGAGATGAGAAGATAATGTACATTGAGAGTATTTAGAGAAAGGCACGGCACGTAGGCCGTATTTAAATTTTACAACCTTTGTAAAATTCTAAAGCCATGTTGTTCACCATACTCAAACAAGGATAAATAATAAACCAAAACAAGAATTCATACAATATGAAAAGCAATAAATGTCGTGATTAGATTATATTGCGCTATGTAGAGGTGGTCACGGTGGTCCCGCTTGCCTAAACACATGCCTAAAGGCTTGGGAAAACACTTGACCAAAGACCATCTTTGGAAGTCCAAAATGTCATTTTTGAGGGTTAGCCATGGCCCAAGAACCCACTGGCCGTGGCCAAAAATTGGTCCGAAGCATTTGGGCCGTGGCCCATAATCCGCTAACCGAGGCCAAGAAAAATCCTGTTTCTTGGCTGAACTTCCAAAAATCATAACTAATGATAGAAAGATTGAAATAAGGTGATTCCAAAGCCAAATGAAAGCTATTTAAGTCCTCTTTATGGGAAAAATATAGACCATTACTAAAAATCACCACAAAATTTCAGAATTACACAAGACTCAACACTGCCCCAAAACAAAGTTCAGTTTTGATCCTAAACTTTGGCAAAGCATAACTCTCAGTTCACAAAATGAAATGACACAAATTATATGTCCATTTTGAATTTTGGGATGTGAACTTTAATGCCTCGTTTGGTATCATGGATGTGTTTTTGATGGAAGTGGAAGTGGAAATAGAAGTGGAAGTAGAAGTTGAAATTGGTTGGAATTGAGGTTTAAAAAGTTTGTTTGGTAGGTTAGAAATGAGTAGGGAATTTATATATGTTTTAATTTTAAAAATAGATAAGAGAGATAAAATTGAGATGAAAATGAATGTTTTGCCCTTACTTAAAAACAAGAAGAAAATAATAAAAAAGAAATAAAAGACTTTCTTGCCCTAGTTCCATCTGCATATCGCCTTCTCCTCACATATGTGGTTCATCTTTGTCACTCTTCAGTCTCTCTTAATGTAAAAAAAAACTTTCTACTCATCACCGTTGTCAATCTCCATTGTGCGCCACCTCCCGCCACACCACCTGTAAGTCTCTATATTTAATAAACTCTAATGTAAACTATTCCCCCTTCCTTTTTCTCTTATTACTCTATGCACGAATGGCGATAGAGGTTCTGCAATTTTTTGATGTGCGATGACATATGGATAGAGGTTCTGCAAATTTATTTTTTTTTTGGGTGAAAAAGGTTTGGCAACTTTGAATAATGCTTCCATTACTCATTTACAAAGCCCAACTTTTTACATCACCAAAACCTCCACAGCTGCTAAGTTTTTGTTTACTTCTTGATAAATTTAGAATCTTGTTGACTTAGTAAGTACTGTACCCAATTAAGCATTACTCCCTACTTTTAGGGCTTTAATAACTTATCTAACACTTTTTACCCAAAAAAGGAATTAACAAAAATTCGTTTATCACTTCAGCCATTGTAAAAATAAATTCATGCTAGAAGGATACGGTTGAGAGTCAACTTATTTGTAGAGAAGATCAGGAAAGCAAGGAAGAGACCAATCAGTTTACCACATATTCTTAAACCAATGATCATGAATGGACTAAAAAATTAGGCAATTCAAAGCTTAAAATTACTATTTAGTGGTTGTACCCAATCAGAAATAGATGTAAACAGACCCAATTAAAAGCACACAAAATAAAAAAAAAATTATAGTATAATCTATCAGACACAAGTAGAACTCCAAAAGAGTCAGTAAGAGAGAAAGAATAGAGTCTGCACCTAAATAGTTAGCCACACAGCTAGAGCAAGAGGCACACAAGTAGAACTCCAAACGAGGCATAATTCTTTGATTTGCAACTTTATATTGATAGAGGTTTTGCAACTTTATTTTTTTTGGGTGAAAAAGGTTTTGCAACTTTAATTCTTTGATCTGCAACTTTAATAGGTCTCTTTATTTAACAAATTGCAAAGTAAAATTTTAATATAAAATAATATTCCTTTTCTATTGCTCATGTCCAACATTTGCCTTCTCACATCTGTCTTTCTCGACCCCCATTTGAAATTGTTCGATCTGTTTAATTTCTCACTCTACTTGATATGGATAAAAAGGTATGGTCTGAATTTGATGATCCAATATACTAGGTTGAAGTTCTTTGGTAGAATTTTGGAAATAAATCGATTTGTTTCATTTCTCAAATTGACATGGGTTTTTTACCATTAAATTCCTTATAAGAATTCTAAAGATTATATTAATTCCTTATAACAAGTTCTTCCTGACATGGATTTTCATTATATTGTTGTTTATGTAAGATTATGGCAGGAAATCATCACTTATAGACTCCTAAAGAGGATGAGCTCCTAGTTGGATGCTTATTAAAGCTTGTGGAAGAAGGGAGTTTGGCCATTGAGAATGGATTCAGACCATCTTTGTTCAAGAAAATAGAAAAAATGATTGAGGAGAAGGGTGACGGATATAGGATAAAAGCTAGTCCTGACATTGTTTGTCGGGTAAAAGGAATGAAAGAAGATTGGAGAATGATTCATGAGATAACACACAATCTACAAAACTTGGGATTTCAATGGGATGTTAAAAAAATGTATTATTGCAGAAGAGGATGTGTGGGATAACTATATTCGGGTAAGACTTTATAAAAAGAATCTTTCCATAATTTTATGGGACTTTTGAATGAGTTCTTTTTTTCATTTATCATTTATAGGTCAACAAGATAGCTGTAAAGTTCCATGGGAAATCATTCCCTCACTTTGATGCTCTTAACATAGTGTCCAACAAGGACAAAATTGGTGAGGAAGGTCCGCGTATCTACAATGAGGTTGTTAAATAGCTTGAAATGCTTTATGATGAGGTGTTGAAGGTAGAAGGACTGACTGATGAGGAGCACTAGCAAGCATATATAAAGTTGATTGGAGACAACGAGTTAGAAATGGCCTTTTCTCATGTTCCACTTGATGCAAAGAAAAATATTTTGATAAACCTTTTTCACTAGAGATGTTTAATGGATGTAAACTTTTTGTTGGTGGTGGTTGTAGTTGTGTCAAGTTTTATGGATGTAGTTTTTGTTATAACTTGAACTTCTGTCATTTTTCTTAGTAATGTTTTCATCCTAGTGTGTTGCTGAAATCTTGAAATGTTGTGGCCTTATTGAATTTCCAGTTTTTGCAATGAAAGAAGCAGTTGCTTGTTTATTCAGTAACAGAAAAAAGAAGCTACTAGTTTATTCACATAAAAATGCACTAAGCATTAATTCCTCTTTATCCCAACATGTTAACACGTTCTTTTCAAAGTTTTGATTCAATTTTCTCAATCTTCTCCCATTGTGAACAAAGCAATCAGACCTAGTATGTTTTTATTAAACCTTTAAAAGCAAATAGGAAAAATATTAACAGCTAGAATAGGTTACAAAAAGATAATCATATTCCATATGTATTGTTGGTACAATCCTAGCCACTTTTACATGTGTTATACTCAAACTTTTGCAGCAGATATATTGAACAAAAAAATCTACCAACTTCTAGTTCTATTTTAAATATGGCCATAATATATAACCCTGCATATACCAAAAATTAAGAAGCAAGGTCTTACTTATAAAATATACAAAATACATGGCCAATAATATACTTGCAAGATGTAATATCCTAGATTGTAATCAAGGATTAATAATTTCAAAGTGATGTAATTAATATTAATTGAGCACTTTTGAAGTACATGTTGTGCAACATGATATAAAGATCCTTAGTGATGGTTTAATGAGTATTGAAATAATTAGGGGTAAAACGGTAAATTTACCGACCGATTGGTCAGTTACCGATGAGAATACTCCTTAGTAATCAAGATCAATGGCTAGGATTGAAAGAACAAGAGGTGGAATCAAGTGTGGATGGGAATATGTGAGTTTATGTAAGGGTGAAGAGAGATCATGACAAGTGGCATCTTAAGGACCATGGATGAAGTCAACATTTTCAAACTCAATCTCTCTCCCTCTCAAGTCGGCTAAGTGTATGGGAATGTGGGAAAATCTGATTTTTCACCAATATCTCTCTCTCTCTCTCTCCATTCTCTCCATGTTTGGTGCAGTTGTAGCAAGAAAGAGAAAGAAAGGGATTGAATTCTAGGTGAGTATTTGATTCAAGATGCTTACTTCACCTTCATTGATTTTGCTCAAATGGTCAAGAGCTTTATTTTAATGTTTTCAGACTTTTAATTTGTGGTGTGTGGAAACTTGAGGGAGTTTGAAGGTGGAAGAATCAAAGTTTTGAGTTCAGCAAATTTAAGAGGTGAGTTGTTGATGAAGTTTGATATAATTGTTTGGACCATTGGTTTAGTTTTATAAATTCTAGATTTTTGCCCTGATTTCTTTTGATTTCAGAGGATATGAATTAAGTGATGTAATGTAGTGAAATAGATGTCAAAGAGTGTAGGAATGTCAATGGTTTTGGTTTGGATTTGAGAAGAAGAAGTTGACAATTTGTGGTTTTGAGTGGTTTTGTGAGTTAGAGTTAAGATTGTGTTGTTTGAGTGGAAGAAGTTGTGTAATATCTCATCCAAAACTTCACAATAAATTGTCAACTTCTTCTTCCCAAACTTATACCAATACTCATTCTCATTCTCATTCGAGTGAGGGTGTATGATATAATAGGGTTTGCTCTCGGGCAAATACTTTCTGAGGTTCACTCGCTGGTGCTCGAGTACTGATAGGGGTGTCACTCGAGTGAGACTCCTGTCACTCGAGTGAGCCAGCTAAAATTCAGAAATTCTTCCAAGAAGGAGGGACTTCGGGGTTGTTTCTCCTAACCCTTTAGGCATATGTTTAGACCTAAAATAGTCACCTAAAGAGTTCAAATGATAACCAACTTAAAGTATTATAGAAATAAGAACTTGGGAAAGAGATTGACGGGTTGTCCCTAATTTGGTTTACAAGATTTGATATTTGCCGTCCTCGTGAGTCTGCAGTGCCAAGAAACGTCGAGAAAGGATCACGTAGTAACTCTCTCTCACTTATATTTTGTGTAATGCATTGTATGTGTGTTGTATCACTGTTTTATGATGATTTCTGATGCTGCTGTGGTTACAGCTGGTGATAGCTGTCGTTTATAGTGCAAGCTATCGTTTACAGCGCAAGCTATTGTTTACAGCGTAAGCTGTCATTACTGTGAATACAGTGTAAGCTGTCGTGATGGTGATTACAGCGTAAGCTGTAGTGAATATGAATACAGCGAGAGCTGTCATATTGTGTATACAGCCGTGAGTGCTGTCGTTTGTGGTGAAAACCATATATCTTTGAGATTGTTACTGCTGTTGCTGTTTGTGATTTATGTACATGCTTTGTGTTTATGCATGGTGTGAGTGGTTTGTTACTACTGGGATTCTCTCGAATCTCATTCTTTCCTATGACTAACATTTCAGACAGGGCGTGTGGCTCAAAAGAGAAGAGGCCAACCCAGAGCAATTAGGACCTTTAGGGGTACATTTGATCTTGGAGATGTTGGTTATCTATTTTGAACTCGGGATTACTGTATATTTTGAAATATGAATATTATTATATTCGATTTTGGATGTGTAATCCCCTAGTGGAGACTTATAAACCCTCAAGTTATATATGTATAGAATCTGGGAGTTGCTGAGGATTTGGTTATACACTCTGATATGAATGAATGTATATTAATTGCACAGGTAATTATATTCGAACATTGAAATTGAGACCCGGATGGAAAAAAAAGGTTTTGAAATATTTTAATGAAAATCCTCCTGTAAGGCAGGAAGTTTAAAATGAGTTTAAAGTATCCAATGGTCTCTAATCCGATTTAATTATGCGTTTTTGAATTATAATTACGTGTTTAAAGTTAGGGGGTTACACAAGAACCCTACAAGCTATTTCCAATTTCAACTAAATCAAAATATGGCCTAAATCACTGTCATTATGACTTCCAATTATGCAAGTACCCTACGAACCATTTCCAATTTTGCCTCGTATGGAAGGCTTGAGAAGACAGACAACAAAGATGTTTTCATTTGCAACAATTTTAAATAGAGCATCATGTTGCTCTTTTTAAGTGAACTCTTCCAACTTGCATAGCTCATCATAAAGGGACTCTCGCTTTGCATCTAACCTAGCAACCCTTGCAAGCTTGTTGATCTGAGTTCCCAATGCTGCAGAAGATTCGTTCATAATTTTCCTAAGCCCCTCCAAGAAAAGGTCATCATGATCACTGCTATTTCTTCTTCTCTTCCTACTTGCAGTTGTGGCAGCATTGACTTCTTCAACTATGGCAGGAATAGGAGGGTCTACATCTTCTCCTAAATCAGCATTTTCATCTGTCTTCAACATCAAGTGGTGAGGGGATGTCAGTTTCATCAACTTGATCTTTCAATCCAGCTATAGACCCTTTTCCACTAGCTCTATCCTTCCCATAAATTGTGCATAGTGCATCAAAATGGGGGAATGCCTTTCCATGAAGATAGGAAGCTTTTTTGTTGCTCTACAATTAATAAAAGTGAACAATATTTTACTAATTTTCATCTTGCATGAATCATAAAACAGCATATGTATAGAATAATAAATATCACCTTTATATACTTATCCCATACATTTTTCTTAGATGTAACACATGGCTATCAGGATCCCATCCAAATCCAGATGTAATAGTCCCAGTAACCATGTCATATATAGCTTGCCAATTTTGTTTCAAGGTATTCAACCGAGATTTAATGTGTGGGTCAGCTTTAATCCCACATCCAAAAGCCTTTTCATTCAGCATTTTTTGCAATTAAGTAAGCACTCTTGACTTAAAACCATTATCTGAAACCAAACAGCCTTTTTCATGAAGAGTTAACAAAGCATCAACCAGCATAGTATCCTCTTCGACATCTATTGATGTTGCTTTCCTTTTGATATCCCATCTACTTCCTTTATCTACATAAGAAAATCATACAGCAGTTATTTAACTTCAAAAAATTATTGGTTCACTAGTACTAGTTGATATAGCAGTAAATTCAAAGGCATGAGAACACCAATAACATAATACAACTACTATTCCACTTAAAAAAGTAAAGTCACCATTAACACATTAATGGCATGAGTACACCAAAAAATAATACAACCACCAGTCCACTTATATATAAAATTTATAGCATAATACATTTATCACTGCTCATCTACTATCCTTATGACTCATAAAGTCGTCAAACATTTCATTGGCCAATTGTTCACGGAAGTTGCTCCATGCATTACTTGGCTCAATTGTCATAATATGTGGAGCATCTATGTTAGATGTGTCCATGTCCATTTCTTCAAATCCATTATCAAGAGGATATGATCCTTGTTGGCTAATCAAATTATGCAAGAGACAACAAACTATGACTATTCGACTATGAGTTCGAATAGGATAAAATGCAGGACTCTTAAGAATAGCCCAACATAATTTTAGCATCCTAAAGCAACGCTCAATGACATTCCGTGCCGATGCATGCCTCAAATTGAAGCATTCACACCCATTTACAGGGTGTCTTCCATCTTTCCATTCACTTAAGTGGTATCGTTGACCACGTTAAGGCGCAAGAAATCCTTTACAATTTGTATAGCCAGCATCTACTAAATAGTATTGTTCTGCATAATGTAAAATATAAATTAACTAATCATTAATCAAGTTATAAATTAAGAATATGGCTATATATGTTATGCAATACAATGTGACCAGATCCAATGGAGCTAGATTACAACGATATACATAGTTCTAATAACTTCTTTTTATTAAATATTACTCAAGATTAAGCAGTACAGTAGACCAATTATAATATAATTTTCCATGACTAAAGATTAAGCTGTATAGAAATAATATTTACCTTGAGGCAGTTTCAAGCTTCCATTTCTTTTATGAATTGCATCTCTCAAAACTCTCCCATCGGCAGCCGACCCTTCCGAACCAGCAAGGACATATATAAATTGTGCATCAGGGGAGCAAACAGCAAGCACATTAGTAGTTATTGCTCCCTTTCGATTCCTATACCTTGCTTTATCTTTAACAGGGACTTTTACTTTAACATGAGTACCATCAAGAACATTAGTACCATCAAGGGCACCAAAACAATTCTGAAATAACATGAATAGTGATATAAGTGCAATCAAATAAATGATACAATTAATTCATACATAATGAATGCTAATATACCTTAAACTACTTCCACTTCTCGTCTATTGAATCTTCGGGAATTGGTTCTAATCTCTTAAATAGCTCTTCACTCAATCGCATCATAGCCATCAAGACTATATTAAAGTAGCGGCTTATAGTTTCACCAGACCTCCCAAAATAAAATTGTACAACTTTATTCTTCACATGATAGGCAAGAATGTGGAGAAACATTGCAACTTGCTCATCAACCAACATATTTTTAGTTGGTCTCAAACCACCTCTTATATCCAGCATAAGACATAACTTGTCAAAAGTAGCCCTATTCATTCTAATTTGATAAGTTGTGTCACTATTATACAATAGATTTCAAAGGTGAACTCTCCTAGAATAAAAGTCCACACTATATGGCTGATAAGAAATTCAATGCCTACACATACAAATAGCCATACAAACACTCATAAAAAATTGATGCATAGCAAATACAACTTGCAACCACAAAACTAACATATGCATAGTCATTTCACTTGTTTCTGGATCCATGGTTGTGTAAGAATATGTAATAGGCTGCAGTGAGTCACATATTAGAACTAGAAAGCAAGGAAAAGGGGGATGAAGCAAAAATAAACTGTAATCGAAAGCATTACACCTTAACATAGGCATTAAAGTGAAGCAATAAAACTTGCAATATGCATTTTCCAGAGCTGTAAATTTTGAAGTTATGGCAAATATACTTTTGAAAGACAGGGGACCTCTCTACAAAGGATTTTGGTTACCAATTTATTTAACTTTAATGATTTTATAATATTTTAAATTGTGAAAAGTGAAGAAAGACATAAGAGGATGATTAGAAGTTGGCCATAGCCATAAAAGGACGTAATTCAGAATCTCAACTAACTAGCCAGCTGCTTTCTTAAATCAAGCAAGTTTCACAACTGACTTCTATGCATATGGCTATTCACATCACTCAACTCAGATTAAAAAAAAAAAACCAATCGCATCTCTCATGCACAAATGAAGGAAAAGTAGCAAAAAAAATCCTATATTAGTGAATTAACATCCCTGACCTTATAATCTATTATCTATATTCCACTTTAGAAAAAGGCTGAAGGTATTTATGAGAACGTCATTGGGCGAGTTCTCAAGTATCTACATGCTTCAAGCATGAAAAGCTCTACATGATCAACAAGAACATGCTTAGTTCCAGTTGCAACATATAAGTATTGTTTCTGAACATATTTTCTTATTAAAAGAACATTAAATCTATTGAAAAGAACTGAAAACAAAGCCTAGCATCCCCAGAACTTGGCATATAAAATGTTATATCTTAGCCTGTGCTAATTCTTTCCTAGCCTTTTGATAAGTAGTACAAAATATTTTGTCATTAATGACCAAGCACATACCTCATCTATACAGGACCAGATGAAAATCAGTAGTGAGTAGTCAAAGGAAAAGAACCAAAAAGCTCAGGAAAATCTTTTCCTCATATCACAATTGATCTGAATATCAGAATGGTAAGAACAACAATTTCAAAGGAAACCCAACAAGTGAATATACGTTCAACTCAACAATCTTCTGTTAAAAAAAACCTCAACAATCATACTTTTATAAACAAATGAAAAAAATGAAGGACTCTTATTTTTCTATGAAAGGGCGAAACTCATTAAAAAAACAAAAAAAGGAATAGTTGCATCTCTCATGCATAATAAAGGAAAAGTCGCAAAAAAAAAGCCATTATCAAATGAAGCAAACCCAGAAAATCACCAGTCATGCTCTTACCTTCACCAAAAAACCCAGAAAAGCACAAATGAAGCAAAACCCAAATATATATATATAAATGAAAAATCACCTTTTCTGCACCACTGTTCTCCTCCTCTCCTCTGTGCCTCGCCGATTCTTACTATGACGTCCACCGTAATGTCTGCTGTGCTCCATCGTGTCTTCCGCTGCCTTCCTTCTCTTTGGAGCAAAGCGTGGGTGTGCGGCTGTGTCTCTTGATTCGGTAGGGTTTTCTATTATATTGGGGGAAGGGGCAAAATTGTCTAAATATTTCATAACTTGGGATAATATTGTCTAAAAAAACTAACTTCTAGGGAAGTCAGAAGAGTTCTATTTGTTTAGGCATGGAACTCACTTTCATAAAAAATGATGGAAGTGACTTCCATATGGAAGTTGATTCCCATGAACCAAACAACCAAATTTTACAATTCCACTTCCACTTCTACTTCCTCCTTCTCATTTCTAGTGTACCTAACAAGGCATAAGACTATAAATTTTTAGAATTCTTCAACACCATTTGATCATTCAAAACTTTCGTGCAAACTAACTGCCCAGAACAGAGTTCACACAAGACAGATTTCCAACTTTACTACCAAAGTGTCCAATGACTCCAAAATCATTAACCAAACCTATTCCCATACAATTTTCCATAAGGAACACAATGGTAACCTCAAAATGACCAAAATCACAACCCATTGACATGCCCTGTTTTTCCCAATTCACAAAAACCAACACAAAGTGGCCAAACTTCACATTTAAGCTTCAATGCAATTCTATCACTTCAAAACACTAAACAAGGCACCATTTCCATAACAATAACATACCATACTCCCCCATGACCCTAAATCATGAAAATTAGGGCAAAATTTCCAGAAATTTAAAGCCCAATCAATGGCCACAAAACTTATATGAAAATGAAGCTTTCACTCACCTTAACAACTTTCTCAAAAGGATTTCTTAGTTCTCCAAACTCCAAAATTTCTTGAGAGCTCAAACACTACCAAATGGACAAACTAAAACCATGAAATTGAAGCTCTCAACACAAGGAACAACTTTATAGAAGAGCATTTTTCCATTAGAAGCCATTTAGAGGGTCAAAAGCTCACCTTTTATCAAGAACTTCTTCCTCCTTTGGCCAACAATGGAGGACGCATGAGAGAGGAAGAGAAGAGCTAAAAATGATGATGATGAAGCATAGGATTTGATTTTTTGCTTCCCAAGCCCATGCCTACACGAAAATGAGAGAGGGAGAGGGAAGAGAAAATATTAAAATGTTTTATTGACTTTTATATACTCTCATGCTTCATCCCAACTTGACACTTGTCACATTTTCATTGGCTCTCATAAAGTAAGTAACCAATTAGTTACTCCAACCAATTCCATTAACCATTTAGTTACTCATCTCATTTCTCTTAGTTAGTAATCAATTCCTCCATTAATCACTAACTTATGGTCATTCTTTCAATTTCTCCTAGATTATGGCATATTAATTAAAATTGTCACATAATTCATAATCAAATTCTTTTCCTTCTTCCATCTGCCATTTACCCTTATTTTAGCCTAATAATTATTTCACCACATAATTATGCTAAAATACAGGGTGTTGGGCATTTCCAACAATAATTCAGATCTCATATCCACATTAATTCACATAATTATCCACAATAATTGTCACTAGCCCTTAATTGAAATTTGGGGCATTACAACAAGCGCCAAGGAATTGAAACAAAGTAAGGCACATATGCTAACGGCCCAGGAATGGCGCTGATCGCCCAGCATAGCGTCTTATGCCATTTGCATCCGAAATGACTCTCGGCAACAGATATCTTGGCCCTCACATCGACGAAGAACGTAGCGAAATGCAATACTTGGTGTGAATTATAGAA
Source organism: Inga laurina (assembly GCA_963855925.1). Taxonomy (NCBI): domain Eukaryota; kingdom Viridiplantae; phylum Streptophyta; class Magnoliopsida; order Fabales; family Fabaceae; genus Inga; species Inga laurina. The sequence goes on from OY979713.1 coordinate 5,131,022, forward strand.
TCTCGTGAACTATTGAGTCTTTGAACGTAAGTTGTGCTTGAAACCACAAGGTCCGTGCAAGACCCCCATACTAAAATTAAATATACTCGTTACATTTGGGAATTTCTTTTTGCATTCTCTCATATTCACATCACCAGGCCGCCCATGTCTGAACACTAAAAAATTCTTAAAATATTGTATAGGTGTCAAAAAATTATAAAACTTGGGGATTATTCTTCTTTTATGGTGCCTAGCAATACTACAATAAATTGTGGAAAAATTCAATCTTTAGGTACCTTGAAAAAAAGTTGTCGTTTGAGAATAAAGTATATCTATTCGTGCCATAATGGAAAATGCTCAAATTACGTATATAGAGGGCACCCCCACCCCCACCTCCATCCCCATGTCTATTAACTGCACACACAAGAGGTATGCATTGTCCCTTCGTGCAGGACAAGTGTATGAGCCATGGGGTTGAGTTCCTTGGTCACTTCATACGTCGACGCCACCCGTGGCGGCCGGCAGCGATAGCCGGCCGTAGTGGGGAGGCCTCCGCCGACTTTTCCGGAAGACCCTAAAATGTGTTGAATTTCATATTGGATGAATTGTGACACGTACTTGGGGATTCTTTGCCCTCCCACAAGCGAGATACTCATCAAACCTGCATCCGTTAAGGGGACTTACACTACCTAGCCGCGATAGGATGGAAACCGCATGATTCCTAGACTAGGGCATGATGGGGCTCTCGCTCTTGTGAAGCACGTAACCCACTTTGTTGTTGCTTCATGGGACTCTCGTGCGTGGGATTCCTCCTCACAATCTCGCTGAACATCATCCGTTCTCATGCTTTTGCCCCCTGGGTGCTTAGTGAGATTGGGCGTGGTTGGAGTCTTGCAATCAGGCCGACCACGCAACACGCCTTGTACTCACCCCCATCCATCCTTCTCATTTCAGTAGATCGTATGCTTGAACTTATCTAGGAAGAAAATGTTGGTTGCTTGTAGTTTTTGTGTTGTTTTGGGATTTGCATATGTTATGTATAAATCCGGTGGAATATTTCCTATAATGTAATTAAATATTTTATACTATTTCTAGAGGGATGGTCTTAACAGCTTGGGTATCCAACAACATATGCAAAAGCATCCTCATCAGATAGCCTAAATTATTGTAAAACAATATCCGATTGATTTTATTTCCATTGATGATACAAAATATAAAATACAGAACAAAGCAAAAGAATTTCAAGTGAAAAACATGCTGGAAATAATACATTAGTTTTCAATGTTTATTTCAATATACAATCTTCTGACATCAAGAAAAGAAAAGAAAAGGTAGTAGAAGGTAAAGATTGTTTTGTGCTAAATAAGTGCTCAACAAAGTATATTATGCCCACTAAACATACATACATACATATTATAACAGTAGTGTGCACACACCCACACTACTATTATAATATAGATGTTAGAAGTTAACGCCCCTTACTAGTTTATTCTGGAAAGAAATTGTTGCAGCCCTTAGATATTAGGTTCGTGTGTTTTAAATTTATGTTTGTATTTTGTGTTCATGAACATTAATTATCTGCTTGAGCCAAAAAAACATCAATTATCTACTATGGCAGGTAGTGGTAGAGTATGGAGACAAATTGCTTAAACGAGCACAAATATGCGAACCAGATTCCAAATGTAAACTAACTGATTACCACTACTCCTTTTTTCTGTTTCCAAGTTAGAAGGATGAAATTGTCAAGGGTATAGATTCATAGACTGTTAAATCATTTCAATGAGCTTGGTTAGGAAAATGGAAATGACAAGTGCTGATGATGAAAGGAAGATAAAAGATTGAAAAACTTTTGTGGGAGGATCTAAAGAGCTTTTCTACTAAACATTAATTGGAAACCCAAATTCCATCACAATGATTTCCAAATTAAGAATAATATTTTGTACCACATAAAATTATGTTAGCTTGCAGTATAAATGAATGAAATGAAATTTTAGTCAAAAAAATTGACAATTAAAACCAAAAACATTCTGAGATAGTCTAATAATGACATGTATTATGCTAGAAAATAATTCATCCCTAACTTTTAAGTTACTTTTCATAAACCATAACTTAAATCTGGAATAAATAGAAAGTAGACAGGTGAAAGAAGGCGTCCAAGTACAGGAATGCTAGAGGTGAGAATCATATTTATGCCATAGGAACAGGTTCAGGTTTATGAAGAAATTCTCTCACTCAGATTGATCACCAACACTTTTAAGGGTACCTCATGAAACATGTGTCATTGCAGCCATGTCAATGTCAAATTTGGTTTCTAGACCATGCACTAGGGTGACCAATGATTTTTTTATAACGGCTGAAAACTCATCCTGCATGATTGTTTGACTCTATCAGAATAAGACTTACATGAAACGGTCCTGCTCATTTTAGAAATTATGGTTACTTGCACCTCTGACATATCTACCCCATCTACATATTGAGGATCATTTATTTTAGCAACACTTTCTACCAGTTCACCAACCTACGAAGCATAATACCCATTTACTTGAAATAGCAGGTATATAACATAAATTGGATCAAGGGCGTTAAAGAAACTAACAGATCGTCTTGTGGCAATATTCAGCAGAATTGACAATATAGCAAATCACTCTTTCACCCCTATCAGATGTATGTTCAACATTTACAAAAAATCTTCCATAACAAGAATATTGAGTTGCCCAAAAATCATGGCAGAAAATGCCTTATTATATTACACCTTTATCTGTCCATCCATGCCTGTGGCTGCAACAACAATTCTAGAGCCACCCTTAGGTAGTCTTGCAAAGAGTTTTGTAGCTTATGCTTTAAGAATTCTTGAAATAACCTAAGATTGAAAGGGAATGAACTCATAAAATACAAAAAGCTAGACCTTTAACTTTCCAGTATTCATCAATGTCGCTAGAGAAATTGATTCCCTTACTACTAGAGATTTACAAAACCTACTGATGTAGGAAAAAACAACCGCAAAAAGGGAGGGAATATTGAACAAAATACTAAATTTATGTTAATCAATGAATGAAAACAAAAGTATGCATATACTTGGGAAAATTACCTTGAACAAATTAAATAGTGTCTAGTTCTTAGTTAAAGCACTGCATCTCTTCAAGCTCTCTTCAATCTCCTCTTGATAATAAGAAACTATATAGCACAGTAAAAACAAATCAGGTGTAAAACTAGTAAATGAGGGGAAAAGAGTATAAGAGACTTTAAACAATATTATTCATTTATTTAAATTTATTAAAACACCTATACTTGTCTCAGAAGTCAAAACAAAAGCATTAATGGAAAATCCTCCTATGGTTAGTATAATCAGGATTCTATATCATTCTTAGATTCAACTAACTTCTAGAATTAAAGCCAGATTTGAGAGTCTTTTTAAGGAACAAGGAAAAATTCATAGATAGAAGCTCCAACATTATCATATAAAGATCTAGTGACTTGACTTACCTGCATGCTACTGGATAGAACACTGCTCTGACTTCCCTCCTCAGTATCCCATGTCTCCTCCTATTGATGATAAAGGGTTATTCAATGGAGAAAGAGACATGAAAATAACATAACACAAACCAGCAAAATACACAAATCACCTGAACAAGCTTCTCTACATTTGCCATCAGTGTCTTCTCTTCCGATTCTCTACATATACTGTCAAGTGAGGTTCAAAGCAAAGATGAAATGATTCCACAGAAGTTGAACTATCAAAATAGCCATTTCAAGTGTTTATCAGGATTGCCTTGATAAACCAGACCAAAAGGAATAAAAAGAAAAACTCAAAGAATATGGAAGATTAAGCTACAGATTACAGTAGAGGGTAGAGAGGATACTAAGAGGCAAATGATAAAAAAAAGAAAAATAATACAAGGATAGGAGAAGAAATAAATTGAGGAAAATCCTTAGATTTTGATATTCAATGCTACAAAATACCAAATCAAAAAATTCCTTGCACCCAGGTATCGAAGAGCAGAAACTGGTGCTCAAAACACATAACAGCTCACAAGAATATAACACAAGCCATTGGCATTTAAGAGGCCAGTCTCTCCTCACCACCCTCAAAATACAAAATATGACCTCCTCCTGCTAGGAGACTCCAATCACTACTATAAGCCAAAAAGTAACATTCACAGTCTCTAATACTATCATCTCCTAGACCAGGCCTATAGAAACTCTAATTCTTAGTTTCTTTCTCCTTAATATTCGGAGTCTCAAAGTCAAAACTTTACCTGACAAACAAATATGGGAAAAGCTTTATCTGATTCCTATATAAACACTATTACAGAATTAGGATATAACTACCCCAAAGGACATCCCAAATTTAAAATTAGGTGGTTAAAAAGGAAGTCGGTGGTATTTTTGTAATTATATGCATGTAGGGAAATCTTTAGATATCCTAAATTTTGCAAATTTTTTTAGCTCGATGATCTGGGTTTAGGCGTCCCAAAATCATTTGAGATGACTAAACCAAGACTTTAGGCATCCCAAATGGCATTGAGGACGCCTAAAGGCATCCTTGCATATGTCAAACAAGTGTTTGACATGTATCTTCTCCACCCTCCCCTCCCTTTTTACCAAACAACTCCCTCTTTCATTCATTATTCTTGTCCAGCGTTCACTTTACTCTTCCTCCTCCCTTCTTCTTCCATTGTAGGCCGTCGACGCACACACTCCTCCACACCTTGGTTTTTTCCTCCACCTCCTTTCTATTGACAACGACACACGCACCACCCCCTCCTCCATAATGTCTTGGTTTTTACTCTCCGCCACCTCCTTCCTTCCATTGTCGTCCATACCACCTCGACACACCATGGTCTTCTTGCTTTCTCCACCCTCCGGTGTACCTCCTCCACCATGCATACACCTCTCCAACGTTTTCTCACTACCTCTCCACCGTACATAGCCGCCGGCTCCCTCCTTCATCAGGTTAGTTTATTTTCTTTTTGAAATATAAATTTACTTAAAGAAATTAAATTAAAACTTTTAATGTGAAACAAGACGTTAAATTTCTTGTTGAAATATAAATTCTAGCTCATATAGAGATGAGTTTGTTAATTGTGCTTATATATTGGCTAAACAGGATGTTAAATTTTTTAGTGATAATAAATAAAAAGCCTAGCCAATGGGAAATATCACATTAATTAATATGAATGCCTTTATTTTATCTGGGAGATGATTGAGAATAAAATCATCGCTTGAATATGGACAACTCAAGTGACTCATCACAAAGTGTTGGGGATGACGAAAGGCGTAGAGATGACGAAAGGTATAGAGATGATGAAAGCCCTAAGGATGACGAAAGCCCTAGAGATGAACCCGTTGCAAGAAGGAGGGTTAGAGGCTGTACAAAAATGGGAGCATTGGATGCACGTCATGAACATCAACAAGAGAGGCTGCATATAGACTTCGATGCCAATTTGAATCCAGTTGGTCCTGAGGAAGACCATTTCATTAGCTACGTAGGGTTTTTAGGTCAAAGCAAAGTGCGCATTACCTACAATAATTGGAGATTGGTTCCCCAAAAAATGAAAGACATGATTTGGCAACAACTTTTGGCATATAAGTTTTGATACATCTATGATAATTGTAGCTTTATTCCTATTGTTTCATATATAATTATCTTATGTTTGTTAGAGCAAGATTTTCACCTAAGAGGGGGGTGAATTGGGTGATTTTAAAGATTTCATTGCAAATATAAAATTTGACGTTGAAATTAAAACAAGAAAGAGTAAGGAGAAATATCACCGAAGTGTACACCGGGAGTTATACTGGTTCGGTCACAACCACTTTGACCTACGTCCAGTCCTCAGAGCTTCTCTGAGAGTTTCACTATAACTTCCAAGATTCAGTGGGTTCTTGGCACCTCAGTACAAGTAAGTTCCTACACCTGGACACTCGATCCCCCTTACAAATTGAAATCCAATCCCAACTCAAGGTTCCACAACCTTAAGTTATCTCAATAACATATATTGAGTTTGAATGAAATATCTCTCTTACAGAGTGAATATGAATCACTGAAGCATAGAAATACAATTATCTCGTAAAACAAAGTAATGAACTTGATGATTCATTTGTGTATGTTCTTGTTGTTCTTTCTCTGTTTGGATGTTCCCATATATATAGATATGTTGGTGATGACCGTTGGAACATTTTCTTCTTGTCCGTTGGAGAGTGCGCAGCCACTATTGACTTTTCAGTTTTTGAAAAATATCCATAGGCGGTGGTTGGCATTTGAACGTTTCATTTGACTTCTCTTACTTGATATGATTTCTTTATTGTTTATCTGTAAATATGCTAGAAATACTAATACAATGAAAGGTTACTCATATAGAAAACAAATTAATGAACGTTTGAATGATTTCTAAATTTCTGGGTTTGCTTACTCGAGTAGCTACTCGAGTATGCCTTGAAGTTTACTCGAGTACTTACTTGAGTATTATCGGGAAAACTTTAATCAACTTCAAGTCAATGAACAAATACAAGATTACCCAGGTAGTGTATGGAATAAACTAAATCTCAGACTTTTGGAAATAGTTATTTACTCGGGTACCTACTCGAGTAAACCTTCAAATAAACTTTTGATTACTCGATGCTCTACTCCAGTAATGTTGGCAGGATTTTAAGGCCGAGAGCACTTCAAGTTTGATTACCTTGTTACTCAAGTAAACTTACTTTTTGTGCATAACTTACTCGGGTAATGACTTGAGGTTTTCCTTCAAACATAACATTGAATACTCGAGTACATACTCGAGTAATCCACTTAAAATAAAACATTAAATACTTGCATACTAGAGTAATGACTCAAGGAAGGTGAGATAAAATGAAATCAAGTTTATCGAGTACTACCTTCAAGTTTTTAATTACCTCAGTAAGTTACTCAAGTAAGATTGGCAGTGGTACAAAGTGCCGAGAGCAACACATTTTCAGAAACAGAGTTACTCGAGTACATACTCGAGTATCATTGGCAGGCCAGAGCAACTGGAAGGTTTTCATACGGTTACTCGAGTAGCTCCTCGAGTAACGTTGGCAGGCCAAGAGCAACTCCAAGTATTTACCTGGTTACTCGAGTAGCATTGGCAGGCCGAGAGCAACTTGAAAACATTTACACTATTACTCGAGTACCTACTCGAGTAACGTTGGTAGGTTACAGGAAGGTGTCTCTGGTTACTTCAAGTTTTGTCTCATTACCCGAGTACCTACTCGAGTAATGCCTTAGAAAACTTGCTTCTGATCAAGTTTCTCATCTTTTTCTCTTGGCCTTTCTCCATTACACCAATGCTTACTTCAAGTGATGTTTATCTCTGTTATTACTTTGTTCAAACTTATTTATTAATCAATTCTTTTTCATACCATTCTTTTGTTATCATCAAAACATGAGATCTAACATTCTCCCCCTTTTTGATGATGACAAAACTTGGTGATTTTGAACAAAATTTTGAAAGTAAATTCTCAAATAAATACATTATTTTGAAAAACTTATTAAGTTTAGATTCAAAGTGTAAAGTGAATCATAATATGCATCTGGTATACACAACAAATTCATTAGTCCAACAATGTATTTAAATGGACTTGAAATGAAATCATAACTTAAATAAACTTGCATTAAACTTAAAAGTTGTATCTTACAAGATAACAAGATAAAAACTTAACAAAACAAGATAAAAGTTTAACAAGTTCTAAAAGATTCCCTAAAACCCATATACACCCAAATACCCAAAATAAGCACAAACACTTTCACAAAATCACTCTCAAGCTCTTCTCCCCCTTTTTGTCTTCATCGATCAAGTGGAGGGCTAGGAGGCTTGACCATGGAAATGGATGTCACTAGAAGAACTGAGCCACCATCTGAGCTAGATGAGTCAAAAGAACTAGAGGAGACTGGTTCAGGAAGATTAAGTGGAGGAATTTGGATGTCATCTCTGGGAGGAATAGAAGGAGGTTGGTAAACGATCATAGAAGTTGATACGAGTTCAGATAATAAATTAAATAGTGCAAGTATACACTGTCGTAATCAAGTAATATAGAAGTAAGTAGAGTATCGTTCCCACGAGGATTGAGCACTAAGTACCAAAATAGGTAATTTTAATTCTATTCAGTCGATCGATTAGTTGGTGATTGAGAGTACAGAATAAAAGTAAGACAATTAAATATGATTGTAGATGATATGAAAGCAAATACGAGAAAAAGTCCTAGGGGTCAGATTTCACTTAACAAATTCCGGATTGAATCACTTATCTATTCTAGCCCAATTTATTCCACATGATTGATAGTCGAGTTTCCCTAATTTAATTACTAGCCTCTTCCAAGGTCAAGAAATTCTATAATCAATTGCTAATCCAATATATTCCTATATGAATTTAAGCAATTAATTATGCATTAAGATTTATGGAACTCAGTAAGACTACACAACTCATATGAATATATTCCTATTTCATATGCAAGTCATGGTTTTAATTATAGAGTCTATACACATGTATCTCCTTCCGGTCTCAACATGTATATTGAAATCATTTAAAAGATGGCCAGTCAATCAAAAGCATTAAGAATAATAATTAAAACTCAATCATGAAGGAGAAATTCAAACTAGATTTAATAAGTTAGGATTCAATCCGTCATTAGTAAGTTACGTCATCACCCTAGGAAAATGAAAATTTAGCTCATGATAAAATTAAAAACAAAACCAAAATAAATTGAAATTATATAAAGCTAGAATGAAAGCCTCAGAAATACTGTATAAACTTGAATATTAAATTCTCAAACATAAATATACAACCAAAAGATGCATGAAAAATGAAGAAATCTAGCCGTCCATTTAGGAGGTAAAACCTTCCATGTAGGCGGTATGCAAAATAAAATCCTAAGCCTTCCAAGATAGAGGCATGAAGAAATCTATCCGTCCATTTAGGAGGTAAAACCTTCCATGTAGGCGGTATGCAAAATGTAATAAAATCCTAAGCCTTCCAAGATGGAGGCATGCAAGAAAGTAATAAAATCCTAAGCCTTCCAAGATGGAGGCATGCAAGAATTGATACAATGAATGAAATTAAATCTAGAAAGTAACACACTTTTTCTCAGAACTGTCAGAGAAAGGATCTTTTCTTGTCAGAGAATGGCCTCTAATTGTCAGAAAAGGACCTCTGATTCTCTTCCTCTCTTCCCCCTTTGAGCTTGGCATTGATCTCTATTTATAGGGGAAAAAAACGTGTGCTACAGTACCGCTACAGTGATCTGGCGGGTGCTACAGTTCCCTGGCGGTTGCTACAGTACCGTTGACCTGCTACAGTTCCTGATGGCTGCTACAGTGCTGTTGACCTGCTACAGTTCCTGATGGCTGCTACACTGCTGTTGACCTGCTACAGTTCCCGATGGCTGCTACAGTGCTGTTTTTTTTTATTTTTTTATATTTTTTTATTTTTTTTTAATTTTTTTTAAATGTTGTTTATTCCAAAAACAATATTTATTTATCAATCACACCCAAATTTATTATATTAAACACAAATATCGTCCATAAAATCATCATATAAAGGAAAATAAATATGCAAATATTTTGCTTATCAGAAGTGGTCGCTACCTCTGGAGTAGTCTCAATCTCTGGAGTATGATGTTCAGAGGAGGAGGAGGGAGATATTTCCTCAGTGTGGGTAGGAGATGGAATAGGTTTAGGAGCGGGGTTAGTCTGAGGTTTGGGAGGTGAATCATCAATAGTGATATGTATGGTCTCATTGGTGTCTAGGTTGTCCACTGTATATAGGATGTCTTTGGCTTGTGGCTCATGTGGACTAGAGACCAGAGGAGTAGATGGTTCAGCCTCAGTGAATGGAGTGTCAGAAGGAGGGTTCTCTGGAGGTGGTGGTGGTGCAGAAGAAGATGAACCGGCAGAAGGTCCGGGACCCAATGAATCCAAACGTGCCAGGATTAATTTCAGAGTCTCACTCTTGCACTTTGCTCAGCTAGCAACTCCTTGTGCCTCTTATCTATTTTGTCAACCAACTCTCCCATCTTGTGATTCATGTGGGTTATCAATTCAGCGTTCGTGTTGGCAATATCCACATGGAATCCTCTGAGCATGTTTTCCATGAAGTGCTAGAGAGTGGCATTAAGAAATGATGGTGATGAAGTGGTGGCAGCTGGAGCCGATGACTGTGTGTCATCCATCTTGCTGGTCTCTGCCTCAGTGGTTTTCTTCTTCTTCTTTGACCCAGACTCCAGAGGGCCTTTGAGAGGGATGTCAATATTTAGCTTCCCAATTTGATTTCTCCCAACCGGAGTCATCCTCTCAATAGGCTCCTTGCTATCCAAATACCATATCTTATTCTCTTTCAGGATCAGTGACACTATCTGAGGATATGGCATTGGTGTTGTAGCCTTCCCATCCACCCTATACCTCTTCATTTTAGAGAAGATATACTCCCCCAAATCCTTCTGTTCCTTCAAGAGAAGTGAAGCAAACCACCTAAAATCCCTATCAGAGAAGTGGTATAATTGTTGGCTTTGTTCACTAGGGACCTAGAGTAGATGTACCATAGGACCCTGTGATGATCACATATATCACTGGGCTTGAAATTTAGCGGGCCAACTAACTCACCGGGTTTAAGGATAGAAAATATTTGGTTTCGTTCAAGTTGGGAGTAAAAATCATCTGGGGGATTCTCTAACCCTAACCACAAGTTATCCTAGAGGGTGATATGAGAATCTTTTGGCCTCTTACTATGGTGGTCATCTCTTCCTCTGTTGAGGTTCTGTTTGGCTCATCTATGATCTCTAGATTACAGTAAAAGTGTGTGATCACTTTTGTACAAAAAGGTAATCTAATGGATAGCCAAGGCATAAAAGGATCTAAATAAGGACTAAGGTCATGCTTCAATACCTCCTAAAGAATCTTGAGGTCTATATAGTGTGTCTTACACACTTTCCTCCTGGAGAACTGAGATAGGTACTTCGGAGACTCCACCAACTTGTTGACATTGAACCCTTTTGGAGGGTTGGTAATCTCCTCTTCTGGAAATTTGGATTTCTTAGAAGATTTCCCCTTCTCCAATTAATCTATGATGTTTGCCATAGCCGTAGCCACATACCTATCATACTTAGGCTTTTTAGGCAGCTTTGGAGTGAAAGAGGGGGTAGAGGAATCAGAGTGAGGAGGTGAGAGAGATTTGGCACTCTTGCCTTTCCCGATAGAAGTACTCTTTTTGAAATGAGCCCTTGTAACAATAGGCTCTTTGATCACAACCCCTTTTGGCTTTGGTTGAGATTGAGGTTGAGGTTGGATTTTGGCTTTTGATCACGGGGTAAGTTTTCTTCTCTTTTTGGGAGGAGAAGAAAGAGGATCAGGGTGTTGTTGTGATTCAGAGGAATCTGTGAAATTGAGATTCTTGGTTCTAACCATCTTGAAACACAGAAAATCAAAAATCTCAGAGAAACAGAGACACTGACGCGAGTTAGGGCACAGAGAATCTGAGCAAAATAGAAGGTTTTTGGGACTAAAATCTGTTGGGTTTTGACGGAAATGAGGCAAGGAATCGATTGTTAAATGTTTTTGAGAGAGTGTATAGTGATTTACTCGAGGAGATTTTGTGGAAATGACCGAGTTTGCGACAGATAAAGACCTAGAACCCGAGGTTACTCGAGGCCTTACTCGAGTAATCTTCAAGTTTACTTGAGGCCTTCCTCGGGTGTTCATACAGAAAAGCTCTAAAATAATTTATTTAAATTGCGTACCTGGCATGAATAATATTGTAATTATCCATAGATGTTCCCTCGATCATTTATAACCAATTCTGAGCAGATTTGAGTCATCTTTCATCAATTTGAAAATCTGGACTTGTAGTTACTCGAGTCCTTACTCGAGTAAGCTTTAAGTTTACTCGAGGCTCGCCTCGGGTAACCTTGTCTTTTCAACCTTTGACTCTTCATTTCTTTGTAACTGAACCGTTAGATTTAAATTCCAAGTAAGTTGATCTGTTACTTCCAGTTTTAAAGTCCATTACTCGAGTACATACTCGAGTAAGTGTTCTTTACTTCAAGTTGTTCCTCGGGTAATGCTTCTCTATCAGTCATTACTTCAAGTTGGTACTCCAGTAAAGGTGTCCTCTGATAACCTCTGTTTTTGTTTCTCAAAACAGAGTTTCATCCTTCCTGCAAAACAAGTTTCTATATACTCCGATGCTTAAGTTAATAATCATCAAAACATTATCGAATGACTTCATCTAATATTATGAAAAGTTGAAATAACTTATAACTCATTGGGATTTACCATTCCCAATTCTCTTCTAATGTATAGAAATTGATCTTTTGCAAGGGGTTTTGTGAAGATATCTGCCAGTTGAAGATGAGTAGGAATGAATATCACTTTCACATCTTTCTTTTGAACATAATCTCTGATGAAGTGATGTCTGACATCGATATGCTTGGTTCTAGAATGTTGAACTGGATTCTTTGCCAAGCTTATCGTACTAGTATTGTCACAATAGATTGGTATTTCTTTGAGATAAATACCAAGATCTTGTAGTTGTTGTTTTAACCATATTACTTGTGCACAACAACTTGAGACTGCAACATATTCGGCTTCCGTTGACGAAAGAGACACTGTATTTTGTTTCTTGCTAAACCATGATACTAGAGATCCTCCAAGAATTGTCCTTGTCCACTGGTGCTCTTTCTGTCTGTTTTGTATCCTCCATGATCAGAATCTGAGTATACCACAAGATATTCACTTCTTCCTTTGGGATACCACAGACCCAATTCGGGTGTGTCAGCAAGGTATCTGAAGATTCGTTTGACCGTTTCAGCATGTGATTCCTTTGGTGCCGATTGATATTTTGCACATATGCCAACACTAAATTGGATGTCCGGTCTACTTGCCGTGAGATAGAGTAATGATCCAATCATTCCTCTATACTTTGTTATGTTGTAGTCTTTCCCTTTGACATCAGCATCAAGCAACGTAGTTGAGCTCATAGGCATGTCCGTGCTATTTGCTTCATCCATTCCATAGTTCTTCAATAGCTCTTTTAAATACTTTGTTTGAGATATGAAGATTCCATTCTTTCTTTGTTTGATTTGCAAACCAAGAAAGAAATTCAATTCTCCCATCATTGACATCTCAAATTCTCCCTGCATTATCTCAGAAAATTCCTTACACAGAGATTCATTAGTAGCACCGAAAACAATGTCATCAACATATATTTGAACAATTAAAATATCATTGTGTTTTCGTTTTATAAAGAGTGTTGTATCAACTTTTCCCCATAAAAAACCTTGATCAATAAGAAACTTACTGAGCCTTTCATACCATGCTCTAGGAGCTTGTTTTAAACCATATAAAGCCTTTTTAAGTTTGAAAACATGGTCAGGTTGGTAACATCCTCAAAACCTGGAGGTTGTTCTACATATACTTCTTCCATGATGTAACCATTTACAAAAGCACTCTTTACATCCATTTGATAGAGTTTGAATCCTTTGATACATGCAAAGGCTAAGAGTACACGTATAGCTTCCAATCTAGCCACTGGAGCATACGTTTCCTCATAATCAATCCCTTCTTCCTGATTATAGACTTTGGCCACCAATCTTGCCTTGTTTCTGACAATAATTGCGGATTCATCCACTTTGTTCTTGAATACCCATTTAGTACCAATGATCGGATGATCTTTGGGTCGGGGCACCAAATCCCAAACTTGATTTCTCTCAAATTGATTTAGTTCTTCTTGCATTGCTATAACCCAATCATTGTCTGATAGGGCTTCATCAATGTTAGAAGGTTCAATCTCAGAAATGAATGCAGAAAAACTTACTTCATTGAAAATTCTATTTCTAGTTTTGATCCCTTCATTCACATCTCCTATGACTTGATCTAAGGGATGACTTTTATTGTATTTCCAAGCTCTAGGTTGACCTAGGGATTGCTCTTCTTCCTTAGTTTCATCAACCTTTGGAATAAGAGATTTAGAAATAGATTGACCATTCTCTTGATTTAAAACAACTTCCTGTTCTTCATCAATGGTTTTGTCAGAGGATTCAAATTCATCAAATACAATATGAATTGATTCTTCAACAACACAAGTTCTTTTATTAAAAACCTATATGCTTTACTTCGGTTGGAATATCCTAGGAAAATTCCTTCATCAGTTTTAGAATCAAATTTTCCCAAGTTATCTTTACCATTATTATGAATAAAACACTTACAACCGAAGATGTGTAGATGAGCAATATTTGGCTTTCTACCTTTATACAACTCGTATGGTGTCTTTCCAAGTTTTATTCTAATATAGGCTCTATTTGAAATATAGCATGCTGTACTCATAGCATCAGCCCAGAACACTTGAGATACATTCTTTTCATTCAACATTGCTCTAGCCATTTCAGTGAGCACTCTATTCTTGCGTTCCACAACTCCATTTTGTTGAGGCGTCCTTGGAGTAGAGAAATTATGATCAATGCCATTAGTATCTCAATACTCTTCAAAGGCTTGATTTTCAAATTCTCCACCATGATCAGTCCTAATACCTGCAATGGACATACCTTTCTCATTTTGCACTTTCTTGGCAAAAACAATAAATTCTTCAAAGGTTTCATCTTTTGATGATAGAAAAATAACCCATGTAAATCTAGAGACATCATCAACAATGACCAATGAATATAAGTTGCCACCAAGACTCTTTACTCTTGCTGGACCAACTAAATCCATATGCAATAATTGTAGTGGTCTATTTGTTGAAATTTCATTTTTCAATTTGAAAGATGATTTAGTTTGTTTACCCTTTTGACATGCATCACAAATCAAGTCATTTTTGAAATTAACTTTGGGTAATCCAAGGACTAAATCCTTTTTGAGCAGTTTGCCTAGTTGATGCATATTGACATAAGCCAATCTCTTATGCCATAGCCAACTTTCATCGGCATTACTTAGAAAACAATTTTTAGATTCATTTCTACTAATATCTAGAGTATAGCAATTACCTTCCCTTTTTGCTCTGAGCTTAGCCTTGATATTCTTCTTATCAAGCTGTAAGTCATTCTTGTTGATAATTAAGCATTCTTCTAAGTCAAATATTACCGAGTTGTCTTTATCTGCACTTTGACTTACGCTCAGCAAATTATGACACAAGCCTTCAACATAATATACATCTTTGACTTGTATTCCTTTGTCATTTTTGATTTCACCAATTCCTGCTATCCTTCCGGATTGATTTCCTCCAAATTTTACTTTTCCACCTTCCTTAGGTTGCAATGTGGTAAAACTTTCAAAATCTCCGGTCATATGTCTAGAGCATCCACTATCTATGTACCACTTGCTATTTTTGGATACTTTGAGACATACCTGCAATCAAATGACTAAGTCTTAGGTACCCACATCTTTTTGGGTCCTTTTGGGTTAGTACAAATAATTTTCTGAATATATGAACCTTTAGGTACCCATTTGTAGGTTCCTATTGTTCCTTTCTTCTTATGGATGCATGAAGAAGTATAATGTCCTTTTCTATTACAGTAGTTACAAAATGCAAAAGGATTTGATGTATGCACAGAATGCTGGAAATAATTCAAGTAAGACTTACCTCCTGCTTTCTTTCTACCTTTCGTTCTATCTGATTTTGGATCATATCCAATTCCAGATCGATCATTTACAAATCGTTGAGCTTTTAAAATAACATTTAGCATCTCACTTCCTTGTGTAAATTTTTCAAGATTTTTTGTGAGATCAATGTTTTTCTTTTTCAAAGAAGAACAATTTTCACAATCCTTTTCTGATCGTTCTTTAATCTTAATTTCAAGAGCTTTGTTTTTCTTTTTGAAAACAACCAACTCTTTAACTACTTTGATGAATTCGAAGTGTAAAGCATTATATTCGGAAAGTAATTCATCATAAGTAGGTTCAGAATCATTTACCTCTTCTTCTGTTTCTTCTTGAGCAACAAGACATATGTTAGCTACTTCTTCCTCATCACTTTCTTCGTCAGAAGAGCTATCACCCCATATAGCAAATACGAAGGCCTTCTTTTTATTGAAGAATTTGCCTTTCCTCTTTTCTTTGCTCTTTTGGTTCAGCTCTGGACATTCTGACTTGATATGTCCTAGTTTCCCACATTCATATCAAATGATATGATCTTTGCTACTATTTCCTCCTTTTTGAAAATGTTTGAATCCTTGACCTTTCTTGTAGAACTTTCTGAATCGTTTTATGATTAGTCCCATTTCATCATCGTCAAACTCCTCATCCTCATCTTGATTCTCTTCTTTTGCTTTTAGTGCTAGACCTTTCTTTTTCTTGTCACCAATGTCATCTAGTTCCCGTTTGAACAGTTTGCTTTCATATTCAGAAAGACTTCCAAATAGAGAAGCAACTAATCTCATTGATTCTCATTTTGCCTCTTCTATTGCAGTGACTTTGGCCTCCCACTCTTTAGAAAGAATATTTAAAATCTTTCATACTTGGGTATGTTGATCATAGACTTTCCCAAGTGCTGCAAGTTGATTAACAAGATGAGTATATCTAAGTTCAAATTCAGAAATTGATTCACCTGATTTCATTCGAAGTAAATCGAATTCAGTGACCAAGGTGTTGATACTGTTAAGATCTCATGTTTTGATGATAACAAAAGAATGGTTTCAAAAGGAAATGATTAATAAATAAGTTTGAGCAAAGGAATAACAAGGATAAACCTCACTTGAAGTAAGCATTGGAGTAATGAAGAAAGGCCAAGAGAAAAAGTTGAGAAACTTGATAAGAAGCATGTTTTCTAAGGGATTACTCGAGGCGGTACTCGAGTAATGAGCCAAAACTTGAAGTAACCAGAGGCACCTTCCAGTAACCTGCCAACGTTACTCGAGTAGGTACTCGAGTAATAGTGTAAGTAATTTTAAGTTGCTCTCGGCCTGCCAATGTTACTCGAGGAGCTACTCGAGTAACCAGGTAAAGAACTTGGAGTTGCTCTCGGCCTGCCAATGTTACTCGAGGAGCTACTCGAGTAACCATGTGAAAAACTTCCAGTTGCTTTCAAGTTTCCAAAGATACTCGAGTAGGTACTCGAGTAACTCTGTTTCTTAAAAATGATGCTCTCGGCATTTTGTACCACTGCAACATTACTCGAGTAGGTACTCGAGTAAGGCACTAAAGTAAGTGAAAACTTGAAGGTGGTATCCGATTAACTTGATATATTTTTTAACTCATTTCCTCGAGTCCTTACTCTGATATGCAAGTATTCAATGATCTATTTTAAGTGGCTTCCTCGAGTAGGTACCCGAGTATGCAGAGATATTTTCAAGGAAAACCTCAAGTCATTACCCGGGTAAGACAAGCACAAAAAGTACATTTACTCGAAGAGGTGCCGGAGTAACCTATGCAAAAATGAATGCATTACTCGAGTCCGTATTCGAGTAACAAGGTAAGTGCTCTCGGCTTTGAAATCCTGCAACATTACTGGAGTAAAGCATCGAGTAACTAAAAGTTTTTATAAAGGTTTACTCGAGTTGGTACCCGAGTAACTCATAAAGTTGTGAGTGCATTACTCGAGTAAGTACCCGAGTAAACATATATTTCCAAAGGATTAAGAATTGGTTATTCCATGTACTATCCGAGTAATCTTGTATTTATTCATTGACTTGCAGTTGATCAAAGATTTCCCGATGATACTCGAGTAAGTACTCGAGTAAATTTCATATGATACTCGAGTAGCTACTCGAGTAAGCAAACCCAGAAATCCAGAAATCATTCAAACGTTGATTGTTGTGCTTTCTATATGATTAATCTTTCATTGTGTTAGTATTCTTAGCCTATTTACAGATGAACAATGAAGAAATCATATCAAGTAATGGAAGTCAAATGAAACGTTCAAATGCCAACCACCGCCAACGGATATTTTTCAAAAACTGGAAAAGTCAATAGTGGTTGCACACTCTCCAACGGACAAGAAGAAAATGTTCCAATGGTCATCACCAACATATCTATATAAATGGGAACATCAAAACAGAGAAAAGAGGATAAGAATACACACAAACGTATTATCAAGTTCATTGCTCTGTTTTCACGTTGAAATTATATTTCTATGCTTCAGTGATTCTTATTCACTCTTGAGAGAGATATTTCATTCAAACTCAATATTTGTTATTGAGGTAACTTAAGGTTGTGGAACCTTGAGTTGGGATTGGATTACAGCTTGTAAGGGGGAGCGAGTGTCCAGGTGAAGGAACTTGCTTGTACTGAGGTGCCAAGAACCCACTGAATCTTGGAAGTTATAGTGAAACTCTCAGAGAAGCTCTGAGGACTGGATGTAGGTCAAAGTGGTTGTGACCGAACCAGTATAACTCCCGGTGTATACTTCGGTGATATTTCTCCTTACTCATTACTATTTTATTTCCACTGTTAAAGTTTTATATTTTCGAAAGAAATTTTAGTATCACCCAATTCACCCCCCCTCTTGGGTGAAACGCTTGATCTAACATTTGGTATCAGAGAGTAGGTCTTCTTGTTAAGGTTTAACAGCCTAAGAAGGATCCAATGGCAAGCATGGGTGAAGGAATTCTTCCCGACGGAGCATCCATCACTAGACCCCCTGGTTTCAATGGAGAACACTTTTCTTTCTGGAAAGCTAAGTTCAGAGTGTTCGTGATGGTTACTGAATATGGGCTATGGGATGTCATTGAGAGTGGAAATTATCAACCTACAAAGATTGTAGATTCTCAGAAAATTCCCAAGACGCCAGCGGAATATGATGAGAATGACAAGAAGCTTATCACTCTCAACAGCAAGGCAATTCTAATGTTACAAAGTGCCTTGAGTCAAAGTGAGTATTTCAGAATTTGCACACTTCCAACAGCAAAGGAAATGTGGGAAGCTCTGGAAATAGCTCATGAAGGAACTTCGGGAATAAAGGAGAATCGGATCAACACCTTAGTCACTGAATTCGATTTACTTCGAATGAAATCAGGTGAATCAATTTCTGAATTTGATCTTAGATATACTTATCTTGTTAATCAACTTGCAGCACTTGGGAAATCTTATGATCAACATACTCAAGTACGAAAGATTTTAAATATTCTTTCTAAAGAATGGGAGGCCAAAGTCACTGTGATAGAAGAAGCAAAAGGAGAATCAATGAGATCAGTTGCTTCTCTATTTGGAAGTCTTTCTGAATATGAAAGCAAACTAAAGTTCAAACGAGAACTAGATGACATTGGTGACAAGAAAAAGAAAGGTCTTGCACTAAAGGTAAAAGAAGAGAATCAAGATGAGGATAAGGAGTTTGACGATGATGAAATGGGCCTAATGATAAAACGATTCAAAAATTTCTACAAGAAAGGACAAGGATTCAAACACTTTCAAAAAGGTGGAACTAGTAGCAAAGATCATATCATTTGCTACGAATGTGGAAAACCAGGACATATCAAATCAGAATGTCCAGAACTGAAGCAAAAGAGCAAAGAAAAGAGAAAAGGCAAATTCTTCAACAAAAAGAAGGCCTTCTTATCTGCTATATGGGGTGATAGTTCCTCAGATGAAGAAAGTGATGAGGAAGAAGTAGCTAATATATGTCTTGTTGCTCAAGAAGAAACAGAAGAAGAGGTAAATGATTCTGAACCTACCTATGATGAATTACTTTCCGAATATAATGCTTTGCATTCTGAATTCATCAAAGTAGTTAAAGAATTGATTGTTGTTAAAAAGAAAAACAAGGTTCTTGAAACTGAACTTAAGGGAAAGGATTGTGAAAATTGTTTATCTTTAAAAAGCAAAAACATTGATCTCACAAAAACTCTTGAAAAATTTACACAAGGAAGTGAGATGTTAAATGTTATTTTAAAATCTCAACGATTTGTTAACGATCGATCTGGAATTGGATATGATCCAAAATCAGATAAAAGAAAAGGAAGAAAGAAAGCAGGAGGTAAGTCATATTTGAATTATTTCCAACATTTTGTGCATACAGCAAATCCTTTTGCATTTTGTAATTATTGTAATAGAAAAGGACATTATACTTCTTCATGCATTCATAAGAAGAAAGGAACAATAGGAACCTACAAATGGGTACCTAAAGGTTCATATATTCAGAAAATTATTTGTACTAACCCAAAAGGACCCAAAAAGATGTGGGTACCTAAGACTTAGTTATTTGATTGCAGGTATGTCTCAAAGCATCCAAAAATAGCAAGTGGTACATAGATAGTGGATGCTCTAGACATATGACCGGAGATTTCGAAAGTTTTACCACATTACAACCTAAGGAAGGTGGAAAGGTAAAATTTGGAGGAAATCAATCCGGAAGGATAGCAGGAATTGGTGAAATCAAAAATGACAAAGGAATACAAGTCAAAGATGTATATTATGTTGAAGGCTTGTGTCACAATTTGCTGAGCGTAAGTCAAAGTGCAGATAAAAACAACTGGGTAATATTTGACTCAGAAGAATGTTTAATCATCAACAAGAATGACTTAGAGCTTGATAAGAAGAATATCAAGGCTAAGCTCAGAGCAAAAAGGGAAGGTAACTGCTATACTCTAGATATTAGTAGAAATTAATCTGAAAACTGTTTTCTGAGTAATACCGATGAAAGTTGGTTATGGCATAAGAGATTGGCTCATGTCAATATGCATCAACTAGGCAAATTACTCAAAAAGGATCTAGTCCTTGGTTTACCCAAAGTTAATTTCAAAAATGACTTGATTTGTGATGCATGTCAAAAGGGTAAACAAACTAAATCATCTTTCAAATTGAAAAATGAGATTTCAACAAATAGACCATTACGATTACTTCATATGGATTTAGTTGGTCCAGCAAGAGTAAAGAGTCTTGGTGGCAATCTATATTTATTGGTCATTGTTGATGATTTCTCGAGATCTACATGGGTTATTTTTCTATCATCAAAAGATGAAACCTTTGAAGAATTTATTGTGTTTGCCAAGAAAGTGCAAAATGAGAAAGGTATGTCCATTGCAGGTATTAGGACCGATCATGGTGGAGAATTTGAAAATCAAGCCTTTGAAGAGTATTGCGATACTAATGGCATTGATCATAATTTTTCTGCTCCAAGGACGCCTCAACAAAATGGAGTTGTAGAACGCAAGAATAGAGTGCTCACTGAAATGGCTAGAGCAATGTTGAATGAAAAGAATGTGTCTCAAGTGTTCTGGGTTGATGCTATGAGTACAACTTGCTATATTTCAAATAGAGCATATATCAGAACAAAACTCGGAAAGACACCATATGAGTTGTACAAAGGACGAAAGCCAAACATTGCTCATCTACACATCTTCGGTTGTAAGTGTTTCATTCATAATAATGGTAAAGATAACTTAGGAAAATTTGATTCTAAAACAGATGAAGGAATTTTCCTAGGATATTCTAACCGAAGTAAAGCATATAGAGTTTACAATAAAAGAACATGTATTATTAAAGAATCAATTCATATTGTATTTGATGAATTTGAATCCTCTGACAAAACCATTGATGAAGAACAGGAAGTTGTTTTAAATCAAGAAAATGGTCAATCTATTTCTAAATCTCTTATTCCAGAGGTTGATGAAACTAAGGAAGAAGAACAATCCCTAGAACAACCTAAAGCTTGGAAATACAACAAAAGTCATCCCTTAGATCAAGTCATAGGAGATGTGAATGAAGGGATCAAAACCAGAAAAAGAATTTTCAATGAAGTAAGTTTTTCTACATTCATTTATGAGATTGAACCTTCTAACATTGATGAAGCCCTATCAGACAATGATTGGGTTATAGCAATGCAAGAAGAGCTAAATCAATTTGAGAGAAATCAAGTTTGGGATTTGGTGCCCCGACCCAAAGATCATCCGATCATTGGTACTAAATGGGTATTCAAGAACAAACTCGATGAATCAACAATTATTGTCAGAAACAAGGCAAGATTGGTGGCCAGAGGCTATAATCAGGAAGAAGGGATTGATTATGAGGAAACGTATGCTCCAGTGGCTAGATTGGAAGCTATACGTGTACTCTTAGCCTTTGCATGCATCAAAGGATTCAAACTCTATCAAATGGATGTAAAGAGTGCTTTTCTAAATGGTTACATCATGGAAGAAGTGTATGTAGAACAACCTCCAGGTTTTGAGGATGTTACCAAACCTGACCATGTTTTCAAACTTAAAAAGGCTTTATATGGTTTAAAACAAGCTCCTAGAGCCTGGTATGAAAGGCTCAGTAAGTTTCTCATTGATCAAGGTTTTGTACGGGGAAAAGTTGATACGACACTCTTTATAAAATGAAAACACAATGATATTTTAATTTTTCAAATATATGTTGATGACATTGTTTTCGGTGCTACTAATGAATCTCTGTGTAAGGAATTTTCTGAGATAATGCAGGGAGAATTTGAGATGTCAATGATGGGAGAACTGAATTTCTTTCTCGGTTTACAAATCAAACAAAGAAAGAATGGAATCTTCATATCTCAAACCAATTATTTAAAAGAGCTATTGAAGAAGTATGGAATGGATGAAGCAAATGGCACGGACACGCCTATGAGTTCAACTACATTGCTTGATGCTGATGTCAAAGGGAAAGACTACAACATAACAAAATATAGAGGAATGATTGGATCATTACTCTATCTCACGGCAAGTAGACCGGACATCCAATTTAGTGTTGGCATATGTGCAAGATATCAATCGGCACCAAAAGAATCACATGCTGAAACGGTCAAACGAATCTTTAGATATCTTGCTGACACACCCGAATTGGGTCTGTGGTATCCCAAAGGAAGAAGTGAATATCTTGTGGCATATTCAGATTATGATCATGGAGGATACAAGACAGACAGAAAGAGCACCAGTGGACAAGGACAATTTCTTGGAGGATCTCTTGTATCATGGTTTAGCAAGAAACAAAATACTGTGTCTCTTTCGTTGACGGAAGCCGAATATGTTGCAGTCTCAAGTTGTTGTGCACAAGTAATATGGTTAAAACAACAACTACAAGATCTTAGTATTTATCTCAAAGAAATACCAATCTATTGTGATAATACAAGTACGATAAGCTTGGCAAAGAATCCAGTTCAACACTCTAGAACCAAGCATATCGATGTCAGACATCACTTCATCAGAGATCATGTTCAAAAGAAAGATGTGAAAGTGATATTCATTCCTACTCATCTTCAACTAGCTGATATCTTCACAAAACCCCTTGCAAAAGATCAATTTCTATACATTAGAAGAGAATTGGGAATGGTAAATCCCAATGAATTGTAAGTTATTTCAGTTTCTCATAATATTAGATGAAGTCATTTGTTAAAGTTTTGATGATTACTAACTTAAGCATCGGAGTATATAGAAATTTGTTTTGCAGGAAGGTTGAAACTCTGTTTTGAGAAACAAAAAAAGAGGTGATCAGAGGACACATTTACTGGAGTACCAACTTGAAGTTATCACTAACAGAGAAGCATTACCCGAGGAACAACTTGAAGTAAAGAAGCACTTTACTCGAGTATGTACTCGAGTAATGGACATCAAAACTAGAAGTAACGGATCAAGTTACTTGATTTTTTTAAATCTAACGGTCCAGTTATAAAGAAATGAAGAGTCACAAGTTGAAAACCCAGGTTACCCGAGGAAGGCCTCGAGTAAACTTGAACAATACTCGAGTAAGGCCTCGAGTAACTGCAAGTCCAGATTTTCAAAATTGATGAATAATGACTCAAATCTACTCAGAATGGGTTATAAATGATCGAGGGAACATCCATGGATAATTACAATATTATTCATGCCAGGTACGCACTTTAAATAATTGATTTTAAACTTTTTCTGTATGAACACTCGAGGAGGGCCTCGAGTAAACTTGAAGGTTACTCGAGCAACGCCTCGAGTAACGTCGGGTTCTAGGTTTTTATCTGTCGCAAACTCGGTCATTTCCACAAAATCTCCTCGAGTAAATCACTATTCTCTCTCACAAAAATTTTTCACAAGTGATTCCTTGCTTCATTTCTGTCTAAACCCAACCATTTTCATCCCTAGAAAACTCCTATCTTGCTCAAAATCTCTGTGCCCTAAAACCGCGACTGAGTCTCTGTTTTTCTGAGAATTTCAGTTTTTCAATCCTTCAGAAAGATGAGAACCAAAAATCTTACTCCTATAGAATCCTCTGAATCCCAACAACATTCTGATCCTCTTTCTTCTCCTCCCAAAAAGAGAAGAAAGTTAACCCTGAGATCAAAAGCCAAAATTCCTCTTCAACCTCAATCACAACCGAAAGCCAAAGGTGTGGTGATTAAAGAGCCTATTGCTACAAGGGCTCAATCCAAGAAGAGTACCTCAACCGGAAGAGGGAAGAGTGCCAAATCTCCCTCACCTCCTCCCTCTGATTCCTCTACCCCCTCTTTCACACCAAAGCCTATCAAAAAGCCAAAGTATGACAAGAATGTGGCTAATGCTATGGCTGGAATCATTGATCAAATGGAGAAGGGTCAATCTTCCAAGAAGTCCAAAATACCGGAAGCAGAGATCACCAATCCACCAAAGGGATTCAATGTTAGCAAATTGGTGGAGTCTCCGAAGTACTTGACTCAATTCTCCAGAAGGAAGGTATGTAAGACACACTATGTTGATCTGAGGTTACTTCAAGAGGTAGTGAAGCATGACCTAAGTCCTTATTTAGATCCCTTTATGCCTTGGCTATCTATTAGATTACCATTCTGTACTAAAGTGATTACCCACTTTTATTGCAACTTAGAAATCATAGATGAGCCTAACCGAACCTCAGTTGAGGAAGAGATGACCACCACAGTTAGAGGCCAAAAGATTCTTATATCTCCCTCTAGGATTAACTTGTGGTTAGGAATTGAAAACCCCCCAGATGATATCTATTTTGAACTTGAACCAAACCAAATCTTCACTATTCTCAAACCCGGAGAGTTAGTTGGCCCTCTAAATTTCAAGCCCAGTGATATGTGTGATCATCATAGGGTCCTTTGGTACATATACTCTAGGTCCCTAGTGAACAAAGCCAACAACTATACCCACTTCTCCGATAGGGACTTTAGGTGGTTTGCTTCACTGCTTTTAAAGGAACAGAAGGATCTAGGAGAATATATTTTCTCAGAGATGAAAAGGTATAAGGTGGATAGGAAGGCTACAACACCAATGCCATATCCTCAGATCGTGTCACTGATCTTGAAAGAAAACAAGATATGGTATTTGGATAGCAAGGACCCCATTGAGAGGTTGACTCCGGTTGGGAGAAACCAAATTGGGAAATTAAACATTGAAATCCCTCTTAAAGGCCCTCTGGAGTCTGGGTCCAAGAAGAAGAGGAAGACCGCTGAGGCAGAGACCAGCAAG
Organism: Inga laurina; assembly: GCA_963855925.1. NCBI lineage: Eukaryota > Viridiplantae > Streptophyta > Magnoliopsida > Fabales > Fabaceae > Inga > Inga laurina. The sequence continues at coordinate 5,156,318 of OY979713.1, forward strand.
ATGGATGACAGTCAGTCATCGGCTCCAGCTGCTACCACATCATCGCCATCTTTCCTCAATGCCACTCTCCAGCACTTCATGGAAAACATACTCAGAGGATTCCATGTGGATATCGCCAACACAAACACCGAGTTGATTACCAACACAAACTTCAAGATGGCGGAGTTGGTTGAGAAAATCGACAAGAGGCATGAGGAATTGGTTGAGAGAATGGACAGAAGGCATGAGGAGTTGCTAGCTGAGCAACGTGCCCAGGGCGAGACACTGAGATTGATTCTGGCACGCTTGGACTCATTGGGTCCCGGACCTTCAGCCGGTCCCTCCTCTTCTGCACCACCACCTCCTCCTGTAAACCCTCCTTCTGACACTCCTATCCCTGAGGATGAACCATCTACCCCTCTGGTATCTAGTCCACCTGAGACTCAAGCCAAAGACATTCTGTATACAGTGGACAACCCAGCTACCAATGAGACTGTAACACCCATGTTTTGAAAGCATATAGATGGCATAAGTGTAGTAATATCTTTAACAAGGAGACCAGTAATCTTTTGTAAACAGCGGAAGTCCCAACTTCAAGCAGAGTGTGGAGCTGCACTTGAATGGGTTTTCAAAAATCTTTTCAAAAATCATTTTCAGATTGGGTCTCATATTATTTTATGATTTATTTTAAGCCATCCGTTTCAGGTTCATTTCTTCATATCAGAGTGTTTACTAATAAGTTCTCTGCTGATACCCAAGCTACTATATTTAATTAACGGCCCTAGGTGGACAGCTGTCCACTATTGGTACGAATGTCGATGCGCGTTCGATTATATACAGGCGCTTACATACATGTCAGTATGAGACTGACCACACTTAAATACAAATTACATACAGTCTCCAAAATAGATAACTAACAGAAAACTAAATTCTAAGTCCTTTGCTTCATTCGCCCGTGTTTACCTTCTTGCCTGAGGAACTAGTTGCCCGAGCTGAAAATTTGTTTTGGAAAAATAGGGTGAGATTCAATGAATCTCAGTAGTAACAGATATCACTCATATAAAATGCACATATATCATGCCATGTCAACCAAAGTTATAGTACAATCAACATATTCAACATTCAGAGATAAATTCACAATATGCAGAAAGCATAAAGTTACCAATTCAAGGACAACCGTCCCTTGCCACAGCGCTGGGAAATTCTACTGGGCCTTAGCCCTTCTCATCTGAATGCTTAAATTCACAATGGTACAAACATGCATATAACATATCACATAGTATGTGAGGGATAAGTTACTACCTGACAATTTTTCCAAATCTTGATCTTGATTGACGTGCTTTGAACGTCCTGGGCAAGTGTCAAATCCTATAAATTATAATTTACGGGCAATGAGTTATTTCTTAGTCCAACTCTTCATAAATTATTCTCTTATGTTAATTACCATTAGGGTCACTACATTAGGCCCAATATGAAGCTCATGAGCTCAAGCTACTCCAAATGCTTAACTTAACTCTTAAATGTCCAATTTTATTACTAAAACTCTTTGCTTTGAATTTTCGCACAATTACCAAAAGCTGGCAGATTTTTCACTGAACTTTGAAAAATCATAACTAATTCTAGAAAAATTGAATTAAGGTGATCCAAAATTCTATATAACCCTTATTAAGTCTATTTTAAGGGAAAAATACTTTCAGTAGCTGAAAAACTGCGCACACTTCCCAGTTTTTCTTTTTCTCCCTGCTGCCAGAAAATCTGACCAGTTTTAATGGTCTACTTCAAAAATTCATAACTCCTAGTATACTTATCGAAATCCTTCATAATACCTATCAAATTAAAGGTCTATAAGTGTACTTTAATTCTGGAAAATATCATAATCAACAGATAAAGTTTGGACAGTGAAAGTTTCGCTACAACAAAACTGCCAGACAAAAACGCACACTGGCAACTTTGTTGCACAAGTAGACTTAATTTCCAATTTTTGATTCTTTAAACCAGTCTGTCAAAAATTATAACCAAAGCCTATTCCCACACAATTTTTCGTGTAGAATCCAATGGAAAGCTCAAAAATACCAAAATCAAATTATTTCTACCAGATTTAGCCCCCAACCGAAATCTGCCTCCCAAAACAACAAAAATTCCACTTTGTGATTTTAACAACCAACAAGTCTAATACTTCTCCAAACATCATATATCACCTTATATATATGATTAAAACATCTTCCTTCTTCAAAAACACCCCTTGAACGAAAAACATGGGTGGTTGAAGAGCTAAGAAAAACTCAATGAAATCACAAAGTATTCGGTTCAAAAGAAAGCCTATGCTTACCTCTTAACGTTTCTATAAGTGGTTCGGTATTCCGGCGGCACTCTGGTAGACTAATTGGCACAAAACACCTCAGATGAGAAATCTAAGACCATAGAATGGAAGCTTATAGTGAGTAGAGAAAGTTTCCTGAAGGACTTACCGGACAATAACGGTGAATCAGGGTTGAAATCGGCTCCGGTAGTCAAGAACACTCACTATTCACTCCTCCTTCTCTCTTCTTGTGTTCTTAAACTTAAGAAATCTGATTTCTCTTTCTCTTTCCATGCTTGCACGAAATTTTGCCATTTAATTAGGCATGGATGGTTGTGATTCAATCACTTAAAATGATCTCATCTCATCTTGCCACGTGTCTCAAGTTTAAGGCTTAAGAATGCCACGTGTCATGCAACCATTGGTCTTCCACTTTTCTCTTTCTTCGGTGGGTCATAAATGGTCAGGGGAAGGGAAGGCCTGACAATTTCCTCGGACTCCTGGGTTCGGTGCTCGACTCATAAAGTAAGCAACCCGGCCGGAGACCGGTGAATTCCCCGGACTCAGACGCTAGATGGCGTACTCCGGAGATGACAACACAAAAGGCTTAAAGTGGGTGTAATAATGTGTAATGATGAGGGACACATGTCACCCCCTCATTTGGCCAACACAAAAACATGTTTTTACTTTGCAATAATTTCGGGACACTTGTCATTTCCTTATTTGGCCAACACGAAAGATGCGTCATCATGAGTCATAATGAGCTGTCATTACATACTTTACTGAAGTTCTTTTTAATAAAGTTGCTCCATCGGTACATTACCTGGAATTCCATGTGGGACCCACGTGGAACCATGGTACGCATATCGAGGCACGTCACGGAATGCCCGAATTCCTCCGATCTCGCAACTGACACCCCTGAACCCTGCAGCCACCGACGAACTTTGCTCCGACTTCTTACACTTGTATTTTTACAATATTGACTTCTCGATTTCTGTGAATAACACAATGGATATCTGGGAATTCCGAAAGTAACTCTACCTTTAATTGTAAAGACTGATATTTATTTTATTCTACTAATTCCATATTTACACGTTTTTAGTATTGCAAATTTTGGTATATTACAATTCTTCCCCCGTACAAGAAATTTCGTCCCCGAAATTTGTTACACGTCCAAAGCCATAAATTCCGGGTAACATTTCTTTATATCCTCTAGTAATTTATATTCTCGTACCATCATAACTGCCACCTGCATCGCCTTCCTACTAAGCGCATCGGCGACAACATTCGCTTTCCCTGGATGATATTTAATCTCCAGGTTATATTCTTTCAACAACTCCATCCATCTTCGCTGCCGCATATTAAGTTCTTTTTGATCATGTAAATATTTGAGACTTTTGTGATCGCAGTATAATTCTATAGTGTTACCATACAGATAATTCTGCCATATCTTCAAAGCAAACACGATTGCTGCAAGTTCCAAATCATGAGTGGGGTAATTCAATTCATGAGTCTTCAGCTGTCGAGAGGCACACGCCACTACTCTGCCTTGTTGCATAAGGACACATCCCAATCCCCGTTTACTAGCATCGCTATACACCACGAAGGTTTCACGGGGATCTGGGATAATCAATACTGGAGTGGTTGTCAATCTCTCCTTCAGCTGTATGAAGCTCTTTTCACATCGTTCATCCCACACAAATGATTGGTTCTTTCTTGTGAGCTTTGTAAATGGTAAGGCAATTCTGGAAAAATTCTGTATGAATCTGCGATAGTAACCGGCAAGACCCAGAAAACTGCGTATTTTTGTAACAGTTTCAGGCCTCTTCCAGTTTAACACTGCTTCTACTTTACTAGGATCAACAGAGACCCCTTCTTCTGAAATCACATGACCCAAAAATTTGACTTCTGACAGCCAAAATTCACATTTACTGAGTTTGGCAAAGAGTTGTTTTTCCTTCAAAATGCTCAGCACGATCCTCAGATGCTCCTCATGCTCTTCTCTATTTTTTGAATAAATCAGGATGTCGTCAATGAAGACTACCACAAACTGATCCAAGTGCTTACGAAAGATCCGGTTCATGTAGTCCATAAACACGGCAGGTGCATTAGTCAGGCCAAATGGCATCACTAAAAATTCATAGTGGCCATATCTGGTCCTGAAAGCTGTTTTAGGTATATCGTCAGCCTTTACTCGCAGCTGATGATAACCTGATCTCAGGTCAATCTTCGAGAACACACTAGATCCAGACAATTGATCAAGGAGATCATCAATTCGGGGAAGTGGATATTTATTCTTTACAGTCACCTTGTTCAACTCTCTGTAGTCAATGCATAGCCTTAGGCTTCCATCCTTCTTTCTGACAAACAATACTGGTGCTCCCCATGGTGAAACACTGGGTCGGATGAATCCTTTCTCCAGAAGTTCTTCAATTTGCTTCTTTAGTTCCATCATTTCATTTGGTGCCATTCTATAAGGTGCTTTGGATACAGATCCAGCTCCTGGTGCGATTTCAATGTTGAACTCTACTTCTCTTTCTGGAGGCAACCCAGTAATATCTTCTGGGAAGACCTCAGGGAATTCATTCACGACAGGTACATTTTCAAGAGTTAAATTTGTCTCTGCCTGAACAGAGAAAAATACTATATACCCTTGACACCCTTTCCCTAGGCATTTTTTAGCTTCAGCCATAAAGAGAAGGTTTAGGTTTGGACTAGCATCAAGTTTTGTTTGCGGTTCTGGAAACACTACCCTCTTATTACCACAATCTAGTAACACATTGTTTGCGGTCAACCAGTTTAGACCCAATATGACTTCCAGTTGTTGGAGTGGCAAACAAATTAGATCTATTACAGATTCATACCTCTCAACATCTATAGCACAACTTAGACATACATCAGCAGTCACAGTTTTGACACCCATAGGTGTCGATACAGTCAAGTCATATGGCAATTTATAGATGCTTAGTCCCAATCATTTAGCACAATCATATGAAATAAAAGAATGACTAGCACCCGAGTCAAACAATGCGTGCAAAGTATTACCATGGAGGAGGATAGTACCTTGGATCATCTCTGGTGATTTTTGGGCCTCCTCATGCGTCATGGCAAAAACTCTACCCTGGTTCTGTGACCTAGGCTCAGCTGCTCGCTGTGGACAATCTTTGATAAAGTGTCCAGGCTTTTTACAAGCATGACAAATCAGCTGCCCTTCACAAGATCTACCCGGGTGTGTCTTACGGCAACGGGGACATGGTTGCTGTGTTTGAGGACCTTGATAGCCTTTCTTCTCAGATTGAAAGGGCTTTTTATTGTTTCCCTTAGAAAAGAACCCTTGCCCCTTTCGTTTTTGAGATGTATTCGCTTGACTAGATCCACCGCGGTTATTCACAGTTTTGCTCATATGCACCCTCCTCAAGTTACCCTCTGTCAACCGGCATACTTCTACTGCTTTGTTGAATTTGGTAAATTGTTGGGCAACTAGCTTCTCCTCCATTTCTGGCTTTAGTCCTCCAATTAACATATCGGAGCTCCATTCCTCATCATCTTTAAATTGCAAATAAGAGGAGTAACGGGATAACCGAGTGAATCGGGACAGGTACTCATCGAAAGTCTCACTATCACTTTATTGTATATTCAGGAATTCTTTCTCCTTTGTGAGCCTCACAGACCTCGGGAAGAATTTCTCATTGAACTCATGTTGGAATAACTCCCAGGTCAATGGAATGTTTCGTGCATTCAGTATTATTTTTGTATTTCTCCACCAATGGTCAGCGTCTCCCTCCAATTTATATATAGCCATTCTAGCTTTCATCTTCGTAGGACACCCCAGTACTTCAAATATTTTCTCCAATCGTGTTATCCATTCCTCAGCAGCTTGTGGATCAAATTTTCCCCTGAATATCGGTGGCTGGTACTTAATGAATTTAGGCATCCAGTATTGGAGGTCTTCTTCTTCTTCTCGAACTGGAACAATAGGAATCCCCTGATTAGATTCCAGTGTATGAGATCGTTCACCATTCTCAGATGACTCCTCCTCTGAATCCACCTTAGTGTCTTCATTTACCTCAGTGTCTTTAGGTGGTGCCTCATCTTCCTTATGTTTTTCCTTTAATTCCCGCATTTCCTCACGTAATTCTTGCATCATAGTTTGCTGTTGTGCCAATATTCCAAGAACTTGCTGCATAGAGTCTGGTGGGTTTTCAACTTCCTCAACTTCTGGAACTGCAGGTCTTTTCTTTGGTCTACCCTTCACCATTATTTCTTTTCACTATTACCAAAGAAAATTTGCACCATTAATAGGACACTTATCATATATATATATATACACTCCTTAAGCTTCAAACACTATTGTACAACAGGATATATACATATGATAATATTAAAGGGTCATATTTACAACAAAAGCAACTAAAGCAGCTTAATATATACAAAAGTAGCCTTTTATGTGCTACCATAACTAGTTCAGCTGGCCCTTACCATTACCAGTCCATGTTCTGCACCACATATGATTCTATGTGATCCAGAAAATTCTCAAACTCGAAAGGACCCCAAAATACGATCTCATTCTTCTTTTTGATCCAAGCAGTAAAATCAGGAAGGTAGGCTAGTGTGGTTTGGATCCAAATATCATCAGTTAACACTAACCCAAGCTTGGCCCTTCTCCCATATAGGTTCCTTACTTGCCAGAAAAATACTATATATCGAATCATGGAGGAAATAAATTCATCGTACCGTAGCAAGTATAATTCCTTAAAGCATTCCCACAGCTTATGGTCTGGGTGTGGGTCAAAGAATAACTGAGTCACCGGGGCTCTAGACTCAGTATCAGAATCGGCACCCTGAAAATTCTCATCATTCTCAGGATCACTAGTATCGCCTATAGATGGCTCTATACTAGGACTAGCCTGCCTAGCCTTTACTATTATTGTCGTATGGTTGGGAACTCTTTTCCTTGCCGTACGCCGCACTCTTCGTCCATTCCCTCCACAATGCTCCCCTTTATTAATGACTACATAAAGTTTACCCTCTGGTATACGATGCTCTGGAGGAGGTTGGTTAATAGACGAGGGTGAACTACTTCTTTGTCTTTTCCTATCAGACATGGTTCCTATCATAAAGCAACTAACCAAAGGTTAGAATTTATGAATTGTACTAACATAAGCAGAGAACTTTATCCTAGAGCCAAGAACTTATGCTCTGATACCAATAAATGTAACACCCATGTTTTGAAAGCATATAGATGGCATAAGTGTAGTAATATCTTTAACAAGGAGACCAGTAATCTTTTGTAAACAGCGGAAGTCCCAACTTCAAGCAGAGTGTGGAGCTGCACTTGAATGGGTTTTCAAAAATCTTTTCAAAAATCATTTTCAGATTGGGTCTCATATTATTTTATGATTTATTTTAAGCCATCCGTTTCAGGTTCATTTCTTCATATCAGAGTGTTTACTAATAAGTTCTCTGCTGATACCCAAGCTACTATATTTAATTAACGGCCCTAGGTGGACAGCTGTCCACTATTGGTACGAATGTCGATGCGCGTTCGATTATATACAGGCGCTTACATACATGTCAGTATGAGACTGACCACACTTAAATACAAATTACATACAGTCTCCAAAATAGATAACTAACAGAAAACTAAATTCTAAGTCCTTTGCTTCATTCGCCCGTGTTTACCTTCTTGCCTGAGGAACTAGTTGCCCGAGCTGAAAATTTGTTTTGGAAAAATAGGGTGAGATTCAATGAATCTCAGTAGTAACAGATATCACTCATATAAAATGCACATATATCATGCCATGTCAACCAAAGTTATAGTACAATCAACATATTCAACATTCAGAGATAAATTCACAATATGCAGAAAGCATAAAGTTACCAATTCAAGGACAACCGTCCCTTGCCACAGCGCTGGGAAATTCTACTGGGCCTTAGCCCTTCTCATCTGAATGCTTAAATTCACAATGGTACAAACATGCATATAACATATCACATAGTATGTGAGGGATAAGTTACTACCTGACAATTTTTCCAAATCTTGATCTTGATTGACGTGCTTTGAACGTCCTGGGCAAGTGTCAAATCCTATAAATTATAATTTACGGGCAATGAGTTATTTCTTAGTCCAACTCTTCATAAATTATTCTCTTATGTTAATTACCATTAGGGTCACTACATTAGGCCCAATATGAAGCTCATGAGCTCAAGCTACTCCAAATGCTTAACTTAACTCTTAAATGTCCAATTTTATTACTAAAACTCTTTGCTTTGAATTTTCGCACAATTACCAAAAGCTGGCAGATTTTTCACTGAACTTTGAAAAATCATAACTAATTCTAGAAAAATTGAATTAAGGTGATCCAAAATTCTATATAACCCTTATTAAGTCTATTTTAAGGGAAAAATACTTTCAGTAGCTGAAAAACTGCGCACACTTCCCAGTTTTTCTTTTTCTCCCTGCTGCCAGAAAATCTGACCAGTTTTAATGGTCTACTTCAAAAATTCATAACTCCTAGTATACTTATCGAAATCCTTCATAATACCTATCAAATTAAAGGTCTATAAGTGTACTTTAATTCTGGAAAATATCATAATCAACAGATAAAGTTTGGACAGTGAAAGTTTCGCTACAACAAAACTGCCAGACAAAAACGCACACTGGCAACTTTGTTGCACAAGTAGACTTAATTTCCAATTTTTGATTCTTTAAACCAGTCTGTCAAAAATTATAACCAAAGCCTATTCCCACACAATTTTTCGTGTAGAATCCAATGGAAAGCTCAAAAATACCAAAATCAAATTATTTCTACCAGATTTAGCCCCCAACCGAAATCTGCCTCCCAAAACAACAAAAATTCCACTTTGTGATTTTAACAACCAACAAGTCTAATACTTCTCCAAACATCATATATCACCTTATATATATGATTAAAACATCTTCCTTCTTCAAAAACACCCCTTGAACGAAAAACATGGGTGGTTGAAGAGCTAAGAAAAACTCAATGAAATCACAAAGTATTCGGTTCAAAAGAAAGCCTATGCTTACCTCTTAACGTTTCTATAAGTGGTTCGGTATTCCGGCGGCACTCTGGTAGACTAATTGGCACAAAACACCTCAGATGAGAAATCTAAGACCATAGAATGGAAGCTTATAGTGAGTAGAGAAAGTTTCCTGAAGGACTTACCGGACAATAACGGTGAATCAGGGTTGAAATCGGCTCCGGTAGTCAAGAACACTCACTATTCACTCCTCCTTCTCTCTTCTTGTGTTCTTAAACTTAAGAAATCTGATTTCTCTTTCTCTTTCCATGCTTGCACGAAATTTTGCCATTTAATTAGGCATGGATGGTTGTGATTCAATCACTTAAAATGATCTCATCTCATCTTGCCACGTGTCTCAAGTTTAAGGCTTAAGAATGCCACGTGTCATGCAACCATTGGTCTTCCACTTTTCTCTTTCTTCGGTGGGTCATAAATGGTCAGGGGAAGGGAAGGCCTGACAATTTCCTCGGACTCCTGGGTTCGGTGCTCGACTCATAAAGTAAGCAACCCGGCCGGAGACCGGTGAATTCCCCGGACTCAGACGCTAGATGGCGTACTCCGGAGATGACAACACAAAAGGCTTAAAGTGGGTGTAATAATGTGTAATGATGAGGGACACATGTCACCCCCTCATTTGGCCAACACAAAAACATGTTTTTACTTTGCAATAATTTCGGGACACTTGTCATTTCCTTATTTGGCCAACACGAAAGATGCGTCATCATGAGTCATAATGAGCTGTCATTACATACTTTACTGAAGTTCTTTTTAATAAAGTTGCTCCATCGGTACATTACCTGGAATTCCATGTGGGACCCACGTGGAACCATGGTACGCATATCGAGGCACGTCACGGAATGCCCGAATTCCTCCGATCTCGCAACTGACACCCCTGAACCCTGCAGCCACCGACGAACTTTGCTCCGACTTCTTACACTTGTATTTTTACAATATTGACTTCTCGATTTCTGTGAATAACACAATGGATATCTGGGAATTCCGAAAGTAACTCTACCTTTAATTGTAAAGACCGATATTTATTTTATTCTACTAATTCCATATTTACACGTTTTTAGTATTGCAAAATTTGGTATATTACAGAGACTGTTCACATTGTCATTGATGATTCTCCTCCAAAACCTCAGCCAGACACCGCTCCTAAACCGACTCCATCACCTGCCCCCACAGAGGAAATCTCTCCTTCCTCATCCTCTGAACATCATACACCAGAGGTTGAGACCAACCCTGAGATTCAGACCACTCCAAAAGGAGAAACCTCTACTATGGTTGTCTTCCAACCTTCTCCTCCCGGCGATGACATCCAAATGCCTCCAGTTAATCTGCCTGAACCTGTCCCCTCTAGCTCCTTTGAATCTTTGGGCTCAGATGATTCTCCGGTTCTTCCAGTGACACCCATTTCCGTGGTCAAGCCTCCTAGCCCTCCACTTGATTGATGAAGCCAAAAAGGGGGAGAAGAGCTTGAGTGTGATTTTGTGGAAGTGTCGGAACTTATTTTGGGATATTTGGTTGTATACGGGTTTTAGGGAGCATTTTGAAAATTGATAGTTCTTTTTATTAGTCTTCTTGAACTTATTAGCTTGTAATGTGTTTTAAAGTTTAATACAAGTGTGTTTATGTTATGATTGCATTTTAAGTTCATTGAAGCTTTGAATTATGATAAATTGTTGTTGGACTAATTAAATTGTTGTGTATGCAAGGTGTATGCTTTGAATCCAAACTAAATAAGATTTTTTTTTGAAAATTCAATTTGAAAAACCATATCCAAAATCACCAAGTTTTGTCATCATCAAAAAGGGGGAGAATGTTAAGATCTCATGTTTTGATGATAACAAAAGAATGGTTTCAAAAGGAAATGATTAATAAATAAGTTTGAGCAAAGGAATAACAAGGATAAACCTCACTTGAAGTAAGCATTGGAGTAATGAAGAAAGGCCAAGAGAAAAAGTTGAGAAACTTGATAAGAAGCATGTTTTCTAAGGGATTACTCAAGGCGGTACTCGAGTAATGAGCCAAAACTTGAAGTAACCAGAGGCACCTTCCAGTAACCTGCCAACGTTACTCGAGTAGGTACTCGAGTAATAGTGTAAGTAATTTTAAGTTGCACTCGGCTTGTCAATGTTACTCGAGGAGCTACTCGAGTAACCAGGTAAAGAACTTGGAGTTGCTCTCGGCCTGCCAATGTTACTCGAGGAGCTACTCGAGTAACCATGTGAAAAACTTCCAGTTGCTTTCAAGTTTCCAAAGATACTCGAGTAGGTACTCGAGTAACTCTGTTTCTTAAAAATGATGCTCTCGGCATTTTGTACCACTGCAACATTACTCGAGTAGGTACTCGAGTAAGGCACTAAAGTAAGTGAAAAATTGAAGGTGGTATCCGATTAACTTGATATATTTTTTAACTCATTTCCTCGAGTCCTTACTATGATATGCAAGTATTCAATGATCTATTTTAAGTGGCTTCCTCGAGTAGGTACCCGAGTATGCAGAGATATTTTCAAGGAAAACCTCAAGTCATTCCCCGGGTAAGACAAGCACAAAAAGTACATTTACTCGAGGAGGTGCCGGAGTAACCTATGCAAAAATGAATGCATTACTCGAGTCTGTATTCGAGTAACAAGGTAAGTGCTCTCGGCTTTGAAATCCTGCAACATTACTGGAGTAAAGCATCGAGTAACTAAAAGTTTTTATAAAGGTTTACTCGAGTTGGTACCCGAGTAACTCATAAAGTTGTGAGTGCATTACTCGAGTAAGTACCCGAGTAAACATATATTTCCAAAGGATTAAGAATTGGTTATTCCATGTACTATCCGAGTAATCTTGTATTTATTCATTGACTTGCAGTTGATCAAAGATTTCTCGATGATACTCGAGTAAGTACTCGAGTAAACTTCATATGATACTCGAGTAGCTACTCGAGTAAGCAAACCCAGAAATCCAGAAATCATTCAAACGTTGATTGTTGTGCTTTCTATATGATTAATCTTTCATTGTGTTAGTATTCTTAGCCTATTTACAGATGAACAATGAAGAAATCATATCAAGTAATGGAAGTCAAATGAAACGTTCAAATGCCAACCACCGCCAATGGATATTTTTCAAAAACTGGAAAAGTCAATAGTGGCTGCGCACTCTCCAACGGACAAGAAGAAAATGTTCCAACGGTCATCACCAACATATCTATATAAATGGAAACATCCAAACAGAGAAAAGAGGATAAGAATACACACAAACGTATTATCAAGTTCATTGCTCTGTTTTCCCGTTGAAATTATATTTCTATGCATCAGTGATTCTTATTCACTCTTGAGAGAGATATTTCATTCAAACTCAATATTTATTATTGAGGTAACTTAAGGTTGTGGAACCTTGAGTTGGGATTGGATTACAGCTTGTAAGGGGGAGCGAGTGTCCAGGTGAAGGAACTTGCTTGTACTGAGGTGCCAAGAACCCACTGAATCTTGGAAGTTATAGTGAAACTCTCAGAGAAGCTCTGAGGACTGGACGTAAGTCAAAGTGGTTGTGACCGAACCAGTATAACTCCCGGTGTACACTTCGGTGATATTTCTCCTTACTCATTACTATTTTATTTCCACTGTTAAAGTTTTATATTTTCGAAAGAAATTTTAGTATCACCCAATTCACCCCCCCTCTTGGGTGAAACGCTTGATCTAACAGATACGATTCTCCTTTATTCCCGAAGTTCCTTCATGAGCTATTTCCAGAGCTTCCCACATTTCTTTTGCTGTTGGAAGTGTGCAAATTCTGAAATAGTCACTTTGACTCAAAGCACTTTGTAACATCAGAATTGCCTTGCTGTTGAGAGTGATAAGTTTCTTGTCATTCTCATCATATTCCGCTGGCGTCTTTGGAATTTTATGAGAATCTACAATCTTTGTAGGTTGATAGTTTCCACTTTCAATCACATCCCATAGCCCATATTCAGTAGCCATTACGAATACTCTGAACTTTGCTTTCCAGAAAGAAAAGTGTTCGCCATTGAAACCTGGAGGTCTAGTGATGGATGCACCGTCGGGAAGAATTCCTTCACCCATGCTTGCCATTGGATCCTTCTTAGGCTGTTAAACCTTAACAAGAAGACCTACGCTCTGATACCAAATGTTAGAGCAAGCTTTTCACCCAAGAGGGGGGTTGAATTGGGTGATGTTAAAGATTTCGTTGCAAATATAAAATTTGACGTTGAAATTAAAACAGGAAAGAGTAAGGAGAAATATCACCGAAGTGTACACCGGGAGTTATACTGGTTCGGTCACAACCACTTTGACCTATGTCCAGTCCTCAGAGCTTCTCTGAGAGTTTCACTATTACTTCCAAGATTCAGTGGGTTCTTGGCACCTCAGTACAAGCAAGTTCCTACACCTGGACACTCGATCCCCCTTACAAATTGTAATCCAATCCCAACTCAAGGCTCCACAACCTTAAGTTATCTCAATAACATATATTGAGTTTGAATGAAATATCTCTCTTACAGAGTGAATATGAATCACTGAAGCATAGAAATACAATTATCTCGTAAAACAAAGTAATGAACTTGATGATTCGTTTGTGTATGTTCTTGTTGTTCTTTCTCTGTTTGGATGTTCCCATATATATAGATATGTTGGTGATGACCGTTGGAACATTTTCTTCTTGTCCGTTGGAGAGTGCGCAGCCACTATTGACTTTTCAGTTTTTGAAAAATATCCGTTGGCGGTGGTTGGCATTTGAACGTTTCATTTGACTTCTCTTACTTGATATGATTTCTTCATTGTTTATCTGTAAATATGCTAGAAATACTAATATAATGAAAGGTTAATCATATAGAAAACTGTTAGAACCAGCTATCACCCAAGAGGGGGGTGAATTGGGTGTATAATAAAAACTTAAGAACTTTAGAAATCTTTTCGTATCTTAACGAAAGCGGTAAGTATGAAGGTTTATAAATCAACAGTTAGATTAAATAATCTATGCTGGAAATATAAGAGCTTAGGGGAGAGAATATGCAAACTTTGATTTATCTTGGTTTGGTCCAATCTGTGATGGCCTACGTCCAGTCCCCAGGCTCCTCCTGAGATTTTCAAATCCACTATCTTCTTGTTTAATCCGGGCACAAGAAAAGCCTTTACAATCCCACAAGTTTAGCCGGGTACTTGTGAAACCTTTTACAAATCTCTCACTGAAATACTCCCCCTTACGACAAGTCTTACGAGCAGAGCAATCCCGAAGATCTTCCTCTCCTGCTTACTCATGCAAGTCTTACGAGCAGCAACGTTCTCTCCTGCTTGCACCCTTGTAAGTCTTATGGGCAGCAACGTTCTCTACTGCTTGCACCTTGTAAGTCTTACGAGTAGAATATCTTACTGGCAATTCTCTCTACAGCTTCTCCCGTAAGGAAATCAACCCTCTCAAGGTCCCTCTACCTTGAGATAAACTCAGAAATACATTTGAACGTGTTTACAGACTCTCTCACAGAGTGGATATAATACTCACTGAAGTACAATACATATAATCACTCTCTCAATAATAAGTAATACAGAAACTGGAAAATAGAGAGCGTTTTGGTAGAAGCAGAGGATTCACATTTCTGTCATTTTTCTCGTAGTTGCTCGCTGTCTCTGTTACCCATCGATGTTGAATGTTCTCTCATTTATAGTTGATGAAGATGATGACCGTTGTGAGCATTCGTCCGTTGGAGTCATTTTGTCCGTTGAGCATATTTGAAAATTGAGCTACCATGAGCTTTCCGTTGCAAAGCAGAGCGTCTCGTTGAACAGCAAGAAGATTCATTTTGAGCTGTACATCACGTTGTGGAGCGTTTTGTGTTTCAAACAATCTCTCATGGTGGGTCAGTTACTTGTCATGGTTGGTAGCCGCCATTCGGTGTGTAATGATGAAGTTCACCGTAATTGACTTTCATTTGAATCTGCAACCCGAACGTTTAATATCCTGTTTTACACTGCAAAATACTTAATCATTAATATGATGAAGTATTAGTCATGGGTATGTTGGATCATTGGTCAAAAACTGAATTTCTGTCTTCTGGGACTCATCACGTTGAGTGAAGACTTTTGCCATACGTGACCTCCATTCTTGAAGATGCAATCCAAATATTTAATCTCCTGTTTTACACTTGAAATATATGTTAGTTAATGTTTAGCAACAATAACAAGTGAAAACATAATGATTGTATAACTTTTAACCATGTTTGGATTGATTGCTATGAGGCTCTGTGTTTCTACGTTGCTTCTGTCAGAACCTCACTCGAGTGCAATATGGCTCACTCGAGCGCAGTTGATATTTTCACGTTCTGACTTCCTCTCGGGCAAACACTCGCTGCTCTTCACTCGCATCTGCTCGAGTGAAATCTCGATATCACTCGAGCACAACACGTCCTGCTCGAGTGCGCCTTTTGTTTTCACGTACATGCTTCTTCTCGGGTTATCACTTTCTTGTCAAAACTTGCATGTGCTCGAGTGAGAAATCATCCAATGCTCGAGCATGGATCCTAGTGCTCGAGTGATGCAATTTTCTTCACGTTTCAGCTGCTTCTGGACATCACTCGCACAACTTTTTCAGAGAGATTATTTTTGCACTCGCGGGTGATGTGGGGCCACTTTAGAAAAATTTTGTTTATTTGATTCAAATGATGTATCATAAGAAAGGTCTTGCCAAATGCATTCCAATGCAACAAGAATCAGCTCCAAACTCTTTGTATTCTGCAAGTTATGATCGAAAGAGTGTCTATTTCGTTAGACTGCACAAACGTCAACTTCCAGATGTCATAGCTCCTAGAATATACGTTCAAATTAGGAAAATTACCTATCCATGGAAAGCTTTTTGAGTCTAATTTCATTTGGCACTGGTATCGTCTCAATCCGATGTGTAGTTTGTAAGTTACACTCAAAATACCGAACCTGTGTCAAGAAATGACGGTGATTTCAGTTTCATTTTCCACGATTCATATATCCTTCATTTGATCTTATTTCAATGTGATACTGGTGCCCATTTTACATGTTGGGAGTCTTCTTGCACATGCCACCGATTTCAGGTCAATCCGATGTGTGGTTTGAGAGATATGACCAAAATACCAGACCTCGCTCAGGCTGAACGTAAAACAGAGTAGAACAGAGTGTTCATCCCGTGCTCAAGTGAAATCCTCCGTGCTCGAGTGAGTTCTTCCTGTGCTCAAGTGAAACACCTCGTGCTCGAGCATAACACCTCTGGAAGTGCCAAAACTCATATATAAGTCATCTTAGCTTCGTATTAACCTATTCCAACCATCATTTGATCATAGAAACCTCCGGTATCATCATAGAAACCTCTAGTATCACTTCTAACAACTTGAATCTTGATCTTCTTGTAAGATCTAACAAGTTCTTCATTCTTCAATATCTTTATTTTTTATCTTCCTCTTGATAATCATTCTTCATAATCCGAGTAGGCATCTCCTTGACTATCTTCAATTTCTTTTCTTCTTGTTCCTCTTGTTCATTTTCATTAATTCAATCTTCATTCTTTGCTTGACTAATCTACAAAATATGTAACATTAAATATAGTAGTTAGTCAAAGAAATACATTATATAAACTTTTTGCTCTTATCACTTCATATCTATATTTGACATCATCAAAACTAATCATATCTAACAAAAACAAATTAATGAACGTTTGAATGATTTCTAAATTTCTGGGTTTGCTTACTCGAGTAGCTACTTGAGTATGCCTTGAAGTTTACTCGAGTACTTACTCGAGTATCATCGGGAAAACTTTAATCAACTTCAAGTTAATGAACAAATACAAGATTACTCGGGTAGTGCATGGAATAAACTAAATCTCAGACTTTTGGAAATAGTTATTTACTCGGGTACCTACTCGAGTAAACCTTCAGATAAACTTTTGATTACTCGATGCTCTACTCCAGTAATGTTGGCAGGATTTTAAGGCCGAGAGCACTTCAAGTTTGATTACCTTGTTACTCGAGTACCTACTCGAGTAAACTTACTTTTTGTACATAACTTACTCGGGTAATGACTTGAGGTTTTCCTTCAAACATAACATTGCATACTCGAGTACATACTCGAGTAATCCACTTAAAATAAAACATTAAATACTTGCATACTAGAGTAATGACTCGAGGAAGATGAGATAAAATGAAATACCTTCAAGTTTTTAATTACCTCAGTAAGTTACTCGAGTAAGATTGGCAGTGGTACAAAGTACCGAGAGCAACACATTTTCAGAAACAGAGTTACTCGAGTACATACTCGAGTATCATTGGCAGGCTGAGAGCAACTTGAAGGTTTTCATACGGTTACTCGAGTAGCTCCTCGAGTAACGTTGGCAGGCCGAGAGCAACTCCAAGTATTTACCTGGTTACTCGAGTAGCTACTCGAGTAACATTGGCAGGCCAAGAGCAACTTCAAAACATTTACACTATTATTCGAGTACCTACTAGAGTAACGTTAGCAGGTTATAGGAAGGTGTCTCTGGTTACTTCAAGTTTTGTCTCATTACCTGAGTACCTACTCTAGTAATGCCTTAGAAAACTTGCTTCTGATCAAGTTTCTCAGCTTTTTCTCTGGGCCTTTCTCCATTACACCAATGCTTACTTCAAGTGATGTTTATCCCTATTATTACTTTGTTCAAACTTATTTATTAATCAATTCTTTTTCATACCATTCTTTTGTTATCATCAAAACATGAGATCTAACAATGTTTTACCTTGCAGCAAACATACAATCTCCCAGACACTAGGGAGATGTACAAGCACTGGATGGGTAAGGTTCGTCTACGATGGAAAGGTTTCAAGAACAAGCTAATAGCAAGGTATATTCGAGTGGCCTAAAGGGGTGAGGATCCATGTCAATATTATTCGTATTTGTCTCCAGAGGACTGGAGGTTGTTTGCGGCATCACGGGCAGATCCTTAGTTTTTGGTAAGATTTCTGTCATCATGATATAGAGCTTTTAATTTTCATATACTTGATATCATTGATTTATTTTTTGTTGTTTTTCATTCATAGGAATTAAGTGCAGCACATGCATAGAGGCAAGAAGAAAATAAATATCAACATTACAAGATATACCTAGCAGGGACCTTATGGCCAAGATTCGAGAGGACCTCGAACGAGAGCTCGAGGCCAACCTTCGCGACAAGCTCTGATAAGAGCTGTTGCCAGAGCTTCAACTTGAAATGGCAAAGATGTTCAAAGCACAAAAGACCAAGGGACGAGCATAGAACTCAAGAATTCTCGGCCTTCAATAGCACCAAAGGAAGTTACAACCCTCTAGAGGAACCACTTGGCGACCTTTCTCCCACTCCAGCATCGGGAGACCCTTCCACCCTCTATTTAGATGATCCACTGTTGTGTGTTGTTGCTGATGCTCTCATTCATACACGTGCTACCACACACCATCATCAGCAAATTTGGCAGGATTTTCGTAGGGTGAATGTGACGAGTATTAGAAAGGGAGAAGAAGGTACAACCATTCTTGTTCCTAATCCAGAGGTTGGCACGTTAGGTCAGGCGATAAGATTTTTCATCCTTTAGCCTCACAATCTTATTGGTTCAGAGGCAACACCTCCAATAGTAGGCATTACCTTACTATTACTGAAAATCTATTGGCATCCTAATAACAATTTATTTTTTGATGTTTTAAAAGGATGATGAAGATGCAAGGAAATGGGCCTACTTAGCACGGCTACAACAGATCTACAAGGGCATTAAACAAGTTGACTTGAAGATGCCTCAAGGGATTGTGGGCCTTACATTGGAGTATCCCTACACGATTGACAATACAGATCTCAAGCAGTTTATCAGGTTGGGGGAGATAGATGCAGGATGGGTGAAATTTGCAATCCAGTAAGTTTTTTTTTCAATTTTCCCATAGAGTGGTTTTTTATTTCATACATTCAATAATTCATTCCTTATTTTAATTCTATTATAGCATCTTCCATGGCATCTGCACAAGCATCGAAAGACGTGATTAGTATGGATTCTTATGCCCTGTGAATATGACAGGGGATACCAATACTGTGGCATATAGGACTCACTATGTGGGCTATGCAATGGGAGAGACCAAACTTCATTGTTATCTAGCACCCATTGTTCAACGGTTCGTATTTTTATTTTGTCAATTTAAGATGTTTAATAAATAATTGCCTTGTCATCTAACTTCATTTTAATTTGTACATGTTATTATAGTTACCATTTGAGTTTGTGTGTTATATGTCCTCACCGCAACTTAGTCTATTGGTTTGATCCCTTGCGTAAAAGGCTAGACAAAGATATAAAATCCATCTTCGACACGTAAGTTATTCTGTTTGTATTTTATTGACTCTTAAAAAAATGAATAGTTATAATTTCTATTGATTTTGATTTTCATGATAGTGCTTGTCAAACATATAGAGTCCTAGGTGGGTCACGTGAGGGTACAAATGTTAAAAACCCAAAGTGGTTTTATCCGATAGTAAGTAGTTTGATTCTAATTGTTTCATTGATGGTCATTTCAGACATACCTTTATTGATTATAACAACCAATTGGCTTTGATTTCAAGTGCCCTCGACAACCTGGCAACACTGAATGTGGATATTATGTTATACTTTATATGTATAACATCACTCAAAGTGCAATTACTGGCGATTTTGAAAAGGTAATCACTTCTTCATTCTCAAATGATAATATTTTTGGTGTTCTAATTGAAATGCTAATTAATTCATTTGCTTGATTCATTTCATCAAAGATTATTTTCTAATTTTCAGATTTTTGATAATGAAGATGCCTAGTTACATGAAGACCTTAATTTGATCATAAACCTTTTAGCTGGACATCTTCTTCAACATATAGATCAGTAAACTTTTTATTTATATCAGTTTGTAGTTGTGTGATGACAGCGTTTTGACTCTTTCTGGTTGTTATTGTACATATATATAGTAGTAGGTTGTATGAGTTGTTATTGTATGTATATATAGCAAAGATTGTAGTGCTGGATATCCTTACCATTTTGTAATGGACATTGTGGTTTATGAATCCATTTTCTATTATTTTTGCAGTTTGAATTCGCTGGGTAATACAGAATGTAAATAATCATTTTTAAAAAAATCAAAGCCTTTAACGTCTCAAATTAAGAATTAGGACGTCTAAAGTCACCCTGTGGAGGACTTTAGATGTCCCAAATCTCAATTTGGGACGTCTAAAGTCCTCCAAAGGGGGACTTTAGACGTCCCAATTCTTAACTTGGGACGTCTAAAGTTTCACTTTATACATCCCATTTTTTTGGGACTTTTTTTCTTAAAACATACTACGCCCCCACATAGACGTCCCCCAGTTTTTGGACGTTAAAAGTGCCAAAATAGGGACGTTAAAACCCCTTTTTGTAGTAGTGAAAATAGGGGAAAACTTTAGCTGAATAGGGGAACAACTTTATCTGATTCCTATATTAGAGGAAAGAGAAATAAAATTATTACATACCCCAGCTCCAAGCACCACCAAATCTTTGTTTCCATCTTTCTCCTGTTGATACAAAGCATCCGTATTCCTGGATCATTGGAGTGATGAGAAGAGAATTTCTCATTACCCAAACGATGCCGTTTCGCAAAGTGGAGAGATCTGACTCGTTGGAAAAAAAAAAAAGCAAATCATGGTTGTGCTTTTCTCTTCTCAACTCAGCGTCCCCTCCTCTATTTGCTTGGCCTCGCACACGGTTGCCTTCTAGAAGAAATTTCCCGCATTTCCCTCCAAGTTGAAACAAAAACCCAATAGCTGTAATGTGCTACAATGGAGGAGGAAGAAGGAAGAGACTGGTTCAAAGTAAATGTGGAAGCAAAAAGAGAAGGATTGTTGCAAGGCAGGCAAGAAGAAGAAGAAGGAAGAAAGGAACCAGAACAAACTGAACAAAAAGAGAAAAAAGAAGACGGAAATGTGCGTTTAGCCGAAGAAGGAAGAAAGGGGTAATTTTTTTTCAAAACCTGTCTATCCTTTGCAGCTTTTTATTTGTCTTTTTTTTGTAAAGAATTAGAGTCCAATAGCTTTTGGCATATCCTATATATTCTGATCTTTTTCCTAATGATAATGACACTGGTTTCTTCCTCGTTAATATTTATATACTTATTTTTTGATTTTCATATAGGAATTTTAGGTTTGATGTAAGAGATTATTTTAGATTGTAATTTTAGCTTTGGATTTTCAGTCTACCCTCTGGTTTGCTTCCTCTGATCACTTCAAAATACTACTATATGAGATAATAATTTCAGCTTTGATATTATTTTGAATGAAGATATGAAATTAGTTAATTGTATCATGTTTTTATTGTGTATAGGAATTTTGCAGTGGAGTATGAAATGAAACCCAAAATTGGAAGGGAGTTTAGAGGCTAGGAAGAAGCATGCAGTTTTTGGAAAGATTATGCTTAAAGAGCTGGTTTTGGGCCCATAAAATATAATGGTACTACAAGTAGAAAGGATGGTTCACTCATTACATATAGATATGTATGTTCCAAGGAGGGTGTTCAAACAAAAGGTAAACAAGAAACATAATCTTCCAAGCTTCGTGTAGAGAAAAAGACCAAGTGTCTGGCAATAATGGTAGTATTTGTTGTTGATCAAAAGTATAAAATCACAAAATTTGATGAAGACAATAACCATCCTCTTCACACACCAGAAACAATACACTTGTTGGCATCTCAAAGAAACTTATCAAAAGTTGATGCCTATGGAATTGACTTGGCAAGAAAGTCTGGACTCCCACAAAAGGCTACCTTTGATTTAATGTGTGCATATACTAGGGGTAAATCAAATCTTGGATATACTCAAGTAGATATGCAAAACTATTTGCAGTTTAGAAAGCAAACAAGTATGAAGTATGGAGAGGTAAGATGTATTCTTGAATATTTCCAAAAACAAATTGCAGTGAACCCCACGTTCTTTTATAAATATCAGGTGGACATAGAAGAACATATCACTAATGTGTTTTGGGCGGATGCTAGAATGGTAATTGACTATGCACTTTTTGGTGAGGTTGTATCTCTAGACACAACATTTTGTACAAATCGTGACCATCGACCTCTTTCAATCTTTTCTGGCTTTAATCATTAAAAAAGTGCATATATTTTTGGAGTTGTATTATTGTATGATGAGACCACTGTATCTTTTGTAATATCCCAAAAAGTGATTAAGGGCTAATGACTTCAAAAGTGGATATAATTATTGTTGAATAAACACTTTTAGAGAATGTGTAATGGGAATTTGGATATTTTAATGATTCCAATGGATTCCTTGTGAAAATTTATGTGGGAATGATGTTTGGTATGAAAATGGAACCATTGGAAGTAAAGATGCAAAATCTGAAATTTTGTCCAGTGAAACTCTATTATGGGCAGTCTTCTCGTGTGGATGTTTTGATTAGGCAAATGATGTCAGAAAATTATAAAACTTTCCAATCTTAAATTTCACCTCCCAAGCTTCAAAATGGACATATAATTTGTGCCATTTCGTTTTGGGAAATGGGAGATATGACTGTCCAAAGTTTGAGGTCGAAAATGGACTCTGTTTTGGGGCAATGATGAAATTTGTGTAATTCTGGAATTTTGTGGTGATTTCTGGTAATGGCTCATTTTTCCTATAAAGAGGACTTAAATATATTTCATTTGGCTTTGGGATCACCTCATTTTGATTTTTCTAGAATTAGTTATGATTTTTCAAATTTAGGGCAGAAAATCTGCCAGAATTTCTGAAAAATCCGAAAATGGGAAATTAAAAATTATGACATCATCATATTGTAAGATGACATCAACATGGAATTAAAAGCAATTCCACCATCTTCATCAGCCATTTCCGACCCCATTTCAGAAAAAAAAAAGACGTGAGAGAGAGCTTGGAGAAAAGAGAGAAAAAGAGGAAGAAATCTCGCAAGGTAAGCCGATTTCTCCGACGATCTAGCTCCTAACGCGTATAACTCTGACTCTAAGCTACTCCTCTTTATTCTTTAAGGTTGTGAAGCTCAAAATTTGGTGTTTCAAATAGGCTAGGATTCAGCCAAATTCGGGAAAAGCTAGTGGGAGCTTAAGGTAACTTCCAAACTTTCGTATATTGCTTATTCTGGCTGCTGTGGGCAATATAATCGGTGAAATTTCGCCGGATTGCCATTGGTTTTAAATTTTGGAAATTGAGTTTCCTAAGGGTTATGCTGCCCAATTTTGGTTCAAATGGTAGTTATAACCTAATGTAATAGTGAATAAAGTGGTTAGGAGTAGAAAGGAACGCGTTTACGGAGCCGAAATCGTAAAACCCCGATTTTCTCTGAAGAGCTCATAAATTTCGGCCAGCTCTAGAAATGGGTCTTAGAGTTGGATTTTCAATCATTTGATGGTTCCATTGAGTTCAGGAGCGAAAATTAGGTGGGGTTACAGTTGGTCACTTTTTCGGAAAAGGCCGAAAAAGCATAATTACGAAAACGCCCCTGAAACCCTTGAAGTAGGGCTGCCAAGGGTAAATTTGTAATTGTACATTGAATTTGATAATTCTGAGTCCAGAAATGGATTCCTTGGGCGGAAATATGTTAGTATAGCCCAGATTAGAATTTTGGGAAAAGTGCAACCGGACCGGGCACGGCGGGCCCGGGCCGGGTCCCCGGGGGCATTTTTGTAAATTTTCATTATAGACTCATATAACCTCAAGAAACACTATAGAAGTGTCTAAATGGTGCATTTGGAATTGTAGGATTCGATATTTGCTCTGTTCGTGAACGACCCGTGCCAGAGCACGTTCGGAAATAACCAGGTAGTGACTCTTCTCTTATACTTTGTGTGAAACATTGTATGTATGTTTGTCTTGCATTAAGAATACATTGTGACATTGTGACATTGTGATGCTTTGTGATCGCAGCGAAAGCTGACGCCTAGTGAATACTTTGTGAATACATTGAGATCGCAGTGAAAGCTGACGCTTAGAGTTTACAGCCATGAGTGCTGTTGTTTATGGCAAAAGCCATGATACATTGTGATGCTGCTTAACATGATCATATATGCTATGTGTTTATACACTGTATGAGTGTTTTGTTACTACAGAGATTCGTTTGAATCTCATTCTTTCCATTGACTAACATTTCAGACAAGGCAAGTGGCTCCAAGGAGAAGCGAACCACCAGGAGTGGCTAGGATCTTGTAGAGTGTGTTGTTAGGCTGTTGGTTAACTATTTTGGACTTGGGATTACTGTTTATTTTTGGAGATGTAAATATTACTGTTGATTTTGGTTATGTAATCCCCTAGTGGAGACTTTTAAACCCTCAGATTATATATGTATAGAACCCGGGAGTTGCCGGGGATTTGGTTATACACTCTGATGTGTGTGAATGTAAATTAACTGCACAGGTAATTATATTCGAATTTTGAAATTGAGACCAGGATAGAGAAGAGTTTTTGAAAGTTTTTGGTGAAAACCCTACTATAGTGTAGGAACTTGAAATGAGTTGAAGCTATCTGACGGTCTCTAAACCAATTTAATTATGTGATATCGAATTATAATTACGTGGTTAAAGGCAGGGGGTTACATCTTTCAAGTGGCAATTAAAAACTTTCTTAGAAGCTCACATGCAAAAGAAGCCTAAAACTGTATTTACATATCAAGATCAAGTTATGGCAAGAGCTTTGAGTAAAGCTCTTCCTGATACAAAGCATTGCTTGTGCACTTGGCATTTAAAGCCAAATGGGATTAAACACCTTGGCAATTTGATGAAAGGTGGGTCACATTTTTTTACCGACTTCTGTAAGTGTATGTCTACAATTTCATATGAAGAAAGTTTGAAGAAGCATGGGCCAAATTAATCTCTTCTTATGATGTTCAAAAAAAATCCATGGATGACATCCATGTATAATGTCAAGGAGAAATGGGCTTGGTGCTATGTAAAGAATGCTTGCACATTAGGCATGAGAAGTACGCAACTTAGATAAAGTGTGAATGCTGATGTGAAAAAATGCACAACACCAAATTTAGACATTAATGAATTCTTTACCACTTTTGACAAAGTTGTTTCGGAGAAGTGAGACAAGGAGTTGAAACTTGAGTTTAATTCTCGACAAAAAATACCTTGGATGATCAATCCAAGTGCACCCATGTTGCGCCAACTTGTGCTAACTTATACACCCAAGGCATTTGACATGTTCCAAGCATAATGGGATCTCCAATTTGCTGTGATGCTAACTCAACATGATGAGAAAGGACCACTATACATATACATTGCCCAAATGATTGGAGAAAAAGGGGAATGGAGAGTTGAGTTTAAACCAGCAATGCATGAAATATCTTGTACTTGTGGAATGTTTGAGACAACTAGGATATTGTGTTGTCACACATTGAAAGTGTATGAGACAAAGGATGTGAAAATCATGCCTGAGCAACACATTGTCAAGTGATGGACCAAGGAAGCAAGAAGTGGTGTTATGTGTGATGTTAGGGGGAGCGAGATATAAGTAGATCCTCAACTTGAAATCACACGAACATATAGACACTTAATGGAAAAGATGGTAAGAGTGGCAACAAATGCATCAAAATCTGGAAATTTGCCCTAATTTGCACCAAATGTGGATTTTAGGAGTTTCATGGTGTTTGATGTTAAAAATGAGTTATTGTAGAGTTATTTGATTGTTGGATAAGATCTGGAATGTTGGAAATGTGTTAGGGGAAAGTTGGATAAAGTGTATCATAGAGACTTTAGTGAATGATTGTGGTTAAATTGGTTTTTGGAGTGTTTTTAAAGTTGCCAAGGTGTTCCCTAGTTAGTGCCAAGTGTGTGTGAGCTTTTGGTTGAGTTTGGGGAACCTTTGGAGGAGGAATTGACCATCTGGTGTTTCTGGTTTTTGGCTGCGTTTCTGGTCTCTGATACATATCACTCGAGCAGAGGAAGAACGTGCTCGAGTGATATGCAAGTTTTTCCCTGTTGTGCTTCGAGTTATCTGGGTTTTATGGGTTGTGCTCGAGAGCATCGCCTTGTGCTCGAGTGAGCAAAGAACATGCTCGAGTGAGCATGGTTCTGCTCGAGTGAAGGTGCGAGTCCGGAGTTGAGGTTGCTTTCGGGTCTTCACTTGCTGGTGGATGCCACGAGTGTGCTCTGACACTCGCGAGCATAGCCTTCTCACCCGAGCACTGGGGGTCATGCTCGAGTGAGATTGTGCTTCAGGTGGGAGTTGTGCTTTCAGGTTCTCACTCACGAGTAAGGTGCTCGAGTGTGCCTTCTCACTCGCGGGTGTGAGGTGTGTGCTCGAGTGCAAATGGCTGTGCTCGAGTGATCCAGTGCTTGGAGAGCTGTGTGTGCTCTCGGGTGCTCACTCGCAGTCTCACTCTCTCTTGTGCTCGAGTAATGACCGTACTGTGCTCGAGTGAGAGCATCTGTGCTCGAGTGAGATGACCAAAAATCTGTGTTTTGCCTTCGAGAAGGGGTCTTTTGGGTAGTGTCTTCCAACCCATTAGGCATATGTTTAGGCCTCTAATAGTCATCTAAAGAGTCCTAAATGATAACCAACTTAGAGTATTATTGAAATATACATATGGGAAAAGAGATTGATTGGTTGTCCCTAATTGATATAGGATTTGACATTTGTCGTCCTCGTGAGGCTAAGGTGCCAGAGCCAGTCAGGAAGGATATAGGTAGTGACTCTTTCTTTATGCCTTGTGTGATACATTGTATGTATATTATGTCATTGTTTTGAAACGAATATCGTATGCTGCAAGTTTTGTGAAAACTGTGGAAGCACCGCTATACCAATAGTCCCTGAGTCGCTAACAACGGTTCGGGTGAAGGTCGTATGCCTTCCCGGCGGTAAAAGGGGATGAGGTTAGGGTGTGATATATGTGTATATGTGGGCCGAAAGGCTAATTGTGAGCCGAAAGGCTATTTGTGAAGGCCGACGGGCCATTGTGAAAGCCGAAAGGCTATATTTGAGCCGTGTGGCTATTTGTATGCATTGCCACGCCAATAGTCCCTGAGTCGCTAACAACGGTTCGGGTAAAGGTCGTATGCCTTCCCGGCGGTAAAAGGGGATGAGGGTGGAGTGACTTGTGTTGCTGTATGAGATGATTGGTGTGCATATTTTGTGATTGCATGTGGCATGAAATTGTTGTTACTACTGGGATTCTTTAGAATCTCACCCCTTCCATATGACTAACCTTTTCAGACAGGGCGAGTGGCTCGAAAGGGAAGCGGACAACCAGGAGTAGTTAGGCTTACTCCGAAATCTAAGTGGTAGTTGGTTATCATAGTTTTGGATGTGGGGTTGACAAGTGTACATAAGAATGTAAATGATTATTTTGGTTGTGTAATCCCCATAATTGGGAAATCTTAAACCCAAGTTATTTATGTAAGTAACCCGGGGTTTGCCGGGATTTTGGTTTCCGCACTCTGATATTGTTTATGTGATTTGATTTCTCATAGTAATCATATCCGTACGTGAATGTGAGACCAAGATCAAGTATGCTTTATAACTGATTTTGAAATATCCCATCTCTTGAATGAGGGATCATAAATGGTTATTTTATTTTATTGGTCTCTATTTCACTTAAATTTCGTAATCCGGATGTAATTACGGTGAGGGGGTTACAATATGCATCTCATGCAATAAATTGAGTAGATAAGGATGAAGCAATATATGCAGTTGAAAAGAAAAGTAAGAGGTTTGTATTAGAGTTAATAAAAACTATGCATTCCACTACCATTAATTTTTTTTCAAGAGCTCTGATATTTAGTTGATTCATTTTATTGACTTTAACATAACCCACGTAATCAACCAATCGCTTCCACATGTGACATGTCCATGTGTGTATTGTTATTCTCAAGTTGTACCAATAGGCATTTGTTAAGTCTAGTATAAGACATCAACAATTTAAAATCAATAATAGGCATTCTTCCTAATATTTTAGGAATAAAGATATACTGATAGGCAAACTAGCAGTAAAAATCTAGCACCACTAAAAAGAATTGGAACCCAGCAAGTCATTACCTCAACAAGGACCCTTGGTTTCTTTGATTTTTTCTCAAGTACATTGTTCTCAAGTCATCTATTCTTTGTCAACTTCTTGTGAACAACTACATAACCTTCTTCCTCATCACTTCTAGCTGCATCACCAAATACCAATTACATTGTGCTTTTCCCAGAAAGTGTGTATTTCACACTTATATTGTCTAAAATTAAAAACATAGTTTCCTCTTGCTATTTCCAACAAATTGAGTATAAGATAAATAAGCTGATGTATCATGCAACATCATATCTAAATGACTAAATAAAATGCTCAGCGATACACATCGCATACAAATTGCAAAGCTTCTGGATCAAACTATACCATGCACTCGGAGTACCTTATATGCAATGTGTAAGGAAAGACATAAATTAACAATATATAAATTGACAATTGAGCCAAAAGGCCTAAAAAGAGGCAATCAAACTCCAAGATCAAACTCAATCAACAATTCAGGAAAGCGAATACAGTCGTTCAGATTGCGTTGAACCTTAATCCAGGAACGTCGGTTCTCTTCGATTATGCCATCGACTCCGAGCACTCGCATCTATGGGTCTGCTCTCTGCCTCTCTTTCCTCTTTGTAGATGTTGCAGGCTGCAGAGTCTTAAGCAAAAAAAAACAAAAAAAAATTAATTAGATAGAGAAGATAGCTGAGAAGAGAAAAGCAAATATAGGCGAGGGACGCTAGGGACGCTGAGCTGAGAAGAGAAAAGCAACGGCCATGATTTGTTTTTTTCCAATGGGTCAGATCTCTCCACTTTGCAAAACGACATCATTTGGGTGATGAGAAATTATCTTCTCATGACACCGATGAGCCAGGAATACGAACGCCGATACAAAACCAAAACATAATGGTCATTTGTGAACCATAAATATGAATAGTCATATGGATATGCATTATCAACTCAACCTTTTAGAATATGTACCTTATTGCCACTTTCTTGATGTACAGCAAGCTTCCTTTCATACGTCTTCCTAATATCTGAAGCACTACCACTAGAATTACCCCCTCTTCCAATTTCTTCAATCTCATTCCCAATCTCCCTACTTTGTGTGCCTCCCCCAAATTTCTCAATGAGCTCATCCTCAAACTCCAATAGGGCCGATGGAGTCAAAGACGGCATAAGCAGGGGTGAGGGTGAAGGAGATAAAGGGGAAAGGTGTCAGTGGTGAGGCCGATGGAGTCAGCGATAGTGTGAGCAGGGGTGAGGGCGACCGTGAGAGGGTGACGATGGTATGCTACTGATTTATGTCGTTGGTGATACAAAGGAAAAAGAGAGAGTAATTATGTGAGTGTGATTGATTTTAGGTTAAAATCAGGAGTTATTTTTTGGGAGAATTCCAAAAAAATACCATTTGAACTTCAAAATCTCGTTGACAAGAAGCGTAATGGGATTGACAACGCAAGTTCTTATCAAATCACTAATTTAAGATTTTGAGGTTCAAGTGGTATTTTTCTTGAATTCTCCCTTATTTTTGTTTGAAAAATACTTTAATCAAGGATATTTTTGTCTCTAACTTTGCAACCTAAGGATTGAAAATGCAATACTAGGGGAGGTGGCTTTGCAACAATCTCACTTTTATGGTACTCCCAACCCCTGGTTATCCATAGTCCCTCACACCAAACGATATATTCTGACCCAATCCCCAATCCAATCACAATCCCTACCTCTCAGTGCTTTGTACAAAACAAGGCCTATAGATCCAATATTTACCAAGCATGGTAAAAACGGTTTAGAGCAATGATTGTTGCAGTCCTATGCTTCTTGGCAAAATCCAGTTTCTTAATGTCACAGCATATTTTCTTGAACCATTGTTTCACTTTGTACAGCTTTAGTTTTTATTCCTCAGATCTTTAGAAGGGGTAGATGAAAGGATCATATCAAACTTGTTTAAAGTGAAATACATATAAGATAGGTGATAGTGATAGCTCTGACACTAAGGAGAGTGTTGAATCGAATTTTGAATTGGAAGGTAGTGTCAAGAGTGGTGGGTTGGAGGACTCAAGCAGCAAGCCCTTCTTTTATGGTGGGTATGACTTTTAAGGACAAACTAGAGTTGAAAAGGGCCTTAGATAGGTATGCAATAACTAAAGGGGTTAAGCTTAAAATAGCAAAGAGTGATAAACGTTAGATAAAAGTAGTTTCTGATAAAGTCTACCCATATGTGTTGTATGCTTGAAGAGATGGCCAACAAGTGGGCTATATGATAAAGACATTGTATTTAAAGCATGAATGTGCAAGGGTTTATAAGAACATAAGGGCTGCCGTACGCTAGTTGGCTGAAAAGTTTAAGAACAAGGTTTAAGAAAATCCTCAGTATAAGGCAAGTCCAATGAAAACAAATGCGGAATGTGAATTGAATGTTAGTGTGAGTATATATAAATATCAGAGGGCGAAGAAGAAGATAATGCAAGAGGTGGAAGGGAGCTTTAAAGATGAGTTTGCGAAGTTGGAGGCTTATTGCAACGAACCAATTAATGATCTCTAATATGGGATCTGATGTCAGCATCGATGTAAGTCCTGAGGTGCTTGAGCAAGGTTGATTAGAATTGTGATGTTTGTTAAATGTATTTTGTATGTGAGAACTATTAAGGTACTTAGTAAGGATGTATGAACATATAAGGGGTTGATGTTGGGATTGCTACCACGATTGTCCATTTTGTCATATTTGGTACAAGGATTTCAACAATCTAGAGACCATACAAATATAATTTTCATGGGGTTACTCAGTATACTAGAAAGTCAGTCTCTGATTCAACATTTCCTAGTCAAATTGCCCCCTCACCACATCCCTCTCTTGTTTCTTCCTCTACCATCATCTTTGAATTATCCTATGCATGGCAATTAGCAGATTACATCGTAGCTTCTTTAGTTTTTGTTTTGTCCTCTGTAAATAGCTTATTTATAACCTGGTGCTTATTTTACACACCAAGTATTGCCTTTGTATTTCTTCCTACTGAAACAATATTCTTTCTAGGGCTAAGATACAAAAATACCCATAGACTTATTCTTAAAAGTGTACCCAACACTATAAACTTATTTTAGGTGCAAGAATACCCATAAACTTTTAAAATCAGAGCAAAAATGACACTATTATTAAATCCGCCTAACATCTGTTAATTTTGGAGGTAGGACCCGCACAATTAAAAAAACATGCCTAACATTTTTACTTTCCTTTAGTACCCTTATCTCTTTCCACTTTCATTAGCCTTCCTCATGCTCTCTCCCTCCTCCCTTTATCATTCCTCCATGGCGTGATCCAAACAACAGCAACGTAGCTGTCCTCCACCATAGATGGCAATGACATCGTCCTCCATCATCGATGAATCAAGCACAGTGATTGCTCAAATTCTTTTTCCTCATCTTCATTGATCCCGCCTCATCCTCATTGCAACACGTTGAGAGAAAGAAGGTAACATCTTCTCTGTTGAATGTGAAGAGATCAACAGCGTGGTTGAGAGCAGAGGAGGTGGTGACATTTGAAAAGCGAAAAGCTGCTGACCCAGATTGAAAATTGAAAAGCATGCGAGATCTGAAGCTTCTGGAATCCTCAACCCCAAGGAAAGATTGGTGTATAGACAATTCTGTGTCTGGAGCTTCTTTTTTTTTTCAAATTTTTTCCAATTTTTTAATGATGAGATATTTGTTTAGATTAGCTCACTTGACCTAAATAATTGATTTTTTCTGGTTGAGTTTGATTATTAATCTCATTGACTTGGAGAGGTTGGTTGCCAATGATGGTTTATTTTGAAGATGATGATAATCCAGAGGTTCGGGGGTTTTTTTTTTTGCGTCGGGGGATAGTTTCGTACTTTCACTTTGCAGTAGATGGACGTTAGGGAGATTTAACTGTGTTGTCAATTTTGCTCTGTTCTTAAAATTCATATATATTTTTGCATCCAAAAAAAGTTTATGTTATTGGGTGTATTTTTTAGATAAGTTCATGGGTATTTTTGCAGCTTAACCCTTCTTCATATAACTCAACAGATCAGCTGAAAACTTCTAATCATAAGTGTTGAAAGTCAATAGAAAAATAGTTGAATCCTACTTAATTGTATTACAATTGTTATCTGTTTCAAAATTTACACAAAAACATATTCAGCCAAATATCATATAATTCGATTATAATATATATACTTATATCACTACAAAAAAACATGGAATTTGCGACGGAATTTAATTCCTTCGCAAATTCGGTCGCAAAACCGTCGGAAATTCCGTCAAAAAATTTTCCGACATAATTTCCGACGGAATTTTTTCTGTCGCAAAATTTGCCACGGAATTTGCCACGGAAAATATTTCGTCGGAAATTCTGACCTTTGCCAAGGAATTTCTGACGGAAAATTCCGTCAGAAATTTCCGACGGAATTTTCGACGGAATTTTGCGACGAAATTTCAGACAAAATTGAATTCCGTCTCAATTTCCGATGGAATTGAATTCCATCGGCAATTCCCTCTCAATTACCGAAAAATTTATTATTTTTAATTAATATTTTAAAAATTTAAAAATATTAATTAAAATTTATTTAATTTAATTTAAAAAAATTATTTTTATAAAATTTATTATTTTTAATTTAATTTTTATTATTATTTTCTAATTTCTAAAATATTTTAAATTTTCAATCGTAGGTTTTGGTCCTTATAGGGGCAAAATAGTCATATAAAAAATAAAATTTATTAGTTATTAATTAATATTAGTAAATAAAATATTAGGTAATAATTACTTATTAGTTATTAATTAATGTTAATAAAAATTTAATTTTAGAAATTAAAAAAAATATGCACATAAGATTATATATATAATTGTGTGTAATAATAGAACACCAAAGCAGTCGAGCTCATCCGGTAAGGCATTGCGCGCGTACGGATGAGGTCGTGGGTTCGAACCAAAGGATGGGCAAGTTGAGTTGCATTTCTAGGAAATATGAGGTTGCGACACGTGGCGAAGGGAGGTTGCGACATGTGGTGGAGGGAGGTTGCGACACGTGGCGGATCTGGGGGTCAACGACAAGGTGGATGCCGCCGGAGATGCCACGCACTGTCGCCGGCGATGAAGGGGCGGTTGTCGGAGTTGCCAAGTGGATTTTTAAAATTTAAAAATAAAATTGGGACGGAATTTCCGACGGAAATGAATTCCGTCGGAAGTTGAGAGGGAATTTGCGACGGAATATTCCGTCGGAAATTGAGAGGGAATATTTCCGTCGCAAATTCCGTCGGAACTTGCGACGGAAATAAATTCCGTCGGAAATTCCATCAGAAATTTGCGACGGAATCTGAATTCCGTCGGAAAATTTTTTGTGACGCTGTTATTACCTACGGAATCAATTCCGTCGCAAATTCCGTCTCAAATTCCGTCGGAAACTCTAATTCCGTCGCAAATTCCGTCTCAAATTCCGTCGCAAATTCAGTGTTTTTTTGTAGTGTATAATTTATAGAATGTATTCCCAAATAAACTTATAATTTATATAATGTATTCCCACATAAAATTACAACCTACATTAAATATGGACTATGCCAGGGTACTGTTTAATTCAGCCTACACAAATTAAAAGAAAAATTTGAGAACTCCAAAATTAAATCTCTAAAAACAGACAAGCAGATAAATAACATTTGGTATTTGTTTCCTTAAATATTACAATGCCTTCCTTAGCCTAACATTTGGCATTTGTTACCTTAAATATTAAAAATCCTTCGCTAACATTACAAGAAGCTTTACAAGTCCATGAAGAAAAGCATATATATCTTCTGCCATAGTCATCAAAAGGGTTCTGCTTTCTGCAACATTCAGTATTTAAGGTATCAGACTACAGAATAAAAATTCTCTGAAGATAATTGAATTGCACATATATAATATACACATTAATTACAAAAAAACAACATTTATCTTCACTATTATCATTATGCCTTACTGATATCCCTTATATGTTCACAATAAAAAGGTTAATCACATGGTTAATCAGAGAACAACATTAAATAAGGATGTCATAACATGCAAATTCAAAGGGGTTCATCACTTAACTAACCTGGATTTATATTCAAATATGATTGTTGTTAAGCAATACGAGACTTTTCACATAATCAAACATATAAAAATATGGCTTTCTCTTGGAATAGCAAAGATGTTGAATTCATTTGTAGTGACACTGCATAAAACAATATGTGATTCATGATTCTCCTGTTCACCTTCAATAAAGTCTTCATAATTTGGGCTACTAAAGTAAACAATTTCATTTCTACAAAAAAAAAACTTGGATTAATGTCGAAACTATAAGGATTGGGTTTGCTAGAGTATAATTTAGTCCAGTTCCATCCCTCCCTCGATGGATCTATTTACTCCTCTAACACCCATAAAAGAGCCAACCATGTTCCATTCCAAGTACGAAAAATCACAGTAATTCTATTCTTATACATAGCAAAACCATTGAGAGCTGAAAAAGTGCCAGGATATGGTAATCAATGTGCATACTTCCATTGCTATATTAAATGAAACCATCACAACAAGATTTCCTTCTACCTTTACCCCAAATCAAAAGACAGCTCCATTAGCAATGAAACCCTTATAAGTAAGAACGTATACACCCTCTAATTTCCTGAGTTCAACTTTTCTCCATGTTAGGAAATTAATATGTTAATATCTCAGTATCCCATATAATCAGGGTTAATTAGCATTCCTCATAATTAGGGATTGTGATTGATATCAATCATCATAATGAGCCATTAATGTAGAGGCTCCTCTCTTGTATATAAATACCCTACATCTATACATGAATATACACACTTTTTAGAAAATAGACTTTCATGGTATCAGAGCAAGGAGCTCTCTATTTCTCGTTCGTTTCCGGCGCTATTTTCTGGTCTGCGTCAGTACTGTTCATGCGCAAGGGTCTCCGGTGACTGGAAGAATCTTCACACACGCGCCACACAGGAGGCCTCGCCGGCGTCCGATCGGCCCGTCCCGGAGAATCGCCGCCATCCAAGCAGCGCGTGGGCGTCACGCGCCGTCTCCAAATCTGCCGGAGATCCACGCGCCAGCGCGTGAGAGCGTTTTCCGGCGCCGTTGCTGCCGTCGTTTGCTGCGTTCGGACCGACTTGCCGCCACCGTCATTTACCATGTGGTTGTTCGTCGTGGGTAGTCACCATTTTCGGTTTAGTTGCTAATTTGTCCATTTGCACGTCTGTTTCTCTGGTTCTGGGCCTCTGTTTCTCTGTTTCTAGTTCTATTCTGGTTGTTACTTCTGGTTGGTCTATGCACTTCTTTGCTTTATTGAGGGTTGAGTTTGCGGTGCTTTGCTAGCTCTTGCTTAGGGCTGTTTGGTTGTTGTGGTGGTGAGGCCACTCCGTTTGCTTTCTTGATTGTTGATTATTTCTCTTTAGAAAGGGTTTACGTGCATTGATGGCTGACTCCATGGCTAGTGTCACTACTGAAATTATTCCTGTGATGAATAAAATCACTTAGCACAAATTGACATGGACAAATTATATGGATTGGAGTAAAACCGTCCGCATGTACTTGCTTAGTATTGAGAAGGAGGGTCATTTGACTGATACGCCTCCCGCAGATGATCCTAAGATGATTTGGGCCCGAGCAGATGCCCGTTTATTCTTGCAAATCCAGAATTCTATTGACAGTGAAATCCTTCCCTCGGTTAGTCACTGTAATACGGTTAAGGAACTTATGAGCTGCTTGGAATTTCTATACTCTGGGAAAGGAAATATTACTCGTATTCATGATGTCTGCAAGGGATTCTATCATGCCGAACAGCAGGGGCGTTCATTGAAAAACTTTTATGTGGAGTTCAAGAAAATGTATGAAGAGTTGAAGATGTTAATGCCGCCTACCACTGACCTTAAGGTTCAAGTTGATAATATGGAGAAACTAGCGATTCTCAGCTTTCTTACTGCCTTGGATCCTGCCTATGATACTATTCATTTCGAGGTTCTGTCTAGTTCTGAACTTCCTTCACTTCAGGATGTGTACTCTCGTGTGCTACATGCAGATAGTCTCTTACACCCGACTCCTACTCCGAATGCTAGTGCATTAGCTGGCCGTGGTCCCACTGATACCCGTCAACAGAATTTCGTCAAAGCTGGCTCGACCTCTGCTGATCCACGAAACCAAGGTCCTCCACGCTCTAGCAACAATGCTCCGACTCCTAGTCCTATTGTCTGCTTCTATTGTAAGGAACCTGGTCATACCAAACGGTACTGTCGTAAGTTACAGAACAAGCTACAACGTACTGGAGCTGCTCATATGACCCAATCCTCCGATCCATCTGATAATGTTCCATCCACTCTGAGTACACTTGTTACAGGTAACGGCGACTCATGCCTTGCTACTTCTTCCTCGAAGTGGATCATCAATTCCGGTGCCACTAACCACATGATAGGTAACCATCATTTGTTCTCTATGTATGCACCTTATGCCAACCCCTCTTTTATAACTATTGCCAATGGCTCGTCCTCTCGCATCCTTGGCTCTGGCATGGTTAC
The DNA here is from genome assembly GCA_963855925.1 of Inga laurina. NCBI lineage: Eukaryota > Viridiplantae > Streptophyta > Magnoliopsida > Fabales > Fabaceae > Inga > Inga laurina. Next base: position 5,193,152 of record OY979713.1, read on the forward strand.
ACCTACATCCTCTGTTTCTCTATCATCAGCCCTTAATGTTCCTGATCTTGCTTTTAACCTTCTGTCCCCCAGCAAACTTACTCGCCAATTGAATTGCTTTATCTCACTTTTCCCTGACCATTATGTGATTCAGGATCTTATGACAAGGCGGATTATTGGTAGGGGCTATGAATCTGGCGGCCATTACTTCCTTGACGATCGGGTGCCGCGTTCCTTTGCTTGCTCTGGTAGTTCTTCCCTTTTTGATATTCATTGTCGTCTAGGTCATATGTCATTGTCCTCCTTGAAGAGGTTGTATCCTCAGTTTCATGCTTTGTCGTTCTTAGAGTGTGAGTCGTGTCAGTTTGCCAAACACCATCGTGTTTACCTGGCACCTCGCGTCAATAAACGGGCTGCGTCCCCCTTTGATTTGGTTCATTCTGATATTTGGGGCCCTTGTCCTATCATGTCCACGTTTGGTTTTAAGTACTTTGTTACTTTCGTTGATGATTTCTCTCGAACCACCTGGCTTTATTTAATGAAAAATCGTTCCGAGTTATTTTCTCACTTTTGCAATTTTTGTGTTGAGATCAAAACCCAGTTTGGTACCTCTGTGAAAACTTTATGAAGTGATAATGTTAAAGAGTATTTTTCTAGCCAGTTTCACGACTATATGCTCACACATGGCATGATTCATCAGTCCTCGTGTGCCGATACACCTGCTCAAAATGGTGTTGCAGAGCGAAAAAACCGGCACTTATTAGAAGTTGCCCGGGCTCTAATGTTTCAAATGCAAGTTCCTAAATCCTTTTGGGCGGATGCTGTGTCCACCGCATGCTTCCTTATTAATCGTATGCCGTCTCCTGTTCTCAATGGTGACATTCCATACACAACTTTGTTTCCTTCCAAACCCTTGTTTCCTATTGATCCCAAAATCTTTGGTTGTGTCTGTTTTGTTCGAGATATTCGTCCCACTATCACCAAACTTGATCCAAAATCTCTCAAGTATGTCTTCCTTGGCTATTCTAGGGTTCAGAAGGGTTATCGGTGCTATTCTCCCGATCTCTGACGCTATCTTGTGTCTACCGATGTCACTTTCCATGAGTCTACTTTGTTCTTCTCTGTCTCTGCTCTGCCTCCATCCTCTAACCAAGCATAAATATGTTCTTGATCTACTGAAAGATACCGGGAAACTTGGAGCATCACCCAGTAGTTGTCCCATGATTCCTAATCCCTTTTTGGATATTGATGAGAGTGTACCGTTTGATGAGCTACCTGAGGATATGAAAAAAAGGATTGATCCTGAGAAGATTAAACCGTTTGCCTACCCTAAGTGATACCGAAGGTTGATTGGAAAATTAAATTATCTCACGGTAACTCGCCCTGATGTAACCTTTCCTGTCAATAGGCTGAGCCAATTCCTGGTAGCACCAACCTTTGCTCAGTGGGAAGCCTCGGAACATGTCTTACATTACTTGAAGGGCTCACCTAGTCGTGGTATACTTTATACAAATCATGGCCACACAAAGATTGAGTGTTTATGTGATGCTGATCATGTGGGGTTAAAGACGTCTAGGAGGTCTACTACAGGCTATTGTGTTCTTGTAGGTGGAAACTTGGTATCTTGGAGAAGCAAGAAGCAGGACGTGGTGGCAAAGTCTAGTGCAGAAGCTGAATATCGAGCCATGTCTCAGTCTGTACAGGAGATTGTGTGGATTCACCAGTTAATGAAGGAAGTTGATCTTGCCACGTCATTACCTGCGAAGCTATGGTGTGATATTAAAGCTTCTGTACACATAGCCTCCAACTCCGTGTTCCATGAACGTACGAAGCATATTGAGATTGATTGTCACTTTATACGCGATAAGATCAAGGAGAACTTTATCTCTACAGGACATGTACCGTCTAGTGATCAGTTGGGTGATTTTTTGACTAAGGCCTTGGATGGCACTCGGGGTTGACTATCTTTGTAACAAGTTGGGCATGATTAACATCTATGCTCCAACTTGAGGGGGAGTGTTAGGAAATTAATATGTTAATATCTCAGTATCCCATATAATCAGGGGTAATTAGGATTCCTCATAATTAGGGATTGTGATTGATATCAATCATCATAATGAGCCATAAATGTAGAGGCTCCTCTCTTGTATATAAATACCTTACATCTATACATGAATATACACACTTTTTAGAAAATAGACTTTCACTCCATAACCCTGTCCTTAATGCATACACCTTCCCTTGAATAATACCACAATTAGATATAAAAATTTTCACAATCTTGTAATCATTAATGGTAGAGGAACCCAAATCCTAAGGATATCTGGTTTTTGATTCTGAAATTCAACGATAACTGGAGCAGACACTCTATTTAAGAATTAATGATATCCTAATAAATGATATATGGGTTCTGATCCTAATCAATGATAGAGAGTTGGGCACAAGCCATTACTGGAGCAGATACTCTATTTCTAAATCAATGATATCTGAGTTCTGATTCTGAAATTCAATGACTTGCATCTCGGATATCATTAAATGATATCATTGATTTAATTTGAGAACTCAAAACTCAGATATCATTGATTTAGAAATAGTGTCTGCTCCACTAAAGGCTTGTGCCCAACTCTCTATCATTGATTAGGATCAGAGCCCATATATCATTGATTCTTAAATATAGTGTCTGCTCTAGTTATCATTGAATTTCAAAATCAGAACCTAGATATCAGTAGGATTTGGATTCCTCTGCCATTAATGATTACAAGATTGTGAAAATTTTTATGTCTAATTGCGGTATTATTCAAGGAAAGGTGTATGCATTAAGGGCAGGGTTATGGAGAAAAGTTGAACTCAAGAACTTAGAGGGTGTATGCGTTCTTACTTACAAGGGTTTCATTGGTAATGGAGCTGTCTTTTGGTTTGGGGTAAAGGTAGATGTTAATCTTGTTGTAGTAGTTTCATTTGGTGTAGCAATGGAAATATGCACATTGATTACCATATCCTAGCACTTTTTCAGCTCTCAATGGTTTTGCTATGTATAATAATAGAATTATTGTGATTTCTCGTACTTGGAATGGAACATGGTTGGCTCTTTTATGGGTGTTAGAGGAGTAAATAGATCCATCCAGGGAGAGATGGAACTGGACTAAATTATACTCTAGCAAACCCAATCCATATAGTTTCGACATTAATCCAAGTTTTGTTTGGAGAAATGAAATTGTTTGCTTTGGTGGCCCAAATTATGAAGACTTTATTGAAGGTAAACAGGAGAATCATGAATCACACGTTGTTTTATGCAAAGTTACTACAAATGAATTCAACATCTTTATTATCCCAAGAGAAAGCCATATTTTTTATATATTTGATCTCGTGGAAAGTCTTGTATTGCTTAACAACAATCATATTTGAATATAAATGCAGGTTAGTTAAGTGGTGAACCCCCCCTGAATTTGCATGTCTTGACATCCTTATTTAGTGTTCTCTGATTAACCATGTGATTAACCTTTTTGTTGTGAACATATAAGGGATATCAGTAAGGCATACTGATAATAGTGAAGATAAATATTTTTTTTTTTTGTAATTAATGTGTAGATCGTATATGTGAAGTTCAATTATCTTCGGATAATTTTTATTCTGTAGTCTGATACCTTAAATATTGATGTTGCAGAAATCAGAACCCTTTTGATGACTACGGCAAAAGATATATCTGCTTTTCTTCCTTGACTTATTGATGGAATGTTAGCGATGGATTTGTAATATTTAGGGAAACAAATGCCAAATGTTAGGCTAAGGAAGGCGTTGCAATATTTAAGGAAACAAATGCCAAATGTTATTTATCTGCTTGTCTGTTTTTAGAGATCTAATTCTGGTGCTCTCAAATTTTTCTTTTAACTTGTGTAGGCTAAATCAAACAGTACCTGGCATAGTCCATATCTAATGTAAGTTGTAATTTTATTTGAGAATACATTCTATAAATTATATAGATATATATATATATATATAATCGAATTATGATATGATATTTGGCTGAATATGTTTTTGTGTAAATTTTGAAACAGATAACAATTGTAATACAATTAAGTAGGATTCACTATTTTTGTATTGACTTTCAACATTTACGACTAGAAATTTTCAACGGATCTGTTTTGAATTATAGAAAGAATATTGTTTCACCAGAAAGAAATACAAAGGCAAAACTTGGTTTGTAAAATAAGCACCAGGCTATAAATAGGGAGAATGACAGATAAATACCATTTGAACTTTTCAAAATCCCACTAACAAGAATAGTAATGAGATTGACAATACAAATCTTTGCCAAACGACTAATTTGAGATTTTGAAATTCAAGTGATATTTTTCTGTCATTCTCCCTTAGTAATTTGTAAATTGACACTTCACTTAACAACTAATAGGCTCCACAAAGAGAAATCAAGCTAGGTTGTGCCATGATTCTATAAACCTTGTTAATTTAACCCCCCAAGGCAACATGGGAGATCAAAGGTCATATTATAGATCAAGATGATATGTTCAGATCTGAACAGGATGATATATTCTGATCAATAAGGACTCATTTAAAAGGGTCCTTGACTTCATATTGAAGATCTATTCTAAACAAGAAAGTTGTAATGTAATAATTTCAAAACAATCTATTGATACAAGTCAAATGCAGAATAAAGCATAACAGGTGGAACTCGTCAATTTTTCCATGATGCATAATCACAACCATCACAACAGTATGCAAAACAAATTACAAAATAAAAAATATCAATTCAAATTAGATACAGAAAACTGAGTTAGATGGCTAGGCAATTGTTATTTAACATATTTTGTTCCAATGCTCACAATATTGATGGTCAAATATTTAAACTTGGTAGAGGAATTACTAACGAAGAGAACATAACAGTCACATCAAAAAATTGTTATAATAATCTGCTTGGCATAGAGAAGAAAATCAAATTCATACCATGCCATCAACTTCTTATGACTGTAGAAGAATGCACTATCATAAAAAGTGTTACTCAATTTTTACTATAAACTCACAATCATGAAAACTAAATAAGCAAACCACTGAATGCTTATAATATTTATGATCAAATATTAAAATTTGGTAGATGCAGTGCAAAGAGCATATTATACATAAATATTTTATTTCAATTTATTTGACAACGATAACAACTTATCCCGTTAAGTAGGGTCGGGTAGATGGATCGCATGGTGCCATTATAGTCTATCAACAAGGGCTGGGGGTGTTTGATGTGCCCCCATGCTGCCCTCCCTGCTTCCCCAAAAAATGGGGGCCTTCCCAAATGTTTTCTTTAAGGTTTCTTTTGATCATTAGATTCTCCGTAAAAATTTGAATGTTTAATCAACATAATTCACAAATTACACTTTACAAAAATTATAAACAATAGAACTCAATCATTCATTCAACAACAACACTTTTTGCCCATAAGATATCAAAATATCACTCATTTTATGTAGAAAGAAAACATTTGGGAAGGCCCCCATATTTTGGGGGAAGCAAGGAGGGCAGCATGGGAGGCGCATCAAGCACCTCCCGCTCGCATCAACAACCAAATCTTTGGATGAACTATTAACCAAAAGATCTCGCTCATGAGAAAGTATGTATCTAACAAGTACATGAAAGGAGAGATAATCTTCTTTATAGGCATCACATAGAAGGGATCACGTTCATTGTAACAAGTAAATCATATAACTATAGCAATTTTTCAATAAACTTAATTGGCTTGTGATGTGAATCGACATACAAAAATAATACACCACATATGGATACATAAAAAGAATTAAGAAATTCATAAAATGTTAATGGACTTAAAAAAGATAGCCTTGTCTGAACCTAAAGATAAAAAAATATGTAGTACAAGAACAGTGTCAGACTTGAAACTCAGCAGATGTACAAAGCTAAACAACCTTATACCAGGATAGCTGAAGGTTATTCTAACATTTGAACATCTAATTAAAATTATGCATATTTTATAGACATGTATTAATAAGTAAACCATATAAACAAAATAGTAAGTAGTTCTGGGATGAATAAGGATTTTGTTCTTACAGTAACTTCAACAAAGTCTTTGGAACGTCTAACTTTGACCGGGGAGCCAAAAAGTGTACTGCCGTCAAAAGAAAGAGCTGCTGGAGCATCCTCAGCTGTAATAAATTCCACAAGTGCTTGGCCCTTATCTTTGTGCAACTGTAGTTAAGACGTAAAAGTATACCTTAAAACCATTGCTTTGTGAATAAAAATTTAAATTTACACATTACACATATGTTATCTCTGAACTCACAATGCAGCTAATACACGGCTGGGCTCCTTGGATAAGGTTTACATCTGCAGAGAGCAACAGGCTATTAAGAGACTCCATCACAGCTTTCTCAGAAGCAGAGGATGGCAGATTCTCAGGATAAAGCCTTCTCATAGGCCGGGTAGCTTCTGTAAGTTCGACAGAATCAATGTCAGCATTCTTTCCTGTTGATGAATCATTAAGATGAGACACAGGAGGCTTCACAATGACTGGATCCACAGAAGCAGTAGCAGCCACATCATGCACAGCTGATGACATTGTAATATTTGACAAGAAAGGCTGAAGAATTCTATTCCCCCAGGGAGAAGATCCCATCCAGCTCTTTTCTTCTCCAAAGAATGCTTCGATGGAGAAGGAGCCTTGACAGCAGCCTCAGTTTTCCTCTTCCTTGGTGAATAGCCACCAAGCCCACTTGTAGACCCACTATGTCAATGATAGTGACTTCTTGAATCATTAGTTGCTACTCTACCTCTATCAGCATCAGAATGTGATCTTCTAGAACTGTTCTTTAGAGAATGTGCAGGCAAATCTTTATGCTCTCCATTGTATGTCTTTATGCCCTAGGTGAAAGATCCGGAGATATTGTTCTTCTTTCATCATGCTCCCGCCTTCCTGACCATCTCCTCTTTGCCATTGATTCCTCATACTGGGACTTTACTGATTCCTGCCTGTCTTTCTTTTTCTGATCCTCAGGGTCACGACTTTTCCCTATATATTGCTTCCTTGCGGCACTCCCACCTTGGATTTTATCTTCATCTACAGTATCATATTTTCTCTTGGATTTTCTTTCATACTTTCCTCTACCATCTGCATGTTTATCCTTACTGCTTATATCTAAATGCTGCTTCTTTTCAACTACATTTTCAGAATTATCACTTGACCACTTTCTCCTTTTCCCATGATCATAAGTATCTTTGTTATGATTCCTTTCAGTTTTATATTCCCCAGGACTTTCATCATCTACAATAAGATACATTTTCTTTACTTTCCTTTGAGGTATTTCCCTATCTATTTCTAAATATTTATCTCTATTAGCTGAATCCCTTATCCGTTTATTTTCAGCTTCATACTCAGAATTATCAATCACCCTTCCATCATTTTTTCTCCTACCATGCATCTCCCTGTCACTTTTACTATTTTTATTTATCCATCCCATATTACTTAAATCTGCACTTAGTTTGGTTTCTGAATCAAAGGTTCCTCTGTCTTTCCCATCAGTTGTATTATATTCCTTTCTAGAAGTGCTTTCTACTTTCTTTCTAGAACTATACTTCTCTGGTTCCTCCAAGACATGCTTTTCCACAAAGGAAGATAAAATCTTGTCACGTTTATAGACCCTCCCTGACTCAAAATAATCAGCAACATTCTCAGAAGAAGCTCCATGTGATACATTCCAAGCTTCCTTTGCAGAGTCTTTTACTTCTTCAAGTAATTCTTTGTTTTTTCTCCTACGCAAAATCTCTTCAAGACTGAATGGCCTGGTTCGAGCTGCAGTCTCTACACCCTCTTCATCATATTTATTACCAGAAAGCTTATTACTTTTCCCATGCTTCTTCAAGCGTTCAGATCTGCTCATCTTCAGTAATTTACACAAATGCCAATAGACTAGGGAAAACATTAGTGAACAAGCACATTTCAAAATCATGGAAGTTTCAAAAGCAACGCCCAGACAAATTGTGCCATGAAGGGGAAAAATAGTAGTATCAACCATAAATGTACGTTGTCTATGCAATAATCTATGCGAAGTGAGAGGGAAACCGAACATTTGTACATTGTCTAACCAATAATCTATGCGAAGTGACGCTGAAACTAATTATTACACATGGCCATGGCAATAATTGAAGTAAGGAATTTACATGTTCCCATGCATATCTCCAGCAATAGTGGCTCAAACAAACATGCAATCAAAACAAAATATACAAAATTAATGATTAAAGCTACCTTTATCCTGCTCTCTTTCTCTTGTTCCTTCTTGGTATCTCCTTGGCGGGTTTGGGTACAAATCCAAAACCTATAAGTTATATATGTACAAGAGCATATTAATATACATATGTGCTATACTTTAATAGCATAGTTAATCTTTCCCAAAGTCCCCACACTCTTTTGATTTAACTCTTAACTAGATTCTTTTCTTAGATTTCAAGCTTAAATTAGAGCTTGTACCTGCACCCTTCTTCCTTCTAGTTTATTCAAGCACTTAAACTTATTTAAATTCAATTCCTTCTTGCAAAAATAATTTCTGGTACTTTCAGTAACGAGTAGTGCATCAAAATAGCAATTTCTAAATAAATTTAGCACCATAAGCGCACACGTATTCTTATCTAGCACTTGGAAGCATTAGACATTGGTTTCTTCTCAGTTTTCACTTAACAATTCCAGACCCTACAAGCTTTCCTTACATAATATGTAAATGATATCCACATTATATCACTATAATCATTTAAGCATAGCATGGTGGCCCTAAACACAACGAACAACGCTTCTTCACTGATTCTGAAACTCTTCCAGCCTTTACAGCATTCAACCAAAATAACTAGTATTTAAAGTTTATAACATCTGTCGTATAATAAACAATAAAACATCTTTGGTACTCCAACAGCTTCCAAAAAACAGCCACCAACTAATTTATAACCTCTACTATTCAATCGTCATTTTAATATTTTCAAACCTCTTTTAACCTTCTAAATAATTGTTCAGCATTTAACATGTTAAACAGCAACTAAAGCGTCTTCTTTAAAACCTTCACTAATAAAAACAGGGAAAATAAGTTCACAGCAAGCATGTTTTACTTTTAAACCTGTTTCATATCCTGAGATTACCAATTCTTAGGCATCACTTCACCCTTCAATCATGTGGACATGTTAACATTAAAGCTACAAAAATTTCAGCACAAGAACTTTGGATCAGGGCCGATATTATTATCTAAATTATCCAAGGTTTTGATTCAACATCAAGCAACATTTTATTCAACATATAAGTTCCTGATTCTTTATAGAAAAATATGAACCAGAAACCAGAAATTGATTTTAACTCAGCAATAAAATAGAAACCAATAATAAACAAAACTCATTTAAGATCTCATCTTCACGATAAGGTTTTCATAAATTTGTTTCACAAACAATTTAATCTGGTCTCGTACCTATATTTCGAATACAATTATTATGCGAAGATAAATCACATTCACATGAATATCAGAGTGCACAATATAATTATCCTGGCAATCTCGGGTTCATACCTTCGCTAGTGGATATAAAGGCACATTCACCCATATACAGGTTCTCCATATGGGGATTACACAAATCCATTCGAATACATAATATCTTTTTGAATACATACTCAACTACTCACCCAAATATACAAATACACATCCCAACTCATAACTGATAACCAACTACCAAAATGACAACCTGAAAGAGTCCTCGTCGCCCTTGATTGCTTACTTCATTCTCGATCCACCTACCTTGTCTAAAATGTTGGTAGGGGAGGATGAGATTCAAGAGAATCTTAGTAGGAAAACATTACCAATATGCATGCAAGATAAATGTTTAATGCATGACATGCTTGCATCACATGAATTATGTTCACACAATGACAAATCTGTAAGCTCAATGCTTTGAATAACATACATATGGCCATAGCATAAATTGAAACATAGCTTCAAATCGATACATATTTCACATAATCAGGCAAAGCAAAGACATGCAACAATACACCAAAACTAATATCATATACATGCAGGAGAGCTAAGTTCCCTACACTTATTCTTCCTACGTATGCTCCAGCACTGACTACTCACGATCAGAGCGGATATCCAACCCTGTAACCAAAGCAAGGACATAGGGTTAATCTCTAATCCAAATCCTGACTTTCATATCACTTAGAGTTGGTTATCATTCACAACCTTTAGGTGGCTATAATAAGCTCAACGAAGGCCCAAAGGATTGGGAAGTGCTAAGTTAAAAATCACCTTTTAAAATCTCTAAGTGCTGAAAACAGGGTTTTGGATGCAGCCAAGAATCCTCTGGCTAAGGCCAAAAATAGCACAGAAGGTTTTTGGCTGCAGCCAAGAATTTCTGGCTGTGGCCAAAACGTGCACAGAAACTTTTACGATGCAGCCAAGCAAACTTCAAAAATTCATAACTAATTCCATAAAAATCGAAATGAGGTGATCCCAAAGCCAAATGAAATCTATATAAGTCCTCTTTATAGGAAAAATATGAGCCATTACCAGAAATGACCACTCAATTCCAGAACTACACAAAATCCAACACCGCTCCAGGATTAAGTCTAGTTTCAACATCAAACTTTGGACCACCATAACTCCCAGCTCAAAAAAAGATATGACACAAATTATATGCCCATTTTGAAGCTTGGAATGTGAAACCGGTATCCACACAAATGCTCTCCAACAGAGACTACGTTCTAGCGCCTTCAAATGTCTCCTAGGGTTTCCCTTGCAGCTCTGAATTCTCATGCGTGTATCAGTTTTTCTGCTCTATCAATTTTATAACCCATGAGGGATATATTTGAATTTCAAAATTAATCTTCAAGACTGGAAAGTTTCAGAATTTTTAGACATCATTTTCCCAGTCAAAATGTCCACAAAAACAGACATCCAGAATAGAGTTTCAATGGGCAGTATTCCAAATTTTGCACCAATGGTTCCCAAATTCACATCAAATACCATTCTCACACAAATTTTTACAAGAAATCCATTGGAAACACCAAATCAATCAAATTCACATCACATTTACACATATTCTGTTCTTGAACCCCATTGCCACACAAAACCAGTAAATGGCCAAACTTTCCATTCAAGGTTTCAAACCAAACCAAACCAATTCCAATGGTCATATAACACAACAAAACACCGATTACAACTCAAAACACATGACAATTCATGCATTTTGAAATTACCACAAAATCAGGGCAAAATTCACAATTCACAAAACTCATCCACAAATCACAAAACTTAGATCAAAAGGCTTCAAATACTCACCTCTTCCTTTTTTCCCAAACCACTTCTTTGATTCCTCAAGCTATCAAAACACCTTCTTTAACAAATCTAAAACCATAGATATGAAGCTCTCATCACTATGAACAAGATTAATGAAGAGGATTTAAGAATTAGAAGCCATTAAGCAAGTCAAAAACTCACCTCAAGCTTTCTCTTTCTTCCTTGAATTTGGACGACCATGGAAGCTTTGGAGAGAGAAAGATGAGATGAAGATGATGAAGTGAATGCAGATTTTGAAGAGCCCAAAAATGTCCAAATAAGGGAGAGAGAAACGAAGGAAGGGTTTGAACATTTGACCCAAATCTAAGGGTCCATATTGTGCAAAGTGTCACACTCTCATTCCATCTTCCATGAGCTCACATAGGCACGCGCACACACACACTCACACACGATTCCACCCCTTGATCTATTGCACAAATCAATTCCAACCATTGATCTTGAAGTTACCAATGAGTTTCTTCTTCGGTAATTGACTAATTGATCGGTAACTTTACCATTTTGCCCCTAATTATGACAATTCCCTTAGAATCACCACCAAACACATTCTTATCTCAAATCACATCATAATCTCCAAAGGGTTATTTATCACTAATCACATCCACTTTTGGAGTCATTAACCCTGAATCAAAATTTAGGATCTTGCTAAATCGGGGCTTGGCAGTCCACTTATTTCAGGCTTATTCTTTAGCCTCAAGTCTCAAAATTCGGGGTATTACACGTGCCACACAAGAACCAAGTCAGTCGTGTCGAAGATGATGATGAGCAGGAAAGGTGGTGGCTGAAATGGAGAAGCCATCAGACTATCAGAGTGTGTCACAAGAGAGTTTAGGGCTAAGGAGCCGGATTTCCTCCTCCTTATTAATAAGAATATTTTTATAATATATTAAATTAGGACCGTATCTTCATCCAATGGCTCAGATTTGACAAAGGAGCCTCCTTTTAAGAAAAGGAGGAAAGCCGGTTCCGAAGGAATGAGGTGTCTGAGAGGAACCAGTTTCAGCCTCGTGCCCGTCCTATCTGAATCGTATGGTGGGATTTGTGCCTTCTAAATTTGATTCTTTAAAATTTATTATTTTTGAATAAAAAATCATTTTAAAAAAATATTAGTTAAGAGATTACCTTTATTTTAGTTTATATACATATTAAAATAATTTTTTTAATAAAAAAAGTAGTTAATCTTGTGATTATAAGTGAAAAAGAAGTAGTTAATCAAGAGAAATAAAAAAACCAACTTCTCTTCTAGAGTTCTGATTTTCGGTTAAATGCAGAACCATAGGAAGGAGTTGGAATTTGTAATTTTGATGGTTCCATTGGATTTAGAAGGGAAAATTGTGTAGGAGTACATGTGTTCATAATTTTTGGATGATTGCTAGAATTTTTAGAAATATAGGGGAAATGTTGTTTGATTTGATTCATGGAGGCAATGTTATTGTAAAATGAATTTTGTTTGTCAAACCTAGTCCAAATATTATAAAACTTTACAGGATTAAAGTAGAGATGTAGAGATGTAGAGATTTAATTTGATGGGTAGATCATAATTTTTGGACTAGTATATTAAAATATATGGATTTTTGAATTTGTGCCCTATTTTTGGAATACAATCTAGAACAGTGGAGGTTCGGTGAATTTCTGTGAATAATGTAGTTGTAATGACTAAACTTAGGTTTTTTTCCATGAAAATATACACTTAAAGAGCTTCACTTAGGCTTTGGAATTGGTCAATTTGGAATTTCATAAAATTAATTATGATTTTTCAAAATTGACTAAAAATCAACCAGTTTTCTAGAAAAATTGTGAAACTACACTGTGCAGAGTCGTACTGTGCAAAATTTTTTGAAACTGTGATAGATAACCAATAAATTGTGATTAAATGTAGTAATAGTTCAAGTAATAACCAGCTATTTGTAACTTTAATTTATAGGAATTTGTGATAGCACGAGCCGAAACCAAAATTTTGGACAGATAATTATACTGAAAAAGGACTCAGGTAGTAGCACTTTCTTTCATATACTATGTAATTGTCTATATGCTTTGTGCATGTCATCTTCTATAAGAGAAACAATGTATTGCCGAGTAGGACGTTGTGCAAGTAGGCAAGTTTATAGAGGTTTACAGATAGTGGGGAAGTAGCCCCAATTTATGTGCATATGCCATGTTTTTGTGTTATGTTGCATTATATGATATATGACATATTTATTTGTTGCATTTTATATAACTGATTGCATGTTACTACTGTGATTCATTTGAATCTCACCTTTTTCTACACTCAAAAATATTCCAGTAGAGTGTAATGGCTCAAAGGCAAAAAGGTCAACGTGGGCAATTGAGGGTCTTAGGGAAGATTCAGGAGCTTACATTGTTATCTAGTTTGTACTTTTGTTTCTTTTGAACACTCTATACATATTTTGAGAACCTGAAGAGTAATTTCCTGTATTGTAAACAAGTACTAATGTCAGTATGTTTCTGCTATTTTCTGTATGCCTTATGGGATGATGCGCTTATTACTCTACGAATATCGAAATGTTAGGGCATTTGACATCTTTTGTATCAAAGCTAAAAACAGTTCTAGCATTAACAGAATAATATACTAATATAGTCTTGGTTACATGACAACAAGCAATATGAGCGGGAGGTGTAGACATCGAGAGTTACAGAGACAACAAGAGAAGTCACCACCGTCGGTGAATAAACTACCAGAGGGTCAGTAAGTATCCCCAAAACAGTGAATATCGAGGAACTATGTATGCAAGGTTGGAAAAAGACTTTACTAGTTCAATGAGAAAATTAAGATTATTCAATCCATAAATGACACAATGGATGGAAACTCATTGGGATGTTGACAAATGGGCTCTAATCAAGTTTCTTTTCAAAAGGTGGGATAACATAACAAGTAAACTTGCAGAGTTGTTCAATGCATGGATATTGACAGAAAGGAAGTACAGTGTGTAACCCCCTCCTTAATTATATCCGAAATACACGATTAAAATAAAATAGAGACCAATAATAATCAAATAACATTTACTAACCCATCACATGATGGGGTTTTCACGAATACTTTTTGAAATCATTTATAAACTTGGTCTCATATTCACATTTCGAATACAATTACTATGCGAAGATAAATCATATTCATATAAATATCAGAGTGCACAACTTAATCATCCCGACAATCCCGGGTATATACCTTCGCTAAAGATACACAGGGTACAATTGCCCATTACAATTCTTCAAATGGGGATTACAAAATCTCATCTCGAAGTAGTTCTAGCCGCTCCCTCCACGAGTCACTTACCCTGTCTAAATTGTTGATAGGGGAGAGTGAGATTCGAGAGAATCTCAGTAGGAAATAGATACCGTAATGCATGCATGATAGATGCTATGTGTATGACATGTTAGCTTTATCTTGATGCATGCCCCATAATGATATTTCTGCATGCTCAATATTTCATGTAACAAAACTATGGCCACAGTAAAACAGAAACAGAGCTTCATTTATTCAAATATGCTCTACACAATCAAGTAAAGCAATCACATACATCACTACACAAGCAAAGATATCAAATACATGCAAGTAAGGTAAGTCCCCTACCTCCAGTCTTTTCTCCTCGATTTGCGTGCCAGCAACTCGGGGCTTTACATTCGATCCTACAATGTCAAATATACCATTTAGACACTTCCATAGTGTTTATGGGGGTTATATGAGGCTATATTGAAAATTTACTAAAATACCCCCGGGGACCTGGCCCTGCCCTGCCGTACCCAGTCCGACTGTACTTTTCTTGAAACTTTGACATGGGCTATTCTTACATATTTTCGCCCAAGGAATCCATTTCCGGACTCGGAATTATCAAATTCAATGTCAATTTACAAATTTACCCTTGGCAGCCCCACTTTAAGGGTTTCAAGGGCGTTTTTCGTAATTATGCTTTTTCGGCCTTTTCCGAAAAAGTGCCCAACTGTAACCCCACCTAATTTTCGCTCCTGAACTCAATGGAATCATCAAATCATTGAAAATCCAACTCTAAGACCCATTTATAGCCCAGACCGAAATATATGGGTTTTCCAGGGAAAACCGAGGTTTTTCGGTTTCAGCTGCATAAACGCGTTTCTTTCTACTCCTAACCACTTTATTGACTATTCCATTAGGTTAGAACTACCATTTAGTATCAATTTGGGCAGCATAACAGCCCCACAAACCCATTTTCCATTTTTAGAACCAAAGACAATCCGGCGAAATTTTACCGATTAAATTGTCTATAACAACCAGAATAGTCAATATGCAAGAGTTTGGAAGTTACCTCAAGCTCCCACTAGCTTTTCCTTCTTGTGGCTGAAAACCCTAACTTCAAAACACCAAAAGAGGAGCTTCCAAACCTTAAAGAGCATAAAGGAGTAGCTTAGGATCGGAGTTATACGCGTTAGGAGCTAGATCGTCGGAGAAATCGGCTTACCTTGCTAAATTTCTTCCTCTTTCTCTCTCTAAAGATCCCATATGCTCTCTCTCTATTTCAGCTGTTCTCAGCGTCAGAAATGAGGAGGAGGAAGGAAAAAGCCGTTTAATAACATATCCCATGCTTATGTCATCAATGTAACATGATGATGTCATAATTCTCAATTTTCGGATTTTTGGCAGATTTCTGACCAAACTTTGCAAAATCATAACTAATTCTAGAAAAATAGAAATGAGGTGATTCCAAAGCCAAATGAAATTTATTTAAGTCCTATTCATTGGAAAAATATGATACATTACCAGAAATCACCACAAAATTCCAGAATTACACAAATTTCATCACTGCCCCAAAACAGAGTCCATTTTCGACCTCCAACTTTGGACAGTCATATCTCCCAGTTCCCAAAACGAAATGGCACAAATTATATGTCCATTTTGAAGCTTGGGATGTGAAATTTAAGACTGGAATGTTTCATAATTTTCTGACATCATTTGCCTAGTCAAAACATCCACACGAGAAGACTGGCCATACAGAATTCACACTAGACAACATTTCCAGTTTTGCAACCAATGTGTCCAATTCAATTTAAATCAATTCCAATGATTAAATACCACAACATGACACCATTTCTATCACAATACCCCATTCAATTCTTCCCTCTATTCTAAGTCAATTTGGATGTTAATCCACAATTGAACTCAAATACAGGCGTTGCTCATAACACAAGCGACTACAATCCACTTTATATTCTCTAAAAGGGTTCATTAATCACTAACTACGTCCACTTTTGTAGTCATTAACCCCTAATCACAATTTGGGATCTTGCTAAACCGGGGCTTAGCAATCCACTAATCTCAGGCTTATTCTCTAGCTTCGAGTCTCAAAATTCGGGGTATTACATTTCTCCCCTCGTTCAATAAATTTCGTCCTCGAAATTTGTTGAACCACTTAATCCACAAACTACGGATGCTTCTTCACAATAGCTTCTGTTTCCCAATTCATTTCACATTGGAATAGTCCCCTCTAGACCACCCAGACAACTGGTGCACCACAATTCAGATTCTTGAAAGAATCTTACACAATATATGCAACCCAATTGCCACAAACTGCAATCGGCTCATTTCACGATTGCCGCACAAACACAATCACCACACTATTTCCAAACAAGTACAATCACCTCCACACACGATTGTCACAAAACTCTATGATCACATAACCACAATACTCGGAGGCTCTAAATCATGAGCCATATCATAAGATCTCGGTAGTTGGGCAGCATAGGCCACCACTCTGCTCAACTCAATCTAGTTACCCCTTCCGGGAGTAAACACCACAACCTCAATACATCAAACGACAGCCTCAGCTGTATACACAAACATTTCAGCTTTCGCTATATCCACTTTCACAACTTTACCCTCACTCGTACACCCACCAGTAACTCCACTAGTGGTAACTGGGGCTTTTGGGAATTCACAACAATATCACATCTGTATCAACTTTCATGGTGCCGCCCTCACCCGTACACCCACCAGTGACTCCGCTGGTGGTGACCGGGACTTTTAGGAATTCACAACAATATCACATCTGTATCAACTTTCATGGTGTCGCCCTCACCCGTACACCCACCAGTGACTCTGCTGGTGGTAACCGCGACTTTTGGGTATCAACACAATATTATTGTCACACCCCTTCAGAGTGCCCACCCCCTGGTCAACTATGTACCAGGGCTACGATGGCCGTCCCCTGACCGGAACTGGCAGGCAGCTGGGTTACTCACCTTTCACCCAGGACTCACAAGAAAATCCACTTCCTTATCAAACGTACATTGCATACTCTAATTTTACGCACCACCTTTTGGCCACGGGTCAACACCAGTGCAACCAACGTGGTGGCTAGCCAGGCTGGCCATGCCGGGGTAATTGCCCTCACATACAAGAATCCCCAATGATGTAGTCGAATTCGCCATCCGCTAAATTAGCTCTGCTCTGCTACGACACACCTCAATCCCAGCTCGTTCACAACTATCACAGATTCACAATCACACTCCACCCTCATCCCCTTTTACCGCCGGGCAGACACACAGTCTTTACCCGAACCGTTGCTAGCGACTCAGGGACTATTGGCATAGCAGTGCATATACATAGCCTCGTGGCTCACAAATAGTCAATTCCCCGTAATTACTGCCCCAGCGGAACGGTCCTCCGCCATAGGAATCACCCCATGCGGCCGCAGGTGAGAGACTCACAATGCACAATTGCAACAAGCTGGAACCAGGCATTTTAATAATTCCACATTCAACATCACAAATTCTTTTCACATACTGGGATCCTTCAAGACCCCTTCTCACAAATTAATCTGGACTTCAAAGTTTTACTTCCCGAAGCTATCACTAACACCTTGCACTTTCTACAAACTCGAGCTTCTGCTCAATGCTATAGTTAAACACATCACATTATCACGCTTCTGCTGCACACTCTGAGGCCTTTCTCCTCATCTGTGCTTTAACAATGTCAAGTTGATTTAACAGGAGTCCCATAGGAATTTCCTACTACAACTGACAACATTCACAATTTGTGCCAGACCTTGGCCCCATTCAACTCAAATTAATCAGAGCCATGACCAGCACTTCGTTGAGATCCCATACTCCCAACGTTCCCAGAGCTCTATTCTACGATTCAACATCAAGGTGACTGCTCTCTACGGTTCGTTATCACGGTGGCTGCACACTAGGACTTATCGTCACGGCGGCTTTCACAAAGTCACATAGTCTCACCCCCCGTATGATACCGCCCGAAGGTACGGTCCTCCCACCAGAACCACCGATGAGCCGCAGGTAGTAGACTCACACACATCCCACGTATTCCACCACCCCGAAGGCACGGTCCTCCCACCGTCAACACCGATGGGCCGCAGGTGAAAAAATAGCCTTACGGCTCACATAATCACATAGTCTCACCCCCCGTATGCTACCGCCCGAAGGTAAGGTCCTCTCACCTGAACCACCGATGAGCCGCAAGTAGTAGACTCACACACATCCCTCGTATTCCACCGCCCTGAAGGCACGGTCCTCCCACTGTGTGCTATACACACCCCCAGTGGGCCGCAGGTGATAAACACACAAATAGCTGCTCCGATCAGACGTCACCGTAGGTAGCCCTCTCCATTCAGAACTCCCCGTAGGTTGCCTTCTCCGCTCCGAATCCTCGTAGGTAACTATTTCAAATTCAAATTCTCTGCAGAATCACTTTTCCCTGTGCTAGGTTAATACTAGCAACCTCAGGATACCTGATACACATTTCAATTCCAATCTAGTACCACATCCTGGTACCACAGACCATATAGGTCATATCAACCTCCTAAGGACCAGCTTGACATTGAGTCTGATCCTTGGATCCCAATTCATCTTTTAAACCTTCAACCGCAGTTGAACTGGGGAATCACTTCCCTCAAATCCACGGAGCATCATCGACTCCAACATAAACTCAAATACCTCCGCCAGCCTAAGGCATATCAGTCCCCTAGGTCTTTAAGACCTTTAAACACACAAATTCAGGATAACCAAATAATGTATACACATAATCCACAAATCCCCGATATCCACAACACCAGGGATATAAATGTGTATACCACAAACAACCAAAATCACAAATCATTGCCTATTCCTTAGGCAATCATAACTCATCACTAATTCCCTAGCTTGGCCTAAGGGAAATATCCTAGCAAAATCCATCTTTGCCAGGAACTGCAGCTCTGATACAAAAAATGTAACCCCCTCCGTAATTATATCCGAAATACACGATTAAAATAAAATAGAGACCAATAATAATCAAATAACATTTACTAACCCATCACATGATGGGGTTTTCACGAATACTTTTTGAAATCATTTATAAACTTGGTCTCATATTCACATTTCGAATACAATTACTATGCAAAGATAAATCACATTCATATAAATATCAGAGTGCACAACTTAATCATCCCGACAATCCCGGGTATATACCTTCGCTAAAGATACACAGGGTACAATTGCCCATTACAATTCTTCAAATGGGGAATACACAATCTCATCTCGAAGTAGTCCTAGCCGCTCCCTCCACGAGCCACTTACCCTGTCTCAATTGTTGGTAGGGGAGAGTGAGATTCGAGAGAATCTCAGTAGGAAACAGATACCATAATGCATGCATGATAGATGCTATGTGTATGACATGTTAGCTTTATCTAGATGCATGCCCCATAATGATATTTCTGCATGCTCAATATTTCATGTAACAAAACTATGGCCACAGTAAAACAGAAACAGAGCTTCATTTATTCAAATATGCTCTACACAATCAAGTAAAGCAATCACATACATCACTACACAAGCAAAGATATCAAATACATGCAAGTAAGGTAAGTCCCCTACCTCCAGTCTTTTCTCCTCGATTTGCGTGCCAGCAACTCGAGGCTTAACATTCGATCCTACAATGTCAATAATACCATTTAGACACTTCCATAGTGTTTATGGGGGTTATATGAGGCTATATTGAAAATTTACTAAAATACCCCCGGGGACCTGGCCCTGCCCTGCCGTACCCAGTCCGGCTGTACTTTTCTTGAAACTTTGACATGGGCTATTCTTACATATTTTCGCCCAAGGAATCCATTTCCGGACTCGGAATTATCAAATTCAATGTCAATTTACAAATTTACCCTTGGCAGCCCCACTTTAAGGGTTTCAAGGGCGTTTTTCGTAATTATGCTTTTTCGGCCTTTTCCGAAAAAGTGCCCAACTGTAACCCCACCTAATTTTCGCTCCTGAACTCAATGTAATCATCAAATCATTGAAAATCCAACTCTAAGACCCATTTATAGCCCAGACCGAAATATATGGGTTTTCCAGGGAAAACCGAGGTTTTTCGGTTTCGGCTGCGTAAACGCGTTCCTTTCTACTCCTAACCACTTTATTGACTATTCCATTAGGTTAGAACTACCGTTTAGTATCAATTTGGGCAGCATAACAGCCCCACAAACCCATTTTCCATTTTTAGAACCAAAGACAATCCAGCGAAATTTTACCGATTAAATTGTCTATAACAGCCAGAATAGTCAATATGCAAGAGTTTAGAAGTTACCTCAAGCTCCCACTAGCTTTTCCTTCTTGTGGCTGAAAACCCTAACTTCAAAACACCAAAAGAGGAGCTTCCAAACCTTAAAGAACATAAAGGAGTAGCTTAGGATCGGAGTTATACGCGTTAGGAGCTAGATCGTTGGAGAAATCGGCTTACCTTGCTAAATTTCTTCCTCTTTCTCTCTCTAAAGATCCCATATGCTCTCTCTCTATTTCAGCTGTTCTCAGCGTCAGAAATGAGGAGGAGGAAGGAAAAAACCGTTTAATAACATATCCCATGGTTATGTCATAATTCTCAATTTTCGGATTTTTGGCAGATTTCTGACCAAACTTTGTAAAATCATAACTAATTCTAGAAAAATAGAAATGAGGTGATTCCAAAGCCAAATGAAAGGTATTTAAGTCCTATTCATTGGAAAAATATGATACATTACCAGAAATCACCACAAAATTCCAGAATTACACAAATTTCATCACTGCCCCAAAACAGAGTCCATTTTCGACCTCCAACTTTGGACAGTCATATCTCCCAGTTCCCAAAACGAAATGGCACAAATTATATGTCCATTTTGAAGCTTGGGATGTGAAATTTAAGATTGGAAAGGTTCATAATTTTCTAACATCATTTGCCTAGTCAAAACATCCACACGAGAAGACTGGCCATACAGAATTCACACTGGACAACATTTCCAGTTTTGCAACCAATGTGTCCAATTCAATTTAAATCAATTCCAATGATTAAATACCACGACATGACCATTTCCATCACAATACCCCATTCAATTCTTCCCTCTATTCTAAGTCAATTTGGATGTTAATCCACAATTGAACTCAAATACAGGGTTTTGGCGTTGCTCATAACACAAGAGACTACAATCCACTTTATATTCTCTAAAAGGGTTCATTAATCACTAACCACGTCCACTTTTGTAGTCATTAACCCCTAATCACAATTTGGGATCTTGCTAAACCATGGCTTAGCAATCCACTAATCTCAGGCTTATTCTCTAGCCTCGAGTCTCAAAATTCGGGGTATTACACAGTGTGTCAGTTTTAATTCATGAGCATTGAGAGAAATTGGTACAGAAATTGCTTGCAAGCAAGATGACAATGGACAATTGGAAAAATGGAGTTTGACCCAACATTGAAGAGAAATTGATGCAACAAGTGAAACATGCTGAAAGTATGGATGTAGAATATTATAGAGACCATCAATTTTTGGTTCGAACTAGATGTGGGAATGCCATAATTTATGTATATATAGATCTTGCTAAAAGAAAATGCACATGTCTAGTATGGCCAATGAGTGGAGCACTTTGCGCACATGCATGTGCAGCTATTAAGCTACTTGTGGTAATGTGTACACATTTGTAGATGATTGGCTGAAAGTGGAAGCGCAGGGAAAAATATATGCAAATACCATAAGCCCAGTCGCAACTCATGATTGTCCACAGGCTGAGTCTCCGACGGTCACACATATGCTGACACAGACATTCTTAAACCATCCAATAACTACAAGGCTGCTAGGGAGACCAAAAAGGAAAAGAAGGGAATCTCGGTTTCAAAACAAGAAGCTTTATCATTGTGGGAAATGCAATGAGGCTGGACACTCAGTCAAGACTTGCAAAAATCCAAATCCAAGCTAAAAAAAGTAATACATGCAAGTAGATGCTTTTGCTAGTTATTTTTTTGTGATTATGTATATATACCCCATGAATTTATGGTTTTCTGTGACCCCTTTTTCTTGTTGGATGGGTCCAGAAGTTGGTGTACCTATGTAAAGATGATATCATATTAAGTAAAATGAGTAGGTGAGAAGAGCCATTTACTCATACAACTTAATTTTTTAATATTATATTATATATAGATATGAAATGCTATTCGGTTGTGACAGTACATGTATTAAGTTGCAAGAAATGGGTAGAAGATGTTGTTTAAATTGATGTTGTGTTGTTGTTGTAGGGGCACATGAAATTTTACAAACTCTAGCAGGTTGGTCAATGACCTTGTGAAAACAACTCTTATGATTGTGAAAAGATACATAATGACTTGTGAATAATACGACCATTAGCTGTTACAAATGTGGCATCAGGAATTTTAATCACATTGAGTCAGTACTGTGTTAAATTGATGGTAAGAATTTGTGACACTGGAAAGTTGTTAAATTTATAAACTCCTGGAGGAAGTTGTTAAAATGACTCATCATGTTGTAAAAGGAGTGTTTGAAGTTGTAAACAACGCCCTGCGTAGGGTTAAACTTGCTGATATGGCCCAAGTTATTTTCCTAGTGCCATGACAAAATTCAGTTGTAAAAATAACTTAACAATTTGTAAACCTAACTGAAGATATTGTAAACACTATACAAAGTATTGAACAAATGCATTTTCAATGTTTAGCGTAGTTTCATATACACACTTGCTTCGTCATTGTTAAAATGACTCATCATGTTGTAAAAGGATCATTAGAAGTTGTAAACAACACCCTGCATAGGGTTAAACTTGTTGATGTGGCCCAAGTTATTCTCCTTGTGCAATGACATAAATCAGTTGTGAAAATAACTTAACAAGTTGTTAAAATAACTGAAGATGCAGTAAACACTATCCAAAGTAGTGAATAAACGCATTTTCAGAGTTCAGTGTAAATTCATGTACACATGTGTTTCTTCATTATTAAAATAACTCATCATGTTGTAAATGAAACGTTAGAAGTTGTAAACAACACCACTTGGTGTAGTTAACATACATAAGGAATAAGTTGTTAAAATGACTTGCAGTGTTGTGAAAACATGCATATCGAGTTGTAAACTAAGCAAAATGTTGTGGTGACCTTGATGTGTAAAGATGCTGTTCCCTTGACCTGTAAAACAACGTGTAAAAAGACTAAACATATTGTAAACATAATCATAATGTGTTGTTAAAGTCCAGGCTTGACAAGCTTGAAAGTAAATCATTCCATAAGTACATGTTATGAAAATAATTGATTAAGTTATCAAAGTAACTCATGAAGTTGTTAAACGACTCATTACATGAGTACTACATGAGTGCCTTTTCTACAACAAGGCTTTCCTACAAAATATCCACAGATGTACACAACAACAAGCCTTTACTATAAAATAACATCACAAATGTTACATATCTTTCTTCCTCTTTACTTGTTGGTTGCCAACAACAATTGACAGCACCTTTTGTGCATGTTTGTTCTGCTCATGTGCCACTAGCCACCATAAAAAATCCATCTTCATCTGCTGAATTTGATCATCAACCAGCTTAGGCATAGTATACCCCTCTTTGTCATGTGTAGAGCCATCCCAGCTGTGTAACCATAATAGAACATGAACACCACATGAATTGCTGTAAAACAAGATGCCACATATTAAGTTCTAAAGTTATAACAACCAAATGGTACAGACTTGCTAAATTTCAAAGAGTTGTAGAAAAAAAACCAAAACTAACATATCAGGTTAGACATGCACTTTTGCCTAGTTGACTTGTTTTGGTATTTCTTCTCCTTTGTCAAATACTTCAAGTTTAACTCTTCGAAGTATGTTAACATTGCAATCTCTTGACAAGTTGTAAAGCATTGTCATGTCACAAAACCGCAATGACAACATCACAATGACCATTTACAACTTAATATGTGCAATTTACAACATTATGCAAAATGATTCACTTCACAGGCTTCAAATCCGATATGCAAACAATAAAAAGAGAATAACAGTCAAAGATTCCCAATATGCTTCAACTTTTCGGACAGGAATGTATGTGTGTGTGTGTGTGTCAGTCCCCTATTTCAAAATCATATTCCAGCTTTAGGAACTCTCTTCCACCTTTACAACATACATTTTTTCATATAAACAATTGCTAACTATCCAAAAGTGACATGTAGCAATTTGTACATTTGTCTAGGCTGAACCATCGCCAAATTAACTTCCAATACTAACTAATCTTCTACTGGAACCACTAAAAGACAATAATATCCAACACAAACAACAACATTACTAGAACACCGATTATCAACATTAACATACTTCCAAATATCAATTCTTCCCTTAACCGATAGTTTACATCAAAATAGGGGTTGGGTGTTCAAACATCGCAAACAGAAATATATATATATATATATATAAGTATTTCAAGCTCATACCAATTGATTCAGACCTGAAACCCAATGCTACAAGAGTACATAATCAGTAAACTAGATTATAGAAGAGTCCCTGGGCTTCAACGTTATTCATAAACCAACATCTATACCCCCAAAAACAAGAACCCCAATTCGGCCGTCACAAAGCAGCAACACACAGAGAAAGCGAAAATTGGAATCCAAAAACCACCTTACTTAACCAGCATATTTCCCCAATCTCACGAGCAATGATGAACCATGCGGCTTTGGAGGAGCAACGGACGCTAGGTGTTGGGAGGACTGACGCAGCCAGGGCTTCAGAGGAATAATGAATTATGTGCAGTGGGACGACCAGTTAACACTTGCTGTAATGACCCAAAAATGGAATTAAGGGCTAATCACTTTAAAAGAGGATATAATTGTTGTTGAATAAACACTTTTGAAAAATAAGATGTGAATTTCGATCTGAATGTGCTTTTGATCAGTGCCTAAACCTTGTATTTAAATTCAATAGTGGATTAACATCTAAATTGAGTTAAATAAGGGGGAGGGCACATGGTTGAGTGATATGAACCATAAACATGTGTTTGGCGGTGTTTTAGTAAGGGTTTCCATAAACAGGGGCAAAACAGATAAAAAGGAAAGTTACCTACCAATTGGTCAGTTATCGAAGAGGAAACCTATTGGTAATTAGAGACTAATGGTTAGGATTGATTGATCAATAGGGTGGAAGTGTATGTGTGAGTATTCATGTGTGTCCTTGGAAGGTGAAACAAGATTTTGCCAAGTGTCAAGCATGTGTCTAGGCTTCTAGTAACCACCTAAAGAGTGCAATGATAACCAACTTTAAGGGCTTGTTTGGTCTAAGGGGAGGAAAGGGAAAGTGGGCAGAGGAAAAAAAATTTTAAGTTGAATTTCAAAAAATTAGAGAAGTGGGGTTAAAAATTTTTAATTAATTTTTCTTACTCTTTTATCTTATATATTCTCTTTATTAAAATTTTATTATCCCACTTCTTCAATCTTTTAAAATTCAACTCATAAAATTTTCCCTCCTCTCCCTTCCCCTCCAAATCCCTTACACCAAACAGACCCTTAAGTGTTATAAAAGTAGGAATTTGGAATATAAATTAATCCATCGTCCTTGATTTTGATTTATAGGGTTCGATATTTGCCCTGTACACAAACAACTTGTGCCTAAGCACCTTCAAAAAGAACAAGGTAGTGACGCTTTCCCTTATACTATATGTAAACACATTATATGTTTGTGTTATCATTGTTTTGTGATAGTTGTGAATGCTACAAGCTAGTGAGGCTATGTGAATGCCAAAGAGGCTATGCGAAAGCCAGTGAGGTTATGTGAATGCTAATAAGGCAATGTGTTATGTGTATGCCAGTGAGGCAACATGTATATGTGACAGCTGATATCTTGTGTTTTGTGCTATTGTGTTGTTTGATGATTTACTTGCATGCTATGTGATTATGTGTGGAATGAGTGATCTGTTACTACTAGGATTCTTTTGAATCTCATTCTTTCCTTTGACTAACCTTCAAACAGGGCAAGTGGCTCCAAAGGGAAGGAGACAACCAAGGGCGGCTAGGACTCCTGTAGGAATATAATTTAGGTCGTTGGTTATCTGATTTTGGTTTGGGATTACTGTATATTGTTGGGATGTAAATATGATTTTGGATACAGTTGTGTAATCTACTAAATGGGAATGTATGAACCCTTAGCATATATATATAGAACCCGGGGGTTGCCGGGATTTTTGTTGTGCACTCTAATATGTATATTTGTGATTTAACTACACAAGTAATTATATTCGGAATATTGAATTTGAGACCAGGGTAAGGTAGAAATTTTCAAAGAATTTGTGAAAACCCTACCAGAATGAAGGGATTGGACACCGGAGGATCCACTAACGGCGAGTCGAGCGGCATCGAGGGACAAGCAGAGCATGCGCATGGGCAATTTTGAATCGCTGGAACAGTTTTGACCAAGAAAAACAATGATGGCAGAGTTTAAAATCCTTGAGGGTAATTATGTAATTAGACATTGGGATATAATCACAGAGGGACTTTTCTGATCATTGACTTTTCAAAGGGCCTTTTCTAATGTTTTCTTTGGTCCTTGGGACCTAGGTGTCATTTTCCCTTTTATATATATAGCACTCCCCTTATGGTGTTTGAACCTTTATTATTAGTTGAGTTGTGTTGTAATAACTGATAAGCATGTTACTCATAGAAGCCAACTTTAACCTCTATTACCCTTTCATTTTATTCTCTATAAAAATCCTAAATACAAGACGTGGTTGATTTTTATTAGAGAGATTACTAAGGCTAAATAAGTTACTTAATCATATCATATATTATGCTTGATTAAATTATATATATATATATATATATTAGTTTATAAGTGAGACAAATTAGTTTAGACAAAAAAATAATAAATATAATAACTTTAAAGTAATTTAATTAGTTTCCTTAATTTTTACAAAAATATTAACTGAGAGCCTTATATTTAAGACCAAAAGCATTATTTTTTTAAGCTAATGGCGAAAAAATGGGATATTTGATTACAAAATCTGTTTCCAAATTTTATTGCCCAATTTGAGCTAGTGCATAAGTTACATGGTGCACTTAGTTCACACAAGAATTTCTCTAGATAAGAGTTGGTGAAGTTAAAAGAAAAGAGGCTATATATTAATAGGATAGCATAATAAATTCTTCGTGGCAGAAAGAAAAATGTGTAAGTGGTTTGAAAAGACAGAGAGAGGATGAATAGCTCTCAAACATACACACAATAAAGGTTAGAAAGTTGCCTTATGAGAAAAATAAATTAATAGGATAGCACATACATCAATTGTTGTACAGTGATGAAGAAGAGAGAGAGTCTGAGCATCCGGATTCTTCTTGAGATTCCCATCCTTTACCTTTCTCATACAAACACTATAGCTTTGGATTTAAATTGGGAGGGTGTTGCACTCACTCACTCTCTCTCTCTCTCTCTATATATATATATATAACATTAAAGCCCCTCAAATTTTTTTAGTAGTACCTAATATTTTAAAATATTTTTTTATCCATTATGTAGCATAAAATAATGTTTTAGGAACATCCAGTGTCTAGCAAGCTGCACCCTAAAGTATTTTTCTAGTAGCATTCCATATATTGAACTAAATTTTAGCATATCTAACACTTATTATCCTAAGTTTATTGTGCTCATTATCATTAAAAAACATTTTAGAGATTTCTCGTTATAACTAGAAAAATAATGGGAGAATGAAAAAAAATACCATTTGAACTTCAAAATCCCAAATTAGTCATTTGATAAAGATTTGTGTTGTCAATTTCACTATTCTTCTTGTCAACGGGATTTTAAAGTTCAAATGGTATTTTCCTGTCATACTCCCAAAAATAATTTAGGGTACTAAATGCGATAAAAATAAATTTAAGATACAAAATGTCAATGAACAATAGTTTAGGTTGCATCTTGCCAGATATTGGGTGCTCCTGAAAAATTATTTTATGTCACATAATGGACAAAAAAATATCTTAAAACATTGAGTACTACTAAAAAAATACTTGAGGGCTTTAATGTTATTTAAAAAAAAAAAGGGGGTTGAAATACCCTCCCAATTTACAGCCAAAATTACACCGTTCTGAGTATGGGAGAGCTAATGGATGGAAACGTGAGGGAGAGAATCCGCATTCAAGGAAATCTGTAAAATTCTTTTAACGAAACAAGGTAATCACAAGACATGGCATAGTAGAAATTGAACCAAAAGAAGGATGATAAGGAAGACAAACAAACATTGCAGTTAAGGTGGAGATGCGGCGCCGAAGAAGTAGGACAAGTGAGAAGAAGGATTTTTTTATTTTTAAGAAAAGATATCCTGTAATATTTTTTAAGTAAAGAATAAAACATTAATTGTGGTAATGTTCAAACATCTTTTCTTTGTGTTTTTTTTCTTATTCCAATAGTAAGATAAGTTTACCCACGTACCCATATTGTATCCCCCTGCCGTAACTATATCCGAAATACGCTATTAAAGTGAAATAGAGACCAATAATTATCAAAAATCAATTTCAATCCCATCTATTAGACAGGATTTTCACAAATACCTTTCGAAATCATTTATAACCTGGCCCCACATTTACATTTCGAATACAATTACTACACGAAGATATATCACATTTAAATATATCAGAGTACGCAATGTAAATCCCGGCCAATCCTGGGTTCCATACATTAATCATAGCCTTACAGGACATAATCGCCCATATACAATTTCCCAAACAGGGGATCGCTTAACAATCATCTCATATACACATTCCAATAACCAAATACATACTCAAATACTCATCCATATGTACATAATAATCCCAACTATGATAACCAACCCCCATATCAAATACTGAAGAAGCCCTTGTTGCCCTTAGGTGCTTACTCCCTCCTCGAGCCTCTTGCCCTGTCTACATGGTTAGTAAGGGAGGGTGAGATTCGAGAGAAACTCAGTAGGAAACAAATACCAGTATGCATGCAATATAAGTGTTTAATGCATGACATGCTTGCAATACATAACTCATGCTCACACAATGACATATCTGCTTGCTCCATGTTTCAACAACATACTCATGGCCATAGAATAAATAGAAACAGAGCTACAATCATTCATATATGTTTCATATAATCAAGCAAAGCAATACATGCATCAATACACCAATACAAATATCAAATACATGTAGAAGAGGTAATTTTCCTACCCGTAGTCTTTTGTGTATACTCCAGCACCGCTTACTCACGATCAGATGAATGTCGAACCCTATAACCAAAATAAGGACATAGGGCTACTCTCTATACCAAAACATTACTTTCATATCACTTAAAGTTGGTTATCATTCATGACCTTTAGGTGGTCAATCAAAGCCTAAACATATGCCTAAAGGCTTGGAAAAACACTTAACCAAAAACCATCTTCGGAAGTCCAAAATGTCATTTTTAGGGGTTGGCCGCGGCCCACAAATCCACTGGCCGTGGCCAAAAACATGTCAGAAACATTTGGACTGCGGCCCAGAACCTCTGGCCGCGGCCAATAAAATCCTGTTTCTTGGCTGAACTTCCAAAAATCATAACTAATTCCACAAAAATTGAAATGAGGTAATTCCAAAGCCAAATGAAAGGTATTTAAGTCCTCCTTATAGAAAAAATATGGACTATTACCAGAAATCACCACAAAATTTCAGAATTACACAAAACTCAACACTGCCCCAAAACAGAGTTCAGTTTTAATCCCAAAGTTTGGCAAACCATAACTCTTAACACACAAAACAAAATGACATAGATTATTGTCCATTTCGAAGCTTGGGATGTGTACTTTAAGACTAGAAAGTTTCAAAATTTTTAGACATCATTTTCCCAGTCAAAGAATCCACCCAAACAGACTGCTCAAAATAGAACTTCAATGGACAGCATTTCAGTTTTCACACTTTGGCTTCCAATGGTCCCATTTTCATACCAAACATCATTCTCACACAAATTTTTACAAGGAATCCATTGGAAATACCAAATCAACCAAATTCAAATCATATTGACATGTTTCCACAACATGTCACACAAATCACAATACAAACACCACATTGCTCTCTTTCCATTTCGCATTCTCAAATCACTTCCAATGACATCAAAACACTACATGACATCATTTTCACCACAAATCAACATGCAATTCATTCAGCTACATGCCATATGAAAATACCACAAAGTCAGGGCAAAATTCACAAATCACAATACTTAACCATAATTCACAAAACTTAGATCAAAAGGCTTTAAATACTCACCTTTTCCTCTTTCCCAAACCAATTCCTTGATTCTCCAGCTTTTCACTTTTTCTCAAGCTATCAAACACCTCCTTTCAAGAATCTAAAACCATAGAGATGAAGCTCTCATCAACATTATCAAGATTAGTAAAGATGATTTAATCATTAGAGGCCATTACACAAGCCAAAACTCACCTTGTTTCTTTCTCTTTCCTCCTTGCCATGGATTAACATGGAGTTCTTGGAGGGATAAAGATGAAAATGAGGAAGAGAGATCAGATTTTGGGCAGCCAAAGGTCTTCTTGGACGTCCAAATAGAGAGGAGAGGAGAGAGGGAATATGTAGACAATTTGACCAAGATCCAAGGGTCCAAAACTTGCCAAGTGTCATCATCTTATTCCATCTTCCATGGGCTCACATACACACATATACACATGATTCACCCCTTCCGATCTATCACAAATCAATCTCAACCATTGATCTTAAAGTTGTCAATGAGTTTCCTTTTCGATAACTTTACCGTTTTGCCCCTGATAATGGTAATTCACATTGAATCACCACCAAACTCATTTTCTCATTCCTTTTCTTTCACAATGCACCCTCCCCTCTATTTTAAGTCAATTTAGAGTTTAATTCATAATTGAGCTTAAATACAGGGTTTCGGAGCTGCTCACAACACATACGAATCATATTCGAATCCCAAATCACATCATATTCTCCAAAAGGGTTATTTATCACTAACCACATCCACTTTTGAAGTCATTAACCCTTAATCACAATTTGGAATCTTGCTAAACCAGGGCTTAGCAATCCACTTATTTCAGACTTATTCTCTAACCTCGAGTTTCAAAATTCGGGGTGTTACACATATAGTTAGAATAATTATTTCAAAGAGGTATTTTATTTGTATTATATTTTTTTTAGAATAATTTTTTTTAGAACTTGATACTTCTTTTTAAATTGTTACTTTATTTTAGACTCTGACTAATTAAAACGTAAGCAACAACTAAGTCTAAGTGCTAACAAAAATAAGGATGTTACAATTTTCCCCTCTTGAAAGGAATTTTGTCCCCAAAATTCAACACCTAAATCAACATCCATTGAGTTTCGTAAGTTCATCTTTACAAGATTTGCCTAATTGTTCTCTCTTAACTCAACCACCATATTACTCTAAATATGATTCTAAAAATGAGTACATAAAATGATTATAAAAATATGATTCATCTAATATGATTCTAAAAAATCAAAAAGCACAAAAGTCACTTTTACCTAGAAAACCGTGTGTTTGGGATTGCGGTGTAAAATAAATGTTTCACTCATAAAAAGTTAGATTAAGTTTAAGCAACTTTTTGTTGCTTTTCCAATCAATGCTGCAATTTGAAGAGAGAGGAGAACTATTGTGAGCCCGTGAGGATGGGTAATAAACTAATAATATTTGGTTTTGTTTGATATCCAATTAACGCGTTTTTATATATTATTTTATTATATATGGTACTAGTTATTTGTTTACGAGCACTAACACATAGGAGTGAGATGTGATACTATTTTAATACCTCTATTTAAATTAAGTCTTTTAGTATTTTCATAATAATAAATAAATTATTTTTCTTTTTATAATTTTAAGTTTTAAATGTTTTTTTAAAATTATCACATTATATACATATAAAATAGAGACATATTATTTAATAAAATTTTTGTCCTATTTAGTCATTTTACATCCAAACTTACATTTTCTTTAATCATCCAAGCATGTTACAATTTGCCCTTTTGCATCATAAAATTATTACATATGTATTTGTTTAACAAAATTCATGTGTTTTTCAGTCATTTTACATCTAAACTTACTTTTTAAAATAATCATCCAAATAAGTTTCACTTTCAGAAAAAGTCAATTTAAATATTAATCACATTACACAATTTGACTTTTGCCTAATTTTAAATTTACAAAAGTCATATTGCAAAAAAAGCCACTTTTATTACTGTTATTCCAAACACACCCATTATTTGGAGTGTTTGGTTCAGCAAATTTGAAATTGGGCTTTTAGAATATGCAATGGTAAAACACACGATAGGCATTCAACTCTATTTTGGAGCTTTCAGCTTCAGCATATTGCTTTTTTACCATTATACAAATAGTTGGTCCCTCATTCGAATAACATCTCACGTAAAATAGGTGACTGTATTTGAATACAATTACTTATATTCAAATATTGCTTCTAATAATGAATTTGTTTATTTGAATACTTCAGCCTCTATTCGAATAAACTTTTGATCCTAACAGGCATAACTCCTTATATATAACTCCAAATTTCACAAATGACCTATCCATAAAACTCTTTAAGTCTACTTTGTACAACAACTAGAATCAATCACAAATACTTTGTATTCCAAAATTAATGATTCAATTTGTAACATCTGGTCTAGACAGTGTTTGAAATTCGAAAGTTCAATTCCAGAAGGCATGTCTCTTTGAATATGACTCCAAATATGACCCATGACCTTCCATAGAAAGCTCTTTAAGTCTAGTTTCATATGCCACTAGTTTCATCTAAATCGGATGTGTAGTTTTTTGAGTTATGTCCAAAATACTGAACCTGTTTTGAAATGACAGTGATTTGAATGTTATCTTCCAAATTTCATATCTCCTTCATTTGAGCTCCTTTTAACTTGATCTTAGTGTCAAAATGATGCACTGGGAGTCTAGATTCATATGCCACTATTTTCACCTCAATCGGAGTTGTGGTTTGGAAGATATGACTAAATAATTAAACCTCGCACATGCTGAACAAAACAGAGGTTACTGCATTATTTGAATAATATTGTTTCTATTCAAATAGAACATCTATTATGCGAATATAAGTCCTCTTATTCGAGTAGAACATTTTTATTCAAATATAACTTATTTTATTTGAATAAAACTCAATATTTTGAAAGATCAGCCACTTTTATCATTTGATAAATTTATTCCAACTTTCATTTGATTTAAACATAACAACCTCCAATCTCAAATAACTTAAAACTTGATATTCCTATTATATTTTTTAAGTTCTTCTTTCTTCAATTTCTTTCTTTTTGATTTTCCTCTTGATGATCATTCTCCAAACCCAACTAGATAGCTTCTTTATTTTCTTGACTACCTTTAATTTTTGCTTGACTAATCTGTAAGAAAAATATAAAACTAAAAGGGAGATTAGGCGTACCTGGGAGAATCCATGTTTGGATCCGGGTCAAAGCTGCAATACTCCATACTTGTGCCCACACAATTATTAGACTACTAGAGCCTAATTGTGATTTGCACAGTAGATCACCAGAACCAGAAAGATGGTAGGAGAGAAGAGAATTGCCAGAAAACTCAATGGCGGGGTGAATTGCAATTGAGGAGGCACACCCTATTTATAGTGGTTTATGGAGGCCACTAATTAGGAAACGTGTGCACTCCTTCTTGTCCTCCAAGACAGCAATTAATTGATTCTCAATTAATTCCCTAATTATGGTGATTTGTTCCTCATTTAACAAATCCATAATTATTGCTAAATTATTCCCTAATCTGCAATTAATGCTGATTTTATTCTTATTTGATTAGGCTACTTATTTCCTAATCAAATAGTCCGGCCTATCAAAGAAGGATTTGGACCCAAAGTCCAACATCTCCCACTCGTACTTGATGGGCCTCCCATCGTGCGTGCGTTATTCTTTCTTGTTTCATACTTGGCGTCTGCCGTGACTGCGTGGGCAAAAATGTATTTAACCGAGGTGACTCAAACGCAAAGATTCTTCTTAACCATCTCATGGTGATCATTTGCTTGTCTTACCCTCCCATGCCCCCGCAAAACATGGGAAGATGGTTGTTCGTGTGAGTGAACTAACCTCTTCTGACCTGTACGACATACAAACTTGTATACCTTATGTGTATTCACTCATAACATACATACTATTTCTTTTATCTTCATATAAAAGAAGTTCACGACCTTACATTTTTATTTGCGCCCCAAGATTTTTACTAACTCAATGAAAATCAAGCTATGGGCTCATTAAGGGGATCTACTAACATTCTGTCAGTAGAAGGTCATTGAACTGTCGCTTTCCCTCTTTGAAAGCATATCTCTCATAGAGATGTATCAAAAAGTATGTTTCGCCTTGCTATGATACTTAGGATCCTCATCATAAGATGTTATCGTTTGGATCCTTCTATCCGCCATTCATTTCCAATCTCTCATAGGAATTACTTTAGCCATATGGCACTTTGAATGATGGCAGAACACGTCCTGCGTTCTATTTCCATGGATAACAGGAAAAATTTTTTTATATTTCCTTACTCCATCACCATTTGCCTAGGTCTTGCATTAGAGTATCCTTTCAAAAAGGAAAGTTGTTGTCTTGACAACTTAATCCATGGTTATTCTCATAACCCATTTCACAGCAGGACCAAAAACAACTTCCAAGTTTGACCCAAAAACATTTGATCTTATGTACACCAATGTGTACATTCATATTACCAACTATAGTCTTACATGGGACTCTATCCACCTTTCTTATATTGGATTCCTTATAGGACATGTAACCTCTTTAGGTTTATGCCCTTGACTTCAGGGGTGTCCATGGGTTTGCAATTTGACATCCTAAGATGTCTAAGGAGTACACTTGTACATGTCTTAGGTAGAAAAGACTATATCTTTCTTGTGCAATCTCCGTTTATCTTGTCATTCAAGATATTTATTCAACCCATGACTTTCTCAACTCAGAATTTAAGAATTCTCTGATCCTTTATTCCTTTGACTCCCTTGACACGTGTTTCATATGTCATTTGACAAAGGATGACTTCACAAAGAATCATCATTAGACCGCTTGGGACCTATGTAGTGTTCTTCGATTATTTCAAAGTTGGTGAGGCTTTCACCTTGTGAAAAACCTCAAATACTACTATTTGGGTGATTGTTTCTACGAAGCCCTTAAGCTGCTTCATGTATAGTTCATCATCCAATTTCCAAAATCCCAAATTGGAAGGTGGTCTTTACATCCTCTTGATACAATTTTCAAGACTAAGTGTGTTGTCATAGCCAAAGTTCAGAGTTAAAATGCACAACGGACAACCTTCCATTGTATTACACCTTAGCCACTAAGTGTTTTTGGTTCTATATGCCCCCAACAGATTTGAGAACCTACTTGTTCCCAATTGCCTCTTGGTTGCGTGACAAATTACCCAAACACGTATTTGGCTTAAAAAGAATCCAAATCTTCCTGCATGACACTTTGCAATTCATCTTAGTAGGTCCTTCTAGTGTCTTTCAGACACTTATAGGTACTTATCATCACCTTCTAAATGATGAAGAGAGCATTCAATCCATTAGGGAATTTATCCCTTATAGTCATTCGCTAGATGACAATTTATTCTGAGGTGGATTTCATAGGAATATTTTCCTATGTATGAGTAAGGTAATTCTCTCGTAACTTTCCTCTTACCTCTTTCATTGTGAAAATGGTCTCAATTCTCCCACTCGGATTAGTGAACTTAGGAACACTTGGTTATTCCTTATCACTTGTGAACCTCTTAAAGAGATTTATTATGATTAATGCTCATTTTCTGCTAGGAAATCTGGATTTTATGAACGTTGTGTCCCACGATTTTCTCTCAGTCACTGAACCGCCATCATTTTCACTAATGAAGACGTGTCATGTCAAATTCTCATGTCATCTCACAAAGAGATACCTTGTATACCTTGGCCCTAATCTTCCTTACTCATAGGAAGAATTGTGAATATGAAGTTGATGGCCCTTATGGTCTTAAGGAGCTTGGCCCTGGTCTAAGGCTCATCCACGATTCATAGGGTAAGGTCGTGACTGACATAGAGGGCATTTGATTAAGTGTGAATATAATAGCTACAAGTCTACCTACCAACATATGACTGATAGCCTTATTGATGCCATTATGTTCACAACTAAATCAAGGAGAGGTCTATCTCTCTATTTCAACAACTCTATTATGTTGAAGGGTTCTAGGTATTGATAGTTGCCGAACAATGCCTTTCTTGTACACAAAACAGCTTGAACTAAACACATGGGTGTCTTTAACCCTTGCTAGTTCAAAAGGTCTTATCCTTTTAGTTTCACTGATTCTTGACTAGATTAGTCGTTATCTAACAGCTTCACACTTGCCAAAAATCAAGTAAACATTACTGTATTTCGAGTAAACGCCCACAACGTCAATGAAACACCAAGCTGTTTGTGTTTTCCCCTCACGTTCATTGGTTTACTAACGTCATAATTTGCCAATTGCAGTGGATATTCTAAAAAAATGTTTCTTTGTCTTTCTTGCCAGGTAGAATAAGTTTTCAACTTATTCATAAGGGTATTAACCCTTTAGCACACATTGTTTAGCAAATACTCTTTTGCTAGTTTGATCATTCCCTTTGATCAGGGTGTACATGTGGCAAGAAATGGAATCTTTTATCCCTAGAAAAGAAACATCAAAATCCAACAAAGGATTTGAGAATCATAGGCCCATCGATCCTTAACTAAAGAGATAGCAAAGATGTGATTCTGTTAGTTGCAATTGCATGGAGTGAATCAGGGTGGTTTATCTATGCAGAGTTAACGTGCAAGTTCCAATCTCTTGATTCTATATCTTTGTTGCTTTGCATTTGACATGAAGCCATATGCTTCGCTAAAATATCCACAACTCATATGGATTGCTACTTTTACAACCCTTAAGGATTATGAATGTAGCTTTTCATCTTTGTAGAAACCATTTCACCTCCTCTAGATCAAGTTTACCTCATAGGTTTCTTGCCCTTGGGCTTAGAGGATAAATCCTCCCACTCTTTAGCTAAGTTCGTATGACTGATGGATCTTGGATCCTTCAGTCTCTCACACTTAAGTTCAATGTGGTAAATCACATTGCTGAAGGTTACAATATGCATATCAGGGGCAATTTGTACTTTTGTATACGCCCACTCATCAGAAGACGTGCCTTACTCCCACTTACTGGGAGACACAACTTACCCCACTCATTGAGAGACGTCTTGTCACAACATTCACTTGTTGTTTGTTAGAAATAACTTGACATTTAGTTTGTCTTAACTTCTTAGTTTGACATTTGCCTCAAGTGTTGCCTAAACAACATGTTAGGACTTAGCACACTATGTTAAAACTTAACTTAGTTTTAACTTGGAAGAAGATCACATATTCCACTATCTTCCAACACTATCCACATGGTTTGGATAAGGTTACATTGCTCATACCAACATAAGTTTAAGCAATGTTGTTCTTTCTATACTTGATAGCATAAATCTTTTGTATCCTTTGGTTGCTTCAACCTTTAAATGCTGAAGACTAGTTGGTAGGATGTCCCTGACATCTCATTCTTCTTGAATGAAAGAGATTTGAGAGTTTTTAACTCCACAGATATCTCTATTGAGCTTGTCTTCATAAGCTCAGTCAAATAGACTTGGTCATAATTGGTCACTCAGACGATTATGGTATACAAATCTTAGTTGTTCAAATAAGACAAAGGATAATTAGATAATAAGTTCACTAGTTTCATGTTCAGGAGACAACTATGTTGACTCCCATCCCAATCATACTAGTTAGCTCATCACCCTTTTAACCACAGTCTTCATTTGAACACTTTCCCCTTTGGATTTCTAGACGCATTCCAGAAAACTCCCACTCAATCAAAGAGCAGTTATATTAACAAGATAATAACACAATATCATCTAACTAGCATGAATGTTCAAGGAAATAGGAAGAGAACATACTTAATTCAACTCCAAAAAAAAGAGAATTAATCATAAATTCAATGAAAAACAAGAACATTCAAAAGTTTAAGCCTCATATTGTTGTCTCTTAACATATTCTTCTTCTAGTAGGCCCTTCTGACCATATTAACTCATGTAGCATCTAGCTACAATGTCCAGCTCCTCTTTGCCATGTTTACATCCACTTATTTGGATATAATTGCAACATTCCTCCCACTTGATGAGATGATTCTAACATCTCTATCTGTCTTATCCTTTGTCACAACATATGTGATAAAAGGTTAACTCTTGAAAGTCACTGCTTCAATCCCAATTGAATCAATGTGGTTAGAAGCATGGGAAGACTTATCATTATTCAATAATTATTGAATAATTTCAAGTTACTGCAATTTTTCAGGTTTTATCTCTAAAAGTTTGAATCAAGGTTGGATAGGATTTTATATTTAAAAACTCATTTGAATAACCCCTCACTTTTAAAGAATCTTTTAGCATTAACCTTATGTTATAGCTAAAATACTCTTAATAAGTAAGTCAACCTGTCCTAAAAAATAATAGAATCAATATTGACTCAATTTCAACGTTTTTGGGAATCTCTATGTGCATATAAGCACCTTTTTGACTTAAAACAGATCCAAACGTGTTTCAAATATATGAAAATTATATATCAAATTGAAGCCCTCGAATTTAGGGATTTTTAGGAACCAACCACATCTCAATTAGAGGTCCCACGCGCCATCACACGGCCCTAGAAGGTCTCTAGATCAAAAAAATCCTGAAAAATTGAAAAATTCCAACGAACGCCACTCTGGTCAGTGGTGCGTGACGTACACGCGCCGGCCTAAACGACTCCACACACCGTCCTCTCTCCGAAGATGCTTGCCAGGTGTCAAACGGAGGCCCTAGTGGGCCCCACGCACCCTATGTCCCCTTTTTTTGGGTCAACAGTCAACGAATGACTGTTGACTTTGACCAGTGTTGACCGTTGACCATCAGCGTTGACCGTTGACCTTCATCGTTGACTTGTCAACCTTGACCGTCACTGCTGACGTGTCTCGGTCGACGTGGCTAGTCAACGGATGGCGTGGCCTTCGTTGACCTATGCTGACGTGGCATTTGACGTTGATGTGGTGACCTCTTATTGGTGCCACGTGACATCGGTTGACGATGACATGGCGTTGACTGCCACGTCATCATCTTCAACCTCCAGCCGGATCAACCCGACCCCATTGGAGCTCCGACAGTCATTGTGACCCGCCAACTTCGGGAGGCCATATCTCCCTCATTTTAGCTCCGTTTTTCGTGTTCTTGGTGTCGTTGGAATCGTAGTTCAGCGAACTACAAATCCATGGTATTTATTTGATCTTAAAACCTCTGTTTTATTGATCAAATCTTGAGTGAAGTGGCGGCGGCGACTAACGACCCGCAAACTTTTTTCCTTCGTTTCTCCCTCATCCGAACTCCGTTTGACACGTTCTAAGCATCGTTGGAATCGTCTCTTCGAGATCTACACATCCATGAATTCATTTGGGGCAAAAACAATCAGTTTTAAACACCCAAGTTTTTCTCGACATTGATGGCACTGCGTAAACTGACGTGGATGTGTGTCCTCTGGGTTAGGAGTTAAGGCTTTTCGTTTTTGAATCCACATAGGTTCCAAAAGACTCACCTTTAATAAGATCGAAGAGATAAGGAGAAGAGAAGAGAACGAATCCGTGCCATGAAACATATATATATATATATATATATATATACGTGTATATATATAATAATCAGAGGAGCAAACAGTCAAGAACCCAGTATCATATATGCTCAGGTTGAATAGCAAATATGGGAAGAGGAGTTTGACGCACACAGAGAACATAGACGCACATATATCCTTGTTCATACACTAGGCAGAGACACACGCATATGATGGAAAAAGAAAATGAGGCATGAAATTGTATTACATGAATAAGCATGTTTGTAATCATACACACACACGCATACAAAGTTGCATATTCATATGGCATAAAAGAAAAATCATACCAAGAATTATGATTTTGCGTAGCAGAAAAAAATAAGCATGATGAAACATATAAATAATTATATTACAAAATTATTCACATAGAATAATTACAGCCACAATATCAACATGGCTCTAATACCAATGTAAGAAAAATATAAAACTAAAAGGGAGATTAGGCGTACCTGGGCGAATTCATGTTCGGATCCGGGTCAAAGCTCCAATACTCCATACTTGTGCCCACACAATTATTAGATTACTAGAGCATAATTATGATTTGCATAGCAGATCACCAGAACCAGAAAGATGGTAGGAGAGAAGAGAATTGCCAGAAAACTCAATGGCGGGGTGAATTGCAATTGAGGAGGCACACCCTATTTATAGTGGTTTATGGAGACCACTAATTAGGAAACGTGTACACTCTTTCTTGCCCTCCAAGACAGCAATTAATTGATTCTCAATTAATTCCCTAATTATGGTGATTTGTTCCTCATTTAACAAATCCATAATTATTGATGAATTATTCCCTAATCTGCATTTAATGCTGATTTTATTCTTGTTTGATTAGGCTACTTATTTCCTAATCAAATAGTCTGGCCCATCAAGGGCGGACTTGGACCCAAAGTCCAACATAATCTATAAGATATTAAACATAGTAGTTTGTGAGTGTAGGAGATAAATACATTATACAAACATTTTGCTCTCAATATTTAACATCTATATTTGATATCATCAAAACTAATCATATCTAACAATTGTTTCATCAAATTGTGTATTTTTTAATTCCCAAATTTCCCAATTTTAACTTTTATAAATTTTTTATAATTTCAACTTTAATTTCTCAATTACCATTATCACAAAAATCACTTATGCTTAAGTCAATTCAAATAAGTGTTACTATTACAAAAATCATTTATACAACCGCCAACTAAACATAATTCACATTACACAATCTGACTTTCACCCAAAAGTAAGATTGAAAAAAGTCATTTTTGCAATCACTGCTCGAAACACTGAATCTGTCCAACCACTGTGGAATGGGTGATATAATAATTAAATAAAAATACTAATGTATTCAAATATAATAACATAAATATAAGTTATCAAGAATAATAAGAAAATAACATTAAAAAATTAAAATAATTCTAAAATAAAAAGAAAAAATATATAATTTACAAAAAATAAATAAATACAAATAAATATGCTATTATTCTTGGCTCGTCCTTTCAACGAGTGGCTAACTGAAAATCTGCATCCTAGAAAGCACAACCTTTCATGGTGTATCACGTTTGGACTAATGTGTTGGAAACTTTGGACAACAAGAAATCACTGAAAGCTGTGGAACCCCACAGTGCAATGCATCTTGGCTAAATTCTTGAGTTTCGTTATTACTTTCCTGCATTGTTACTTTTGATGTAAACCCCCTAGGTAGATGCTACTTATAAATATGATTTAGAAATAATAAAGCATCCGTTTCTACTAAAAAAAATGCTATTATTTTTTGGCAAAAACATGATATTATATAATTTTAAAATTTATAAAAATTAAGTTACATCCCACATCTGAAATAATTTTTCTCTTGTATCTAGTACTATAAATTAATTTATGGTCTATCCAGCATCCTAAAGTATTTTTTTAGTAACACTCAATATCTTAAACTAATTTTTTTAATAATTTTTTGTGAATCTAAAAATTCCAAAATATTTTCTCAGCCATACTTTCTATATTTTTTTATTTTTGTTTTCGCCATCCATACTTTCTATATTTAGCATAGTACTCAAACCATGGGCGAACCTCAACCAGTTTTGGTGTTTATGAAGAATGAAAATGGGAATGACAATTCAAATAGTGCTAGTATACCCAATCAAAGGTTAGCTAGTCATTTTAAGAATACTACCCACCTCATGCCACCACCGGTGTACCGAAACAGGGAGGTGTATGCCTAATACACTCAACTCAAAATCCAGGCCAAGAATGAGAGAGCTAATGGGCACAATTTCACCTATCTCTTCCACACAACCCAACATATTCCATCACAAAAAAATAACAAATTAATATAATTCTCAAAAACTTTTACAAGATTATCATAGATTATACAACATTCCATTCCAAACAGCATAACCATCACAACAATTACAATCTTAACAATAATCTCCGCTCATATATACAAGTTGGAAAATACACTGCTTCACTAAACTAAGTTCATATTTAAACATAAATATAATCTTTCAAAACACATACAGATAGTGTGTGTGTGTGTGTGTGTGTGTGTGTGTGAAAATAACGTTCAGAAAACACCTTACAGTCCAAAGCAAGCATGTAAAATAAATTAACCCCAATTACCTCAACTCCTAGCTTAACCTTAACCTGAGTAGTAAAACACAAGCAATCACTGATCATAAAAAAACTCTACATTATCAATGTAAATATCAATTAACCACAAGTAATAATAATAAAAAGAACTTATGCAAATTCAACTCCCGAAAACTCAATTTCCTCTAGAACTATTTACTTAAATATTCCAATTTTCTTAACAATCCTTAGCCATAGATCATCCCTCATGAGCCCAAATCACTCATTAAAATCCTTAAATAATCTCTATATCATATTCTCACATCATTTACTCAATTTTATAAATTAAAGTTTCACCTCCAACACATCTATAATCATAAAATCATCAATACCGACCTTCTAGAACAATTAAATCTCTTTTCTAATTTATATGAGTATAATCTAATTATTAAACAACTCTTCAAACCTCCACATAATTAAAATCATATTAAGTCCTAACTCCTATTTTTATATAGCTCAAAATCTACAAAATAAATAGATTAAAACCTCAATAATACCTTCAATAATCCAAATAAAATATTTAAACCAAATTTAATCACTAAAAAAATCCTATAGAAACTAATTTATAACTTGTTTATAAAAGAAATTGATTATAAAATTGTAAAACAACCAAATAATAAATCTAAACACATTCAAATTAACTATTAATTATTCTTTATATTTTTATAGTTATATATTGAAAAAACTCAAAACTTGCCTAAAAATCTTAGCCCCAAAATATTCTCTAACTAGTAGAAAATTATTATTATAGGAAAGAAAAAATTATTTAGAACATTTTTCATAAAAGAATTTTTGTGATTATAAAAGGTTTTAAATACCTTATTGATCTCTAAATCTATAAAAATTGGGACTTTTACGGGTCCCTTCCTCCAAAATCTCCACTTTGTCTCACATACGAAGTGAAGAAGGGGTGGGGGTATATATAAAATACCCCTTTCCTTTTTGCGTCTCCTACACATTTTTTTTGAGGGTGCCTCCCCCCATCTCAAACGCCACCTACCACACTTTTTTTAATATTATTTTATTTTTTAATTTTTTTCAAAACACATTTTAAACCAAATTCCTCTTTTCTTTTTATCCAAAAACAATCACTACTAAATTTATGATTATCTCTAAATTATAATTGTATCGTAAAAATAAAAATAAGGATGTTACAATTTCACAACTTGATTTTAGTTTCACTTAAGGGTCTATTTGACGGTGTAACATCCTTTTTATAACACTTAATGTTAATTATTATTTAATTTTTATTTAGTCAAAGAGTTAGAGTAAATTAATGATTTAAAAAGAAGAATGACTGTATGAAAATGTTAAGTTAATGCTAGTTTTTAGTATTATGAGATAAGAAGACTATGTAATTATAACAAAAAGTAAATTTATAATATTTACAATATTATTAAATTTACTTATTGAAATAAAAAGGGACAATTGATGATCTAGAGTTTTTAAAAGCCTATCTAAAAAGTTACGATCATACAATCTCCCAACAGTACAAGTTAAAAGGTCTTGGTCCACAAATGTGGACTCGAGCAAAAGTTCCGATCATACAATCTCCCAACAGTAAAAGTTAAAAGTCTTGGTCCACAAATGTGGACTTGAGCAACATTTTCTGAGCTTGCTCGTATTTCATCATAAATTCATCCATCTCATCAAGAACGCCCGGTTGGCTACCCTCGCCTCCGACAACACGTGATGGGTCTTCCTGACCTCTAATAGCAACTTGAGGTTGAGTTTGACGCCCATCGATATCACTACTATGAGAAGCTCTACTATACCACATGGTAGAACACACACTCCATCTCATCACAATCCAATTATCCCAATAATTATCAATATATAGCTCAACATAAATTTGTTTAGGT
This sequence comes from Inga laurina, assembly GCA_963855925.1. Taxonomy (NCBI): domain Eukaryota; kingdom Viridiplantae; phylum Streptophyta; class Magnoliopsida; order Fabales; family Fabaceae; genus Inga; species Inga laurina. Next base: position 5,237,937 of record OY979713.1, read on the forward strand.
TTTTACATTCATATAATGCTATTCAAATCATCTTCATATACGTGCTATAATATCCCAATTTTCAACTCAAATATATATATATATATATATATATTCAAATCTTAATGTTTCACAAAGTAATTTTTTTCAAAATACTCATCAACATTATGATAACCTTCTTAATATCAATAAACATTTTGTTGACAAAAAAAACATTTCAAAATATTCATTGAAATATCCAATCAATATCAATATACTATTTTCATTCTAACAATTATTTTACAAAATACTCACAAACAACATACCAACACACATAACAAGTGAAAAGTGGTTATATCTTGTCAAAGCTAAGTTTACCACAAGAATCTAAGTTTCAAACTCAACCACAATTCACAAAACAAACTATAACAATAAATTGGAACCACACTTTAGTATTTAAACTAATTGAGTGGTAAAAAAAATAGAGAGACTTAAAGGGTAATATCCCAAATTTGAGGCCTAGGAAATCGAGGATAAGCCTGTATTAGACATACTACTAAGTCCAGTTTGGGAAGAGTCCCAAGAATGTTAAGAGATAGAAAAACTCTCGGGGACTATGTGATCCAGCCCTACTAGGCAAAGGGCCTAGTATGCGTAGGCAATAGGATCAAAATGTAGGTGCAAATGTGCACAAGACACATCTACAGTGCCATTGGGTTGGTAAAAAGATGCCACACAGCTATGTCATGAGGTATAAGACTGATTGGTTGAGTGAAATACATTGGTATAGGTGTACACATGATATTTTTAGGGCAGATATGTGTACCCTTCGTTTTTGGAAAAGACACTGGTATGTGGCACCATGTAGGGCTCACACACAAACTCCGATCAAACGTCATCTTGTGGGCTCCGATACATGTGGCGTAATCTTGAATAAGTCCCTAGTGAAACTCAAGTAGATACCGCTAAAGTAACTTTATTAAGGTAACTTGTCTAAAGTAAGTTATGATGTATAATGATTACCCTACTTTTATGTTAGACATGCAAGAAGGTGACACATGTCCTTTAAAGTACACACAATCATGACAAGTACCATCCCTACTTTCTGGTTGGCACAACTAGAATGTGACACTTGTCTCTCATCATGAAGTGTCTTTTTTGCCTTTTATGTTGGCATTCCAAGATGGTGACATGTGGCACAGAAGTAAATGGAATCCACCGGTCTCCGGCCTGACTTTTCATGAACACTATGTCTGAAAGTTAGGGGAATTCATCTGGCTTTCTTTTCCCCTAGCATTTTGGACGGCTAAGAGAGAGGAAAGAAGATAAAAGATTAAAACTTTTGACAAGTGTCAACTTGAGGTTCCATCTTGAAAAGTAAGATTGCATGAGATTTTTCCATTTTATCAAGATGGATAAGTAGGTAGTGAGTTATGATTTTTGAAAGTTAGGCGTTTAATTTAGAAATTTGTCCTTTGGCAGTCAAGAGTTTGGCGTGTATTTTAAATGATTAAACTTTATCCAATGGCCATGATATTTTCAATAATTAAAGTAGATATATTGAGCTTTAATTTGATGGGTAATGTATGGCAATTGGATAAGTACACAAAAATTTATGATTCAAATGAAGTTAAGCATTAATTCTAGAAAGACATTTGTAGCAGTGATGGTTAATTGTGAAGTATAGGTTTTTATGTGTGAAACTGGTAGAGGTGAATATTTTTTCCTTAATGTAAACTTAATAAGGGTCACATAGGGATTTGAATCACCCCATTTAGATTTTTTTAGAATTAGTGATGATTTTTCAAAATTTATCAGCAAAATTGGTAGATTTGGTTGAACCTATGAAATTATGGCAATTAGATCCAAATATAAGAGACATGTCCTAAAGGTCCAATGTGGCTATATAGCCACATTAGGCCTTCATTTATCATGGCTCTAATGTATGGCTATGTACCTAGGGCCATGAGATGATAAGGAAGAAGAATGAAAGAATCTCCAAGAAGCTTCGATGGTTGGAAGAAAAGGGGACAAGAAGAAGGATATTAGTCCACAAGGTAGTGAACTTACTTAACTTGCATGTATTTGATGTGTTTGTTGTGTATTGATTTGCAGTATTGCTTTGTTTGATTATGTGAAGCATGTATGAATGAATGAAGTTCTGTTTCTGTTTTTACTATGGCACTACATATATTGCATGAAACATTGAGCATACAGAATATTATTATGTGAATATGAGCATATGTAAGCAAGCATTTCATACACCAGCATTCATTTTGCATGTATAATTAGTATTGCTTACTAACGAAATTCCCCCGAATCTCACTCTCCCCCACCAACCATATAGGTATGGGAATACGAAAGTAAAGAATGCTAAAGATGAACAAGAAAGAAAGAATGTGTATTAATTTACTGTATGTAAATTATTTGCACGACCGGAATTTTGTAACAAATAGCAAGAATAAACAAGAATAAGAATTGAACAGTAATCGGGATCACCGGATCATTACAACTATGAATAAGAACCAAAATAAGAATGCACTCTAATATCTAGTAAGAATAACGCTCAAAAGCCAGAATTCAGAAATGAACCCCTAATGAATTAAGTAGAAACGCTTTTGACACGTATAACAATGTAGAAATGTAGGGCATTACATAAAGTCTCTCTAGAAGCATCAACTCTCATCTTTGATCATTCCTAACTAACCCAATTCCCAAATATCATTTCTCATAATCACATTATCTTTATCAACTCAAAATTCAACTCCAAAAATCAAAATCTATTTCAAATCTTCATATAGCCTTCAAGTTGCTCACATTAATATAAATTTTCAAAAATTCTCAATTTACTATCATAACACAAATTTTCAATAAAGAATATTTTTTTTAGAGATTTGAATCTTCAATGTCTTCATTTTTTTATATTTAATACTATCAAGTTAGATTTCAGTTTTTTTTAGGACGCAAGCCAGGTAGTAAATTGTTTTTGAAATATCAACTTAAATACTTAAAATAATTATATATAATATATGAATTTAGCGGATTGTCAAATAGATATTTATGCTAATGAAAAGTAATTTAGTGTAGAAAAATTTTATTTTGGTTATCTGACAAACAAATGAAATGCTCACCATAAAAAAGGTAATTATTGTAATGTATAAATTGGGATTCAAGTTTAGGTAAAAAAAAAAACTTGGGATTCAAGTAAACACGGCGTAAGTTTCAAAAAAAAAAAAAAGGAAAGTGTAATATTCTGAATTTTGGGCCTACAAGTTTAAGACTAAGCTTAAGTCAAGAAGACTACTAAGCCTAATTTGGTCAGAGTCCTGAGGATAAATGAGTTTCATTGGACTATATGATTCAGCCTTATGGGTTAATCACGAGTCTCCAAATTACATAAGGCTCAGTGTGTATAAGTAGTCGGATAAAGGATGCTAGTGTATGGCACTTTGGCATACCCAAAAGCATGTGTGGCATCATTTGGGTCCCACATGTATGAAAAAGCTTTTGAGTTGGGGCAATGAGAAGTTGTCATGTGTGTTGGTAGTCGGATAAAAGTTATCGATGTCTATATACACTTGGTGTGTCATAAGACACATAGGCTCACATGTGGCAATTTTTAAGATATGTGGCATCATCTTATGTCACACAAGCACTTATGTGTCTCATTCTTGAAGATATAGACATATTTGACTATTTAGTTGGATAAAATATACTAATGTAGATGCGCACATAGCATTTTCGGAGAAGGTGTGAACCCTACATTTTTGAAGAACTACTAGCTTGGTGTCATTTGTTTGGGACACCTTGGCATGTAAGTAGCAAAATCATGAGGCGTCATGAACATATGGCACCATTTAGGCAAAGGTATGACAAGTGTCATAAAACTGAGTGACTTTGTATCAAAAAGTAGCTTTATTAAAGCAACTTTATTAAAGTAATTTTTAACTTTTAACCTTGATTAGCCAATCATGCAGTGCCATTTACAATTGCACATTAGACACATGTTGAAAAGCCAACCCAATTCACCGATCCCCAGTCTGGCTACATACTTGATTTCCCGAACACCGTACCAGATACTAGATGAATTCATCATATCTCCTCTCCCCTAACTAAAGAAGTCAACCAAGTATGAGAGAGGGAGAGGGAGGATGAATTTAAAAGGTGCATTAGGCCCCTTGCAGTGTCAAAAAAGAGCATCTAGGACACCAGATCACCAGATACCTTATAACTTCCAAAACAGCGTTGGGCACCCTGGATTCTTAAGCACTTCACTCATGTAACTAAAACATCTTCCAACACCTCCAAGACTCATTAAATTCATGCACACCTAAAAGTAAGGGGAAATAGAGAAAATCAAGAGAAAATGAAAAAAGAGAAAAGGTGGGAGTGTTCTTGAGCTCTCAAAGCCGATTCACCTTCAAATTGGTATTTCTAACTCTTGGTGCCTTCACAAATCTTCTTCTATTTGTCAAGAGCTACATTTCTATGGTTTCAAATTCTTGATCAAAGGAATTTGGTGCTGCCTCTACAGTCAGAGTACTGCCAGAATCACGAATTGATTGTAGAATCGAATAGAAGTAATCATAAGCTTCAATTTGAGTATAGTGTTTTGGTGCTTTGATGAGTTTTTGTGTAACGCTTTATTTTTATAATTGATCTAATGAGTTTTACGCAGTGAGTTCGAACCACTAAGCGATATGCATTATTCAATTCCTAACCTCAACATAGGATTTGAACCTGTAGTTGAGTGGGGTTTTCAAAAAAATTTAAAATCTTATGGAAGCATCATTTAATGGTTCGCAACTTCATTACTACTCATCGATTCTTTTCTTTATTTAATTCAATCAGAGTGATTTACTGCTCATTTATTTAGCCAGATTACTCCTCTGCGCACTCTTAATTCATTTATCTGTATATTTATACAAATAGTGTAGCTACACGGGCAACCAAAGTGTCTAATATAATATGTCAAGACTCGTTTCCATTTCGATATATATAGAGTAATAGAGGCCAAGTTCTATAGGCATACAAAGTACAAATATACTAATAAGAGTGTTTGTTTACAGTCTGGAATCAATTGTACAGAATTCAACAATATTTATAAATATTACAAAATATCCAAAAGTATTTTGTCTCGAGAAACATGTCCATCAGTTCCCCATAACTACGTCCTTGCCTTTTGAGCCACTGGCACCCATTGAGATGTTTTTGTTTAGAAAAAGTGGTGAGATTCCAAGGAATCCCAGTAGCAACATACTATCAAACATATAAAATGTAAGAATAAAAAATGCAATGCGCCATATAATGTAAATGAAATTTCACATCAAATACTTAGGGCCAACCATCCAGTTGGAACCCCTACATGTACCTTAGCTAAGTCCCTGACTACAGCTAGGTAATATGCCCCAGGCATTACTGTGTATTGTAACACCCTAATTTTCGATTAAGGGCTAATGATAATTATTGAGAATAATTATATAATTAAAGTGGAATAATTATGGGTTTTGGTGGCAATATTAATTAATATGCCATAATTAGTGGAAATTGAAAGAATTAAATTGTTGGGAATTAGTTAGTGATTAATAGAGAAATTAATTACTAGCTAAGAGGAAATGAGAAGGGAGATTAAATGCTTAATGGAGAGATTAAATGGCTAATTGGTGACTCATTGAGTGAGAGCCAATAGAAAAGTGACATGTGGCCAAAAGTGAGTATGATGAGGGAAGGGAAGAAAAGTCAAATGGAAGGTGTATGGTTGTCATTTTCCCATCTCCTCTCTCTCTCTCTCCATCTCTTCTCTCTCTTTTCTCTCATTTTCGGCAGCTATTGAAGGAAGAAGGGAAAGGAAAAGCTTGAGAAAAGGTAAGGAAAATGGCTTCCTTTGATCAAATCCTTTTCATAAATATTGTTCCTTGGAGTGAGAGCTTTAATTTGATGGTTGTAGCTTCTCCATTGGTGGTGATTTGAGGAATCACAAAAATCTGAGGTTGGAGAATCAAAGAGTGTTTTTGGAGAAGTTGAAGAGGTAAGTGAACCCAATCCTTCGATCTATATTTCATGCCAAATGAATAAGTTTGGAATTTCTGGGATTTTTGCCCTAATTTTGAAAATATGGGTCATTGGGTAGTTTGGCATGATATAGTGGTGGAAATGGTGTTTTGAGATGAGTTTTGAATAGATAGATTGATTGGAGGTTGAAATGTTAAGATTGGTAGTTTTGGGATTTTGGTGTTTAATGTTGATTCAAACCAAAGCATGATAATAGAGTAGGATTTTGGTAATTCTGATGTTTCCATTAGATTCCTTGGGTGTTTTTGTGTGGGAGTAGCTTTGGTTTGGTATTTGGGTTCATTTGGATGACTTGGTAAAAATTCTGGAAGTGCTGTCATACCTTCTGCGTTTTCTGGTTTCTGATAATCATGCTCGAGTGAGAGTGAGTGTGCTCGAGTAAGGGAAGAACATCACTCGAGTGAGGGCTTTTGTGCTCGAGTGATCCTTTTCTGTGAAAGTTCGTGTGCTCTCGGGCAAGCACTTTGTAACACCCCAAATTTCAATTAAGGGCTAATTACAATTCTTGTGAATGATTATGTGGAATAATTATGTGTTTTGGTGGCAATATTAATTAATTTGCCATAATTATTGGGAAAATTGAAAGAATGGCTCTAAATTAGTGATTAATGGAAGAGATTAATTACTAACTAAGGAGAAATGAGATATGTAACTAAATGGCTAATGGAATGAGTCGAGTAACCAAGTGGTTACTTACTTTATGAGAATGCATAAGATGTGGACAAGTGTCACTTGATGATGAAGAGAGATGAGATGAAAAGTCAAAGCACCATTTTTTTATTCATTTTCCCTCTTTTCTCTCTCTCTCTCTCTCTCTCTCTCTCATGTGCATGGAAGGGCTTGGGAGGGGCAGAAATTCTGCACCTCACCCTCATCTTCATCATCACACACTCATCTCTCTCTTCTCTCTCCATTTTCGCCATTGGGGAATAAAGAGGAAGAAGGAAAAGCTTGTACAAAAGGTAAGATCTTGATCTCTAATGCCAAAACTTCCTTCTATAAAGTTGTTCCTTGGAGTGAGAGCTTCAATTTGATGGTTGTAGTTTCTCCATTGGTGGTGATTTGAGGAATCACGAAAATGTACAAGTTGGAGAATCATGAAGTGCCTTTGGGAAAGTTGTTGAGGTAAGTGAAAGCTTCAATTTCATATAAGCTTTGTGGCCATTTGTTGGGCCTTAAATTTCTGGAATTTTTGCCCTAATTTTTGTGATTTAGGGTCTTGGGGAGTATAATATGTTGTTGTCATGAAAATGGTGCCTTGTTTAGTGTTTTGAATTGATAGAATGGCATTGAAGCTTAAATGCGAAGTTTGGCACCTTTTGTGTTGGTTTTGTGCTTTGGTCAAAACAGGGCATGTTGATAGGTTGTGATTTTGGTCATTTTGAGGTTACCATTGTGTTTCTTGTGAAAATTTATGTGGGAATAGGCTTGATTGTTAATTTTGGAATCATGGGACACTTTGGTAGAAAATTGGAAAATCAGTCCCTTGGAACTCTGTTCTGGTCAGTTTATTTGTGTGGACGTTTTGAATGACCAAATGATTTCATAAAATTGTGAAACTTTCCAGTATTAAATTTCACATCCCAAGCTTCAAAATGGACATATATTTTGTGTCATTTCATTTAGTATTCTGTGAGATATGGTTGTCCAAAGTTTGGGATTGAAACAGAACTCTGTTTTGGGGCAGTGATGAGTTTTGTGTAATTCTGGAATTTTATGGTGCTTTCCAGTAATGGTACATATTTTTCCTAGAAAGAGGACTTACATACCTTTCATTTAGCTTTAGAATCACCTCATTTCAATTTTGCTAGAATTAGTTATGAATTATGGAAGTTCAGCCAGGAAACAGAATTTTCTTGGCCGCGGCCAGAGGTTATGAACCACGGCCCAAGACCTTTTGTGCATCCATTGGCCGTGGCCCATGGGTAGGCTGGCCGTGGCCAACCCCCAAAAATCAGTATTTTAGACTTTTAAAAGGTGACCTTTGGTCAAGTGTTTCCCAGGCCTTTAGGCATATGTTTAGGCTTTGATTAGCCACCTAAAGGTCATGAATGGTAACCAACTTTAAGTGTTATGAAAATGAGAATTTGGAAAAGAGAATGATCCTATGTCCTTGATTTGGTTATAGGGTCAGATATTCACCTTGATCATGGTTTGACATCCGCTCGGATCGCGAGTAGCCGATGCTGGAGCATACATGGAAAGAAAACAAAAAGTGTAGGGAACTTACCTCTCCTGCATGTATTGATTTTTGTGTTGTGTATTGATGCATGTTATTGTTTTTCTTGATTATGTGAAGCATATATGAATGATTGAAGCTCTGTTTCTATTTATGCTGTGGCCATGAGTATGTTGTTGAAACATTGAGCATGCGGATATGTCATTATGTGAGCATAAGTTATTGTGATGCAAGCATGTCATGCATTAAACACTTATCTTGCATGCATATTGGTATCTGTTTCCTACTGGGATTCTCTAGAATCTCACCCTCCCCTACCAACATTTTAGGCAGGACAAGTGGCTCGAGGAAGGAGCAAGTGACTAGGGGCGGCGAGAATCCCTTATGGGCATTTGGATTTGGTAGTTGGTTATTGTTATATGATGGGATAATTGTATATGTTCGGATGATAGATTAGAATGTATAATTGGTTATTGGATGTATATGTGCTTGGATGTCTATTGGGTTATTTGGTTTTGTATTGGAGATGGATTTTTGTAATCCCCGTTGAGGAATTGTAAAGGGCGTATATGCCCTATGAATCTTTAGTGAAGGTATGAATCCGGGTTTGCCGGTATTATTATTGTGCACTCTGATATTTATATAAATGTGATTTATCTTCACGAAGTAATTGTATTCGAAATGTGAATATGAGACCAGGTTAAAGTGTTTGTGAAATGTATTTGTGAAAACCCTATCTTAAGGATGGGGAATGTAAATGAATTTTGATTATTATTGGCCTCTATTTCACTCTAATGTTGTATTTCGGATATGATTACGGAGGGGGTTACACACTTTCTGTCCTCACTCCTAGCACTTGAGGTGATGTCCGTACAATGCTCAAGTGAGGGCTTTTGTGCTTGAGTGTCCGTACCAATGCTCGAGTGAGACCATTTTCACTTGAGGTGCAGCTGTGAAAAATCAATTTTTGTGCTTCCAAAAGGGGATCTTTGGGATAGTTCTTCCTACCCTTTAGGAGTTTTGTTAAGGGTATTTAATGACTCTAAAAGAGCAATAATGATAACCAATTAAGTATTATGAAGTGAATTAAGTCTTGGAATAGAGTATAACTCTTCGTCCCTAATTATGATTATAGGATTTGACATTTGCCCTACTCGGGAGAGACCGGCGCTAGGACACGCACGGAAGGATCAAGGTAGTGACTCTTCTCTCATATTGTGTATGATGTTTTGGTATGTATAACTTATCATTGAATTTGTGAAATGTGTGCCATGGTACATTACAGCGTGAGCACTTTAGTGTGAGCCGTATAGGGATTGACGTTGGTCATCTCTAGGTCGGCCATTGAACTGCCATTGTAATCGACATGGATCTTTGTGAATCCGACCCGTGGGGAGTCGTTTGTGAAACTAGCTATGGGCTGTGTGTATCTTGCCTGTATGGCTTGCGTTATGAAATGCTTTATATGGATCCCAGCTGTGGTGAATTATATTGTGTGGATTGTTGTGATGCAATACAGCGTGAGCAATCGTCAGGGATGACATGTGTCATACTAACCATTGTCGTTGAACTGCCGTTGTAGTTGCTTGTATGAATAATGATTTGATTTCATGCCTTATTATTGTACATTATATGATTGATTTGACACTACAGGGATTCTTTAGAATCTCACTCTCCCAAAATTAAACATTTTAGATAGGGCTGAATGATCGAAAGGCAAACGGGTGACGAAGAGCGGGTAGAGCTCCGTGTTAGGAGTTCCTTTTTGGTTTTTGGTTATCATTGTATATTATTGGATATTTTGTGGGAAGTATATGTATATTTTGGGATTTGTGATGTAGATTTGTGTAATCCCCAAGTAAAGGGTATGAATTATGGGCTTTGTGCCTTTGTGTAAACCCTTATGAAATGAATGGAATCCAAGTGAGTCGGGAATTTACTTTGCACTTTGATATTTGGAAATGGAAGTACGGGCCATATTTGTTTTGTATTATGAATATGAGACCATTGTGAATAAATTTTGAAATTTTTTTTAAAATCCTATTTTGGACAAAAGATTACCTTAATAAGTCCCAATTTGAAACATGGTCTCTAATTCTACATTAATTACATGTTTAAGAACTTAATCTCAGCCTAGGGTGGGAAGGGGGTTACATGTATCATAACTGGGTCCTTATTAGGTCGAATGGTACATATATACTTCCAACTAGATGGTACATGTACTCTTCCCGCACCACAACTAGATAGTATGTTTTCATTATTCATATCACAGGATATAGTAACACAATCATATAAATGGTCACATAGTGTATAAGAGATAGTAGTCCCTGCCTTAACCCTTTTCTTGCCTCAAATAGCCTGCCTCGTAGAACGTGCCAGCTTAGGCTCCCAACACGGTCTTAAAATATCAAATGTATAAGAATTAGGTTAAAACCCATTCATATACCATTTTAGGAACTTATGTAGTATTTATTGTGGTTATATTAGCCTATAGTGAAAATTTACTAAAATGTCCCCGGGGACTCGGCCCGACCCCAACGTACTCGGTCTGACCAAACTTTTCCCGAAATTTTGACTGAGGCTATTCAGAAATATTTTCACCTAAGGAATCCATTTCTAGACCCGGAATTACCAAATCACTGCCAAAAGACAGATATACCCTTAGTAGCCCCACTTTCCTAGTTTCAGGGGCGTTTTCGTAATTATGCTGTTTTGGGATCTTCCAAAATAGTGACCAACTATAACCCCACCTAATTTTCCCTTCTGAACTCAATAGAATCATCAAATCATTAAAAATTCAACTCTAAGCCCCATTCCTAGCTTTGGCCGAAATATACAATACTCTAGGGAAAATTGGGGGTTTTCGATTCCGACTCCGCAGACGTGTTTCTTTCTACTCCTAACCACTTTATTAACCGTCTAATTAGGTTATAGCTACCATTTAGACCAAATTTTGGCAGCATAACCCTTATGCCATCTCAATTTCCAACTTCAAAACCAAAGACAATCCGGTGAAATCTCACTGATTAAATTGTCTACAGCAGCCAAAACAATCAAAGATTGAAGTTTCAGAAGTTACCTGAAGCTCCCTCTGGCTTTTTCTAGTGTGGCCGAAACCCTAGCTCTTTCAACAAGAGAATTTGAGCTTCAAAAACCTTAAAATACATGAAAGAGAAGCTTAGGAGCGAAGTTATACAAGTTAGTGCTAAAACGTCGGAGAAATCGACTTACCTTGCGAGTTCTCTTCTCCTTCTCTCTCTAGAATTTCTCAAAATTTATCCCTCTATTTTTCTAAAAATGGTGTTGGTTTGGAGGCTAGAAGAGGAGGATGAAGTGTTTTATAATATGTTATATCTTACTTTAATCATTTATTGAAGCAAAATCCCAAAAATTTAAAAAAAAATCCATTTTATGTACATACCCTTATGTACATGTAACCTTGCTCATTAAGTCCAAATAATATTTCCTTCTTTATACTACATGTAGGAGACACCTAGGGGTGCTTCTCTTTGGTTTCAATTGGCTTCACAACTTATTCTAGTTACGTTTACATGTAAAGTCACAATTTTGGTCAAATTCGCATTTTTGCTCAAATTTTCTATAAATTCATATTATTTGACTAAAATATTACAAATATATATTTCCCCTTTATTTTCCTTAATTAATTGAAATTAACTCAATTAATTGGAAAATAATTCATTTTGTACTAAAATGGAAAAATTATGAAATTGTCATACCTTTTCTTTTATTTTCAGATTTTCTGCCCAAACTTTGCAAAAACAAAACTAAATTTGTAGACATCATATCAGAGTGATTCCAAAGTCTATAGAACTCTTATTGAGTCTAGTTTCAAGTACACATATTGCCCCTTACCAATTGAAAGCACAACATTCCCAGAATTAATTTCTTTGGATGTTGTTCTGGAAAATCAACATTGTTTCTGGGCTAAATTAAAAAATTCATAACTTTTTGTATATAGCTCTAATTGAGTCATATGACCTATCAAATTAAAGCTTAATATGTCTACTTTCATCTTTTAAACTCTCATAATTTTTTATCATCCCTTGATAATGCAAAATCACATGATAAGCTCACTGTCTTGCAGGAAATCTCACTGGCAGCACTATTCACTTTCTCCAAAATTCACCATTCCATTTTATTGAATGTTTTCAAATAATTAAAATGTATTTTGGTGAATTAAATTTGGGATGTTACATAATATACAGCAGTTCAACCTTTACTTCTCTACCATAATTCCCTTTTGTGGAACTCCCCTGCACTATTCTTCTATATTTCATCGCACCTGTATGGTCGGTTGGGGGAGGGTGAGATTCGGAGTGAATCTCAATAGTAAACAATGCGAACTATACATACAAGATAATGCTTAGTGTATGATATGCTTGCTTATATAAATTTATGCCAACATAATGACATATATATGCTCAGTGCTTTACAATACATTCATGACTATAGCATAAGTATAAACAGAGCTTCATTCATTCACATATGTTCCATACAATTCTTCAAAGGAATAACATATATCATCATACATGCATACACATGTCAAATACATACAAGTCAAGAGAGCTTAACTACCTTGTGGACAAAGCCTTTCTTCTTGTCCTTTCTTCTTGTCCTTTTTTCTTCCAACCACTAAGGCTTCTTGGAAATTCTTCCATTCTTTTCTTTCTTGACTTCTATAGCCCTAGATATTTTAAAATCCAAACTTAACTCATTTGCTTCCAAAACAACATATAATCACATGTATGGGATGAAAGCTTCATGAACCCTAAAAAACCCTAAAAGACCAAAATTTGGGGCTACCAAAATGACCCACCAAAACTCAACTAACTAAGCCAACATATACATCAAAATGTCACTCTTACTCACCTCTAGCTCCTTCTTAAGCTCTTTTCTTGATTCTCCAACTTTTTCTCTTACAAGATGGCTAAAAAATCCTCTTCTTCAAAAACAAAAACCATAGAAATCAAGCTTTTGAAGAAGGGAACAAGATTTATGAAGAGCCTTGAGCTAGAAAGGTGGTTTACCTTGTGAAAATAGACCAAGAAGCTTGCCTCTTGTACATGTCTTCTTTCCTTGCTCTTTCTTGTGTCTTTGTCGAATAAGAGAGTAAGAGAGAGTGTGAATAATGATCATATTTGCTCTTCCCTCATGCCTCTTTTGCTTGGCCAAAATTTTGCCAAAAAGAAGAGCAAAATATGTGGTCTATAATTACTCTTGTTGGACAACCCAAAGTGATTTACCATGAGTAATAATTAAAACAAATTACCATGGTAATTCCATTAACTCTCTTTCCTTCCTTCTTGCTCCCTTTTTAGACAACTTTTGGCTGCCAAATTGGAGAATATGTTGACTAATTGCCTCAATTTGTATTGCCATTAGTCCAAAATTTGTCAAGTTGAAACTCTTGACTTTTTGACTAAAATTTTTCATCCTTCTTTGACCCCTCTTTTGGACGTTTTTTGTGGCAAAAAAGGGAGATAATTTGGTCTTCATTCTCATAATTACTTCTTGCTTTTGAAGAGTAAATCCTAACCCTTCAATTTACCTTCTGATTTTGACCTCAATATCAAGTGGCAATTATCTCTTTTTTCCTTGATTATGGCAATACTAATTCTTATGCCATTAATTCTTTTAGTTCTCTTTCTTAATTCTTTCTAGACACTACTTCCCTTTTCCTTTGGATCCGGGTTAGGTTTCATGTCATGCTGACATATCCTAAAGGAATCAGGTATTTTCTTTAGACTAAATGCAACGAAATTCATAATCTATTCTAGGTGTAGTTTCTATTGGGCATTCTATTTTTTATGCCTTCCTGGGGTACTTGCTAAACCAGGGCTTAACAGTCCACTTGATTCAGGCTTATTATAAGCCTATAATCCCAAAATTCAGGATAATGCCTAAGACTTTGATTTGTATCTCCATACCTCATCAAAGTGTTACTGGTCTCACTTCATCTCTACTCCCACATAGATGACCAACCATGGACATTTAGGAAAATCTTTATGATTTATCCAAGCATATAGTTATCACAGTTAACATGCAAAAATATGATAACAAAATGAAGAAATTCATTAAACAATGATGTTCAAAGTATAATGATTGGCCCCTAGGGCACAATTTCAAACAGTTTAGCCATTGAATTTGGAATAAATCCTGGCACAGTTGTTTTAATTGAGGATTTTGGAATTCTGGGCGTGTAACTGGCAATAAGTGATATTTTTCCCTTAAAGTAGACTTAAAGAGCTTCATATGGGACTTTGGACCATCCCATTTGGAGTTCCCTAAATTAAGTTATGATTTTTCAAAGTTAGGTGAAAATTCTAGTAGCCTAGGCTTGAAATGCAAAAATGAGTAGTTGGAGTGAATTGTAAATAAGAGTAACTTTCAAGGGTAGAATAATGTCCTAGGGGCCAACATTCATTTTTGCATTTCAAGCCTAGACTACCAGAATTTTCACCTAACTTTGAAAAATCATAACTTAATTTAGGGAACTCCAAATGGGATGGTCCAAAGTCCCATATGAAGCTCTTTAAGTCTTCTTTAAGGGAAAAATATCACTTATTGCCAATTACATGGCTCTAATGATATGGTTATATATCTAGGGTCATGAGATGCCAAGAAGGAAGAGGTAAGAAAGGCGTTGCAAGATGCTTTAATGGTTGGAAGAAAAGGTACAAGAGGAGGACATAAGTGAAAGGTAGTAATAAGGGTAAAGGACATTAGCGATATTCCTAAGCAAAAATAAGTGTTAACACTTTTGTATAAATAATTTTGGGCTTAAAATTCATAGTGTTACATTTTGGTATGAGAGAAGTAATTTAGGAAATAGAATTATCTGCTCAAAGATAATGGTCTAGTCAAACCAAAGGGTTCTAACTATAAGTTATATTTTCTACTCATGTGAATAGTATATTGATCCTCTATTAGTGAGACTATGACTAAAAGTCATGGATAGTAGAGGGTGGTGTGTAGCATTTTGGAGAAGGCCGACATGTTGCACTGGGGTAGAGGTATTTATGAGTTGCCGATATCTAGTGATAGATGGATCGATACTGACACTAATGCCCCAGATCCCATCAGAACTCTATAGTTAATCATGTCAGACGAGAGTAATCCCAGGATGGGTGACCCCTGAGGAAGTACCTTAGAAATTTGAAACCTTTTGATTAAATGCATAAAATTTTGATTAGAAGTTCTTAAATGACATAAGGAATGACTATGGGCTTGGTGATGATGAGGTAAGTATTGATCTTTAATCCGAACCATTTTTATTGCAATGAGTACTACCAAAAAAAGTTCATTTGATGGGGTTATGGAAACACGAGGCATAGTGATTGTTTTGAGGTTTCTCCATGCTAGGTGATGATCTTTAGTAACAACGCGGTGTTAAAAAATGTAGATATAATATACAGTGTTGTATGAGGAGTGATTATTAGACCATATATTGATCCTAGAGGATTTGATCTAATGATACTGAAGGTTGAGGATGGGTTTGAATCTAATCTAAGTTGAAATAATGCTTAGGTTGAAATATAAATCAGGTTGCACTATGGTTCTATTTCATGAAGAAGGTTGAACCTTATGAACCTTATTAATCATTTTAAACCTTCAGTAATGTTTTGAGGATATTACCTGAATACTATGAAGGTTAGAATAGGCGCTATTAATCATGATCTTAGCATGCCTATTGGGTATAACTGAGGAAAGTGATTTTTGATCTATGTAATGTTGAGGTTCAAGAGTTAGTATGAACATAAGAGTTAGATGTCTATCCAACATCCAGAGAAGGGTTACCCAATAAATCATAACCCAAGAATCAATAGTTAAGTTTTGATTCCTTACGAATTTGAGATGGCCTAGAGTGGGTCAAAGTATTTCAGCATGAATGTCCAAATGCTATAAAAATGATTTAAGAGCAAAGTAGTTAGCTATTACAACTTTGAGCATAGTAGCATAAACACCCTTGTAAGGTATGATGCATACTTGTATATGATTCCCTGGTAGATTTGTCTATTTGCCATTCCACAAACTTAAGGCTATAATAGGGTTAATTGGCGGATGGTAGATAATGTGCTAAAAGGTATAAGTTGAATACTCCTGGTAAGGGAGGTAGAGTTGAGATTATGCCTGGAGCTGGATGGATATTAAAAGTTCATGTAGAATGACCCCAAATGAGATGGAAAAATCAAAGAAAGCATATTGTCAAATTGCTAGATAAGAGGGATCTTATAAGATTGTCATTACAATGGTACTTCCATTCAAAGACAACCAACCAGAAAGAGCTACCTAAAAAAGATTTTGATAGAAGAAGGCTACCTACGGAGAGCTATGATCGGAAAGGGCTACCTACGAAGGGTTATGAGTGGAGGGGCTAACCAATTAGGTGACTGAGTAAAGCACCGAATGTGGAGCCACCGTGATGATGAACTGTAGCGTGGAGCCACCATGATGTCAAATCGTAGTGTGAAGTAGCCAAAATGTCAACGGTGTCTTTATGCCATAACACCTATGTATGTAGCGCTATAGTTGTTGCCTAGCACTATGGTATTGGACTAGTGAGTCCAGAGAATGTGTTTAGAGATTGTTGAATGCTTATTGAATGATTTGTATTACTTCTACGGAAAGGGTTACCCTCGGGTAGTACAAGATAGGAAACCCGTAGTGTGGAGCCACCAGTATTTTGTATTGCTTCTACAGAAAGGGATACCTACGAGCGGTACTAGATAGGAAACATGTAGTGTATAGTTGCTGGTATTTTGTATTGCTTCCACAAAAATGGCTACCTATGGGCGGTACTAGATAGGAAACTATTATGTGGAGCCGCCAGTATTGTGTGTTACTTCTACAGAAAGGGCTACTTACAAGTAGTACTAGATAGGAAACTAGTAGTATGGAACTGCTATTATTTTGAGTTGCTTCTAGGGAAAGGGCTACCTGCGGGCTGTATTAGATAGGAAACTCATAGCGTGGAGCCACCAGAGAACTTGACAATGTGGATATCAGAGCCCATTTGCCAAAAGACCAGACTATGATTGCTCGAGGGACTGTATGTCTTGTGGTTTCAAATACTGACTAATCAGGACTGTGATTGATTGAGGGACTGTATGTCCTACGGCTGTCAAATATGCACTCATTAATTGTTGATCGATGATTTGTTTTGCATGCAATAGAAGCATTACGTATAAAAGAGATATATTGAATAATGACTTGTGTCGCATGCTTATTGAGGTTGCACATGAAAGGGATAGACTGAGTGTCTAGAATGATTCCCCGAGGTATAAATATTCAAAATTTTGAGGACAAAATTTATTGAATGGGGGGAGAATTGTAATACCCTGAATTATAGGCCTAGAGACTGTTAGATTCCATATATTTTGATGATAACAAAGACTAGAATGATCTGCAAAAAGTGTTTGATAATAAATAAAAGAATTTTGAATAAAGGAATAAAGTATACGGTAACATACAAAGTCATCACTCGAGTGGCCATTGGTGCTATCTCATGTTCAGTTCTTTCTAGTTATATAGATATTTGAGACTCTTGTGGTTGCAATACAGTTCTACTGTTACACCATACAAGTAATGCCGTCATATCTTCAACTCAAACACAATCATCGCAAGCTCCATATCATGAGTGGGATAATTCAATTCATGCAGTTTTAGCTGTCGGGAGGTATAGGCCGTAATATGCCAATTTTTGATTAAGGGTTAATCATGATTATTGTGGATAATTATGCATTAAATTGGAATTATTATATATTTTATAGCAATATTAATTAATATGTCATAATTGTTGGCAATTTGGAAAATGGGACTATTGGCCATAAATTGGTAATTAATGGGGGGAATTAATTACTAACCAAGAGAAAATGATGTGTGAAATTAAATAGCTAATGGAGGGATTAAAGTAGCTAATTGGGTGCTTTTTGTATGACAGCCAATGGGAGTAAGACATGTGGCAAGATTTGTATGTGTGTGAAGGGAGAAAAGTCAAAGGTGAATAAAGAAATATATTTTTCTCTCTCCTACCCTTGGTTTTCGTTGGAGAGGTATGGAGGGAGTATCACCATCATCATTGCATTCATCTCTCACACTGCATCTCTCCATCTCTCTCTCTCATTTTCTCTCTCTTGGTTCGGCCATTGTTGCTCAAGAAGGAAGAAGAGCTTGTGATTAAGGTAGGCAAATGGCCTCTATTGCTTAAATGCACTTCATTAATGTTGTTCCATGGGTGATAAGCTTTATTTTGATAGTTGTAGCTTGTCTATTGGCTGTGGTTTGTGATCACACGAAAATCTGGTTGTTGGATAATCAAAGAGTGTTTTTGGAGAAATTGAAGAGGTATGTGAAACCAATCTATTTATCTAAGTTTCATGCCATTTTGAAGTAGTTTGTAATTTCTGGAAATTTTGGCTTGAATCCGAAAATGAGTGCCACTGTTCATTTGGCATGTTTTTGGCATGAGAATGGTGTCTTGGAATAAGTTTAGGATAGATTGATTGATTGGTGATTGAAATGTGATGTTTGGATGAGATTGGTATTTTGTTGATTTAGTTGCCCAAAACCCAAAGCATGATAATGGAGTAGGATTTTGATGATTTTGATGATCCTATTGAGTTTATTGGGTGTTTGTCTGTGGGAGTGGCTTTGGGTAAAGTTTTATGTCCATTGGGATCCATTGGGCAAGTGTTGGGTAAATGCCTTTGTTTTCTGCATTTTCTGATTCTGATAGAATCACTCGAGTGATTTGGGATTCACTCGAGTGAGGGATGAAGTTCCACTCGGGTGAGGATGAATATCACTCGAATACTGTGCATATATTCTGTTTTCTCTGCAGTTTTCTGTTGTGCTTTCTAGAAAATCCAAGAGTGTATAGTCTCACTTGCGAGTGAGGGATGAATATCACTTGAGTGAGCCTCCTCATGCTCGAGTGATTGGTGTATTTGACACCAAGGACTTACCTCTCGGGTTGTCACTCACAGTTATGGTGCAAGAGTGTGCCTTCTCACTCGTGGGTATAGGGTATTCACTCGAGTGAGCTGTGTTGTGCTCGAGTACAGTGAGCCATCTGAGCTACTGCTATTTCTCTTGTGCTCTCAAGTTCTCACTTTCTGGACTTCACTCGTAGGTGCTCGAGTGAGGCATTTGGCCTTCACTCGAATGAGGTCTAGTGTGCTCGAGTGATGTAGTCTCTGAAAAGTCCTTGTGCTTTCGGGTGTTCACTCGCTATCCTTCACTCTCTTGTACCCAAGTGCAAACCGTACCATTACTCGAGTGAGGTCTCCTTTGCTCGAGTATCCGTACAATTTCACTCGAGTAAGGCCATCTTCACTCGAGTGCCTCAGTAGAAAATGTCAGTTTGTGTTTCTAAAAAGGGGATCTTTGGGGATAGTCTTCTAACTCCTTAGGGCTATTGTTAGAGGTATTCTTGAGTACTAAAAGAGCAATAATGATAACCAATTAAGTGTTATAAAGATATTGAGAATTGGAATAGAGAAATAACTCTTCGTCCCTAATTATGATTCTAGGATACAATATTTGCCTGACGCGGGAGAGACCGGTGCCAAGGAACACCTGGAAGGACTCAGGTAGTGACTCTTCTCTCATATTGTGTATAATGTTTTGGTATGCATAACTTATCATTGAAATTTGTGAACTGTGTGTCATGGTCCATTACGGCGTGAGCACTTCAACGTGAGCCGTATAGGGATTGACACTGGCCATCGTAATCGACATGGATTTTTGTGTATCTGACCCGTGGGGCGGCGTTTGTGAATCCAGCCAGGGGTTGTGTGTTGATCTTGCCTGTATGGCTTGCTTTATGAAATGCTTTATATGAATCCCAGCTGTGGTGAAATATAATGTGTGGATTGTTGTGATGCAATGCAGCGTGAGCAAACGTAAAGGTGACATAAGTCATGCCTGCCTTTGCCGTTGTAACTGCCGTTGTAGTTGCTTTGTGTGGATAATGATTTCATTTCATGCCTTATTGTTGTACATACTATGATTGATTTGACACTACGGGAATTCTTTAGAATCTCACTCTCCAAAAAACCATGTTTTAGACAGGGCAGAAGGATTGAAGGGAAAGCGGGTGACAAGAGTAGTTAGAGCTCTGGTTTAGGAGTTCCTTTTTAGTTATTGGTTATCATGTAAATCATTTGGATATTTTTGGATCAATTGTATATGTATTGGGATAGATTGTATAGTTTTGTGTAATCCCCAAGATAAGGGAAAAGTATGTGGGCTTTGTGCCTTGGTATAAACCCTTATTTAATGAATGGAACCAGAGTGAGTCGGGAATTTACTTTGCACTCTGATATTTATAAATGGAATCCACCTGTACAAGCCATTATTATTTTGTATTGTGAATATGAGACTATTATGAATAAGTTTTAAAAAAGTTTTTGCAAATCCGATTTTGGGCAAAAGATTACCTTAATAAGTCCCAATTTGAAATATGGTCTCTAATTCTAACTTAATTATGTATTTAAGAATTTAATCTCGGCCTAAGGTGGGTAGGGGGTTACATAGGCCACCATGCATCCCTCCTACATGAGGACACACCCTAACCCCTGCTTACTCGCATCACTATACACAACATAAGTCAAGTCGGGGTTAGGTATAATCAACACTGGTGCCGTAGTTAATCTCTCATTCAGCTCAACAAAACTATTTTCATAATGTTCATCCCACTAATATGGTTGATCCTTCCTTATGAGCTTGGTCATCGGCAAGGAGATACGAGAGAAATTCTGAATGAATGTTCGGTAATAACCACTAAGACCCAGAAAACCGCGTATCTTAGCAATAGTTTCTGACCTCTTCCAGTTTAGTACTACTTCTACTTTACTGGAATCCAATGAGACCCCTTCTTGTGAGATAACATGGCCTAAGAATTTTACTTTCGGAAGCCAAAACTCCACTTACTCAACTTGGCATAGAGATGCTTTTCACGCAATATCCCCAGCACTATTCTTAAATGATGTTAATGGTCTTCCTTACTTTTGGAGTATATAAGAATGTCATTGATAAATGCCACCACTATTGATCTAGATATTTTTGAAAGACGTGATTCATATATTTCATGAATACCATAGGTGCATTAGTCAATCTAAAAGGCATCACCAGAAACTCACAGTGCCAATACCTTGTTCTGAAAGCAGCCTTTGGTACATCTTCTGTTTTCACACATAGCTGATGATAACCTAACCTTAGATTGATCTTTGAAAACACACACGAACCAAACAGTTGATCTAGAAGATCGTTGATTCTTGGGAGAGGATACTTATTCTTGACCATAATCTTATTTAGTTCTCGGCAGTCCATGCATAATCTCAGACTCCCTTCTTTCTTCTTGACAAACAATACTGGAGCTCCCCACGGTGAAACACTAGGTCTAATGAACCCTTTTTCAAGTAAGTCTTCAATCTGCTTTTTTAACTTCGCCATTTCATTTAAGGCTATTCTGTATGGGGCCTTTGATATAGAACCAGCTCCAGGCACAATTTTAATTGGGAATTGTGTAACCCCCCTCACCGTAATTATATCTGGACTATGAAATTTAAGTGAAATAGAGACCAATAAGATAAAGTAATAATTACAATCCCTTATCTAAGAGATAGGGTTTCCTGAAAAACGGTTCAGAATCATAATTCATCCTGGTCTTACATTCACATTCGAATATAATTACTTGAGAAACCAAATCACATTAATAAACATCAGAGTGCATAACTAAAATCTTGGCGAACCCCGGGTTACTTGCATATATACAATATGGGTTTAAATTCCCAAAATGGGGATTACATATCTAAAATTTAACTTTTACATCTCAGGTACAAATGGTAATCCCAAACCAAAATAGATAACCAATAACCACTAAAGTATCAGAGTAATCCTAACTACTCCTGGTTGTATCCTTCCCTTTCGAGCCACTCGCCCTGTCTGAAAAAGTTAGTCATTTAGAAAGAGTGAGATTCTAAAGAATCCCAGTAGTAACAAATCACTCATACAATATATAAACACAAGGAATGTAATGTATCATGTTCACCAGCATCATCAGCAACACAATGATCCATGGCTCGTGCCATAGACGACAGCACTCACAGCTGTATCACAATGCACTATACCCGCTTGCGCGATAATCACAATGACAGCTTTCGCTGCAAACACTATGCCCGCTTGCGCGGTAATCACAATGACAGCTTTCGCTGCAAACACTACGCCCGCTTGCGCGGTAATCACAATGACAGCTTTCGCTGCAAACACTATGCCCACTCACGCGGTAATCTCTATGACAGTAGCATCACAAAACACAAGGTATCTCAATGCACAACGTATCACAAGGCACAATGCTCAACAATGCACAAAGCTCTACAAGGCACAATGCTCCACAATGTATCTCAATGCATCTCAAAGCAGCAACAGCAAACAATGCATGATAGGCAAACATACAATACATTTACACAAAGTATAAGAGAGGAGTCACTACCTGAATCTTTCCTGACGTTCTTTGGCACAGTGGGCTCACTCGTCTGGCAAATATCAAATCCTATACCAAATTAGGGACAACCATCAATCTCTTTCCTAAACACTTATTCCATAATACTCTAAGCTGGTTATCATTTAAGACTCTTTAGGTGGCTAATAGAGGCCTAAACATATGCCTAAAGGGTTAAAAGAAACTACCCTAAAGACCCCTTCTTTGAAGGCAAAACACATATTTTTGGCTGGCTCACTCGAGTGAAGATGACCTCACTCAAGTAATGAGACACTCGTACTCAAGTGAGAACAGTTCTCACTCGCGAGTGTTTGACAGTGAGCAACCATCATGGCCAGAAAGTGCTCACCGCACTCGAGCACAAAGCTTTGCACTCCGGTGATGACTCCAAATATGCTCGAGTCCCCGAAAGTGCAACACAACGAGTGACAACCCGAGAGCACAATAATCACTAGAGGGACAAGATCACTCAAGCATACC
This sequence comes from Inga laurina, assembly GCA_963855925.1. NCBI lineage: Eukaryota > Viridiplantae > Streptophyta > Magnoliopsida > Fabales > Fabaceae > Inga > Inga laurina. Next base: position 5,261,150 of record OY979713.1, read on the forward strand.
CCCAGTGCTCGGGTGAGACGGCAATAGTGGCGAGTGTCAGAGCATACTCTTGACAAATGACCAGCGAGTAAGAACCCGAGAGTAACCCTAACCTTAGACTCACACCATCACTCAAGCAATCCCTTGCTCACTCGAATGACTACTAACTTCACTCGCGGTTACAGAAGTGTACTCGAGCTCCACTCATAGAACCCAAGCCAAACTCAAAGCAGAAAACGGAAAATATACGCAGCACTTGAGCATGATCTTCCCTCACTCAAGTGTTGCGCATCAGAGACCAGAAACGCAGCAAATGCCAAAAAATACCAGATTGGTCAAAATTGCTCCCAATGGTTCCCAAACCTCACACAAAGCTCCTTTCCACTTAAAATGACCTAAGGAACACATTGGTAACCTCCAAAACACTCCAAAACCCTTTCTACTACAATTTATGCCTTTGGGTCTCTATGACACACAATATCCCAATCCCATTCAACTTAAATCCAAACTTCCAAACTATATCCAATACTCAAATGACTTCACAATAGACTATTTCCAACATCAATCACAATGAAATGCATATATTCCAAAATAGGCATAAACTAGGGCAGATTTCCAGATTTTCACAAACTTGTCCAAAAATCACAAACAATATATCAAAATGCACTAAAGGCTTACCTCTTCACTTTGCCAAATCCAAAACCTTGATTCTCAAACTTTCAATTTCGACCAACACACAAATCACCACCTTTCAAGATTCTGAAATCACCAAGTTGAAGATCTCAATGAGATGCACAACATTATAGAAGAGGATTTGAGCATAAGAGATCGATACTCACCAAAGATTCAAGCTTTCTCTTTCTCTTTCTTGCCTCAAAATCGTCGAAAACAGTGGAGAGAAGAGAGAGATGAGGAGATGAAAATGATGATGATGTTTCTCTTCCCATGTGCCCATGCTCCACCGAAAAGAGAGAGAAGAGAAAGGAAAAAGTGGACTTTTGTCCTTTAGCATGATCCCATGGTCCGCTTTAAGCCACATGTCACCATCCTATACAGTCCTCCATGAGCTCACACAACCGCAAAGCATAGGATTCTGACCCATAAACAATGAATCTCAACCCTTGATCTTAAATACCACACACATTTATACCAAATCCACATCACATTGATCCCAAAAGTGATTAATTACACACTTACAATTAATCTCAAAGTCATTAGCCCTAAATCCCAAATTGGGATATTACAAACTGCCCTTCCCTTTTCAAAGGCAATCAGCTAAGATCATCCAGAAATACCTCTAGGAACTCTCTTACCACGGGTATACTTTCCAGAGTTTCTTCTGTCTCTCCCTATACGGAAAAAAATGCCATATACCCCTGGTACCCCTTCTCCAGACATTTCTCATCTTTTTCCGTTCAGAGGAATTCAATTTAGCATTTGATTATCACCATTCTGGCGGAGTAGGGAGTAGGATATACTATTATCTTGTCCCCATAATCCAACAGCACATTATTTGCTATCAACCAATCAAAAACCAATATGACTTCTAATTGATAAAGCGGTGGACAAATCGAATCAACAATAGACTCATGCCCCTTAACGGTTATCACACAATTTAAACAAGCCTCGACTGTTACAGCCTTGACATCTATTGTCGTCAACACAACCAAATCAAATGACAGCTATGAACATACAATCCCAAGCGCTTTACACAGTCATAGGCAATGAAGGAATGACTTACACCCGAGTCAAATAAAGCTTGCAGCAAACTACCATTGAGAAGAATTTTACTTTGAATCAGTTCGGGGGACTTCCGGGCATCCTCGTGTGTCATGGCGAATACCATACCCTAATTCTTAGGTCTTTTCTCTGCCTATGGCTGCTTGCATTCACTAGAAATATATTTGGCCTATTTGTAGTTATAACAGATCACTTGCCCCTGACATGCTCTACCATAATGTGCCCTACCATAGTAAAGACATATCCATACCACTGGAGATTTCTAAGGTTCGCAGCTTTCGGATTGATAGCGCTTTTTATCACTACCCTTAGATGAGGAGAATCCTTAGCCCTTCCACTTCTGAGGAGTACTACCCTTGCTAGGTTCACCACGACCTCCACCCTTAGTTGGGTTCAACTTTCCCAAATTATTTTCTGTGATTCTACACTCCTCCACTGTAATACCCCAACTTTTGAGATTTGAGCTTAGAGAATAAGCCTGAAATTAGTGGATTGCTAAGCCCCAGTTTAGCAAGATCCTAAATTGTGATTAAGGGTTAATAAATCCAAAAGTGGATGTGGTTAGTGATAAATAACCCTTTTAGAGAATATGATGTGATTTGGCACTCGAATGTGATTCGTGTGTGTTGTGAGCAACGCCGAAACCCTATATTTGAGTTTAATTATGGATTAACATCCAAATTGACTTAGAATAGAGGGAAGAATTGAATGGGGTATTGTGATGGAAATGGTGTCATGTTGTGGTATTTAATCATTGGAATTGATTTAAATTGAATTGGACACATGTTTGGTATAAAAATGGGACCATTGGAAGCAAAGATGCAAAATCTGAAATTCTGTCTAGTGAAACTCTATTCTAGGCTGTCAGTTTGTGTGAACATTTTGAATGACCAAATGGTGTCTAAAAATTCTGAAAATTTCCAGTCTTAAAGTTCACATCCCAAGCTTCAAAATGGACCCATAATTTTTTCCATTTCGTTTTGTGAGCTAGGAGATATGACTGTCCAAAATTTGGGATGGAAATTGGACTCTGTTTTGGGTAGTGATGAATTTTATGTAATTCTGGAATTTTGTGGTGATTTTGGGTAATGGCCCATATTTTTCCTATAAATAGGACTAAATACCTTTCATTTTGCTTTAAGATCATCTCATTTTGATTTTTCTATAATTAGTTATGATGTTTCAAGGTTTGGGCAGAAAATCTGTCAGAAAATCCAAAAATGGGAATTATGACATCATCGAAATAAAAGATGACATTAGCATGTAATTAAATATTTTCTCATCATCTTCAGCTCTCATTTCTGACATGCTGAACCACTGAAACTAGTGAGAGAAAGTTAAGAGCTCATAGAGAGAAAAAGAGGAGAAATCTCACAAGGTAAGCCGATTTCTCCGACGATCTAGCTTCTGACGCATATAACCTTACTCCTAAGCTTCTCTTTCATAATCTTTAAGGTGTTGGAAGCTCAATTTTTATGGTTAAGAAGGGCAAGGGTTTCAGCCACTCTTGAGAAAAGCTAGTGGGAGCTTGAGGTAACTTCTAAACTTTTGTGTATTGACTATTCTGTCTACTATGGACAATTTAATCGGTGAAATTTCGTCAGATTGTCATTGGTTTCAAAAATGGAAAATGGGTGTGTGGGGCTGTTATGCTGCCCAAATTGGTACTAAATGGTAGTTGTAATCTAATGGAATAGTCAATAAAGTGGTTAGGAGTAGAAAGGAACGCGTTTACGGAGCCGAAATCGAAAAACCCCAATTTTTCCCGAAATACTTGAGAATTTCGGCCAACTCTAGAAATAGGTCTTAGATTTGTATATTTAATCTAATGGAATAGTCAATAAAGCTATGTTTCAATATATGCTATGGCCATATGTGTATCGTTTGAAGCATTGAGCTTATAGATTTGTCATTGTATGTGTGCATGAGTTATGTGATGCAAGCATATCATACATTAAACACTTATCTTGCCTGCATATTGATAATGTTTCCCTACTAAGATTCTCTCAAATCTCACCCTCCCTTACCAACAATTTAGAAAGGGCAAGTGGCTCGTGGAGGGAGCGGCTAGTGTTAGATCTCATGTTTTGATGATAACAAAAGAGTGGTATGAAAAAGAATTGATTAATAAATAAGTTTGAACAAAGTAATAACAGGGATAAGCATAACTTGAAGTAAGCATTGGAGTAAGGAAGAAAGACCAAGAGAAAAAGCTGAGAAACTTGATCAGAAGCAAGTTTTCTAAGGCATTACTCGAGTAGGTACTCGAGTAATGAGACAAAACTTGAAGTAACCAGAAGCACCTTCCAGTAACCTGCCAACGTTACTCGAGTAGGTACTCAAGTAATAGTGTAAGTATTTTCAAGTTGCTCTCGGCCTGCCAATGTTACTCGAGTAGTTACTCGAGTAACCAGGTAAAAACTTGGAGTTGCTCTCAGCCTGCCAATGTTACTCGAGGAGCTCCTCGAGTAACCATGTGAAAACCTTCCAGTTGCTCTCGGCCTGCCAATGATACTCTAGTAAGTACTCGAGTAACTCTGTTTCTGAAATGTGTTGCTCTCGGCACTTTGTACCACTGCCAATGTTACTCGAGTAGGTACTCGAGTAACATACTAAAGTAAGTAAAAACTTGAAGGTAGTACTCGATTAACTTGATTTCTTTTTATCTCATTTTCCTCGAGTCATTCCTCTAGTATACAAATATTTAATGTTCTATTTTAAGTGGATTACTCGAGTAGGAACTCGAGTAAGCTTTGTTATGTTTGAAGGAAAACTTCAAGTCGTTACCCGAGGAAGTGTTGTACAAAAAGTAAGTTTACTCGAGTAGGTACTCGAGTAACAAGGTAATCAGATTTGAACTGCTCTCGGCCTTGAAATCCTGCCAACATTACTGGATTAGAGCATCGAGTAATCAAAAGTTATTTGAAGGTTTACTCGAGTTGGTACCCGAGTAACCTATGAAGTTGTGAAGCATTACTCGAGTAGGTACCCGAGTCAATAACTATTTCCAAAGGTTTGAGATTTAGTTTATTCCATGCACTACCCGAGTAATCTTGTATTTGTTCATTGACTTGAAGTTAATCGAAGATTTCCCGATGATACTCGAGTAAGTACTCGAGTAACCTTCAAGTGATACTCGAGTAAGCAAACCCAGAACATTAGAAATCATGCAAACGTTCATTAATTTGTTTTCTATATGATTAACCTTTCATTGTATTAGTATTTCTAGCAAATTTACAGATAAACAATGAAGAAATCATATCAAGTGAGAGAAGTCAAATGAAACGTTCAAATGCCAACCACCGCCAACGGATATTTTTCAAAAACTGGAAAAGTCAATAGTGGCTGCGCACTCTCCAACGGACAAGAAGAAAATGTTCCAACGGTCATCACCAACATATCTATATATATGGGAACATCCAAACAGAGAAGAAAAGAAGAAGAACACACACAAACGTATCATCAAGTTCATTACTCTGTTTTATGTGAAAATTATATTTCTATGCTTCAGTGATTCATATTCACTCTGTAAGAGAGATATTTCATTCAAACTCAATATTTGTTATTGAGGTAACTTAAGGTTGTGGAACCTTGAGTTGGGATTGGATTACAACTTGTAAGGGGGAGCGAGTGTCCAGGTGTAGGAACTGGCTTGTACTGAGGTGCCAAGAACCCACCGAATCTTAGAAGTTATAGTGAAACTCTCAGAGAAGCTCTGAGGACTGGACATAGGTCAAAGTGGTTGTAGCCGAACCAGTATAACTCCCGGTGTGCACTTTGGTGATATTTCTCCTTACTCTTTTTTGTTTTAATTTCAACGTCAAATTTTATATTTGCAACGAAATTTTTAAGATCACCCAATTCACCCCCCTCTTGGGTGAAACGTTTGCTCTAACATTTGGTATCAGAGCATAGGTCTTCTTGTGAAGGTATAACAACCTAAGAAGGATCCAATGGCAAGCATGGGTGAAGGAATTCTTCCCGACGATGCATCCATCACTAGACCTCCAGGTTTCAGTGGCGAACACTTTTCTTTCTAGAAAGCAAAGTTCAGAGTATTCGTAATGGCTACTGAATATGGGCTATGGGATGTGATTGAGAGTGGAAACTATCAACCTACAAAGACTGTAGATTCTCAGAAAATTCCTAAGACGCCAGTGGAATATGATGAGAATGACAAGAAACTTATCACTCTCAATAGCAAGGCAATTCTGATGTTACAAAGTGCCTTAAGTCAAAGTGAGTATTTCAGAATTTGCACACTTCCAACAGCAAAGGAAATGTGGGAAGCTCTGGAAATAGCTCATGAAGGAACTTCAGGAATAAAGGAGAATCGGATCAACACCTTGGTCACTGAATTCGATTTACTTCGAATGAAATCAGGTGAATCAATATCTGAATTTGAACTTAGATATACTCATCTTGTTAATCAACTTGCAGCTCTTGGGAAAGTCTATGATCAGCATACCCAAGTACGAAAGATTCTAAATATTCTTTCTAAAGAATGGGAGGCCAAAGTCATTGCGATAGAAGAAGCAAAAGGAGAATCTATGAGATTAGTTGCTTCTCTATTTGGAAGTCTTTCTGAATATGAAAGCAAACTAAAGTTCAAACGAGAACTAGATGACATTGGTGACAAGAAAAAGAAAGGTCTTGCACTAAAGGTAAAAGAAGAGAATCAAGATGAGGATGAGGAGTTTGACGATGATGAAATGGGCCTAATCATAAAACGATTCAGAAAGTTCTACAAGAAAGGACAAGGATTCAAACACTTTAAAAAAGGTGGAACTAGCAGCAAAGATCATATCATTTGCTACGAATGTGGAAAACCAGGACATATCAAATCAGAATGTCCAGAACTGAATCAAAAGAGCAAAGAAAAGAGAAAAGGAAAATTCTTCAACAAAAAGAAGGCCTTTGTATCTGCTATATGGGGTGATAGCTCCTCTGACGAAGAAAGCGATGAGGAAGAAGTAGCTAACATATGTCTTGTTGCTCAAGAAGAAACCGAAGAAGAGGTAAATTATTCTGAACCTACCTATGATGAATTACTTTCCGAATATAATGCTTTACATTCTGAATTCATCAAAGTAGTTAAAGAATTGGTTGTTTTCAAAAAGAAAAACAAAGCTCTTGAATTTGAAATTAAAGAACGTTCAGAAAAGGATTGTGAAAATTGTTCTTCTTTGAAAAAGAAAAACAACGATCTCACAAAAACTCTTGAAAAATTTACACAAGGAAGTGAGATGTTAAATGTTATTTTAAAAGCTCAACGATTTGTAAATGATCGATCTGGAATTGGATATGATCCAAAATCAGATAGAAGAAAAGGTAGAAAGAAAGCAGGAGGTAAGTCTTACTTGAATTATTTCCAGCATTCTGTGCATACATCAAATCCTTTTGCATTTTGTAACTACTGTAATAGAAAGGGACATTATACTTCTTCATGCATTCATAACAAGAAAGGAACAATAGGAACCTACAAATGGGTACCTAAAGGTTTATATATTCAGAAAATTATTTGTACTAACCCAAAAGGACCCAAAAAGATGTGGGTTGTAATATCCCAACTTTTGATTATGGGTTAATCATGATTATTATGGATAATTATGAATTTAATTGGGATTATTATGTGTTTTATGGCACTATTAAATTAATATGTCATAATTATTGAAAATTGGAAGAATGGAATTATTGGCCATGAGTTGGTAATTATGGGAGAAATTAATTACTAACTAAGAGAAAATGAGATGTGTGATTAAAATGGCTATTGGGAGAGATTAGGTAGGTTAATTTGTGACTTATTTGGGGAGAGCCAATGGTAGTGTGACAAGTGGCAAAGAGTGGGTATGGGAGAAGTCAAATGGGATTATTAAATTCTATTTTCTCTCTCACACTCCACCTCTCCTCCTTCTCTCTCTCGTGCTCCCTCCCTCATTTCCCTCATCTCATCTCTCTCTCTCTTTCTAAAATTCTGGGCGCCATTGTTGACAGAAAAAGGAAGAGAAGAAAGCTTGAAAAAGGTAAGGAAAATGGTCTCTATTGCTCAAACTCCCTTCACAAATGTTGATCCTTGAGTAATGGGCTTCATTTTGGTGTGTGTAGTTTGGTCATTTGGTTGTGATTTGTGCCACACGAAAATTTATTGTTGGAGAATCAAGACCTCTCTTTGGAGAAGTTGATAAGGTGAGTGAGACCTATCTTTCTATCTAAGTTTCATACCATTTGAAATACTTTGAATTTTCTGGAATTTTGGGGCCATTTTCGAAAATGAAGGCCATTAGGAGTTTGGTATGTGTTTGGTATGAAATTTGTATGTTTGGAATGCATCTTGGATAGATAGAATTTATTTGGGTTTGAAATTGCTAAGTTTGGAGATTTTGGGAGTTTAGTGTGTAATGATACCCAAAACCAAAACATGATAATGGAATAGGATTTTGGTGATTTTGGCATTCCCATTGAATTCCTTGAGTGATTTTGTGTGGGAATGAGCTTGGTTATTGATTTTGGATTCATTTGGATCACTTTGGAAAATTTGGAAAGTTGTCTAGTTTGAGCTCTGTTTTGCACAGTCTGCTTGCATGAGCGTTTTGAGTGACCAAATGGTATTGGAAAATTGTGAAACTTTCCAGTCTTAAAGTTCACTTCCCAAGCTTCAAAATGAGCATATATTTGGTGTCATTTCGTTAAGAATTCTGTGAGATATAGTTGTCCAAAGTTTGGGATGAAAACAGAACTCTGTTTTGGAGTAGTGTTTAGTTTTTGGAGATTCTGTATTTGTGTAGTGATTCTAAGTGATGGGCTATATTTTTCCTTGAAAGAGGACTCATATACCTTTCATTTGGCTTTGGAATCACTTCGTTTCGATTTTTCTAGAATTAGTTATGGTTTTTCGAAGTTCAGCCCAGAATCAGAAACTTCTGGGCCGCGGCCCAAGAGTGGTGGACCGCGGCCCAAACCTTTCTGGCCTGTTCTGGGCCGCGGCCCAAGAGTGGTGGGCCGCAACCCAAGACTTTCTGACCTGTTTTGGGCCGCGGCCCAAGGATGGGTGGGCCGGGGCCCAACCCTGTGTTTTGGCACTTTGTGTTATCGAAAGGGGATCTTTAACCTATTGTTTCCCAACCTTTTAGGGCTTTTATTAGAGGCATTTGGGGCCTCTAAAGAGTCAATTATGATAACCAAAATTAAGTATTTCAAGTTAATTAAGTCTTGGAATAGAATGTAACCCTTCGTCCCTAATTATGAATATAGGATTTGATATTTGCCTTCCTCGGGAGAGACCGGCGCTAGGACACGCACGGAAGGATCAAGGTAGTGACTTTTCTCTCATATCTTGTATGATGTCTTGGCATGCATATCTTATCGTTAAAGTTGTGAAATGTGTGCCATGGTCCATTACGGCGTGAGCAGGTCCGCGTGAGCCGTGTAGGGATTGACAGTGGTCATCTCTAGGTCGGCCGCTGAACTGCCGTCGTAATCGACATGGATCTTTGTGAATCCGACCCGTGGGGGCGGCGTTTGTGAAACCAGCCGTAGGCTGTGTGTGTGTATCTTGCCTATGTGGCTTGTGATTATGATATGCTTTATATGGATCCCAGCTGTGGTGAATTATACTGTGTTGATTGTTGTGATGCAATACAGCGTGAGCAATTCAGCGTGAGCAATCGTAAGGGATGACATGTGTCATACTAACCATTGCCGCTGCAACTGCCGTTGTAGTTGCTTGTGTGGATGATGATTTGATTACATGCATTATTGTTGTACATTATATGATTGACTTGTTACTACGGGGATTCCTTAGAATCTCACTCTCCCAAAAACCATGTTTTAGACAGGGCAGAAGGATCAAAAGGCAAGCGGGCGACGAAGAGTAGTTAGAACTCCAGTTAGGAGTATATTTTGGAATTATTGGTTATCATATGTGTATATCGTTTGGGATAATGTTGGGGAACAATTGTATATTTTGGAATTGTATATAGTGGATTTTGTGTAATCCCCAAGTTAAGGGTATTGAATTATGGCTTTGTGCCTTGTAAATCCCTTATCTAATGAATGGAACCCGAGTGAGTCGGGAATTTATGTGCACTCTGATATTTGTAAATGGAATCCACCTGTTCAGGCCAGTATTATTTTGTATTGAGAACTGGAGACCATTGTGAATAGGTTTTGAAAAATGTTTTTGCAAATCCGATTTTTGGCAAAAGAGTATCTTATTAAGTCCCAGTTTCATTATGGTCTCTAATTACAACTTAATTATGAGCTTAAGAACTTAATCTCGGCCTAAGGTGGGAAGGGGGTTACATTTGTGGTATCAGAGCTGTAGTTCCTGGCAAGGTGAGCATTTGCTAGGATAGCTCCTTAGTTGACCTTAATCCTTTGAGTTTAGGGTAGCTTAATGATTGATAAGTGCTTGTTGCATATACACATGGGTATTCTTGCTAATGATGGCTTGAGATAAATTATATGGATTATGTGTATACATTTGGCTAAGGTACTGACGTGGTGAATCATTTGTAGTGATAAAGACAAAATGGTTCGCCCTCTTACTAGAGTCAGGCAACAGGACCCAGAAGTGGAGGAACTTAATGATAATCCTCCCGACCCAATGCGAGAAATGATGGATCTCGTGCGGGAACAAAGGGATATGATCCGTGAGCTAAGAGAAGAACTCAGAGAGGAAAGGGCCAAGCGAAATGAGGAAAGGGCCCAGTCGACTCGTGAGGAGACTCAAGCAGAGACTCATCATGAGGAGACAGCTGAGGGGTCCAATCGGTCCCATGAATCCCTACATCACTCGGTGCCCAATCAAGAGTCTCAAGGGGTACTGGTTCATGAGGGAAGAGGCTTACAATACTGGGTCTCTGAGTTTTGCAAGCATATGCCTCCAGTGTTCAGGGGGAGGTTTGAGCCCCAAGTTGCTGAAGATTGGTTGACTCGCCTAGAGAAGATCTTTGAGGTCCTCGAGTGCTCTACGGAGGTAAAGGCGAAGCTAGCTGTGTATAAGCTAGAGGGGGACGCCGACCGGTGGTGGCGGAATATCGCCATGTCACTTCGAAGCCGGAATGTGCCATTGACTTGGGAAGTGTTCCAAGAAAAATTTAATGAGAAGTACTTCCCCAAGTCCGTGAGGTTGGAGAAAGAGTCTGAGTTCTTGGCTATCAGACAGGGAGATACAGAGAGTTTTGATGAGTATCTTTCCCGTTTCGTCCGACTATCTCGGTACTCTACACATCTCCGAGAAAAGGATGATGAGGAGTGGAGCTCTGATATGCTTATCAGGGGCTTGAGGCGAGAACTGAAGAAGAGATTAGCCTCTCACCTGTTTACTGACTTCAACAAGGCGGTGGAGCAGTGTAGGATTGTTGAGAACAATCTAAGGGATTGGTACCCAGCTAAGGGTAAAGACAGTCGCAGTGAGCCTAGTAAAGCTAACACTTCCCAGAAGCGTAAGGGACAAGGATCCTCATATGGGGGTGGTAACAAGAAGCCCTATCAACCTGGGGGTCGTAGTGACCAGAAACCTCCAGCGGGACCGATGTGCAACCAGTGCAGAAAGTACCATCCGGGAAGAACTTGTGCTGGGGAGGTGATTTGCTTCAACTGTAAGCAAGTGGGTCATGTATCTTTTAAGTGCCCACGACAGCCGACAGAGCAAAGGCCCAGGAATCAGGGTCGAGTGTTCGCGATGACACATGAGGAAGCCCGGAAGTCGCCTGAATTGATCCAAGGTAAAATTCTTCTTGGTGATAATGAGTTAGATACTTTGTTTGACTCGGGTGCAAGTCATTCGTTCATAGCTTATGACTGTGTAAAGCGCCTGGGATTGCATGTTCATAGACTACCATTTGATTTGGTCGTGTCGACGCCAATGGGTGTCAAGGCCGTGGCGGCCGAAGCCTGTTTAAATTGTGTGATAGTTGTTGAGGGTCATGAGTCTACAGTTGATTTGATCTGTTTGCCACTTCAACAACTAGAAGTTATTTTGGGCTTTGACTGGTTGACAGCAAATGATGTACTGCTTGATTGTGGTAATAAAAGGATCACTTTCCGTAGTGCACAGCGGGATAGCAATGTAAATGCCAGTTTGAATTTACTTTCAACGGCTAAAGCTGAGAGATATCTTGAGAAGGGATGTCAAGGGTATATGGTGTTCTTCTCTGTTCAGGGAGAGTCAAGTGAAGCTATAGAGAACATACCTGTGGTAAATGAATTCCCTGAGGTATTTTCAGACGATCTTAGTAGATTGCCTCCAGAAAGGGAAGTGGAATTTCCAATTGAGATTGTGCCTGGAGCTGGTTCGATATCGAAAGCCCCATATCGTATGGCCCCAAATGAAATGGCAGAGTTGAAGAAGCAAATTGAAGAATTGCTTGAAAAAGGATTCATCCGACCCAGTGTATCGCCGTGGGGAGCTCCAGTGTTATTTGTGAAAAAGAAAGATGGAAGCTTGAGGCTTTGTATTGATTATCGAGAACTTAACAAGGTAACTGTTAAGAATAAGTATCCACTCCCAAGGATTGATGACCTGTTAGATCAATTGTCTGGCTCGTGCATATTCTCCAAGATTGATCTAAGGTCGGGGTATCATCAGTTGCGTGTGAAGGCGGCGGATGTTCCGAAGACTGCTTTCCGAACGAGATATGGGCACTATGAGTTCCTTGTCATGCCCTTTGGGTTGACGAATGCACCGGCGGTATTCATGGATTATATGAATCGCATCTTCCGACAGTATCTTGACCAGTTTGTGGTTGTGTTTATTGACGACATCTTGATCTATTCCAAGAGTAGGGAGGATCATGAGCAACACTTGAGAATCGTGTTGAGAATTCTACGAGAAAAGCAACTCTATGCCAAGCTGAGCAAATGTGAGTTTTGGCTTACGGAAGTAAAGTTCCTTGGCCATGTGATCTCTCGAGACGGGGTATCAGTGGATCCCAGTAAGGTGGAAGCAGTACTTGATTGGAAAAGACCAGAAACTGTTTCTGAGATTCGCAGCTTTCTGGGTCTTGCTGGTTATTACCGGAGGTTCATTCAGAACTTCTCGCGTATTGCATTGCCGATGACCAAGCTCACGAGGAAGGATCAACCGTTTTTGTGGGATGAACGTTGTGAGCGGAGTTTCACTGAGCTGAAGGAGAGATTGACTACGGCACCAGTGTTGATTATACCTGATCCCAGTGAGGCTTACGTCGTGTACAGTGATGCGAGTAAGCAGGGGTTAGGGTGTGTCCTGATGCAGCAGGGACGTGTGGTGGCCTATGCCTCTCGACAGCTGAAACCGCATGAGATGAACTACCCCACTCATGATCTGGAGCTTGCGGCAATTGTGTTTGCATTGAAAATTTGGCGTCATTACCTGTACGGTGTGACTGTGGAATTGTACTGCGACCACAAAAGTCTCAAATATCTGTATGATCAGAAAGAGTTGAATATGAGACAGCGTCGGTGGATGGAGTTGCTGAAAGATTACAACCTGGAGATCAAATATCATCCGGGTAAGGCTAATGTCGTCGCAGATGCTTTGAGTCGGAAGGCGGTGCTAGTGGCAACAATGATGATCCAGGAATGGAAACTGATAGAGGATTTTCGGGATTTGAACCTCTCGAAGGGTATTCTATGTGCCAGTTATGGTGTGGTCCAAGGGGAGAATGACCTGAGGACTGAAATTGAAGAGGCTCAGATGCATGATGAGCTAGCCCAGTCGATCCGAGCTAAGATTGAGCGAGGGGAGACTCGAGACTATGACTTGTCACCAAGTGGATTGGTGCGTTATCAGAAGAGAATCTATGTACCACTGAAGGCGGAGTTGAGGTTGAGAATTCTTGATGAGGCTCATAAGAGTCAATATACTCTTCACCCCGGTATGACCAAGATGTATCACAACTTGAAGTCTATGTATTGGTGGCCAGGGTTGAAGAGTGATGTGACAAAGTATGTGGCGCGGTGTCTTACCTGTCAAAAGGTGAAGATTGAACACCAGAGACCGCCAGGTTTGCTTCAGAATCCAGAAATTCCAGAATGGAAGTGGGAGAGTGTGACTATGGATCTAGTGGTGGGTTTGCCCAAGATCAAGAACTATGATGCGATCTGGGTGATTGTTGATCGACTCACGAAGTCTGCGCACTTCATACCTATCAACGCTAGCTATTCTCCTGATAGGCTGGCTGAGATTTATATCAAGGAGATTGTGAGACTCCATGGTACACCGAAGAATATAATCTCCGATAGAGATCCTCGGTTTACTTCGAGATTCTGGAAGGCTTTACATGAAGCTATGGGTACTCAATTGAGGTTTAGCACGGCCTATCATCCTCAGACAGATGGACAGTCAGAGAGGACTATCCAGACTTTAGAAGATATGTTGAGAGCGTGTGTCCTAGACTTCAAAGGAAAGTGGGACTACTATCTTCCATTGGCTGAGTTTGCTTATAACAACAGTTACCATGCGAGCATTCAAATGGCTCCGTATGAAGCACTGTATGGGAGAAAGTGCCAGTCACCGTTGTGCTGGTCAGAGTTGTCTGAGAGGAAGTTATATGGGCCGGATCTTGTTGACCAAACCGCTGAGCAGATCCGAGTTATCAGGAAGAGGCTCCTTACAGCACAGAGTCGTCAGAAGAGCTATGCTGATAAGAGGAGAAGACCTCTTGAGTTTGAAGTAGGGGATCATGTTTTCTTGAGAGTGTCTCCGGTCACAGGCATCGGGAGAGCGATCAAGCGGAAGAAGCTGAGTCCGAGATACATTGGTCCATTTGAGATTCTAGCACGAATCGGACCTGTAGCATATCGGATAGCCCTACCCCCGAGTTTGAGTAGATTGCATGATGTGTTTCATGTCTCGCAGCTCAAGAAGTACCAACCAGACCCTGAGCATATCATTGAGTATGAAGAAGTGGAATTGCAAGATAACTTCACTTATGCGGTAGAGCCAGAGCGTATCATTGATAGAGAAGAGCGGCAGCTCAGGCACCGAAGCTTACCGTTCGTGAAGGTGATCTGGAAGGGAATGTCTCCAAGGGAAGCCACTTGGGAGGCGGAAGCGGACATGAGGAAAAGATTCCCTGATTTTATGCCCCATGATGTGTAAGAAATTTCGAGGGCGAAATTTATTGAACGGGGGGAGAATTGTAATATCCCAACTTTTGATTATGGGTTAATCATGATTATTATGGATAATTATGAATTTAATTGGGATTATTATGTGTTTTATGGCACTATTAAATTAATGTCATAATTATTGAAAATTGGAAGAATGGAATTATTGGCCATGAGTTGGTAATTATGGGAGAAATTAATTACTAACTAAGAGAAAATGAGATGTGTGATTAAAATGGCTATTGGGAGAGATTAGGTAGGTTAATTTGTGACTTATTTGGGGAGAGCCAATGGTAGTGTGACAAGTGGCAAAGAGTGGGTATGGGAGAAGTCAAATGGGATTATTAAATTCTATTTTCTCTCTCACACTCCACCTCTCCTCCTTCTCTCTCTCGTGCTCCCTCCCTCATTTCCCTCATCTCATCTCTCTCTCTCTTTCTAAAATTCTGGGCGCCATTGTTGACAGAAAAAGGAAGAGAAGAAAGCTTGAAAAAGGTAAGGAAAATGGTCTCTATTGCTCAAACTCCCTTCACAAATGTTGATCCTTGAGTAATGGGCTTCATTTTGGTGTGTGTAGTTTGGTCATTTGGTTGTGATTTGTGCCACACGAAAATTTATTGTTGGAGAATCAAGACCTCTCTTTGGAGAAGTTGATAAGGTGAGTGAGACCTATCTTTCTATCTAAGTTTCATACCATTTGAAATACTTTGAATTTTCTGGAATTTTGGGGCCATTTTCGAAAATGAAGGCCATTAGGAGTTTGGTATGTGTTTGGTATGAAATTTGTATGTTTGGAATGCATCTTGGATAGATAGAATTTATTTGGGTTTGAAATTGCTAAGTTTGGAGATTTTGGGAGTTTAGTGTGTAATGATACCCAAAACCAAAACATGATAATGGAATAGGATTTTGGTGATTTTGGCATTCCCATTGAATTCCTTGAGTGATTTTGTGTGGGAATGAGCTTGGTTATTGATTTTGGATTCATTTGGATCACTTTGGAAAATTTGGAAAGTTGTCTAGTTTGAGCTCTGTTTTGCACAGTCTGCTTGCATGAGCGTTTTGAGTGACCAAATGGTATTGGAAAATTGTGAAACTTTCCAGTCTTAAAGTTCACTTCCCAAGCTTCAAAATGAGCATATATTTGGTGTCATTTCGTTAAGAATTCTGTGAGATATAGTTGTCCAAAGTTTGGGATGAAAACAGAACTCTGTTTTGGAGTAGTGTTTAGTTTTTGGAGATTCTGTATTTGTGTAGTGATTCTAAGTGATGGGCTATATTTTTCCTTGAAAGAGGACTCATATACCTTTCATTTGGCTTTGGAATCACTTCGTTTCGATTTTTCTAGAATTAGTTATGGTTTTTCGAAGTTCAGCCCAGAATCAGAAACTTCTGGGCCGCGGCCCAAGAGTGGTGGACCGCGGCCCAAACCTTTCTGGCCTGTTCTGGGCCGCGGCCCAAGAGTGGTGGGCCGCAACCCAAGACTTTCTGACCTGTTTTGGGCCGCGGCCCAAGGATGGGTGGGCCGGGGCCCAACCCTGTGTTTTGGCACTTTGTGTTATCGAAAGGGGATCTTTAACCTATTGTTTCCCAACCTTTTAGGGCTTTTATTAGAGGCATTTGGGGCCTCTAAAGAGTCAATTATGATAACCAAAATTAAGTATTTCAAGTTAATTAAGTCTTGGAATAGAATGTAACCCTTCGTCCCTAATTATGAATATAGGATTTGATATTTGCCTTCCTCGGGAGAGACCGGCGCTAGGACACGCACGGAAGGATCAAGGTAGTGACTTTTCTCTCATATCTTGTATGATGTCTTGGCATGCATATCTTATCGTTAAAGTTGTGAAATGTGTGCCATGGTCCATTACGGCGTGAGCAGGTCCGCGTGAGCCGTGTAGGGATTGACAGTGGTCATCTCTAGGTCGGCCGCTGAACTGCCGTCGTAATCGACATGGATCTTTGTGAATCCGACCCGTGGGGGCGGCGTTTGTGAAACCAGCCGTAGGCTGTGTGTGTGTATCTTGCCTATGTGGCTTGTGATTATGATATGCTTTATATGGATCCCAGCTGTGGTGAATTATACTGTGTTGATTGTTGTGATGCAATACAGCGTGAGCAATTCAGCGTGAGCAATCGTAAGGGATGACATGTGTCATACTAACCATTGCCGCTGCAACTGCCGTTGTAGTTGCTTGTGTGGATGATGATTTGATTACATGCATTATTGTTGTACATTATATGATTGACTTGTTACTACGGGGATTCCTTAGAATCTCACTCTCCCAAAAACCATGTTTTAGACAGGGCAGAAGGATCAAAAGGCAAGCGGGCGACGAAGAGTAGTTAGAACTCCAGTTAGGAGTATATTTTGGAATTATTGGTTATCATATGTGTATATCGTTTGGGATAATGTTGGGGAACAATTGTATATTTTGGAATTGTATATAGTGGATTTTGTGTAATCCCCAAGTTAAGGGTATTGAATTATGGCTTTGTGCCTTGTAAATCCCTTATCTAATGAATGGAACCCGAGTGAGTCGGGAATTTATGTGCACTCTGATATTTGTAAATGGAATCCACCTGTTCAGACCAGTATTATTTTGTATTGAGAACTGGAGACCATTGTGAATAGGTTTTGAAAAATGTTTTTGCAAATCCGATTTTTGGCAAAAGAGTATCTTATTAAGTCCCAGTTTCATTATGGTCTCTAATTACAACTTAATTATGAGCTTAAGAACTTAATCTCGGCCTAAGGTGGGAAGGGGGTTACATGGGTACCTAAGACTTAGTAATTTGATAGCAGGTTTGTCTCAAAGCATCCAAAAATAGCAAGTGGTACATAGATAGTGGATGCTCTAGACATATGACTGGAGATTTCGAAAGTTTTACCACATTGCAACCTAAGGAAGGTGGAAAGGTAAAATTTGGAGGAAATCAATCTGGAAGGATCGCAGGAATTAGTGAAATCAAAAATGACAAAGGAATACAAGTCAAAGATGTATATTATGTTGAAGGCTTGTGTCATAATTTGCTGAGCGTAAGTCAAAGTGCAGATAACGACAATTGGTAATATTTGACTCAGAAGAATGCTTAATTATCAACAACAATGACTTACAACTTGATAAGAAGAATATCAAAGCTAAGCTCAGAGCAAAAAGGGAAGGTAATTGCTATACTCTAGATATTAGTAGAAATGAATCTGAAAACTGTTTTCTGAGTAATGCCGATGAAAGTTGGCTATGGCATAAGAGACTGGCTCATGTCAATATGCATCAATTAGGCAAACTACTCAAAAAGGATTTAGTTCTAGGATTACCCAAAGTATCTTTCAAAAATAACTTGATTTGTGATGCATGTCAAAAGGGTAAACAAACTAAATCATCTTTCAAATTGAAAAATGAAATTTCAACAAATAGACCACTACAACTATTGCATATGGATTTAGTTGGTCCAGCAAGAGTAAAGAGTCTTGGTGGCAACTTATATTCATTGGTCATTGTTGATGATTTCTCTAGATTTACATGGGTTATTTTTCTATCTTCAAAAGATGAAACCTTTGAAGAATTTATTGTTTTTCCCAAGAAAGTGCAAAATGAGAAAGGTATGTCCATTGCAAGTATTAAGACGGATCATGGTGGAGAATTTGAAAATCAAGCCTTTGAAGAATATTGTGATACTAATGGCATTGATCACAATTTTTCTGCTCCAAGAACACCTCAACAAAACGGAGTTGTGGAACGCAAGAATAGAGTGCTCACTGAAATGGCTAGAGCAATGTTGAATGAAAAGAATGTGTCTCAAGTGTTCTGGGTTGATGCTATGAGTACAACATGCTATATTTCAAATAGGGCCTATATCAGAACAAAACTTGGAAAGACACCATACGAGTTGTACAAAGGAAGAAAGCCAAACATTGCTCATCTACACATCTTTGGTTGTAAGTGTTTCATTCATAATAATGGTAAAGATAACTTAGGAAAATTTGATTCTAAAACAGATGAAGGAATTTTCCTAGGATATTCGAACTAAAGTAAAGCATATAGAGTTTACAATAAAAGAACATGTATTATTGAAGAATCAATTCATATTGTATTTGATGAATTTGAATCCTCTGACAAAACCATTGATGAAGAACAGGAAGTTGGTTTAAATCAAGAAAATGGTCAATCTATTTCTAAATCTCTTATTCCAGAGGTTGATGAAACGAAGGAAGAAGAGCAATCCCTAGGTCAACCTAGAGCTTGGAAATACAATAAAAGTCATCCCTTAGATCAAGTCATAGGAGATGTGAATGAAGGGATCAAAACTAGAAATAGAATTTTCAATGAAGTAAGTTTTTCTGCATTCATTTCTGAGATTGAACCTTCTAACATTGATGAAGCCCTATCAGATAATGATTGGGTTATAGCAATGCAAGAAGAACTAAATCAATTTGAGAGAAATCAAGTTTGGGATTTGGTGCCCCGACCCAAAGATCATCCGATCTTGGTACTAAATGGGTATTCAAGAACAAACTCGATGAATCCGCAATTATTGTCAGAAACAAGGCAAGATTGGTGGTCAAAGGCTATAATCAGGAAGAAGGGATTGATTATGAGGAAACCTATGCTCCAGTGGCTAGATTGGAAGCTATACGTGTACTCTTAGCCTTTGCTTGCATCAAAGGATTCAAACTCTATCAAATGGATGTAAAGCGTACCTTTCTAAATGGTTACATCATGGAAGAAGTATATGTAGAACAACCTCCAGGTTTTGAGGATGTTACCAAACCTGACCATGTTTTCAAACTTAAAAAGGCTTTATATAGTTTAAAACAAGCTCCTAGAGCCTGGTATGAAAGGCTCAGTAAGTTTCTTATCGATCAAGGTTTTGTACGAGGAAAAGTTGATACAACACTCTTTATAAAACGAAAACACAATTTCTTGGAGGATGTCTTGTATCATGGTTCAGCAAGAAACAAAATACAGTGTCTCTTTCGTCAACGGAAGCCGAATATGTTGCAGTCTCAAGTTGTTGTGCACAAGTAATATGGTTAAAACAACAACTACAAGATCTTAGTATTTATCTCAAAGAAATACCAATCTATTGTGACAATACTAGTACGATAAGCTTGGCAAAGAATCCAGTTCAACACTCTAGAACCAAGCATATCGATGTCAGACATCACTTCATCAGAGATCATGTTCAAAAGAAAGATGTGAAAGTGATATTTATTCCCACTCATCTTCAACTAGCAGATATTTTCACAAAACCTCTTGCAAAAGATCAATTTCTATACATTAGAAGAGAAATGAGAATGGTAAAACCCAATGAGTTGTAAGTTATTTCAGTTTCTCATAATATTAGATAAAGTCATTTGTTAAAGTTTTGATGATTACTAACTTAAGCATCGGAGTATATAGAAATTTGTTTTGCAGGAAGGTTGAAACTCTATTTTGAGAAACAAAAACAGAGGTAATCAGAGGACACCTTTACTAGAGTACCAACTTGAAGTAATGTGTGACAGAGAAGCATTACCCGAGGAACAACTTGAAGTAAAGAAGCACTTTACTCGAGTATGTACTCGAGTAATGGACTTCAAAACTGGAAGTAACGAATCAAGTTACTTGATTTTCAAATCTAACGGTTCAGTTACAAAGAAATGAAGAGTCACAAGTTGAAAACACAGGTTACCCGAGGAAGGCCTCGAGTAACTGCAAGTCCAGATTTTCAAAATTGATGAGGAATGACTCAAATGTACTCAGAATAGGATATAAATGATCGAGGGAACATCCATGGATAATTACAATATTATTCATACCAGGTACGCAATTTAAATAAATTATTTTAGAGTTTTTCTGTATGAACACTCGAGGAAGGCCTCAAGTAAACTTGAAGATTACTCGAGTAAGGCCTCGAGTAACGTCGGGTTCTAGGTCTTTATCTGTCGCAAACTTAGTCATTTCTACAAAATCTCCTCGAGTAAATCACTATTCTCTCTCATAAAAACTTTTCACAAGTGATTCCTTGCTTCATTTCCGTCAAAACCCAAGAGATTTTAGTTCCAAAAACCTCCTATTTTGCTCAGATTCTCTGTGCCCTAATTCGCGTCAGTCACTCTGTTTTTCTGTGATTTTCAATTTTCTATGATTCAAGATGGTTAGAACCAAGAATCTCAACTTCACAGATTCCTCTGACTCACAACAAAACCCTGATCTTCTTTCTTCTCCTCCCACAAAGAGAAGGAAACTTACTCCAAGACCAAAAGCTAAAATTCCTCTTCAACCTCAATCTCAACCAAAACCCAAAGGAGTTGTAATTAAAGAGCCTATTGTTACAAGGGCTCAGTCCAAAAAGAGTACCTCCACCGGGAGAGGCAAGAGTGCCAAATCTCCCTCACCTCCTCACTCTGATTCCTCTACCCCCTCTTTCACTCCAAAGCCTATCAAAAAGCCCAAGTATGACAAAAATGTGGCTAAGGCTATGGCTGGAATTCTGGAGCAAATGGAGAAGGGACAATCTTCCAAGAAGTCCAAAGTGCCAGAAGAAGAGATCACCAACCCTCCAAAAGGGTTCAACGTCAACAAATTGGTGGAGTCTCCCAAGTATCTATCCCAATTCTCCAGGAGGAAAGTGTGCAAGACACACTATGTGGATCTCAGGCTACTTCAGGAGGTATTGAAGCACGACCTTAGTCCATATCTAGATCCTTTTATGCCTTGGTTATCCATTAGATTACCTTTTTGCACAAAGGTGATCACCCACTTTTATTGTAATCTAGAAATTATAGATGAGCCAAACAGAACCTCAGTGAGGAATAGATGACCACCACAGTTAGAGGCCAAAAGATACTTATATCACCCTCTAGGATTAACTTGTGGTTAGGGATTGAGAACCCCCCAGATGATATTTACTCCCAGCTTGAACCAAACCAAATCTTTACTATCCTTAAACCCGGAGAGTTAGTTGGCCCTCTAAATTTCAAACCACGTGATATGTGTGATCATCACAGGGTCCTATGGTACATCTACTCTAGGTCCCTAGTTAACAAGGCCAACAACTATACCCACTTCTCTGATAGGGACTTTAGGTGGTTTGCTTCACTTCTCCTGAAGGAACAGAAGGATTTAGGAGAGTATATCTTCTCTGAGATGAAGAGGTATAGGGTGGATGGAAAGGCTACAACACCAATGCCATATCTTCAGATAGTATCACTGATCCTCAAAGAAAATAAGATATGGTATTTGGATAGCAAGGAGCCTATTGAGAGGTTGACTCCGGTTAGAAGAAACTAGATTGGGAAATTGAACATTGACATCCCTCTCAAAGGTCCTATGGAGTCTGGATCAAAGAAGAAGAGGAAGACTACTGAGCCCGAAACCAGTAGGATGGATGACACTCAGTCATCGGCTCTAGCTGCAACCACATCTTCACCATCATTCCTCAATGCCTCTCTCCAGCACTTCATGGAAAACATGCTCAGAGGATTCCATGGCCAACACGAACGCTGAATTGATTACCAACACGAACTTCAAGATGGTGGAGTTGGTTGAGAAAATAGACAAAAGGCATGAGGAGTTGGTTGAGAAAATGGACAAGAGGCATGAGGAGTTGCTAGCAGAGCAACGTGCCCAGGGCGAGACACTGAGATTGATTCTGGCACGACTGGACTCTTTAGGTCCCGGACCTTCTGCCGGTCCATCTTCCTCTGCACCACCACCACCTCCAGTGAACCCTCCTTCTGACACTCCTTTCACTGAGGATGAACCATCTACCCCTCTGGTATCTAGTCCACCTGAGTCTCGAGCCAAAGACATTCTATATACAGTGGACAACCCAGATACCAATGAGACTATACATATTGTCATTGATGATTCACCTCCTAAACCTCAGCCTGAACTCGCTCCTAAACCTATTCCTTCTCCTACCCACACTGAGGAAATATCTCCCTCCTCCTCCTCTGAACATCATACTCCAGAGGTTGAGATCACTCCTGAGATACAGACAACTCCAGAAGGTGAAACCTCTACTATGGTTATCTTCCAACCTTCTCCTATTCCTTCCGGCGATGACATCCATATCCCTCCAGTCCATCTGCCTGACCCAGTCTCCTCCAGCTCATTTGATTCTTCAGATTCAAATGATTCTACGGTTCTTCCAGTGACACCCATTTCCATGGTCAAGCCTCCTAGCCCTCCACTTGATTGATGAAGCCAAAAAGGGGGAGAAGAGCTTGGGTGATTTTGTTGAAGTCTCTGAGTATTTTTTTTTGAATATTTGGGTGTATATGGGCTTTTGGGAGTTCTCTTAAGTTATCTTGTTAGTTCTTTTGAACACTTGTTATCTTGTAATATGCAAATCTTAAGTTTAATACAAGTTATTTAAGTTATGATTTCATGATTCCATTTCAAGTCCATTTAAGCTTTAATTT
Source organism: Inga laurina (assembly GCA_963855925.1). Classification (NCBI taxonomy): domain Eukaryota; kingdom Viridiplantae; phylum Streptophyta; class Magnoliopsida; order Fabales; family Fabaceae; genus Inga; species Inga laurina. The sequence continues at coordinate 5,284,377 of OY979713.1, forward strand.
ATGATACATTGTTGGACTAATGAAGTTTATTATGTATGCAAGGTGAATGTGTTGTAATATTTTCCAAATCATTTTATAAATATAACAAAGTTTATCAAAAGATTTTCAAGATATGTTTATTTGTGAACTTATTTTCAAAAAGTTGTTCAAAATCACCAAGTTTTGTCATTATCAAAAAGGGGGAGAATGTTAGATCTCATGTTTTGATGATAACAAAAGAATGGTATGAAAAAGAATTGATTAATAAATAAGTTTGAACAAAGTAATAACATGGATAAGCATCACTTGAAGTAAGCATTGGAGTAAGGAAGAAAGACCAAGAGAAAAAGCTGAGAAACTTGATCAGAAGCAAGTTTTCTATGGCATTACTCGAGTAGGTACTCGAGTAATGAGACAAAACTTGAAGTAACCAGAAGCACCTTCCAGTAACCTGCCAACGTTACTCAAGTAGGTACTCAAGTAATAGTGTAAGTATTTTCAAGTTGCTCTCGGCCTGCCAATGTTACTCGAGTAGTTACTCGAGTAACCAGGTAAAAACTTGGAGTTGCTCTCGGCCTGCCAACGTTACTCGAGGAGCTCCTCGAGTAACCATGTGAAAACCTTCCAGTTGCTCTCGGCCTTCCAATGATACTCTAGTAAGTACTCGAGTAACTCTGTTTCTGAAATGTGTTGCTCTCAGCACTTTGTACCACTGCCAATGTTACTCGAGTAGGTACTCAAGTAACATACTAAAGTAAGTAAAAACTTGAAGGTAGTACTCGATTAACTTGATTTCTTTTTATCTCATTTTCCTCGAGTCATTCCTCTAGTATACAAATATTTAATGTTCTATTTTAAGTGGATTACTCGAGTAGGAACTCGAGTAAGCTTTGTTATGTTTGAAGGAAAACTTCAAGTCGTTACCCGAGGAAGTGTTGTACAAAAAGTAAGTTACTCGAGTAGGTACTCGAGTAACAAGGTAATCAGATTTGAACTGCTCTCGGCCTTGAAATCCTGCCAACATTATTGGAGTAGAGCATCGAGTAATCAAAAGTTATTTGAAGGTTTACTCGAGTTGGTACCCGAGTAACCTATGAAGCTGTGAATGCATTACTCGAGTAGGTACCCGAGTAAATAACTATTTTCAAAGGTTTGAGATTTAGTTTATTCCATGCACTACCCGAGTAATCTTGTATTTGTTCATTGACTTGAAGTTAATCAAAGATTTCCCGATGATACTCGAGTAGGTACTCGAGTAACCTTCAAGTGATACTCGAGTAAGCAAACCCAGAACATTAGAAATCATGCAAACGTTCATTAATTTGTTTTCTATATGATTAACCTTTCATTGTATTAGTATTTCTAGCATATTTACAGATAAACAATGAAGAAATCATATCAAGTGAGAGAAGTCAAATGAAACATTCAAATGCCAACCACCGCCAACGGATATTTTTCAAAAACTGGAAAAGTCAATAGTGGCTGCGCACTCTCCAACGGACAAGAAGAAAATGTTCCAACGGTCATCACCAACATATCTATATATATGGGAACATCCAAACAGAGAAGAAAAGAAGAAGAACACACACAAACGTATCATCAAGTTCATTACTCTGTTTTACTTGAAAATTATATTTCTATGCTTCAGTGATTCATATTCACTCTGTAAGAGAGATATTTCATTCAAACTCAATATTTGTTATTGAAGTAACTTAAGGTTGTGGAACCTTGAGTTGGGATTGGATTACAACTTGTAAGGGGGAGCGAGTGTCCAGGCGTAGGAACTTGCTTGTACTGAGGTGCCAAGAACCCACCGAATCTTAGAAGTTATAGTGAAACTCTCATAGAAGCTCTGAGGACTGGACGTAGGTCAAAGTGGTTGTGGCCGAACCAGTATAACTCCCGGTGTACACTTCGGTGATATTTCTCCTTACTCTTTTCTGTTTTAATTTCAACGTCAAATTTTATATTTGCAACGAAATTTTTAAGATCACCCAATTCACCCCCCCTCTTGGGTGAAACGCTTACTCTAACAGCTAGGACTCCTTCGAGATGAGAGTTGGTAGTTGGTTATCAATGAGTTGTGAAGATTGTATATGATTCGGTTGAATATAGGGTTATGAATTTGAGATGAGATTGTGTAATCCCCATTCGAAGAATTGTAATGGGCAATTGTGCCCTGTGTATATTTAGCGAAGGTATGTACCCGGGATTGCCAAGATGATTATGTTGTACACTCTGATGTTTATATGAATATGATTTATCTTCGCGTAGTAATTGTATTCGAAATGTGAATATGAGACCAAGTTTATAAATAATTTTGAAAGGTATTTGTGAAAACCTCGTCATGTGATGGGTTAGTAAATGTTATTTAATTATTATTGGTCTCTATTTCATTTTAATCGCGTATTTCAGATATAATTACGGAGAGGGTTACATCCACCGCCTTGTTGAATTCAGTAAATTGGTGGGTAGCCAACCTCTTCTTTAACTCACACCTCAAGTCCCTAACCAAGATATCATAACTCCACTCCTTATCATCCATGCGTCGAAGGTAGGAGGAGTATCAAGCTAGCCGAATGAATTGAGAAAGATAGTCATTGAATGTCTCTGCATCACCTTACTTGATGGATAGGAACTCAAATTCCTTTTTGAGCCTCACTGACTTTAGAAAGTATTTATCATTGAACTTCTCTTGAAATAATTCCCAAGTCAGTAGCACATTCTGTTTCCATAATGTTAGGGTGATATTCCGCCACCATCAGTCAGCATCCACCTCCAGCTTGTACATAGCTAAGCGTGCCTTCACCTCAGTCAGGCAACCGAGCACTTCAAAGATTTTCTCTAGACAATTCAACAAATCTTCAACCACTTGGGGGTCAAACCTTCCTCTGAATACCGAGGGTAAATGTTTGCAAAATTTTGAAACCCAAAACTATAGATTTCTTTCATCTCGGGCTGGTACCCTATACGACTCTTGGTTCGGGGCAGTATGAGGTGGGCATTCCTAAGCTTGATAGACCCCTCAACTATTTCTTCATGTAGTGTCTCCTCTTGGGTCTCTTCTTGAGTAGACTGGGCTCGACCTTTATTGCGTTTTGCCCTTTCCTCTCTGAGCTCTTCTCTTAGATCATTGATTATATCTCTCTGTTCCCTTATTATGCCCATCATCTCTTGCATTGGATCAGGTGGATTGTCATGAATTTCCTCCACCTCTAGTTCTACTCATCTAACTTTCAGGTGAATCATTGTGTCTTTTAACTCTACAAATGATTCACCACATCAATATCATAGCAAATGTATACACATATTCCTTAAAACTCATATATATCCACAAACAACAGGAACATTCATGTGTATACAATAAACAATCATAGGTCATCATCTATTACTAAGCCAAAGAATTATGGCAACTATCCTAGCAAAACCTACCCTTACCAGGAACTACAACTCTAATACAAAAAATGTAACCCCTACCTTAAAGTTGAAATTATAGTGCAAAAATGTATCATTAAGATAACTTAAAGACCAATAATGAATGCAAAACCTGTTAAAGCCCCAACTCCAAGACAGGGTTGGGCCCTGTGATAAATTGGGTTTTTGAAAATTTCTTTCAAAGCTTGTTTTAACACGGTCTCACAATTACTTTTCGAATATAATTAACCTGTGTAGTTCAATTTCATTTATACACATCAGAGTGTAAACTAAATTCCCGATAACTCCTGGGTTTCATTCATTAACTAAAGGGTTTATAGAGCATTTTCCCCCTTTCCATTTCCCATTCAGGGGATTACATATCATCATTCAAAATATACGTTTACAATATGTACAGTAATTCTAACCAAAATATGACAACCAACTACTAAAACTAAAACCCCTAGCTAGGAGCTTTAGCTGCCCTTCATCACCTACTTTTCCTTCGAACCGCTTGCCCTGGCTGTAGGTTAGTCAATAGAAAGAATGAGATTCAAAAGAATCCCAGTAGTATCAAATCACTCAAACAATATATAATAACATGGCATGCAAGCAAATTACAATCAACAACAACAGCAACAATCACAGTGATGCGTGACTTTCATCACAATCGATACTCATGACTGTATACACATAATGTATAACTTGCGTCACAATCGACAGCTTGCTCTGTATCCATATGATGTGTGACTTGCGTCACAAATGATAGCTTGCGCTATGTCCACATGATGCATGGCTAGCAACACAAACAACAATACTCACAACTGTATACACAAAACTTTCATAGCATTATACACCGTAGCATTTGCAATCAACACAATTCAATGATAAGACATACATACAATGCATTACACATAGTATAAGAGAAAGAGTCACTACTTTGTTCTTTCCGTATGTGCTCTGGCACCGGTTGATCACGTGCAAGGCAAATGTTAAATCCTATAACCATAAGCATGGATGACGAGTTATTTCCTATTCCAATACTTAACTCCAAAACACTTAAGGTTGGTTATCATTTGAGAGCCTTAAGTGGCTATTAGAAGCCCAAACAAATGCCTAAAGGGTTGGGAAACACTTAATCAAAAACCATCTTTCAAAAGCTAAAAATGTAGTTTTTCAAGGGTTGCCCGTGGCCAAGCCACCCACTGGCCACGGCCAAGATCCACTAGCCGCACCCAAAAACAGGTCAAAAACTTTTAGGCCGCGGCCAACATCCTTTGGCCGCGGCTAAGAATATGTCAAAGAGTTTTGGGCCGTGGCCAACATCCTGTGGGCCACAGCCAAGAACTGGTCAGAAGGTTTTGGGTCATGTCTAACCATTGGCTTGTTTCCTGGCTGATTTTCAAATGACTATAACTTCTTGCACATAGATCAAAATAACCCAAACTTTATATCATTAGAAATCTTACAATGTGAACTACAAAACTAGAAAATTTCACAACATTTTGATACTATTTGCTATTTCAAATCATCATGAAAATTTGGTCCCCTGCACAGCATTTTAACTTAACCACATTTTCCAGAATTTCCAGTTTTTCACCAAGTATTTCCAATAGTTACAAAATTCATAACCAAACCTATTCCCACACAGTTTTTTTACAAGGAATCCAATGACAACATCAAAATGGACCAATTCCCATTACATTGACATGTTTTACCTTGACCACAACATTTCAACACAACATCACCAAGTTTCCAAAATCAACCTTCAAAATTCCAAACCAATTTCATTGTTAAAATAACATAACAAGACACCAATTCAGCAATCAAAACACCACACATCATCTAAAACCCTAAACACATGAAAATTAGGGTAAAATTCTAGAATTCAAGAACTTCAACCAATGGTTAAACACATATGCCAAAAGGTAGCTTTCACTCACCTCTTGCACTTTCCCAAGCTTGTTTCTTGATTCTTCAACCCTTCAACTTTTCTTAAGCACTCAAAAACCTCCTCTTGAAAATCTAAAATAATAGGATTAAAGCTATCATCAACATGAACAAAATTAAGGAAGAGGATTTGAACATTCATGGTCACCTTCAAAAGCTTAGACAAATATGAAGGCTGAGGTGAGAGAGAATAGATGATGATGATGATGATCATATTTTTTCCTCTCCCATACCCCTTTAGCAGACTTTAGAGGTGAGAGGGAAGAGAAAAACATGTTTGAAACTTTGACCTTGATCCATAGCTCATGTTATCCCATGTGTCAACATCTTGGAGCTCCTTCTATGAGCATGCAAGTATGTGATTCCTCTCTCTTGTTCACTTGGCAATTAGTCACAACAATTAATCTTTATGTTATTAATGAAATGCCTCTTCGGTTACTGACTAATTGACCAGTAACTTTTCTTTTTCCCATTTTGCCCTTGACTATGGCAATGCCTTATTAGATCACCACTTAACACATTTATACCTCCATTTCTCCATGCCATACGCCCTACCCTCTCTTTTAATTCATTTTAAGCCTTAACAACACAATTATGCTTAAATACAGGGTTTAGGGCACTGAATACTTATCATTCAGCTCATAATTCACATTGTATTCTCCAAAAGTGTTTGTTTAACATTATTACATTCACTTTTAAAGTCATTAGCCCTTAATCACACTTTGGGGCCTTAGACAGACTCTGATCATGGAGGTTATAAGACTAACAGAAAGAGTACTGGTGGGCAATACTAGTTTCTTGGAGGCTCACTTGTCTTATGGTTCAGCAAGAAAAAAAACACAATATTTCTTTTATCAACGGAAGCTAAGTATGTCACAGCATCAAGTTGTTGTGCACAAGTGTTATGGATGAATCACAACTATAAGACCTTGGCATACATTTGAAAGAGATACCCATCTATTGTGACAACACTAGCATGATAAGCTTGGCAAAGAATCCAGTCCAACACTTTAGAACCAAGCATATTGATGTTAGACATCACTTCATAAGGGATCATGTTCAAAAGAAGGATGTCGAAGTGATATTCATTTCAAATAATCTTCAACTAACTGATATCTTTATGAAACCCTTCGCAAAAGATCAATTTTTATTCATAAGAAGAGAATTGGGAATGGAAAATCCTAATGAATTGTAAGTTGTTTTAGGTTAGAAAATATAATTTGATCATGTTTTGATTATTACTAACTTAAGCATCAAAGTATCTAGTAATTTATTTTTATAGGACTTTGATACTCTGTTATGTGGTAAGTAAAGCTGAGGTAACAGAGTACCACATCACTCCAGTAGAAATTCAAGTGATCACCAGATCACTCAAGTGATAACTGGAAGTGATAGTTAAAATCACTCGAGTGACTACTCGAGTGATGACAAAAAAAATCAAGGCAGTGAGCGTCAAATCAAATTCAATTTAAATGAAATGGCATATCTGTTAAAATCTAAATAGTCAGAAGTTGAAGAGACTACTCGCTTGAGTGATGTCTCAGAATCACTCGAATGAGCACTCAAGTGATTATCAATGTAGTTTGCAAATCAACCAAGTTTCAACTCAAATCTTCCTTCAAGTACCATCAAATTGCAAAAGGAATATACATGGATAATTACAATATTACTCATGCTAGGTATGCACTTAAAATGCATTAATTTCATTTTTCTGGCATGATCACTCGAGTGATATCAAGCACAAGGTCTATATTTGTTGGCACTTGGTCATTTCTCACCATTTCACTCCTAGTGATTCTCTCTTACCTCTACCAAAAACATTTTACAAAACCTTACCCACTCAAAACTGATCAAAACCCAGTGATTCATACTTCCTAAATCACTCAGATTCTTCTGCCCCAAACATTCGACCGTCAGAACTCAAGAAGAGGGAAATTGGTTTTTTTTACTTCAATCATAATGGCAAAGACCAAGATACCTCGCACTGATCCTTCTAAGCCTTCTAAGTCCTCAAAATCTCCAAATCACATGAAGTCTTTTGATTCTCCTCCTCCTTCACCACCAAAGAAACAAAAGACAACTCTGAATCCCAAACCTTAATCGAAGGCTAAAGGGATTAAAATTAAGGAGCCTATGACAACTAGAGCAAAGTCCAAGACTACATTACAAGGAAGAGGAAAGAAATTAGCCCCTCTAACTCCTCCCCTTGCGGATTCCTCTAACACTCCTACTTGGTCATAGCAAGGACAAAAGGGATCAAAATATGATCAAAATCTTACTAAAGCTATGGCAACCATGTTCGAAGAAGCATTCCAGTCTAAGGGAGTCAAGTTGGGATCCTCCTCCAAATCCACCAAGTTTCATCCACAAACTGTAAAGGGAGAAGTTGAGGAAGTAGATGACACCATTCCTCCCAAGGGCTTCAACACTCACAAACTTGAGGAATCAAATAAGTGCAACAAATTCTTCTCTCTATGAAAAATGTGTAAGATGTACTTCATTGATCTTCAAGTCCTTTTTGAAGTAATAAAGTTTGACTTGATTGACTATCTTGAGGGATATATGCCTTTGTTGTCTATGAACCTTCCTTTCTATACTAAGGTTGTTAGACACTTTTACTGTAACCTTGAACTTATGGAGGATGCCCTAAGCCAAGGTGCAGAGAAAGAATTAGAAACCTAAGTGAGAGGAAAAAATTTACTATCCCTGCTTCCAAGATTAATCAGTGGTTAGGGATTGAGGATCCACCTATAGATAATCCAGCCAACCTCAACCCCAATCAGATATTTAGCATCTTCAGGCCTAGAGAGAGAGTTGGTCCCTTGAACTTCAATCTGAGCAAGATGTGTGATTTGCACAGAGTACTTTGGTACATTTACTCTCATGCAATAGTTAACAAGTCTAACAACTTCACACATTTCATTGATTGGGATTATGGGAATATGGCCTCTCTATTGCTAAAGGAGAAAAGGAATTTGGGAGAGTTAATCTATTCATAGATCAAGAAATATAGATTCTTCAGCACTCACACCACTTCAATGCCTTTTCCCCAGTTGGTATTTGGAGGCGAATGAACCTGTGGAAAGACTTATGCCAGTTAGGAGGAATCAGATCAGTAAGCTTGGAATTTAATTACCTTTAAAGAAGCCTATCGATCCACTCCCAAGAAGAAGAAGGCTTCTAAGGCTAAGACTAGCAAGACAAAAGATACTCAGTCCTATACTCCTACTACTCCTTTATCGCCATCCTTCTTTAGATTTACAATCAAGAATTACTTGAAGGAGTTTCTCCAAAAATTCCATGTAGACATCACAAATACCAATGAAAAACTTATAACCCATATGAATACCAAGATGGAAGAGTTGGTCGAGCATGTGAATCATCACAACCAGGCTGTGTTGGATCAGATGTGTGTACTTCATAAGAATAATCAGGCCATGTTGGCTCAATAGCATGCTTAGACTAGTGCTATACAGGAGATTAGGAATCTTCTGAGGTCCCTGCATAAGAAAGTGGATGCCCTAACACATAGTACATATACTCTTGGTCCATCTATCCCAACCTTAGATCTAGCCATTACCCTGTATCCAATCCACCTCATACCATCCCTCACACCATATTGAACACTTTCCTTTTTACCATGATAGATCCTTTGACATCTACTCCTGTCCATATCACTCTAGATGAGCAGACTACTGTCTAGTCTAGCTCAGTGGCTACTCCTGTAGCTTCACCCCTTAGAACTAAGGCTTTACTTCAGACTCTATCTCATCATTCCCAGCATTCTGAGTACACATAGGAGTTAGTGGTTTCATCACAGCCTTCATCACCTTTGCACACTCCTCAACATGCCTCACCCTCAGGATTCATCTTCCTTTGCTCAGAGAGGAGGTGATACTCATGATGATGCATCCTCACCCATTCCAGTCATTCCTATCACAGCCTGAGATCCCACTCACACTAGCTCTAGTTCCAATATCTCTACCTAGACTACCCTTCTTGATGATGTTGAAAAGGGGGAGAAGAACTGGTGATTTTGGTGGACTAAACTGACCATGTGCCTTCATTGATATAGCTTGGGGATATATGGGCGTATAGGGAATTAGGGTGTTTTCTGGTGCTTTCTGACATTGTTTAATGATTATGAACTGTTATATGTTATTGAATTCTAACAAAGTTTAATGTTTATGATGGTTTGATTTATAAAGTTTAATTACTTCATATAAACAAATGATATTTTGATTTTATATAAAATGATATCAAGAATTTTGAAAGCATATGATTTTAATTGAATCATCAATTTTCAAAATGTTTTCAGATATCTTATTCAAAAATCACCAAGTTTTGTCATCATCAAAAAGGGGAAGAATGTAAAATCCCATATGTTTTGATGATAACAAAGATTGGAATGATCTACAAAAAGTGTTTGATAATAAACAAAAGAGTTTTGAAGAAAGGAATAAAGTATATTGAAGAAAGGAATAAAGTATAAGGTAACATACAAAGTTATCACTCGAGTGATAGAGAAAGAAAAGAAGCAGCTGACCAAGAAAGGAGTATCTGGTAAAATTCAGAAGGGATCACCAGAGTGATCACTCGAGTGATAAGGTAAGAAAATGCTTTAAAACTCTTTGGTTGATTTTGGAAGGGATCACTCAAGTGATAACCCTTCATCACTCAAGTGACCACTCAAGTGATGTGTGCTAAAAGTATCAAAAACTCTTGGCCTGATTTTGAGAGGTGTCACTCAAGTGATGACTAAGAATCACTCAAGTGATGTCCCTAAATCACTCGAGTGCTCACTCGAGTGATGAAGTCCAGATTGTATGATTATGATATGTTGTTTATTGATTTATTATCTATATGAGTAACCTTTTATTGTATTAGTATTCTAAGTATATTTTCAGGGAAATAATAAAGAGATCATGCTAAAAAGAGAGAAGTTAAACATAATGTCTATAACGCTCACCTACCGCAACAACTATTTTTCAAATAAGAAGAACGGTTAAAAGAAGATACATAACTCTAATGGACATATTGAAGTGCTTCCAACGGCTATCACAACTTAACTATAAATATGGGAACATTCAATGAAGAACATACACTAACAACACACAGACATACATCGATCAACACATTCTTAGTGCTCTATTTGTCATATTCATTCTTTGTACTTCAGTGATCATATATTTACTCTGTGAGAGAGATTTTAATTACAAACTCAATATTTGTTATTGAGACAACTTAATGTTGTGGAATCTTGAGTTGAGGATTAGTTTACAATGTGTAAGGGGGACCGAGTGTCCAGTAAAGGAACTTGTTGTGTACTGAGGTGCCAAGAACCCATTGAATCTTAGAAGATATAGTGAAATTCTCAGAGAAACTATGAGGATTGGACGTATGTCAAAGTGGTTGTGAACAAACTAGTATAACTCCTAGTGTACACTTCGGTGATATCTCTCCAAGCTCTTAACTACTTTAAATCCTATCAATTTTTTATAGGCAAATCCCATTTCAGTACATTCAAATTCAAAATTCCGGATCAGTCTACTGTCAGTACGGATGAACAGTGCCGACGCCCTCAAAAGACGATTTTGCCTTTCAGCCCTCATTCTCGCCACTTCGGAAATAACAACATCTGGTTCTTAATTAACAACTCCGGATTCTTGATTAACAACTTTATATTCTTGATTAACAATTCCAATTTCATCTTTTTTCTTTCACAATAACAACACCGGTTTTGTTACGAAGTTGTGAAACAAGAAAGGAGAGTTGTTAATCAAGAATCCGGAGTTGTTAATTAAGAACCAGGTGTTGTTATTTCCGAAGTGGTGAGAAGGAGGGCTGAAGGGCAAAATCGTCTTTTGAGGGCGCCGGCACTGTTCATCCGTACTGACAGTGGACTGAACCGGAATTTTGAATTTGAATGTGCTGAAATGGGATTTGCCTATTTCCAATGCATTTTATAGGGATTTTCCCTTTTTTATATACGGTTCAAATTTTTTGTAATTGCCCAATTCACCCCCTCTTGAGTGTACACTTTGGTGATATCTCTCCAAGCTCTTAACTGCTTTAAATCCTGTCAATTTTTATATACGGTTTGAATTTTTTGTAATCACCAAATTCACCCCCCACTTGGGTGAAATGTGACGCCCCAAATTTTAATTAAGGGCTAATGATAATTATTGAGGATAATTATCGAATTAAAGTAGAACAATTATGGGTTTTATGGCAATATTAATTAATATGCCATGATTAGTGGAAAATGAAAGAACAGAATTATTGGGCAAATAGTTAGTGATTAATAGATAAATTAATTACTAGCTAAGAGAAAAATGAGAAGTGTAATTAAAATGGCTAATGGAAAGCTTAGAGTAACTAATTTGTTACTTATTTGTGGAGAGCCAATAGAATTGAGACATGTGGCAAAGTGGGTGTGAAGGGAGTATGTGTGTAAAAGTCAAATGTTGCATTTTTTATGCATTCTTTCTCTCTCTTCTTCCATCTTTTCGGTTGAGCATGGGGGAGGGAGTATGTCATCATCATTCTTCATCTTCCTCAACACTCCATCTCTCTCTCATTTTCTCTCTCTTATTCAGCCAATGTTGCCCAAGAAAGAGGAAGAAAAAGCTTGAGAAAAAGTAAGTTAAAGACCTCTAATGGAAAAGTTCACTTCATTAATGTTGTTCCTTAGAGTGAGAACTTCAATTTGATGGTTGTATTTTCTCCATTGGTGGTGATTTGAGCAATCACAAAAATCTGAAGTTTGGAGAATCAAAAAGTGTCTTTAAGAAAGTTATTAAGGTAAGTGAGACCAATCTTTCTATCTATGTTTTATGCCATTGTATAAAGTTTGGAATTTTTGGCCTTGAATTTGAAAATGAGTAGCATTGAGTATTTAGTAAGTTATTGGTATGAAAATGGTACCTTGTGGTGCGTTTTGGATAGATTGATTGATTAGAGGTTGAAATGTTAAGTTTGGTGGTTTTGGGATTTTGGTGTTTAATGTTGATTCAAATCAAAGTATGATAATGGGATAGGATTTTGGTAATTATGATGATTCCATTGAATTCCTTGGGTGTTTTTGTGTGGGAGTAGCTTTGGTTGAGGTTTTGGGTCTATTGGAAACTCTTAGGAAGTTTTTGGAAGTGCTGTCAAGTTTTCTACGTTTTCTGGTTTCATATGCGTATCACTCGAGTGATATGGGGCTCACTTGAGTGTGGGATGAACATCACTCGAGTGAGGATGAGTCCACTCAAGTGAGATAGTGTAATTTCCTTTTCTGCTTCAATTTATGTGTTGCACTTTCGTGTGTAGAGGCAAGAGTGTTGCCTCACTTGCAAGTGTTATGGCTTCTCACTTGAGTGAGCCTCCTCTCACTCGAGTGCGGGTGTATTTGACACCATGAACTCTCATATCGGGTTGTCACTCGCGTCCAAAATTCAAGAGTGCGGTTTAATACTCGCGAGTGTTAAGTTGTCACTTGAGTGAGGTCTTCTTCACTCGAGTGTTCCCCTTCTTTGAAAGTTCTTGTGCTCTCAGGCAAACACTTTCTATCCTCACTTTCTAGCACTTGAAGTGCAGACTGTACCATCACTCGAGTAAGGTCTTCTTCACTTGAGTGTTTGTACCAACACTCGAGTAAGGCCATCATCACTCGAGTGCAACAGTGAAAAATTAGGTTTTTTGCTTCTAAAAGGGGATCTTTGGGATAGTTCTTCCAACCCTTTAGGAGTTTTTTTAAGAGTGTTTAATGACTCTAAAAGAGCAATAATGATAACCAATTAAGTATTAAGAAGTAATTGAGAATTGGATAGAAAATAATACTTCATCACTCATTATGAATTATAGGATACGACATTTGCCCTACTTGGGAGGGACCAATGCCAAAGCATGCATGGAAGGAACGAGTAGGTAGTGACTTTTCTATCGTGTTGTGTATGATGTCTAGTATGCAGGATTGATCATTGTGTTTGTGAAATATGAATGATTGAAGCGGGAGCCGTCATAGGGGGTTGATGCTTATCACACCTACCCCAGCTATTGAACTGCCGTTGTAATAGACATGGATCTTTGAGAAACTGCTTTGTGAATCCAGCCAATATGGCTGTGTATTGTAAAATGTTTTATATAAATCCCAGCTGTGGTGAAATATATTGTTGTGAACTGTGTTGTGGTGCAATACAGCGTGAGCACTTTAGCGTGAGCAAACGTAAGGGTGACATGAGTCATACCTACCTTTGCCGCTGTAACTGCCGTTGTAGTTGCTTTGTGTGGGTTATGATTGCTTTCATGCCTTATTATTATGCATACTATAAGTGATTTGTTACTATAGGGATTCTTTAGAATCTTACTCTCCCAAAACAACTTTTAGACAGGGCCGAAGGATCAAAAGGAAAGCGGGTGATGAAGAGCAGGTAGAGCTCCGGATAGGAGTTTCATTTTGGGAATATTTAATTATCATAGTTGTAATTTTTGAATATATTCTTGGGATATGAATATATATATATATATATATATATAGTTGTGGTATAGTTGTTGTAATCCCCAAGAAAAGGGAAAGAGATTATGGCATTTATGCCTTGTGTAAACCCTTCTATCAATTAATGGAACCTGAGTGTGTCAAGAATTTATACAGTACTCTGATATTTGTAAATCAAATCAACCTATACAGGCCAATTGTGTATTTGTAATATGAATATGAGGCCTTTATGAACAGGTTTTAGAAAAGTTTTTATAGGCTCTGATTTTGGGAAGTTCGATTTTGTTTAAGTCCCAAATCATCTAAGGTCTCTAATTTCACTTAACTACTTGATTATAAACTTAAATTCGGCCTATGGTGCGAAGGGAGGCATGCCTTAAAGTGTGAATTGGTGATTTGTTGTCTTAAACCCTAAATTTTTTGTCTAAATAAGGCATGAGGAAGGAGTATGATGTTGCTATTTTTGAGGTCTCCATTGAATTCCTTGGGCAAAATTGTGTAGGAAAAGCTTGTTGGAACAATTTTAGAAAGAATGGATTTGAAATCCAAAAAGTGGAAATAATGCTGCTAATTAGGGTTTCCTACGTAGTAGTCAAAATGTATTTTGTTTTTGGTTAATATAATGTTATCCAATGGTCATGAAACTTTTTAGCATAAAAGTAGACATAGAGCCAGCAAAACGGGCCCAACCCCTGAGCCCATGGGTTAGGATAGGGTTGGGGTTGGGGTTATTTTGGCCCGTAAAAATGAGACCCGCACAGGCTCGCATTGCTTAACCCTCGGGTTGGCTGACGGGTTGATGGGCTTACTCGCATATATTTTTTTGTTTTTACATAGATGCCTTGCTTGGACTTTGGTAGGCTAGACTTTTTTTTTTTGCATGAATACCATGTTGGGCTCTGATAGTTGGGGTTTGGGATTGGGGGGCTAGTTTTTTTTATTTAGACTTTGGGAGGTTCTTTGCTAGGTTGTTGGTTTCTTTTTTAGGTTAGGACTTTGGGAGGTTTTTTTTTTGGTCCAGACTTATGTATGGCAAAACCTAAAAAACCAAAGTTAAAAAAAAGTGCGGGCTGTTGGCTAGCCCACGAACCCACACCTACGGGTTAAAGTTGGGGATTTCGCAACCCATGGAAGTGTGGGCCAGACCGCACAGCTCGTGGGCTGGTGTGGTTGCGGTCTGGCCCGTTTTGCTAACTCTAAGTAGACATATCAAGCCTTAATTTGATAGGTAATTTGTGGCATTTGGATCAGTATACTAGGAATTATGAATTTTTGAAGTTAAGTATGTGAATTTGGATAGAATCTTGCACCAATATAGCTTTGGTCATGATTCTGGAATTATGTGGCCAGAATTGGCTTTGAGTAATATTTTATCTTTAAAATAGACTCAAATAGCTTTAAGTAGGAATTTGAACCACCTCAATTAGAGTTGTATAGAATTAATTATGAATTTTCAAAGTTTGATCAAAATGTTAGCAGCTTTTGGCTACCATATGAATTTAAGAAAAAATGAGCCAAATGTATTTAGTATGAACTACAAAGGGTGAAAGTAAGCCTTTAAGGCTAATGTAGCCCATTGAGCATTGACTTTTCATGGCACTAATAATGTGGTATTTATCTAGGGTCATGAGAAGCCAAGAAAGTAAAAGTATGGAAAAATTTTCAAGAAGCTTTAATGGTTGCAAGAAAATTGGATAAGAAGAAGGACTTTGTCCAAAAGGTAATGAACTTACTTAACTTGCATGTATTTGATGTGTTGTTGTGTATCGATTTGCATTATTTGCTTGATTATGTGAAGCATGTATGAATGCATGAAGCTCTATTTTTATTTTTACTGTAACCATATGTATGTTACACAAAACATTAAGCATGCAAAATTGTCATTATGTGAACATGAGCCTATATAAGGCAAGCATATTATGCACTAGCATTCATCTTACATGCATTGTCTGTATGTTTGCTACTGAGATTCCACCGAATCTCACCCCCTACCAACCAGATAGATACAGGAATATGACAGAGAAGAATACTTGAAGAAGAATCAGACGGAAAGAAGACAAAGATTTGAAGTCTTCAAGTGAATTTATTTTTACTGTTTGTAAAGTATTTACACTTGATAAATTTGTATGAATAAGAGAGTATGAAAACTCGTATTAGAATTGAACGGTAATCAGGATCACTGAAACTAAAAGTAAGAGCGGAGAAATGGAACAAACTTTGATACTTGGTAAGAATAACCGCTCAATAGTTTGAATCCGAAAATGAACCCCTAAGAGAAAATAAGTAAATGCTTCCGACACGAATAAAAGGGGCATAAATGTAAGGTTTTACACGAAGCCTTCACTAATCTTCTTCTACTCAGTGTAGGCTTCAATCCTAAGGTTTCAGATTTTTAATCAGAGGTGTTTGGTGCTAATCACAAGGTGGAGGTGTTGTCAAAATCAAGAACAGGATGTAGCACCTACAAGAGGTAAGCCTAAGCTCTGATTTAAGCCATATATCTTGAGTTTTGATTAGTTAATTTTGGAGTTATGGTGGTTCCATGATTTTGGTCAGGCCTGATTGTTTTTTTTTATTGTACTTAACGCAATTTGGTCTTTTGGTTATAATTTAAAATCCAAGATTACTCCTCCAATTCTGACTTGAGATTTAATAATTCATAACACCAATTTATCTTTTCCCAACTTTGTTTGTATTTTTTTAAGATTTTTCCATTTTTTCTGACAATAGACAAAACAATAGCTCATGCATAGCCGAGCCCAATGAAGCATTATTTTATAGATTTAATTTGCAAAACCTCTGGTGAATTGTGTCGGGAGCCGTGACTAAGCCAATGAAGTGACCGGCTACGGCAGGAAGAGTTATTTACAGGGTTATTGAACCCGGACGGGACCGGCCGGTCTGGGTTCGTATTTTTAAAAAAAAAGAAATTTTTTTTAATTTTTCCTTTAGAATTTCATACTATAAGTCTAAAATTTTCAATTTCTCACTGATTTAGTCCCGGTTTAGCTCCGGTTTGGTCCCGGTCTGACCCACTACCCCTTAACCCAGTACCCCAACCGGTTCAATGCCCGGTCTGAATTTTAATACCTTAGTTATTTATAAAGCACTGATGATTTTTTCTAATTTTCCATTTTTTATTATTTTTTGTAGGGTTCATTTTCTCTTTTATTTCGTAATAATGTTTTCGAATTTCTGACCCCCGCTTGGAAAATATACATGTATATACAGACACACCGGGACCGGGCTACTGAATTGGACCCGAGAGAGGATCCAAATTCATGCTGCTAACATAGCTCTGCAATTCGATCTGCGAGAAGAAGGACTTGAATAAATGGTCGATTTGGAGCTCTGATTTTCTGAGTTTACAACTGTTGCTGCCACTTTGGTGGGTGTTTACTTTCTGTGTCTTCCAAATTCTCCTCTTTGCCTTCGAACTTGATATCCTTTCTCTTTTCACCTAGAGGTTGATGCACTATATGAGATCTGGATATTGAATCTTCATTATTGGTGCGTGGATTGAACGTGGGACAAGAATTTCGAGGTGGGTTTTCAATTCTCATCTACTATCAGCAAAGGACAAGTCAAGATCTTTGGAGTATATCAATCAGATGTTTCCCAATGGTAATGATGCCCTACTCGTAGACCTAGATCTAATCCATGTGGTCAATTGTTTCGATTACTTTTCATACTTGCAAACTCTGTAACTCCCCTGCAGCAACTTCTTCCCCCTGCATTTATTGACATGGAGCAGTGATGCGTACTTCTGTCGTTAAAGCAATCAATTAATAATTACGACAACCTACTAATGCAATATAGTGACAACCTAGGTCATTCTCCCAAGGAGCAATATGTGGATTTTCTCTAGAATGGAATTTAGGTGATAAAAAATGCAATGGAATGAACCTAAACTAAAATGCAAGACTCTACTACCTAAATACAAATGACTCTAAAACCTATATGAGAATGAAACTAACCTAAATAATGAACATGCAATTTTTGGGGTTTTTCTTATGAGAGGGAAATTAAATTCCTAAGGAAAAGAAATAAACTAATATCTAAGAAAATCAGCAAAGGTTAGTTCAGTTATGATGACGAAGGGGACAACTTAGGATTCACATGGATTTAGCTTTCTTAGCCATTCAATTTATTAGACCAAAGGGAGGTTCATGAAAAGTTGTAATTAATAAACTTAATCACCTAAGCAAGACATGGGAAACCCTCATGCTCGATAACACCTAATCCACTAGAAAACTCATAATGGAAAAAATGGTGGTTAATTAAATCCATTAAAAACCAATCACAATTGCTTAAGATATTTTGGAAATTATGTTTACAATTGCCTAATTAAACAATTCGACAATTAATCACCCAATTAAACAATCAAGAAATTAAACCCAAATTGACAATTAAATTAATAATGAAAACTCAATTAATAATTTAATCAACAATCAAGGGTTTGCAAACAAAAATCCGAATAATCAATTAAGAATAAATCAAATCCAAATTATCAATTTAATCCAAATAAAAATAAGTCTACAATCTAAAACTAGATTGTTCTCAATTATTACAACTTAAAAATCATTTAAAACTAAATAATCCCAACTCTTGAATCAAAAAGATAAAAAAAAGACACTCCCTTATGGTCTTCAAATGTAAGCTCCTAGGCTCTAGCTTTCTCCATGCTCCTCCCAAATTACCTCCCAAAAGAGTCTAAGCTACCATCACGACCTTCCCTTCTTCATGCCCCAAGCAGTGATTTATGGCCATCAAATTAATTGGTGAAGTGTTGTGGATTAATGGCCGTGGGACCCGTAATTGAAGAATGCTAATATATTATCAATCTCTACAATTGGTGCTGTGGGTCAGGGTATGATTGGAGAAAAAGGCAGAACGAGAGAATGAAAAAGTGATGATGGATATTGCACCCAATACGATCTGGGAGTTTTCGGCGTTCTCAGCGTCTGCCGTGCCTCCAGCGTATTCCCGTGTGTCTCTCCACTTCTGTGACGGTTAGGGTAATTAAAAAGGGAGGAGAAGAGGATTTTTTGGGTACCAACTTGAGCCCATTAAAATTTAAGAAGCCCAAATAAAATTCAACCATCGATTATATTTTAGCCTCCCAGAAAAATTTTGCACCGTAGGATCTTCTAATATGCTTTTCCTTATCCTGCAAAAATCTAATAAAATCGTAATTTATCATATAATTGGAAATATTTTCCAATCACAAGATAACAATCAAAATAATAATAATTTAAGCTCAATAATATCATAATCAATTCAGATTTATATTATTTCCCAAAATCGGCTAATTATCCAAATATTATCTAATAAATCTAAATTAGCCTAAAATAATCTCCAAAATAAATGAATAAGGTGGGATAAAATATATTAAAATTGTGATTTATCAACTCCCCCACACTTATCATTTGCACTCCTGGGCAAAACAAATCAAGACCAAGGGAGTATAACAAGACAAAATAAAACAAAACTTCAAAAGTGAATGTTCTAATCACAAGTAAAAAGTAAACAAAAGTATTTCAACACCTCTTTTATCCAAGTGATTTTCTCATGACTCAAGAAAACAAACTTTATGGAAATTTACTTGACAAAGGAATATCTAAGCTAGAAATCCCTCGCCAAGGATATGTGTATGTCTCTCATCACTCACAAGTGTATAGGCTTGTGTTTGCACTCAAATCCACCCTATCCAGTACTCTTTCCATAGGCTTGACAAGGATCTAAGTTCTCCACCACTAGCAAAGCAAATGCAAACATAAATCCAAAGGACTTTTATTAGGTTGTAATGAGGCTAAGGCTAAGAAAAAAAGGGTATAGTGTTTGGAGAAACCAAGTTGAATATCCTAGAAGATGAAGAGAATGATGCAACAGGATGAAACAGGATGAAAGAAACCAAATCACACTTGAACTGGGTCATTACTTTTCCTTTCTCTTTTTTTTCTCTTTGCAATTCTCTTGGGCTGTTATTTTTTTTTTTTTGACGCGAACCTGTGTATTGGTGATACAAAGACCCGGTTACTCAAACATTTATAACTCAATAGCACCAATATGCTACTAGCACACTCATAGCTCTTACTAGCCGTTTGACGCGAAGATTGTAACCCCCTCCATAATTATATCCGAAATACGCGATTAAAATGAAATAGAGACCAATAATAATCAAATAACATTTACTAACCCATCACATGACGGGGTTTTCATGAATACTTTTTGAAATCATTTATAAACTTGGTCTCATATTCACATTTCAAATACAATTACTACGCGAAGATAAATCACATTCATATAAATATCAGAGTGCACAACTTAATCATCCCAGCAATCCCGGGTACACACCTTCGCTAAAGATACACAGGGTACAATTGCCCATTACAATTCTTCAAATGGGGATTACACAATCTCATCTCGAAGGAGTCCTAGCTGCTCTCTCCACTAGCCACTTGCCCTGTCTAAATTGTTGGTAGGGGAGAGTGAGATTCGAGAGAATCTCAGTAGGAAACAGATACCATAATGCATGCATGATAGATGCTATGTGTATGACATGTTAGCTTTATCTAGATGCATACCCCATAATGATATTTCTACATGCTCAATGTTTCATACAACAAGACTATGGCCACAGCGAAAACAGAAATAGAGCTTCATTTATTCAAATATGCTCTACACAATCAAGTAAAGCAATCACATACATCACTACACAAGCAAAGATATCGAATACATGCAAGTAAGGTAAGTCCCCTACCTCCAGTCTTTTCTCCTCGATTTGCGTGCCAGCAACTCGGGGCTTCACATTCAATCCTACAATGTCAAATGTACTATTTAGACACTTCCATAGTGTTTCTGGGGGTTATATGAGGCTATATTGAAAAATTACTAAAATACCCCCGGGACCCGACCCGACCCCGCCGTACCTGGTCCGGCTGTACTTCTCTTAAAATTTTGACATGGGCTATTCTGACATATTTTCGCCCAAGGAATCCATTTCCGGACTCGGAATTATCAAATTCAATGTCAATTACAAAATTACCCTTGACAGCCCCACTTTAAGGGTTTCAGGGGCATTTTCGTAATTATGCTTTTTCGGCCTTTTCTGAAAAAGTGTCCAACTATAACCCCACCTAATTTTTGCTCCTGAACTCAATGGAATCATCAAATCATTGAAAATACAACTCTAAGACCCATTTATAGCCTTGGCCGAAATATACATGTACTCCGGGAAAAATTGGGGTTTTTCGGTTTCGGCTCCGTAAACGCGTTCCTTTCTACTCCTAACCACTTTATTGACTATTCCATTAGGTTACAACTATCATTTAGTACAAATTTGGGCAGCATAACAGCCCCACACACCCATTTTCCATTTTTGAAACCAATGACAATCCGGCGAAATTTCACCAATTAAATTGTCCACAGCAGCCAGAATAGTCAATACACAAGAGTTTGGAAGTTACCTCAAGCTCCCACTAGCTTTTCCTTGTCTTGGCTGAAACCCTATCTGTTTTAACACCAAAGGAAGAGCTTCCAAACCTTAATGAACATAAAGGAGTAGCTTAGGATCGGAGTTATACATGTTAGGAGCTAGATCGTCGGAGAAATCGGTTTACCTTACGAGATTTCTTCCTCTTTCTCTCTCTAAAGATCCCATATGCTCTCTCTCTATTTCAGCTGAAACCCACGACAGAAAATGAGGGCTGAAGAAGATGAGAAGATATTTAATTCCATGATGATGTCATCTTTTATTGAGATGATGTCATAATTCCCATTTTCGGATTTTCTGGCAGATTTTCTGTCCAAACTTTGAAAAATCATAACTAATTATAGAAAACTCAAAATGAGGTGATTTCAAAGCCAAATGAAAGATATTTAAGTCCTCTTCATATGAAAAATATTGGCCATTACTAAAAATCACCACACAATTCCAGAATTACATAAAACTCATCACTGCCCCAAAACAGAGTTTAGTTTCCATCCCAAACTTTGGACAGTCATATCTCCCAGTTCCCAAAACGAAATGGCACAAATTATATGTCCATTTTGAAGCTTAAGATGTGAACTTTAAGACTGGAAATTTTCATAATTTTCTGACATCATTTGCCTAGTCAAAACATCCACACGAGAAGACTGCCCAGAATAGAGTTTCACTGGACAGAATTTCAGATTTTGCATCTTTGCTTCCAATGGTTCCATTTTCATACCAAACATCATTCCCACATAAATTTTCACAAGGAATCCATTGGAACACCAAATCAATCAAATTCACATCTCATTGACATATTTTCACAACAATCTCAACATGTCAACACAATTCACATTCAATTCTTTCCTCTATTCTAAGTCAATTTGGATGTTAATCCATAATTGAACTCAAATACAGGGTTTCGGCGCTGTTCACAACACACACGAATCACATTCGAGTGTCAAATCACATCATATTCTCCAAAAGGGTTATTTATCACTAACCACATCCACTTTTGAAGTCATTAACCCTTAATCACAATTTGGGATCTTGCTAAAATGGGGCTTAGCAGTCCACTTCTCTCAGGCTTATTCTCTAACCTCGAGTCTCAAAATTCGGGGTATTACAAAGATCAACATTGGTGATGAAGATCCCCGGTTACTAAGCACAGCTCAAACTAGCGGAGCGGAATCTTATTGCTTTTTTTTTTCAAGATAACACATCATACTTTTCACAATGACCCAATTCCTAATTTTATACGTGTTCTTCCATCCAAAATAGATTTAATACAATGCTCTTCAATTCCTAAGACATTCAAAAGGGTAGGATTTTTTTTATAAGGTGAGAGAGAAAAAATAAAATATAGGCTCAAAGGGGCTAAACAAAGGGTATATGTATGGAAAGGATAGGTTGTTTGGCTTATCTGGCTAAAATGAAATGAATGCCTTTATCATTTTCATGTATACACATGCATAAAATGTGGCCTCAAATAAGATTCAAGTCAAGTTCTAGATCAAGTAAAGAGATAGGGGGTACACACTGAAAAAAAATGCATTAGACTCAAAATCTCACTAGGTCTATATGATTGCTAGCCTAAATTCACCTAAGTCAAATCCATTGCCACTTAGTCTATTAACTCAAAGCATGATCAATTACTTTTCAAATCAAGAATGCATAATACTGAAGTTACTTAAAACTTGCAATTTTTTCTCAAAAAATTTTCTTTCTTTTCTTGAAAACAAGGAACAAAAACCAAAGTAAAGTCCAAAATATTTTTCTTTTCCTCATTTTAAAAACAAAGAACAAGAACCAAGAGTAGGAGCAAAATCCCTCCCCCACACTTAAATCTTGCATTGTCCTCAATGCAAAAGATAGATCTAACAAACAAGAACAAGCAATGCAAGTAAAAGAGTAAGGAAGGAGTACGACTGGAATAACAAAAAATTGAATATCCAAATGAAGTAGCATAACTGGCTTCTCTCCTTTGTCTGGTTGTAAGTCACATGAAAGCACTAGTGGTGTTCGCTTCCAATGTTCAGCAATTATTTCCCTCTTTAAGATCCTCATATAACACTTCAACTCAAGTATAGAAGATGTCTGGATGGGAGGAAGCAATCCATGTACCTGCACAAAATCATACCACCAAGCAGTACCTTGTCCCATATGGATATGCTTAATAAAAAGGAACTTATCAAGAATCAGGGAAGATCCCAAGAGAAATTGATCAACAGAAAGTGGTGGAACTTCCAAATATTTTGAACAACCCACAAAATCAATATGACTCTCCTCAGTAAGAGTCAAGTTCTCTAAGGGATGAATCAAGTGATCACTCAAAATGGTCTCACCATGATTGTTCAAATCATCACTCAAGACAAATTCCACATGTGAAACATCATGATGCATTAGGCTCAAAATCTCACTAGGTCTATATGTTTGCTAGCCTAAATTCACTTAAGTCAAATCCATTGCCACTTAGTCTATTAACTCAAAGCATGATCAATTACTTTTCAAATCAAGAATACATAATACTGAAGTTACTTAAAACTTGCAATTTTTTCTCAAAAAATTTTCTTTCTTTTCTTGAAAACAAGGAACAAAAACCAAAGTAAAGTCCACTTAAAATCAATAGTGTCAGAGGGTTCAACAATAATCTCTTCATCAACATCATTATCAAAATCAATAGAATTCATAGGACTAGAGGCATGGGAATAAGCATTAATGCATGAGTCACAAGATTCAACATGATTTAAATCAATGGAACAAGTCAATTCAGAAACCACATTAGTGCATGGATATTCAGCTAATGTATCAATTATCCCATCATTTGAAGTGGTAGAAGAAAAAGGGTATAGATCATTAGAAGGTGAAAATGTATTACCACATGGAAATACATCATGAACTTCTAATTCTTCACTTTGCATATTACAAATTGCATTGGACAACTGCTCAATCTGTTGTTGTCGTTGCATCAGGATTTTCATCATAGCATCCATCTTGCTTTCTAATCTTGATGCCTCTTCTTGACTTAGTGAAGTTTGATTGACATATCCATGATTTGAGTAATCATGACATCCCAGATCATTGACATTTGAATATGCATCATATGTTTGCTCAACATCATAGTCATAATGATAAGGCATAGGAGTGTAAGAAAAATGTCCATAAGGTGAAGCATTCCAAGCCATAATAGGATCAATTCAATTTTTTTTCTTTTTTTTTTAAAAAACAATCAAGTAATGCAAATAACAACTACCTAAGAAATAACCTAAAGACTCAAATCTAGAGACTAACCATTGCTCCCAGGCAACGGCGCCAAAATTGATGCGTGCTTCTGTCGCTAAAGCAATCAATTGATAACTAGGACAACCTACTAATGCAATATAGTGGCAACTTAGGTCATTCTCCCAAGGAGCAATATGTGGGTTTTCTCTAGAATGGAATTTAGGTGATAAAAAATGCAATGGAATGAACCTAAACTAAAATGCAAGACTCTACTACCTAAATGCAAATGACTCTAAAACCTATATGAGAATGAAACTAACCTAAATAATGAACATGCAATTTTTGGGGTTTTTCTTATGAGAGGGAAATTAAATTCCTAAGGAAAAGAAATAAACTAATATCTAAGAAAATCAGCAAAGGTTAGTTCAGTTATGATGACGAAGGGGACAACTTAGGATTCACATGGATTTAGCTTTCTTAGCCATTCAATTTATTAGACCAAAGGGAGGTTCATGAAAAGTTGTAATTAATAAACTTAATCACCTAAGCAAGACATGGGAAACCCTCATGCTCGATAACACCTAATCCACTAGAAAACTCATAATGGAAAAAATGGTGGTTAATTAAATCCATTAAAAACCAATCACAATTGCTTAAGATATTTTGGAAATTATGTTTACAATTGCCTAATTAAACAATTCGACAATTAATCACCCAATTAAACAATCAAGAAATTAAACCCAAATTGACAATTAAATTAATAATGAAAACTCAATTAATAATTTAATCAACAATCAAGGGTTTGCAAACAAAAATCCGAATAATCAATTAAGAATAAATCAAATCCAAATTATCAATTTAATCCAAATAAAAATAAGTTTACAATCTAAAACTAGATTGTTCTCAATTATTACAACTTAAAAATCATTTAAAACTAAATAATCCCAACTCTTGAATCAAAAAGATAAAAAAAAGACACTCCCTTATGGTCTTCAAATGTAAGCTCCTAGGCTCTAGCTTTCTCCATGCTCCTCCCAAATTACCTCCCAAAAGAGTCTAAGCTACCATCACGACCTTCCCTTCTTCATGCCCCAAGCAGTGATTTATGGCCATCAAATTAATTGGTGAAGTGTTGTGGATTAATGGCCGTGGGACCCGTAATTGAAGAATGCTAATATATTATCAATCTCTACAATTGGTGCTGTGGGTCAGGGTATGATTGGAGAAAAAGGCAGAACGAGAGAATGAAAAAGTGATGATGGATATTGCACCCAATACGATCTGGGAGTTTCGGCGTTCTCAGCGTCTGCCGTGCCTCCAGCGTATTCCCGTGTGTCTCTCCACTTCTGTGACGGCTAGGGTAATTAAAAAGGGAGGAGAAGAGGGTTTTTTGGGTACCAACTTGAGCCCATTAAAATTTAAGAAGCCCAAATAAAATTCAACCATCAGATTCTATTTTAGCCTCCCAGAAAAATTCTGCACCGTAGGATCTTCTAATATGCTTTTCCTTATCCTGCAAAAATCTAATAAAATCGTAATTTATCATATAGTTGGAAATATTTTCCAATCATAAGATAACAATCAAAATAATAATAATTTAAGCTCAATAATATCATAATCAATTCAGATTTATATTATTTCCCAAAATCGGCTAATTATCCAAATATTATCTAATAAATCTAAATTAGCCTAAAATAATCTCCAAAATAAATAAATAAGGTGGGATAAAATATATTAAAATTGTGATTTATCAGGCAGCAATGTGCTTCAATGGGTTAGTTGTTGTCTTGACGTGCCACAGCGTATGCTAGTGTGTAGATCACTGTAGTGTGGAAATTACATAATCTTTTTAGCGATCTAAATTATCAATTGTTTAAATTTGAACATGAAGGATGTAATTAAACCGTGCACTTACAGGGTATAATTTTTAATCCAGGCTATGTAACTATGTTGAGTTTGCTTGGAACCGTTGACACTGTATTGTACATCTAACATATAGTCTTTTATGTTCTTTTGTACCTGCACGTTCATGAACTTTACAAGGAAATTCGTTTCTTCTTGCTAATGCCCAGTTTTATGGTCATCTATTTTCCATATTATCCAGTGTTGAGCCACTTATGCAAAAGATACAGAATGAGATTCACACAGTTGATGCTGGAATTTTAGCAACTGTGCACCAACAGGTCTTGATCCATGCCTCTGACGGTTAGCTTGTTTTGGAAGGTTTCTTCCTTCTCTAATCTTTGAAAATGTTGAACAGACATCTGAAGGGATGAATGAGTGATTTGCTATATTCTCAATTCTGCTGAATATTGCAACAAGACGGTCTGTTACTTTCTTTAACAACCTTGATCTAGTTTATGTTGTATACCTGCTATTTCAAGTAACTGCATATTATGCTCCGCAGGCTGGTGAACTGGCAGAAAGTGTTGCTAAGATAATTGATCTTCAATATGCAGATGGGATAGATATGTCAGAGGTGCAGGTTGCCATAATGTCTTAAATGAGCGGGACATTTTCTTGCAAGTCTTGTTCTGATGGAGTCAAAAAATCATGCAGGATGAGTTTTCAGCTGTTATAACAAAATCATTGGTCACCCTAGTGCGTGGTCTGGAAACCAAATTTGACATTGAAATGGCTGCAATGACGCGTGTTCCATGGGGTACCCTTGAAAGTGTTGGTGATCAATCTGAGTAAGCTAATGTTCTTCTTTTGGTCTGCACTTATATTCTAATATCTTTAAATGCAAGCAAATATCTGAAACAGGAGCTAAACAGGTACTAGCTCTTTTCACTTCTTAAGTTCCTAATTTTTCTCCTTATATCTTCAGTATATTTATCTAGCCTCTCTGCTAAATGCCGAATTTCAAAATCAAGCTGTCTGTATCTCAATTAATCCTTACATTGCTTCTCTAAGAGCTGATTCTTTGTTTCAAAGCTGGATGTTTCAGTTTTAATGGATTGGTATGCTGAATTTCAAAATCACGCTGTCTGTATCTTTATGGATCCTTACATGGCTTCTAAGCACTGATTCTTTGTTTCAAAGCTGGATGTTTCAGTTTTAATAGATTGGAGTTTCAAGGTGTAAATTCAAGGAAATAGCTAATACAAAAATTGAATTGAAAAACTAAATTATCTTGACGTGAATGCAAGGTTAAAATAAGCCTAACAACGTAACCACCTGATAAAATTTTTTATCCCTATTTTTTCGAAGTATTTTTTCCCCTAATATCTTATCATAGAAACCACGATTTTCTCCTATACATTCTAATTCTTTTTTCCAGATATTTTTTTTGGGAGAATTGCCCAAAAATACCTTTGGGACAAATTAATTATTGATTGCTACCAAGCGTGCAAGCGATCTTTCGTGTGTGCAAACGATCTTCCGTTTTGTGCAAACCATCTTCCGTGTGTGTAAAAATCTTCCATATAAATGTGCAAACAATCTTCCGTTGTGTGCAAAATATCTTCCGTTATGTGCAACAAATCTTCAATGGTAGCATTCAGCAATTAATTTACCAAAAAAGTATTTATCAGCAATTCTCCCTTTTTTTTTTTTTTTTGACAATTCTCATTAGTCTTGGTATGCATTTTGCTGTTTTATTATGGACATTCCAACAAACTTCCTCGCATGGCCTGTGTTCTTGGCATTAAAGCAAGCCTTAGACTGTCTTTTCTGTTGAACGTCAATTCGATTCTGAGTACCACTGCCTTCCATAGCAGATAATTGATGTTCATAAACATAAACCAAACATAAATTTAAAACACATGAACCTAATATCTAAGGGCTGCAACAGTTTCTTTCTAGAATAAACTAGTAAGGGACGTTGACTCCTAACATATATTTTATAATAGTAGTATGTGTATATATATTTATGTATGTATGTATATATTTTCTAGTATGTATGTATTTATTAATTTATTTAACACAGAACAATCTTAACTTCTACTACCTTTTCTTATGTATTTATGTATGTATTTAACATATTTAACACAGAACAATCTTACCTTCTACTACCTTTTCTTTTCCTTTCTTGATGTCAATAGAAGATTGTTTATTGAAATAAACATTCAAAACTAATGTATTATTTCCAGCTTGTTTTTCACTTGAAATTCTTTTGCTTTGTTCTGTATTTTTATACTATGTATCATCAACGGAAATAAAATCAATCGGATATTGTTTTACAATAATTTAGGCTGTCTGATGCTTGAATTTCCTGATAGAGACGTGCTTATGCCTTGATGCTTTTGTATATGTTATTGGATACCTAAGCTGTTAAGACCATCCTTCTAGAAATCCCTTCCCTCGGAAGACAGGTAATTTAGCTCATGTAAATGCAAATTTGTAGTTACAACAACTACGTGTCCTAAACCTTAAGCCCTAACCCCGAAACTCTAAACCCTGAGGCCCGAACCCTAGACCTGACCCTTAGATCCTAGACCCAGACCCAAACCCCAGACCCTGAAACCATGATCCCAAAACCTTAAACCCTAAACCCTCACCCGAACCATGAACCCCAACCCTAAAACCCGAATCCAAAACCTCGAACCCCAAACCCTAGCCCCCAACCCTGGACCCTTGAACCCTCGGAACCCCGAACCGTGAACTTGAACCCCTAATCGTAAACCCAAACCCCTGACCCTAGACCCTAGGTATGTTTGGTTTGAGTGGAGTAGAGGGGAGGGGAGGGGGATAAATTACCTTTTTGGGCGGGACAAACTCAAAATTTAAAATCTCCGTCCCTTTAATGAAAGGGTAAATTTTGGGTTCCTCCCGCCTAAAAAGGTCATTTATCCCCTTCCCCTCCCCTCAAACCAAACACATCCTAAGACTCAAGATTCCTGGACCCTAGACCTCTAACCCTAGATCCTAGATCCTAGACAATAACACCCTAGATCTCAAACCCAAAACCCCAAACCTTATATAGGATTTAAGGTTTAGTAAAGATGGTAATGATTGGGGTGCGCTATTCACAGTGATTGCCCAGTGGTTGTGGCGCAGGCAAAATCTTCTTGTCTTTGAGAAGAAACAAATCCCAATTGAATCAATATTGCTTAATGTAAGAAGTATGATAGTTTCCATGCTAGAGACATGAGCTTGGCTTGGCGGCCTGTCTACCCATCGATGGGAACCCTAGAGGTAGGTTGGGTTAAATGTAACACCAATAGTGCCTTCTCTACCATCCAGTTATGGTACGAATTTGGAAATGTGACTCAAGGTTTCCTTTGTGCCCTTCAAGAAGGTGATGCTTTCGATGCAGAACTCTTCGGTTGTTAATGGACTAAAAGTTGCCTGGGATCTTGGCTTTAGGAGGATTGTAATTGAGATGGACTTCCTAGAAGCAATTCTTCCATTCTTCTTCTTTCTTGGCTTCTCATAGCCATAGATAGATACCATGTTATTAGTGCCATGACAAATGAATGCCTAGTGGGGCTTCCTTAGCCTCATGGGATTACTTTCAGCTTTGGAGTTTACACTTATCACATTTGGTCCTTTCTTAAATTTGCATGGTGGCTAAAAACTACCATCATTTTGACCAAACTTTAAAAAATCATAATTAATTCTATAGAATTCCAAATGGGGTGGTTCAAAGTTTTATTCAAGTCTCTTTGAGTCTAGTTTCTATGAAAAATATTACTCAGCCAATTGTAACAACAAAATTCTAGAAATGTGACAAAATCCTCACTACCACAGACTTCATTCCAGATTCAATGCATAGCTTTAATAATTCATAATTATTGTGTACTGATCAAAATGACACAAATGACGTATCAAATTAAAGCTTGATATTTCTATTTTTATTCTGAAAAGTTTCATGGTCATTTGATCATATTTGGTCATTCAGAAATATGCCACCAATACACTACCTCCAACTGGCAAAAATGATACGTTTGAATGGACTTCAATCGTTTACAAATGAATGTCAAGAATCAAGAGGTATTCGATCTGCCTAGTTATTAATATACTTGATAGTGTTCATGCGTGGCAGTTATTGTGTGTTTTTCCTTTAGGTTAAATTATTCTCGCAAGATAATTACTATTGTGGTACCAGGCTAGTAACTGAAAGAATAAATAACATTATCATTTTTAAATGATGTGATTTCATATGACTTGACATGGAGCGCATTATTTGTAGTTTATTTTCATTATTGATCAAGCATGTTTGAGTTTATTTTACATTAAAAGATTTTTTTTTTTGGTCGAAACATTAAAAGGTTATTAACTCTTAGTATTTTGACATATTTTAGAGTAGATGTTATGTCACCTTTATTTTTATATTTCTTTTTGTCAAGATGTTACCGTATCTTGACTGTATGGGAATGTTAAGTTAATTCTATTTCTATTTCTTAACATTATGAGATAACAGGACTATATGTAAACTAATTGTTTAATAAACTTCTGAATGCGCTATGTAATAGTATTGCGACTGGTGTACTTAAAATAGGTTTTTTTGGTGGTATCTTAAATACCACATAATGTTAAAAAATTAAAAACATATGGTTAAAATACATTTAAAAATATAATATTGTAAAAAAATTAAAGTAAAAGGGACGTGGCCCTTTACTTAAAATAAATACCCCTCCCCACCACTTTAATTCACCACTTCAATTTTCATCTTGCAATAACGATAAGAGGCTGCTATTCTGTGTCCATCACTCCATCGTCATTTTCAGGTGAGCTTTCAAACTTTCCAGATAATTTTGGCATTTAAAATCATCTTTTTATCAAATATTTTTCATAAAAATTATTTTACATATTTTTATCTTTCTATATGTGGTGATATTATATTAATTAGTGAGAATTTTGAGGTTAGAGTTTTGGGAAACTTTTAAATTCTGACAATAGATGACTGTATATAGGTTGAGGAATAATAATAGATAATTTTAATTGGATTGGATTTATTATTTGATTATCTTATGATTTTATAATGAGTTTCTCTTAAAAACATTATAAATTATTTCTTTTTGGACTTTTTGCCCATTAAATTTGGGTTAAACAACTTATTTAGGTTATTTGAGATATTATTGAAATTTTAATTGATTTATTTTTGTAGATTTTGAGTTATATAAAATTATAAGTTGTTATTTGATATTTGAGTTAAAGTTCGATATGATTTTAGTTATATGGAAGTTTGAAAAATTATTTAATGATTAGGTTATGTTCATATAAATTAGAAAAAAGATTTAATTGATCTAGTATATTATTGAAGTTGTTATTAGAGGATGCGTACGGCTGCACCAATTTTCTATTATGTGCGTACAGGGAACCTAAAAGCATCATGAATAGCAATGAATGCATGTGAAATTAACCATGAAGGAGACATAACAATAAGACACAGCCTTGGGCAAAGGTAAAGGAAAAACAGGTGCACTACAATTACAGTGCATGACATACCATATTGAAAATCCATGTCCTTCTCTTCCTTGCAATTACCCTCTTTTGTCTTTTTTTTTTTTTTTGATAAATATATATATATATGGGATTCAGATAATTATAATTAATTGGGAGAATTTCACTTAACCCAAGGGGAGGAACTAATTTCGTTTCAGTCAATCTTAACAAAAATATGAAATTTCATTATAGCCTATGGACTAAAATAAAAATAAGTTTTATGGGCATAATGGCAATAATGCCATTGCTTTATTTTTTTCAAAAAAAAAAGTGTAATCATCGCCAGAACATTGGCAACCATTCATTGACAGTTACCAAGCTGGAGCCGCCTTCGATGGTCCACCATGGAAGCCCTGATGCCAATTGGAGCCCCAGCGACCACATAATTAGTGTTGTTCTTAGAATCCTTTCGATCAATGGATGGTGTTCTTGGTAAGTAGCTGAAAACTCTGTTCTAAACTTGTCTAAAATTGTCAAGGTTACACACACACAACATTGCACAAATGAAAGCTTCTACTCTGAGTACTGGCCGCACTCTAAAATTGAACATTCAAGAATGTTGCATATGCTTATGGACATAGATCTAGATGTAACACAAAAAATATGTCATAACAACACAGGGTAGTGGAAAAGCTCTAGTGTCGCTTATAAATGAGGTTTTGGACTGGACAAAGATTGAATCTAGTAAGTTTGAGCTTGAGGCAGTGCTATTTGACATCCGAGCAGTTTTGGATGATGTGTTGTCAGTATTCTCTAAGAAATCTCAAGAGAAAAGAGTAAAGGTAACTTTTCTTGATTTATGTGGATGAATTTCTTCATGTTGTCAATTATAAAATGTGCACCGTATAATTATAATTGGCTCTTCCTGGTTTATTTTTTGGGGGTACAGTTGGCAATGTATATCTCAGATAAGGTTCCTGAAGAGCTAGTGGGTGATCCAAGAAGGTTTCAGCAAATAATTACAAATCTCATGGGCAATTCAATTAAGGTAATTCTGGGCTGTTCCAGAAGAAAGTATGTGGAGAGAAGAAAATGGTCATCAGATTTTATCAAACTTCCCGTGTTTTATTTTGCAAAAAACTGCTTCTCTGTTATTGGATAAGGGCGTGGCAAGTGCGGGCAATGGTGGACAAAGTTGAACAAGGATCATGGACCTTT
This sequence comes from Inga laurina, assembly GCA_963855925.1. Lineage (NCBI taxonomy): Eukaryota > Viridiplantae > Streptophyta > Magnoliopsida > Fabales > Fabaceae > Inga > Inga laurina. Next base: position 5,317,448 of record OY979713.1, read on the forward strand.
GGGCAATGCTTCATCAAAAAATAGTTATTAAAAATATATAACTAAATTATAAAATCTAGAAAAGGAAACAATTTAATTTATAATATTTGAACATAAAAAATTAAAATTATTTATAGTTTATCATATTTAACACAAGTTTTTATGAAGTTTACATAGAGTTGCTAAACATCATCAAATCCAAAAAACAAAAAAAAAGTTCAATAAAATCAGTAAATGTTGAATCATCATCCTACTCAAAATTTATTGTTTAATAAGAAAAAGGAAAGATAAATAAAAGACAGACGAGTTTGATGGTAGATTTGGATTCTTAAATGCAATTTATGTTAAAGATGAAAGGGGATGGCAGTGAAAAGTGAGAGCAATAGGACAAAATACTAGTTAATATGTTAGTCAAATTTTCAATTTGCTTTAGTTTTCCTTCAGAATCAAATTGAACTTCAAATTTAAAATTTTAAAAAATATAATATATAATATTTTATTAAAAAAATAAAATACCAATTTCTAAATACGTTAGTACCTCCTCAATTTTTACTCTCTTCCTCTTTTCTCTTTATAACCTTAATCTCTCTCCTCTATCCTCTCTCTTTGCTCAACTGATCTTCCTCACATCGGATGTACAGACTATTTGAGACTAATACAGATATATATGGCTTCTTAACTTGAGAGTGCTTTCTTTAATTTTTTTTTTCTTTTGCTCTCTCATCCTTTGGTATAAGGCCTCCTACCCCTATCTTGTCGGTAAAATGTGGTTAAGACACGTTATCTAGAGCAGTGGCGGAAGAGGACACCAATAATTGAACCCACTGCGGTAGCACATGGGCGTTACACAAGAAGGCCTTCATTAGTCAAACCCTTCTTTCAAAGTTGTAAGCCACCCAGCCATTTATATTCCCTATTTATATATCTTATTTATAAATCTTTTTGATTAAAAAATTTTGGTCTTATTTATAAGTCCAATTTTAAGGTTTACAATGAGATTATGATAATTTTGTGAAGATTGAGAGAGAGAAAATAATTAAAAAAAAAATATTCATTCATAAATGAGAGCAAAGTTGGAAATTTACTTCATAATTATTGAGTTAGCTATATTTTCTCGATATGTGAAATTTAGATAAAATGGACTTATAAATAGAATCGGAGAACAACATCATATAGTGTGGATTCACCTTTTTAGTGAAAACTTGTCCTCCCCGTTTCGTGTCCCATTCATTTTGCAAGAGCATTCTCAAGGAAATTTGTGTCTCTTATTTCTTTCCTCCTCTCCTAGTATATAAAAGGAGCTCCTCTCTCCTAGTAATAAATAAAGAAGGAAAAGTCCTATTGGATATTATTGAGATGAAAAGAAACGAGAGGGAATAGGAATTTCAAATGGATGGGAATTTTAAAATTTGAAATCATCTTACAGAAAAAGAGTAAGCATGAGGCCACGTGGACAAGCAGCACTGTTCATAGAGCCGGTACTGTTCATATGAACAAAAAAAATAAGAGAAGCTGCACAGCTTGTATTAATTATAAGATATAATTTTTTAGTTGTCAATATTTTTTTAATTTACTCTTATTGATACTCTCTTGACAACAACCAAAGAAGAGAAGGAATAAGAGTATTAAAGAAGATAATTAGGATGTTTTAGAAAATATACATCATATTAATCAACTTAATTAACTTTCTTAATCTAATTAAATTTATCTTTTAACTAATAACTTAACGAATTGTTTTTAATTACCCTGTTTTATTAGCCTAAACCCCATTATGCTAAAAGCAAGTGAGACTTGCTCGTGTGTTTGAACCCAGGCTATTCAAGCATCAATGGTCCGATTTGAAGTTTGCATCTTATAGGTTATACCCTCGTGATATAAAAGATGTACCGGGAGATTATGAGTTTACATATAATAATAATAATAATAATAATAATAATAATAATAGCCCTTATCCGAATCAAATTTTAGTAGTTTGAAGAAATTATTTATGCAATTTTAAGTAAAATTACAAAGACATTTTTTTATAAAGAAAATATTCAAGTCAATTTTATTTATATATATATATATAGCAGGTGACTGTGTTATATTTCTTTTTAGCAGGTTTATATATTTCTTTTAAGTGGTCACAACCGGTCTTAAAAACCAAGCTTTTTAGGGCGTAACTGGTCTAAAAAGTATTTTTTTTAGACCTATTATAATAACCGGTCTAAAAAGTAACAGACTTTTTAGATCGGCTGTAACAAGATCTAATTCATAATCAGTCTAAAACGTCTTTTTTAACCGATCTGAAAAGTTTTTTTTTCCACTAGTGCCTATATGAATAGAAAACCTGACATAATAATTATGAAAAACTTGATATGAATATGATTCTTTTTATAAAATACTAGAATTAAATCTAAAGCACAAAAAAAGGGTACAGGAGAGGAATGGCACCGGAGAAGCCAAATCACTTTGCCGACATGATCATGTGCGGCTTGTAAATAAAATTTTATAAATAAAAAAAGAAAGGGTTAAGCTCATTTAATACTTTGAAGCATGTTTCTCCTCAGTGTATTTAATATCTTAAAAAGTATTTTGTAGTTCATTAAACATGTTTAAATATTTTTTTAAATACATCTAGGATCCTAAATATTCTTTTGTGTGCTAGGAGTTAGATATTGGGTTGTACTAAAAAAATATAGGGAGAATTACACTAAGGTCCCAATGAAAAAGAGAAATGAAAAAATTGTCCTAATAGATTGTAAAATGAAAAAATGGTTTCATGGAGTTGTTAATACAGGCTCATGGAGTTGTTAACGAGTTATCAATACAGGCTCCTAGAGTTGTTAATATGACCATTTTTTCATTTTACAATCTACAGGGACCATTTTTTCATTTTTTTTCCTTCCTTGGGACCTCATTGTAATTCTTCCAAAAATATATTAAGGTGTTAAGTGGTCCAAAAATCATTTTAGGATGTTGAGTGGCGTTGAAAAAATATTTTAGTCTCTTGGATAGTACTATAATAGTCTCTTTGTTTGGTTTTATAAGGTAAAATTTTTTGGTATATCATGTTTCTTTTTGATATATCAAAAATTCAAAACTCATATTTTAACACTGTTGGGAAGCCGTGATAATTTTTTGAAATTTTTTGTGTAGATAATTAGACAATAAGATACACGCATGCTTTGCAGTGTGCATAGTAAAAGCAAAGAATCCAAAATCACTATTTTCTCCCAAATTTTTCACTTCAAATGTGGCTTTTTCAAATTTAAAGGATTTGATTTTGGGAGGATTAAACTCATTATTTTCCTGTAAAAAGCCACATCTGGTAGGGGTTTAAAATTCTTCAGCCCCAATATTATTTTAAAAAAAAGGTTGTGGAAGGAAGGATGAGGAGAAAAAACTAGACGGTGATGGTGAAGCAGAGTCAGAAACAACAAATCCCTTTATGATAAACGGATTTATTTTGCAAGTTCGTTATTACGGGTAGTTCCTACAAAGGATCGGATTAATGACGTATACAATACTGACTAATGAAAAGTAGGGAAGATTAAAGCAGGAAGAAGAGTGACAAAAATAGTGAGCCATGAGGTCGAGATGTGTGAGAGGAGGGAGAAATTATGAGTGATTTTCAATTAAAATTAGCAATATATTTGTACAAATTGAAATTCTTTTGCTATTCCACTTCAACGGCCCAGACTTGGAGTTTTCAAATCTCAGTGAGTTATCACATCCCATCCTATGTACCTTGTGACACACTATAACACCGCAAATTTTATTCCTCAATATGTCTTGTAAGTATTTGAGGTATTTAATAGAATTTAAGGGTGAATTTTGGGGACGTGATTATGTTGTTAGTGAAATTGTCTACGAGGCAGTGAGTTTATCATATGGTTTTGGATGATAAAATGATGACAAAAATGTAAGAAATTTTTCAGAATGAAAGTAGACATCATAATCTTTAATTTGATAGGTTATATGAATCAATTAGAGCTATATACAGAGTTATGAATTTTTGAAATTAGTCCAGAAAAACAGTTGATTTTCTGGAACAACATTCAAAAACTTAAATTCTGGGAATTTTGTGTTTCCAAGTGGCAAAATTCTATATTTTTTCTTGAAACTAGACTCAATAAGGGTTCTATAGCCTTTTTGAATCACTATGCAACGATGTCTACAAATTTAGTTATAATTTTTCAAAATTTGGGTAGAAAATGTGCCAGAATTTGTAAAAAATCCGAAAATGGGAAAATAAATTATGGGATAATTATGAAATATTATAAAACATTTTTCCCATCATCTCCCTCCTCCAAACTGATGCCTTATGCAGAAAAGAGAGAGAGAAAACTTGAGAGAATTCTAGAGAGAGAAGGAGAAGAAAACTCACAAGGTAAGCTAATTCCTCCAACGATTTAGCTCTTAATATGTGTAAACCTTCTCCTAAGCTTCTTCTCTATGTGATTTAAGGTATTTGAAGCAAGGATTTTGGTGTTTCGGGAGCTAGGAATTTTGGTCAAGTGGAAAAGCCAGAAGGAAAAAGAGGTAACCTCTTAAACTTCAAATATTGATTATTCTGGTTGCTGTGAGTAATTTAATCGGTGAAATTCTGCTGGATTTGCTCTATTTGTAAATTTGGAAAAGTTGTGTCCTAAACGTTATTCTGCCCAAATTGAGTCTAAATGGTACTTATAACGTAATTAAATAATTAATAAAGTGATTAGGAGTAGAAAGGAGCAAGTCTGTGGAGTCAAAATTCAAAAACGCCAATTTTCTCCTAAGAATTTTATGTTTCAACCAGTACTATTTGGAGGGGTTAGAGCTGAATTTTTGATGTTTTGATGATTCCATTAAGTTTAGGAGGAAAAATTAGGTGGGGTTACAGTTAATCACTCTTTCAGAAAAAGCCTAAAAAAGCATAATTACGAAAATACCCCTGAAACCCTGAAATAGGGGCTGCCAAGGGCATTTTGGTCTTTTGACAGTGAATTTGATAATTCCAAGTCCGGAAATGGATTCAATGGACGAAAATAAGTCAGAATAGCCTAGGTTAAAATTTCAAAAAAGTACAATCGAACCGAATATGGCCGGACCGGGCCGGGCCCCTTTTGGTAAATTTTCATAATAAACTCATATAACCACTAAGAACATATTGGAAGTGTATAAATTGTACATTTAACATTTTAGGATCGAGTAGAGAGCCCAAAGGTTTGGCACGCAAATCAAGGCATACGTTTCAAAGAGAAAAAGGCTTAAGGTAGGGAATTTTTCTCTCCTGCGTGTATTGCATATTTGTGCTGGTATATTAATGTATGTTATTACTTTACTTGATTATGTGAAACATATATGAATGATTAAAGCTTTATTTCTAATTATGTTGTGGCCATAAGTATGTAGTTTTAAACATTGAGTACGCAGATATGTCATTGTGTTAGCTTGAGTTTATGTAATGCAAAATGTTATGCATTAAACACTTATTCTACATGCATATTTGTACTATTTGCTTCTGAGATTCTCTCGAATCTCATCATCCCCTACCAACAATTTAGACAGGTGAATACAGAAGGTACGCGGAGATCAGAGAAGAGAACTGCACGAGAGAGGATTGTGCGGTGAAACGAAGACGAAAAGATGTCTCCATTTCACTGGGACAGGTTTAGACAGCCTAGTAGCCTTGTACGGCTACCTTAATTGTAATTATAATGTACAAACTTTTAAGGGAAATTTATGTAATCATACACATATTATCAGTATATTTATGCTATTCCTATATTGCCCACTAAACCACGCATTAAATTTCACTGTAAGTCAAAATAAGTAAGGGTGTGACACACACTAATTTCTACAAACTACTACAAATATTCCTTTGTTTAAGCACATTCACGCATGAGAAGGGAAAAAGCAGAGTCACTCACTTGATTGGCCTCATCGCTTCAGAATCCCAAAACCCAATGGTGCCCAACTCTTTTATATATTTATTCCTATTACCCCAACATCATCACATCCGATTTGACCTATCGACTTTTATTTAACTTGTGATCCCCCAGTTGGGTACTCTTTTCTCTCCCACATTAATTGGCCTGACGACCCCCTCGAATTCCTCTTTTCTTCCCCTTTAGGGTGTATTTGGTTTGGGGGGGGGGGAGGAGGGTGGTAAATTAACTTTTGGGGCAGGAGGAACCCAAAATTTACCCTCTCATTAAAGGGAGGTGAGAGAGTAAATTTTGGATTCCTCCCGCCCAAAAAGGCAATTTACCCCCATCCCCTCCCCTCCTCTTAAACCAAACACACCTTTTATTCTTACTTTCGTTGTGCCCTAACCTTGAACCAAAGTCACAATTTTCGTCCTTTAATATACTGATGTGATTCCATAACACTCGTCCATCTGAATGCTCTCATCCTTTCATGACTGTGAGGTCCTAAGGACCAAAGAAAATAACACTAAGGTTCCTATGAAAAGAAATAACAACTCGTTAAACATGTTTTACAACTCAACATGTTGTAAAACATGTTTAACGAGTTGTTATTTCTTTTCACAGCAATCTTACTATTATTTTCTTTGGTCATTGGGACCTATGTGTGATTCCCCTTTTAATATATATTGATGATTTGTAGGCTCTCTAGGGCCAAAATTTTTAACTAATATTTATTGGTTAAGTAAGGCAAAAAGCTGCGAATATATATTGAATCTTTAATAGTGTCGTTATTAAAAATAGGTAAAAGTAAGATGCGTGTTCACTGATAACTTAAAATTATTTGAGAGTAAAAATATTTATGTATTTAATTATACTTTTTTCAATTAATTAAAAAGGTAACTAACAAGTAAAAACTGACTCTCTTTTTTAATGAAAGAGTCAGTTTTTTTTTTAAAAAAAATTATTTAAATTTACTGGGAAAATATCATTTTTTTTAAAGAAAATATTGATTATATTTTTTTACAATTAAAAATATGAAATACTTTATTCGGTCCACAATATAGGACATCTTAACTATTTCACGGGAAACAAGAAATGACAGTTAAATCATTTAATATGTCCTAAAATATAAGGTTTTTTTTCCACTTTTACCCTTATTGATATATATGTTTAAAAATGGTATATTTTTTCCCCTAATTTGTATTCTCTCACATCTACTCCTATATGCTTTTTCAATCTCCAAGGTAGATAAAAGAAAATTCATTCATGAGGTTTATTCAACCTCAAAAAGGCATTTAGAGGGGGGAGCGTCACTATTTTTTTTGAAATTTTTATTTTAGAGAGGGGTTATAATTAATCGGTAAATTTGGAAAGTGAGTATTAATCATATGGGTAAAACAAGAAAAAATACATTAATTAAACTGCATATGCCCTATATTATGGATCATGCATTTCTTCTAAAGGTGCCCTATAGTGGAGTTTCCAATCTCAATTATTGGTGTTTTGTTTTCAAGGTACAGAAAACGGATCGGATACTATTTTCATAAAATATTAAACGTAGATAATTAGATATTAATCCAATAATTATAGAAGGACGGAAAGGAGAATAACATATGGGAAAAGGAAAAGAAAGAAGCCAATTTTAATTTGATTTAATTAATAAAGGAATAATAGGAATTTCATTATCACTAAATTTTATGTTGCCCCGAAGAATTATTTACTTAACAATTAATGAGGGACATTTTCAGAAATAGATTGATTACCTTGTCATTAAGTCCCCCCCCCCTCACATTATCATTAACTTTTACGTGGCTTGGGGAATTATTTGCCTCCTTTCTTCAGTTTTCTCTTGTATTCCCTTGTTATGATAATTTGCATTTATAACAATAAATTTTTGGGAAAATGACATGAGATCCCAAAGACTAAACAAAATGCTAGCAAATTCCTCTATGAAAAGAAATAACAACTCATTAAATGTGTTTTACAATTCAACATGTTATAAAAATGACTCAACGAGTTGTGTATCTGGTACTACTTTTCCCTTGGCATTTTTTTAGCAGATAATTAAATATGGACCGGTCATTAAATTGGTTGAGGTACTGGGTCAAGGGTTAGTGGGGAAAACTAGAGTCAAATCGGAGCTACATCGGAATCAAACAAGTGAGAAATTGAAAATTTTATACTTATTAATATAAAATTCTAAAGAAAAATATTAAAAAAATCGATTTTCTTTTTAAAAAGCACTAAACCAGGTTGATCACCGAATCAAACCGGTCTACCAGTCGGTTCGCCGGTTTCCCGGTCAGACCGGCCTGTCCGGACCAGTTCGGTCCAAGTTTGAGTACTATGCTAAATATAGAAAGTATGGATGGCAATAATAATAATAATAACAACAATAACAATAGTAAAATACAAAAATAGAAAGTATGGCTGAAAAATTATTTTGGAATTTTTAGATATGTAAGCTCCATCTTACATACCACTTACCATTGATATTAATCAGAGCATGAGCGCAGTTCGGTGGGTTACACAAGAATAGCATAAATATACTGATAGATTGATACAATGTACTTGATTTCAACGCAGGTTTTCCCGCGGGATTAGATAATATATACAAATTATCCCAAAATATCCAAGATATTCAAAATATTAAACTTCATAGGGAACTATAGTTTCATCGGTCATCAGTGAGTAAATGGAGAACTTACCGTCAGGAAACTTCTGAACCTATTTACAAGCTTGAGAGTGTCTTGAAGAACAAACAGCAATGTGGCCGTTGCGAGCCCTCTGATTTAGATCTGAACTGTATTCTCTCATGAAATTGATTGGAAAAGCCGTGAAACTTCCCGATAAAGCTGTTCAGCTTCAAATGGTTTTGAAACATATCCATCCATTCCACACTTCAGGCATTCCTCATGCGTTGCCTGAATCACATCTGCAGTCATAGCCAAAATGGGTATATGCCAGTTTGAAGTATTCTCCAAGGTTTCCACAGGCACTTCTCTGTTTACATGGTCTTCCATGTCCCGAATCCTCCTAGTAGCTTCCAACCTGTTGAGACAAGGTTCTATATTAGCAACTAATGTACAAGCTAACAGTCGTATTATTATTCATTGCAAAATTAACATAAATTAAAGGATAAAAATTATCAATACTTTCAATTAAATTCCAAAGAAAAAGCTCAGTTGTTGCATACCCATCCATTTCTGGCATTTGAATATCCATAAAACAGGCATCAAATTGATGGGGCGGCTTCAGCATAGAGATGGCATCTTTTCCACTGTCAACACAGACCACATCAGCTCCATACTTTTTTAATGCTCCAGCTGCTACTGTTCGGTTCACACTATTGTCATCTACAATAAGGATTTTCCTCCCACGCAAAAGGTGGCGGAGAGACAAACTTGGAAGCTCCCCATTTCGAGGATTCCCTTTGTTCCCAACACCCATGGCTCGCTGCATTGTAGCAGCAAGCATGCTTGCTCTCAGAGGTTTTACAATGACAGTTGGATTATGAACACCAAATGTTATGGAACTTGCTCTGGAAGAGGTACTAGAATTAACAAGAAAGAACAGGTTTGGAGGAACCAACCGATCAACTTTCCTCATGTTACTGATAAACTGAGATGAAACATCAGAATCTCTATCCCAGACTTCATGTTCAACTAGGATCATATTAATAACTATATCCCCATTGCTTATGACCGACAAACCTTGATTTAAATCTGAAGCTATTTCAACACGAATGCCAAGCCGTTTAATGTGATATGTCAACACTTGAGCTCTAACAAGTCTAGGCTCTATAACAAGTGCAGTCATGCCCTGAAATTCTGAGGATGCAAGGTTAGGTTGGTTGTTAATTTGCTGGGTTTTACCCTCAGTTGAACTAGGGGATTCATTGGTAAAGACAGCTGCAAATGTGAAAGTAGATCCAATCTTCGGTGTGCTCTCAAATCCAATTTCGCCATGCATGAGGCCAACCAAGCACTTGCTAATGCTTAGCCCAATGCCTGTTCCCCCATGTTTTCTGGAGACAGATGGACCAACCTGCATGAATGGAGTGAAGATGCGGGGTTGGGCTTCTTGAGGAATTCCTTCGCCAGTATCTTCCACAGAAACAATAAGAGTAATGCGATCAGGGGAGGAAGATGAGAAAGAACCCAGAGGTCCATCTTGACTGAGAAAACTGAATCCTTTCCAGCTTTTACATCTATCAGCAACAGGAAAGCCACTCAAGGTATTATTTGACGTTGCAACTTCAATTGAATTGACAACTTCCTCAATAAGATGGACAGTGACAAATATGTGCCCTTTGTCCGTGAACTGCCAAAGAATTACCAAATCAAAAACACTTCTCACTTTAGCTCTTTTGATAACTACAATTGGCTGGAACAACGGAAAACTAAGTTCATTATGGAAAATATTTTATAAAATTACATTTAACTGATTAGGACACTAACAATACAGGTGACTACGGTAGATCTCTACATAAATTAGGCTTCGCCCACTTTTTCCCAATAGCAATAGGACACGCTTTTTAAACCAAAAAAGGGTAAAATCATGGTACCAGAATAACATGACATCATAACAAAGAAGCAATTTTTTTTGCAAAATAAAACATGGGAAGTTTGATAAAATCTGATGAATATTTTCTTCTCTCCACAGGCTTTCTTTGGAACAGCCCAGAATTACCTTAATTGCATTGCCGATGAGATTTGTAATTATTTGCCGAAACCTTCCTGGATCACCCACTAGCTGTTCAGGAACCTTATCTGAGATATACACTGCCAACTGTACCCCCAAAAAATAAATCAGGAAGAGCCAATTATAATTATACGATGCACATTTTATAATTAACAACATGAAGAAAGTTCAACCACATAAAGCAAGAGAAGTTACCTCTACTCCTTTCTCTTGAGATTTCTCAGAGAATAGTGACAATACATCATCCAAAACTGCTCGGATGTCAAATAGCACTGCCTCAAGCTCAAGCTTACCAGATTCAATCTTTGCCTGGTCCAAAACCTCATTTATAAGAGACACTAGAGCCTTTCCACAACCCTGTGCTGTTCTGAGATATTCTTTCTGTGTTACATCTAGATTTGTGTCCATAAGCATATGCAACATTCCTGAATGTTCAATTTTAGAGTGAGGCCAGTACACAGCAGAAGCTTTTATTTGTGCAGTGTTGTGTGTGTAACCTTGGCAATTTAAGACAAGTCTAGAACAGAGTTTTCAGCTACTTACCAAGAACACCATTCATTGGTGTTCTGATCTCATGAGAAACAGTGGCCAGAAACTGCAGTATCAATATTTGGTTAGTCCTACTTGAAGTAAAAACATGAAACCTCGAGTTGTTTACAAAGAAAATGGAAAGATCAAATACCTGGGATTTTGCAACATCAGCTGCCTCAGCTCGTTTCTTAAGTTCCATCATCTCACAGTAATCATCCTCCACTTTAGCAATTCGAGTTACAGTAGCATGCAAAATATGCCCTACAAGAAGCGCAATAACAAGGATTCCGATTGATGTAGCAATTGCCAACCATGGAAATGGAGGTTTCTGTTTGAACCTGTGCCAGAACCAAACTTGAATTTCATCCAAAGTTCATATATTTAGATGATTTCCACATTTCAATTATTGCAATAAACAAATAAATGAACATTGACACTAGCAAGCCCCTAAAAAAGGGAACAATAAAATAAAAGGCACTCATTTTGGTAGTGCTAGTGGCAAAACCTCATAAGACTCAAGAATCAGACATCATCTTATAGGGACTAACCTCATCACACTGGGTATATTCTTTTCTATTTTAAAAAAGCAGCATCATGTTAAAAACTGTGCCTGAGAGCAAGGAAGAATAGAGACATCAGACTGTTTATGCATCATTTCAGTTACCTGCAGTGCATCTCATGCTTCCGGAAAGGATCTCCAAAGATCAGGGAGCTAACATGATAGAATCCATCATCTGATACACTTGAACCATACATGGGAATAGGGTGGGTATGATTAGTAGTGTCATACACATTAACAATCACAGTTTGCTTGCTAGCAAGTTGTTGAAGCAATTTTTCAACCAATGACTCGATATCAAAGACGCCACCAAGATACCTGCAATACAGTGATTAAACATTAAAGCTCTCTCTAACCTAAACATCATGCATGAATCGTTTATTTCCATGAATCTTAAAGCAGAGATAAGTCGCCCAGGAGAGCGGATTAGTTACTTCAGAGCTATAACTTCCCTGTAAATAAGCTATGTGAATGTTCAAAAATTCAACAATGTCAGATCCCAGTAAGTCCTTAAATTTACACATACCCATTTGTTGCTTGAATCCTTTCGTTTGGGGTTGCATTTGATGGAAGATCTGTGTTGTACACTGCAAAAGTGAGGATAACTCCCAGATGATTTGTTTTGAGCAGCCTAAAAGGAGCAGTTAAAACTCCTTTCCCTAACGCTCTAGCACGCAGAACATTTTCACGATCTTCCTGTTGATGAACAAGCCAACAAGAGTCATAATTTGAAATGTAGTTGACATAGGTGTAATTGAACGAAAGAGTAACTTAATGAAATTCACAAAAACAGATTATTCATGTATATTATTATTTTCAGAAAAAAAAATAGTCCCACTGAAATAGGCAATACAAAAAGAAAAATGCGCGCCCCAACAAACTGGGAGGGAGAATTGAACACAAACTGGTTGAAGTGTACTAGTGACATGTTAAAACACAAACTTAATTAACGCTTCAGAAACATTATTAGAAAAGAAACCCACCTTTCCAGACAGCACATCGACAGAAATGACATGGGAAATTGTTTCCTGTGCAAAAATGACAGGAGCATATTCTTCTCGAACTGGGGAAGGCTCCAATGCTTCATGGGCAAAGTCATCCTCATGAATGGGGTTCTGCTCAAGGGTATCCATCCTTTTAATGGTCCAGCCTTGTTGCTTCTCGAACTGTTCCCTTTCAGAATGAAGCACCCTCACAGCATAAGCAACACCATTAGTAAGGGGCCTCTCAAAAGCAGTTCGTTCTGTGTACCTAGCAAATGTCCTCTGAGGGTTTTATGAGTTAGAATTTAGAATGATTTCCTCACAAAGACAAAGAAAAACACCAGATCTCATCCCAGCCTATGCTCAATTAACCTTGTTAAATCATTGGTAGTGAATTGAGATCTACTTACCTGATCCATGGCAGAAGGGGACTTGGCGTGGTGGAAGGTTGAGATGAGAATTGACATGGCTTGGATACGGTTCATACTAACATTAAACTGATCCTGAAGCATCCTAGCCCTTTCGTCACACATACTTGCCAGAATCTCTTTCCTCTTCTCAGTGGCTTGCAAGGTCATGAAGAAAAAGATCCACAAAGATACCATGGTCCAGCCCAGTACCCATGTCAGCAGAAGCTTTCTCCACAGAGTTCTCCGAACTTTCCTGGATCCAATACGATGGTGGTAGTGTTGATGAATTTTACAACTATTGCCTGAGATCTTCTCCCACCACTTGAGCCACATCTTGCCACCACCACGAAGAAAACCGACCTTGGTTTCCATCATTCCTCCGTTGTTAAACTTCATGTACATGACTGATATAATCCAGAAACACAGCGCCAAGAGTAGATGCCCCAACTTTAGGCCAAATCCAACTACATAGAGCAAGCTCATCCACAACAGTAACCAACACAAGTTAACAAGAAACAGTTCCAGGAGGTACTGGATGCGACTTCGAGCTAATTCCAGGTAGTCTAGCGAGAGAACCACTGTCAAATCCAGAGAATCACCCCCGTTTAAAGCTAGCAAACAGAATTCTCGACCCGTGACTGTGAGAGGTGGATATCGAAACAGGAAATTTGGGCAAGAACAACGCTAAGCACCTCACAATCTCAGACACAAGTGGGTTTCAAAGTGGAAACAAAGATGCTTTTTAAAAAGATGCTGCCTTATCCACCGGAATAGACTGAAATTGAGAGTGCAAAGGGAATACAGAAATTTGAGGCAGATAAGAAACTCAAATACGCCCTAAAGAATAAAAGAAACGCCGAGATTCCGAGGTTTCTAATTCTAAACAGAAATGGATGTTTGTAGGCTAAACCAGTAAAGAAATAAGAAAATATTTGACTCAAGATAAGAAAATATTTGATTCAAGTTGCTTATGAAGATATTGTCTTTAAGAGATATTTTGTAGCCCCTTAGTAAATAAGAAGTGGCATTTCCCTAGGATTAAACGAATCCTTTTTATAAGGATACATGACAGCAGAACTGACGGAAGATAAAATAACTCAATGAGAGATTACCGATGCTTCTATTTTTTTATATCAAATAGTCTCCCAATTGGGGTATTTATAGATACTGAATCGATACCTTAAAATGGTACCTCTTGAAGACTACACCTTTAATTAAAATGTCATAACTATTTGTTAATTCAATGAACCATATTGATCATAAACCAACACAAATCCCTTTAATTTACAAGAACATGACTTCTCGCATCACATCTCTTCATTTAAATATATTCCATAAAATTGGAGAGACTCTTTCTTTGACACGCCTATATGCGATATTTACAACAATCCCCCACTTGTGTCAAAGAAAACACATCATTTACTGAGTTACACCCATGGATATAACAATTGTATCTAGTGATCCTTTGGATTATGATAGTGCAATTGCCTTATCAGAACACATCAAAAGAGGCCAAAAGCCTTCTTCTTCTAAACTTTATATGCATAAGTTTCAAAATAAAGGAGTGGACAATATATACACAAAAAACATGACATACTTACATGTAAGCCTCATAAAGGGGTATGACCTTACATACACAAACATGGGGAATACAATGACAGTGCCAAAAAACTAGGAACAAGAAACATTGTTCTAACATGTGCATTGACAATAGCACATTAAGAAAGTGGTTCCTCTTAATATTCCTTTGTCGTTTACATAACCTTATATCTATTACTAATTACTTACAACATTTGATACCCTATGTACCCCATCCTTTCGTCCACAAAAATAACATAGAAGGCTCAGACCAAAGTATATATACACCAAAAGATTTTTCCTAATACTGCATGAATACTAACTTCAACATGGATTGGGATTTTTGCAAGTCCTTCGTGTGTGCCCAGCTTCATGGAACTGTGCACAATGATAGATCTTTCTATTTTGGAACTGTGATTCCTGCCTTGTTGATCTTGGTCTTCTAGGTGGTCTGCTTGTAATTAGAGGGTGCAAGAAGATATTTTCAAATATATTGTGCATGGTATAAAGGCTATAGTCATTCAGGTTTGGCATGTCTATTGTGACAACCGAAATCATGTTGTACTCATAAATCTTTGCCTAAGTTTCGATCTTAAACCAATCATCAACATATTCATAAATGTTGCTATGGACAACCTTCATAGCTGTACATACATGTGTGCATGGAATTCCACTAATTTACCAAAATGCACAACTACATTCACATTGTCAAATGTCAACCCCATGGTCTCCACGTGCCGTATGCACACAGAATCTTCCCTGACCATAATCTTCACACCACATATACTCACTTCTGATTATATTTTCCCTCACTTTTGCCTCTATATTTGGCCCAACACAATTCTTCTACTTCCTTATTGACAAATATGAAGCATGCATCTTCTTTGCTACTTTCTCATGATGCATGGATTAGTTGGACTACATTATACTTTCTCTCCTTCACCATCCAAGCACTGAAAGACTCAGCAAGATTAGTTGTTATGTTGTCCCAAAGGTTGAAAGGGAACTTGTTCATTGCCCACATGTTAACATCCCCATGATTCAAAATCCAATCATATAACTCTTTTGAGTGCCCCCGCATCTGTTCCATTGCCTTAACAAAGTCATTCGGAAGCCTTGCATACGCAATTTTGTCAAGAAGAATAAGTCATCCTCTTTTAGCCGAGCACTTGTTTTGCTTTTGCCCCTATTTATTTTCAGTATCTCAACGCTAAAGTTCTCCTTCACATGTCCATAACAAAATGCATGCCGATGACCTCCAAATATTGCTACCACACCACCTATTATGGCATTGTGACGATATAACACAATAGTAATTTTAGTTGAACCAACAATCCTTTTAATCATATACATAAACCAAGTCCAATCATCCAATGTCTCTCCTTTCACAATTGTTATTGCGAAAAGAAACAACTCATTATCCGTATCATAAGCCACAACTGAAAGAACCGTCCCCCTATAGGGCCTGCTTAATTGAGTTCCATCAACATATATTGCATGTCTTGCACCTTGCAAGAATCCCTCAATACATGACTCATGCAATAAAAACTCATTCAAACTTGTAACCATCTGCTACCCATTTAGCCACTGTTTTATCATCCGTTTCCTTCAACCTTTGGCATATCCATGGGATTAACATGTAAGATT
Organism: Inga laurina; assembly: GCA_963855925.1. Taxonomy (NCBI): domain Eukaryota; kingdom Viridiplantae; phylum Streptophyta; class Magnoliopsida; order Fabales; family Fabaceae; genus Inga; species Inga laurina. Next base: position 5,333,733 of record OY979713.1, read on the forward strand.
GTTCTGGTCTTTCATGAATGTCTTCTGTTGCCATCTCCTTTACCCTATAAGCCTATTTATATGTTAGGTTAACACCATACTCCCTTTACAAAGTCTTCATAATCTCAGTTGGACGCTTCTCTGTATGGTTCCTAACTTCGTCAACAATTATTGATGATGTCAAACTAGATCTCGCACCATGGCCGCTCACTTCCAAATTATCTTGAGCACTATGCACATGATCTCTTATAAATTTGGTGACACAAAGTATTGTTGTACTCTTGCTGTCTCCATTTGCACATAATTTTCAGGGACATCCTTCAACTTTATACTTGACATATATCTTCTCCTTGGTATTCCTCTCATACTTGGGCAAAAACTTATGCGCAATACTATATTTGTACAAAGATCCTCTTAATGCACCTCATGTAGAAAACGTTGCCCAACTCCTGAAATTAGTCCGCCCCATTTCAAATTGCTCCTCTCACTGACATGTGTCTGTTTAGTGTCTTAAGTTAGATTGGCACCACTAAATGCTTTTGGAAATTATGCCCTAAGGGCTAATCATTGTACTTTGAACATTATTAATTTAATGAAATTTCTCCATTTTGTTATCATATTATTTGCATGTTAACTGTGATAATTGTATCCTTGGATAATTCATAAAGATTGTCCTAAAATGTCCCTGGTCGGTCATCTATGCGGGAGCAAAGATGAAACAAGATCAGTTTGACTTTGATAAGATATGGAGATATGATTCAAAGTCTTAGGCACTTGTAAGAGTACAAGGTACTGGACCAACCCACTATGAGAAAGCTACATGGATCAAGTCATAAGCTTTTCTCATGTATAACCACGTAGCAAAGCCTCTAAAGGAAGGAGTCTGCTACTTCAGCAATGAACCCGGTCATTGGAAGAGGAATTACAAACTCTACCTGGAAGATATGAAAAAGAACAAGAAGGATAGTGAGGCTATCACTTCAGGTATTTATGTTATAGACATTCATTTTTCTACTTCCTCTACATTGGTATTAGATACTGCATGTGGTTCTCACATTTGTACAAATGTGCAGGGTCTAAAGGATAGTAGAAATCTGAAGAAGGGCGAGGTGGACCTACGAGTTGGAAACAGAGCAAGAGTTACTACTTTAACCATAGGCACTTATGAATTAGTTCTGCCCAGTGGGCTTTTGTTAGTTTTAAACAATTGCTATTATGTTCCTGCTTTGAGTAGTAACATTGTTTCTCTTTCTTATTTGGATAAGGAAGGTTATACTTCCATTACTAGGAATGGTAAATGTTCTATTTATTGTAATGACATTTTCTATGCTGATGGTGATTTGCATGTTGCTCATTATATATTAAATTTGGAACATCCTAATGGGAATATCTATAACTTAACTACTAAGAGGATAAAATCAAACGATTTGAATCCGACCTACCTATGGCATTGTTGTCTAGGCCATATAAATGAGAAACGCATTTGTAAACTCCATTAAGATGGATTTCTAAACTCATTTGATTTTAAATCATATGATACATGCAAATCTTGCTTATTAGGAAAGATGACTAAGGCACCTTTTATTGGGCACAGTGAGAAGGCCACTAAATTATTGGGTCTCATACATACAGATGTACGTGGACCATTAAATATAGCTGCTAGAGGAGGTTATGTCTACTTCATTACATTTATAGATGACTTTAGTAGATATGACTATATCTATGTAATGAAATATAAATCTGAATCTTTTGAAATGTTCAAAATATTCCAAAATGAATTACAAAACCAACTTGGTAAAATCATTAAAGCACTTTGATCTGATCGAGGTGGTGAATATTTGAGCCAATAATTCATTGACCATCTTAGGAGTTGTGGGATAATCTCACAATTGACTCCTCCAGGAACACCACAATGGAATGGCGTTTCTAAACGGAGGAATCAAACACTATTAGATATGGTTTAATCTATGATGAGTCAAACAGATCTTCCACCGTCCTTTTGGGGACATGCCCTAGAGACAGCTGCGTTGACACTAAATCATGTTCCATCTAAGGTAATTGAAAAGACACCATCTGAGATATGAATTGGAAAGAAACCAAGTTTATCTTTCCTCAAGATCTGGGGATGTGAGGTATATGTTAAGCAACAAGCCTATGATAAATTAGCGCCCAGATCCAAAAAGTGCATTTTCATGGGGTATCCTAAAGAAATGAAAGGATACTATGTCTACAATCCCACCAATAACAAAGTGTTTGTTATTCGAAAGGTAAGTTTCTAGAAAGAGAGTTTGTCTCTAAAACAACCAGTGAGAGTGACGTACATCTCAAAGAAATTTGAGAGCCACAAGATAGTACAGAACCATAGATGGAAATTAGAGAAGACTCACAATAAGTTGCTGAGCCTCCTTAAGTAACACAAGGTCCACGAAGATCTGATAGGACACACCATCAGCCTCAGAGATATGGATTTCTGATTACTGAAGGCTGTGATGTGTTGCTCATTGAGCAAAATAAGCCCACCACCTATCGAGAAGCCACAGTGGGACCAAACTCTGAGAAATGGCTAAATGCCATGAAGTCTGGAATGTAATCTATGTACGACAATCAGGTATGAACCTTAGTCGATCCATATGAAGGTGTAAAAACCATTGGGTGCAAATGGGTTTTCAAGGAGAAAACTGACATGGATGGCAATGTAAATGTCTTCAAAGCACGACTGGTTGTAAAAGGATTCACTCAAACTCATGGTGTAGACAATGATGAAACCTTTTCCCCAGTTGTAATGGCCAAATCAATTAGAATCCTTCTTGCCATTGCAGCATATTATGACTATGAAATATGGCAGATGGATGTCAAAACAGCCTTCCTTAATGGAAAGCTGCTTGAGGATGTGTACATGACACAACCTGAAGGTTTTGTGCATCCAGAGGACTCTGGTAAAATTTACAATCTTTAAAGATCCATTTATGGATTGAAGCAAGCATCTAGGAGCTGGAATCATCATTTTGATGAAGTAGTCAAAGAGTTTGGATTCATTCAAAACATCAATGAACCTTGTGTTTACAAGAAGGTTAGTAGGAGCATAGTTGTATTTCTAGTGCTTTATGTAGATGACATCCTACTTATTGGGAATGATATTCCTACCTTGCAGAGTGTCAAGTCTTGGTTAGGAAAGTCCTTTTCAATGAAAGACTTAGGTGAAGCCACCTATATTCTAGGGATTAGGATCTATAGGGATAGATCCAAAAGACTAATAGGCCTAAGTCAGAGCACATACATAGACAAGATACTGCATATGTTCAGTATGCAGGATTCAAAAAGGGGTTACATGCCTATGTCTTATGGCATCCATCTTAGCAAGGATCTGTGTCCTAGTACACCTGATTAGCGAGATCGCATGAGTAAGGTTCCATATGCCTCGGCCATTGGATCCATCATGTATGCCATGTTATGTACTCGACCGGATGTCTCGTTTGCCTTAAGTATGACCAGTAGATACCAACAAGATCTTGGTGAGGGTCATTGGACTGCCGTCAAGAATATCATAAAGTACTTAAGAATGACTAAGGACTTATTTTTGGTCTATGGTGGATTGGATGATGAGCTCTGCATAATCGGTTACACAGATGTAAGTTTCCAAACTGACCAACACGACCTTAAATCACAATCTGGATATCTATTCCTCCTGAATGGTGGAGCAGTAAGCTAGAAGATCTCCAAACAGAGCACTATAGCAGATTCTGCAACAGAAACTGAGTATATAGCATCATCAGATGCAGTAAAAGAAGCTGTTTGGATCAGAAAGTTCATTACTGAACTAGGGGTGGTGCCTACCATCTCAAATCCAATAGATTTATTCTGTGACAATAGTGGTGCTATTGCACAGGCCAAGGAGCCTAGGTCACATCAAAGGACCAAGCACATACTCAGGTGATTTCATCTTATTAGAGAAATCAATGATAGAGGTGATATAAAGATATGCAAAGTAGTAGGAGAAGATAATGTTGTTGATCCTCTTACTAAGCCACTTGCACAGGCAAAGCATGAGCGTCATGTTAGGGCAATGGGAATTAGGCAAATTAATGATTGCACATAGGGCAAGTGGGAGGATGTTGGAAATTGTGCCCTAAGGGCCAATCATTGTACTTTGAACATTATTATTTTAATGAAATTTCTCCATTTTGTTATCATATTATTTGCATGTTAACTGTGATAATTGTATCCTTGGATAATTCATAAAGATTGTCCTAAAATGTCCCTGGTTGGTCATCTATGCGGGAGCAAAGATGAAACAAGATCAGTTTGACTTTGATAAGATATGGAGATATGATTCAAAGTCTTAGGCACTTGTAAGAGTACAAGGTGCTAGACCGACCCACTATAAGAAAGCTACATTGATCAAGTCATAAGCTTTTCTCATGTATAATCACGTCACAATGCCCTTAGACCTGAGGTCATCAAGGATTCCTACATGAGAGTTGCTAAGCTTTGAACTAGTCAAAAGTCACTTTTGACCGGGTGATGATAAAGGCTATGATCGGGCTTGGTGGTTTTTTATGCAGAGGAATATGAATTATCAAGATGGAATTTGTCCCTCACATTAGTAGAGAGATATTATTGGGCCCCTCGATGAGCAAGTCTAAGAAATGTATGGCCATACTATGATGGAAAGGAGTTTCCGTCTCTATTATCAGGCTACTCAAGAATCGAGAAAGTAATGGTCAGGAACAAGAGGATGACATTATCCATGCCTTATCCTTGATCAATATATCGTGTGACAAAAGGGATGTGACATGGTTGTATGACAAGTTGCATCGTGATAACGATCCTCATATGAATTGGGTAGTCGTAATGTCTTGCTAGAGGCCGCTTACGACTTTTGGGTTAGTATAGTTATTTGCCAACTGCCAACTTCATATGGGCCTACAGGGTCACACACAAGAATGACCCAACACGAGATAATATTTAATTTAGAGTGGACGAATTTTATATTTATATATATAATATATAAAATTCATTAATAATATTATATTGATATATATATTTTTGAAATATATATATCTTATATATATATATATATGTATATATATGTATATTATGATATTATTATATTGTGTTAGTTTTAAATTTAATTTATTAAGATATATTAAATTTAATAACTAACATGATAGAGATATAGTATCTCAGATTTAATTTATAAAGATAAATTAAATCTAATGGCTCTTTATTTGGATTAAATAAATGGGTTAAATTAAAACTGTTGGACAAATTTAATTTAAACTGAATTTATTTAATTAGCTCATCAAGATAATAAATATTTAATTAATTTCAAAATTAATGATGATTAATTTTGAAATTTGAAAATAGCCCTCATATGTTATAAACTTTGATAGAGCAGATATATTGATATGCACATGAGAATTGAGAGCCGCAAGGGAAACCCTAAGAGACATTAGAGGCGCTAGCACGCAGTCTCGGTTGGAGAGCATTCGTGTGGATACCGGTAGAGGGAGGGGACCTGACGTGTTGGCTCCTAGAGATCGTGAAAACCCTGAATCATAAAAGGTATGAATCCTTCCAACTTGGTTTAAACGCCGTTGATAGATCCTCGATTAGGATTGGTAAAATTTTAAAATTCTTCCGCTGTGCCTGCCGATCCTAACAAATGCAACTGACATAGGCTGACCATCACTGCCATCACTCATAGGATAAACCTCTGCTTCTGGTGACTGTTGCAGGAATCTCTCAATCCTCCATTAAAGATTTATAAAATCCCATTAACGATTATTGACATTTGATTACAAAATACCAACAAATTCATTACAACAACTTTTTGTAACTTACAAATCAGAATCATTTCTTTGCAACGGTTGGTTCACATTATCCTTATGGGATGCAAACACATAAGCTCCGCTGTCATTGAACCGAAACAAATTTTCTATTTATCCATCACTATCAAGATTAATTAAAGTCCTCTCATCAAACATAACTTTATATTTAATGTTACAACAAATCCCCACATCACCTGTCCATATTGCAATGATTTCCATGAATTCTTCTAGCCTTATCCCTTTTGTTAGCATTTTTACCTTTACACTACCTCCAATGTATACTTCACCATCATGATTACTGTAACCCCCTTCGTAATTATATCCGAAATACATGATTAGAGTGAAATAGAGACCAATAATAATCAAAATTCATTTACATTCCCTATCCTTAAGATAGGGTTTTCACAAATACATTTCACAAACACTTTAACCTGGTCTCATATTCACATTTCGAATACAATTACATTGCGAAGATAATTAACATTCATAACATATCAGAGTGCACAATAACAATCCCGACAATCCTGGGTTCATATCTTCACTAAAGGTTCATAGGGCACATATGCCCTTTACAATTTCTCAAATGGGGATTACACAAATTTCATTCCCAATACATATCCAAATACACCTCCACAACATATACAACCCTAAATACATCCAAATCCACTACCATTATCCCAAATAGCAATGATAACCAACAACCAAATACAAATGTCCATAAGGATTCTCGCCGCCCCTGGTCGCTTGCTCCTTCCTCGAGCCACTTGTCCTGTCTAAAATGTTGGTAGGGGAGGGTGAGATTCTAGAGAATCCCAGTAGGAAACAGATACCAATATGCATGCAAGATAAGTGTTTAATGCATGACATGCTTGCATCACAATAACTCGTGTTCACATAATGATATATCCGCATACTCAATGTTTCAACAACATACTCATGGCCATAGCATAAATAGAAACAGAGCTTCAATCGTTCATATATGTTTCACATAATCAAGAAAAGCAATAACATGCATCAATACACAAACACAAATATCAATACATGCAGGAGAGGTAAGTTCCCTACGCTTATTCTTTCCACGTATGCTCCAGCGTCGGCTACTCGCGATCCAAGCGGATATCAAACCATAATCAGGGTGAATACCCAACCCTATAACCAAATCAAGAACATAGGGTCATTCTCTTTTCCAAATTCTCACTTTCATAACACTTATAGTTGGTTACCATTCATGACCTTTAGGTGGCTAATCAAGGCCTAAATACACGCCTAAAGGCTTGGGAAACACTTGACCAAATGTCACCTTTTAAAAGTCTAAAATGCTGATTTTAGGGGGTTGGCTGCGGCCAGCCTACCCATGGGCCGCGGCCAATGGATGCACAGAAGATCTTGGGCCGCGGTTCATAACCTCTGGCCGTGGCCAAGAAAATTCTGTTTCCTGGTTGAACTTCCATAATTCATAACTAATTCTAGAAAAATCAAAACGAGGTGATTCCAAAGCCAAATGAAAGGTACTTAAGTCCTCTTTATAGGAAAAATATGACTCATTACTTCAAATCACCACAAAATTCCAGAATTACACAAAACTCCATACTGCCCCAAAACAGAGTTCAGTTTCAATCCCAAACTTTGGACAACCATATCTCACAGAATACTAAAGAAATGACACAAAATATATGTCCATTTTGAAGCTTGGGATGTGAACTTTAAGACTGGAAAGTTTCAAAATTTTCTGAAATCATTTGGTCATTCAAAACGTCCACACGAATAAACTGCCCAGACAGAGTTCACATTGACAACATTTTCCAACTTTTCTACCAAAGTGTCCAATGACTCCAAAATCATTAACCAAACATATTCCCATATAATTTTCCACAAGGAACACAATGGTAACCTCAAAATGACAAAAATCACAACCTATCAACATGCCCTGTTTTGACCAAAGCACAAAACCAACCCAAAAGGTGTCAAACTTCACATTTAAGCTTCAATGCGATTCTATCAATTCAAAACACTAAACAAGGCACCATTTCCATAACAATAACATACTATACTCCCAAGATCCTAAATCACGAAAATTAGGGCTAAAATTCCAGAAATTCAAGGCCTAACCAATGGCCACAAAACTTATATGGAAAGGAAGCTTTCACTCACCTCAACAACTTTCCCAAAGGCACTTCATGATTCTCCACTTGTACATTTTCGTGATTCCTCAAATCACCACCAATGGAGAAACTACAACTATAGGATGAAAGCTCTTAGCTCAAGGAACAATATTAATGAAGAGCATTTTGGCATTTGAGGCCATTTGCTTACCTCAAAATCCAGCTTTTACTTCCTCTTTCTTGGCCAACAATGGCTGCACAAGAGAGAGAAGAGAGAGAACGTGAGAGAGAGAAGGAAGAGAGATGAAGATGATGATAAAGCATGATGGGATCAACTTTTTGCCTCCAAAGCACATGACAATTTGCATAAGAGAGAGGGAGAGGGAGAGAAAACAATAAAATAAGGCCATTTGACTTTTCCAACACCCCCTTTCATCCTAACCACTTGTCACATGTCTCTACCTCATTGGCTCTCATAAAGTAAGTAACCAAATTAGTTACTCTAATCCCTCCATTAGCCATTTTAATTTCACATCTCATTCTCTCTTAATTAGTAATTAATCTCTTCCATTAATCACTAATTTAGAGTCATTCTTTCAATTTTCCCAACAATTATGGCATATTAATTAAAATTGTCATATAACGCAATATTATTCCACTTTAATTCGATAATTATTATCCTCAATAATTACCATTAGTCTTTAATCAAAAATTGGGGTGTTATAATTACTTTCAACATTTCCCCCTACATGAAAATAACAAAACAACTCCTTCACAGATGTTGCCCTACTATTTTCATCCATTTTGTTAATTCCCCTACAACAAATAAATGAGCACACTATCAGTAGAAGAAGAAAACTAACTGCCCACTTCAGTGTTTAACAGATCTGCATTAAGGTTTGTTAGCTTCATCTTACTCATTTCTTACAAAATCTACCTTCTCTTTTCTCTTTACTCATATAGCTCTAACTCACCTCATCTTCAATCGCCATCTTCTACCACATTTACCCAGTATCAGCAATTTTTACCCCTGCACTAACATCAAGCATCACGTCCCTCCAACCCAAGTACCCATCTCTGAAACGCTCGCTTCCCATGCAAATGATGATAAGGAAGAATAATGATTAACGATCGACGAGGTAAGGAAATATCTATACATACCTCAGCTGGGTTACATTTCGCTAGCTTGCTCCTTCACTCTTGTCTTGCAGCTCTTTCATGTCACTTTTGCACATACCTCTCTCTTCTTTTCTCTTCAGCTCATATGGGCAAACCAGTCATTTTATCTCCAAATTGTAAATCCTTAATCAATCACAAACCACCTCTGCAGGATTTTCGATTTTTGTTACACCTCTCTGTCTTTTCACACTTTTGAGGTTCCTTTTCAGGGATTTTCCCTTTTTGTTATGTATCATATTAATTAACGTGGACAAATACGAATCATTAAATGTTATTATAAGTATGGGCAAAGCCATTTAGCTAGCAGAGTTGGAGGGGGCCAAAATCTTCAAGGTTAAAATATTGTTAATTTAGTGTCTAATAGTGTCTTGAATAGGATTACCTTCAATAAGATCATACTACCTCTAATCCTTATAAGAGGCCAATCCTTATAAGAGCCAGTTGACTTTTATTTTAGATATTAAGAAAGTTAATTGAGTTAGTTTAAGGTATTTATATTTATCTTTCTTCTTGAAACTAATTTGATTGACTTATAAATTAATATATAATCTAATGATACATGACATATAATATGATTAAGTAGTTTATTTAACTTCCTTAGCCGCCTCTCCAAAAAAAAAAAGTCAATTGGCTTTTATATTCAGGATCGGAGGAAGTACCTATACTTATCAAAAAAATATTGTTAATTATGTTTTAATATATACAGTAATTAATTTTCTATAAATAATTTTATAAACTAAAAAAATATTATATTCATATAATGCTAACATGACTCTCTAAACTTTAGACTATGTACAAATAACTTTCATAACCTTTAAAACTTCACAATTAATCCTTTCTAATTTTAAAAAATAATTCCAATACAATTAGTTTTATATATTATTAATCCCCATACAATTTAAGTTTAGGATTAATTATGTGTTCTCCTCTCTTGTGTCTCTTCTCCCAGGCCAATCGCACTATCATTGTGACTAGATTTTCTCTTCTCTTTTGCTATTCTTATTCTTTGTTTTATAATTTCTATTGTATGGGAACAATGTTCTTTCCCTTTGATATTGTTGAACCACTTGAACCTATTGAATGTATCAAAGTTTGGAATTTCCATTAGAAATGGTTCAATATTATTAAGTTGAGTTATATTATCCAGTGATAATTTGTGTTATCGTTATATATGCACACAAAAATAAATTTTAAGGGTGTATAATTGACAGTTAGATATTAATTTAAAAGATCATGGAAATTTATTATAATATTTTAAAGATTAAAGAGATTATGTGTATAGTTAAGTAAAGAGAAGTTCGTAATCAATAAGTTGTTGCTTGAGGTAGTAAAGGGTCTCACCCTTATAAGGAAGAGAATACAAGTTCAAATTCTAGGAAGCGCGCTCGTTGAGAGATGTGAGAACTCATTGCCTTCTAAACCTCGAGGGGGGAACCCTTGATCAAATTAAAAAAAAAAAACAGAGAAGTTCGTAATTTAGCCTTTTTATAAATATTAAGCATAACTATTTTTCAATAAACTAACTGATAATATATTTTATCTCTATCTAAATACTTTAATATGATATATATTTATAATTCTTGTCAACTATATATATTTGCATGTGTGTCTATATAGGATTGGTTTCTTTCCGATATCCTTCCCATTTTCCTCCCCTCATTTTCCCCTCTCTATCACTGAATTAAAATTTCAATGGTCCAAATTTAACATCTTATAAAAATATTATTATAATATTACTTTAAAATAAAAAATCAAAATTTAAATTGCTAAAATTTTATCTGAATTTTGAAGAGCTCTATATTATTATAGAGTAGAATTTCTTTTCATTTTTTTTTCACTGGAGTTGTTAACTAGTCAAATCAAATCTTAGAAGTTTAATTTTATTTATAGATTTTAAGAAAAATTATAATAATATTTTTATAAGATGTTAAATTTAAACCATTAAGATTTTAATCTAATGACAATGAAGGGAAAAAGGGGGAAAAGGATGGGTAGGGTATTAAAAATAAGCCAAAAGGGTGTTACGTTTGTGTATGCGCTCACCCTGGCCTTAACAATGACGTGGTTCCGGGGCTGCTGTTAAGGGTGGAGAATATATACTCTGCCACAGCTTCTTGGAAAATAAATGTCCGAGATAAAGTTTCGTAGGTTATAATTTTTTCCTTTTGGCTAGAAATAGGTTATAATTACTCTTGTTGTTCGGTGTGGTTGATATATTGTAATTTTATGAGGCATGACGTGTTCAATTTGTGCCTCACAATTGAATCTATAAATTTGGGCTATACTTTCTCCCGTCACACTTGCAATTTTTTGTTCAACTTGCTCTATGGCAAGTTGGACATTGTACAGGTTTCAGTTTTTATATATCCCTCCACTTGTATAATATATTGTGTGCGCTTTTAATTGTATTATCTTTGTTGAAAATAGAAAGTTTAGAATTAAGATATTAATTAAGTAATATTGTTAGGGTTGATTATTTAGTATTTATTAGGATTAGATATGAATGTTTTATCATTATAATTTTATTTGATTAGTTTCTTGGATTAGGGTTAGTTTATTTTCTTTGCCTATATAAAGGCCTCTTTGCATTCTCTTTTATTTCAAGAATCAATAATATCAATATTTTCCATGTGCTTCAATGTAATCCTTCAATCTCAACATAGTATCAAAACCTTAAGGTTCTTTCTTTTACCCCTAGTGGATTCATTCTTATATCTCATTGTTTTCCGATTTGGGGATGTGATTTTTGCCTTCTTTTAGTTGCATTATTTTATTTGGTCTCTAGTGAAACTTCTAGTATTTGTCCTTGGTAAAACATTTGGAGTGTTAGTTGGTCCCTGATGAGATGTCTGGTGGTTGCTTTATTATGTGAGACAGTTTGTTATTGTCATGGTCCTCTGTGAGACTGTTGGTGGTTGATTTGGTCTTTTGTGAGACATTTGATTGCTGCTTCTACTCTAGTTTTGTTCCTTGAGAGGTCTTTTGATTGCTATTGGTCCCCGGCACGATCTCAGCCTTTGTTGATCATAAGTTTCGAGTTCTGATATGGTGAATAGTCATTGTCTATTATCCTCTATCATCATTTGGTCAAACTTTCTTGGATATGCCCAAACTTGCTGCTTGATTTAGGATCTCCCGAAGAAGTAAATTATTGGTGATCAATTGCTGCTTACATTCAAACTACTTTAATTTCAGCTTGAGGGAGAGTGTTGAGAATAGAAAGTTTAAAATTAAGGTATTAATTAAGTAATATTATTAGGGTCAATTATTTAGTATTTATTAGGATTAGATATAAATGTTTTATCATTATGATTAGATTTGACTTAATTAAATTTGATTAGATTATTTTCTTAGGTTAGTGTTAGTCTATTTACTTTGTCTATATAAAAGCTTCTTTATATTCTCTTTTATTGTAAGAATCAATAATATTAATATTGTCCTTGTACTTTAATATGATCCTTCAATATCAACACACTTTATTTATTTGATTCAGACATAAAGAATGAGTCACATTTTTTTATAAATATCCGGATATTTTTATGTGTTATATATCTATAAATTATTTATATCGATTTATTCCTTAAATTTTACATTCCTTAGTTTGCACATCTCTTAGTTTTAATTATCATCAATTATATTTGTTCCCTAAATTTATTTCAAATTTCACTTTTGTACCTTGTATTTATTTCGTTTTCAATTTAATTTGGTCAAATAATTTTCTTTTGTTTCTTAACTGTATTTCATTATAGAGTAGGTTTCGGGTGTTTGCACAGAATATCTCTTACAATATTTTAGACATTATCATTAATTTATTTTTAGACAAATACTCAAATATTGTTGGGAAAATGGTAGAATTTTTTTTTTGAAATTTCAAAATTCCAAATAAGTATTTTTCAAAAAAAAAGAGTTGTAAATTAATTGTCAAGTTTTGTCATTTTCTTATCAACTTTTGATTACAAACTTGATTTGGGATTTTACAATTTCAAAGCTCTTTTTCTATCATTTTCCCAATATTGTTTCCTTTGGCTGAATAATAATATAAAATGAAGTCATTAGTTAGCAAGTTGAACCAAATATGAAATTGATATATTTTTTATATAAGTCATTATATATATATATATATATATATATATATATATATATATATGCAACCCATTTTAGATGATGTGCAAAATACAAATTGTAGGCAAAATCTGCAAAGAAATAACAAAATATTTGATTCGAATCGCATCTGAGGACACTATTCTTAAGAGATATTCCGCAGCCCCCTCAATAAATAGGAAGCGGTATCTCTCCAGGATTAAACAAACCCTTCCTGTAATGATATAGGGCAACAGAACTGACGGAAGATAAAGTAACCCAATGAGAGATTATTGAGGCTTCTATTTCTCTACTCTAAATGGTGTCATGGTTGGGGTATTTATAAATATGAATCAATGCCTTGAAGAGCTGCCTCTTGAAGACTACATCTTTTCAATTAGAAGTCATAAACATATATTAAATTCATGAATCATGTTGATTCATGAACCAACACAAATCCCTTAATTTATTAAGATATGACTTTTCAAGACATATCTTTTTATTTTAAAGTATTCCAATAATATTAGAAAGACTAGTTCTTTGACACACCCATATGCAATATTTACAACAATCCCTCACATGTGTCAAAGAAAACACATCATTTGCTGACTTACACCAATGGATATAACCAATATATCTAGTGGTCCTTTAGACTATGAACTAAACCTAGATCAATAACACATGATACATAGATATGTCAGTGGTCCTATGGACTATGACTCACATCTCTTGGTGTGTATCAGAGGCATTAAGAGTCAGATTATATCATAACATTTCCGCTGTTAATGACGGTTTTGCGCGTTATGTCGGCCATGTGGTGCCTGGTGAGTAATGAATGCTTTAGAGATTTTGCCACGATCTCATAGGAGCGGCCACACTCCACATTCATAGAGGTGATTTCATGTAAGTGTGCTTGCACTATACACACTTCCTCGTTGAACTTTGAAATCATTAAGAGCTTTGCTCAACCTACAACAATGCAATCTAGCATATTCAAAGTGTCACAGGAAGGAATGTAAAATATATTTGTACTAGTCAGAACTAACAAACGACTTGTTCTTATCCATTGAACTTTCTTCATGGGATCACCAATCACAAAAGTTGGGTTGCCATCATTGTCAATTAATAGCTGGCTTTAGTTCCATTCTTCTAGATATTTCAACAATCATTTTCCTCCTAAGGGGTTTTGTTAACGGATCCAATAGGTCTATTATTGACCTCACCAAATTGATTGAGATAACTCCACCATAATACTTAAGCTAGCTTTACAATATCATATCTCAAACGATTTTCACATACATCATTGTTCTTTCTACAATGGCTATTACCATTTGACCATCGCAGATCATCGACGCTAAGTGTCAGTTTCTTACCAAAATTTTTGTTAAAAGATTGAGCATTCCATCCATTTCTAGAGTAATCAACTATGACTAATATTTTATTTGTGTAACCTCTAAAGGTCAATGATAACCAGTGGGTTTCCACATATAAATTGAATTTCAGTTACCATCCGTGTATATCAATACAACAGGAATCTATTATGCATTATGCCAATATTTATGGCATTATCCCTTAACTATTCTTTCTATTCATGAGATTTTACATATGCTTAATCTCTACACATCATTTACTATGTCATGGGATTAACTCTTATCAGTGCTACAAATTCTCAACAATTTGTGCATAAATTGATTGAGCTTTAGAATCATCTTAAGTAGTATCATAAGGACTATTCACATAATGGTTTTCGAAACCAATTTTCAGAAACATTTCTCATTTATCATCACTATTCTTTTATGATCTTTAGCACACAAAATCACATTTGATTCTCTCATGATTTCAAGAGCATAATATGATATATTTGACCATGCATGCCATGCGTTCACTTTAAAGTTCAATATATGTTCACAATATACCAAGATAAATATATATCCACAAACCATGAAAATTTAAAACACATTTATCTAAACACTAGATAAATAATTAAATTTCTATATCATTACTGTAATGTTTATTTAAAGCTATATGGAAAATTTAATAATTCACATCACAAGATTTGCTCTTCACATCAAATATCAAAGCATTCATCAAATTAATTTTAATTATAGCCCACATCTACATGGCAATTTTATAATTTTTCAATATATCAAAATATATATTCTAAGGTGCCCCCACAAGATACTCTACATCTTAGACACCCCCATACTTTCAAATATTTCATTATATTTTACAACTTTTCAATATCAAATCTATATGATAACCCAATAATCATAATAACCATAATTATATCAAATAATTTTAAATCCATAATCTATCTCCCACACAACAAAGCACCATAGAAATATGGACATATAGGATATAAAACAGCTCGTTCATATATTAAATTAAAAACAGCAGTTACCATAGCAAGAAACAATATTTCAGTGCCCGTAACATTTTCTTCCCAAGAAAATTTTTATCTTTCATTTTCCAATTTAATATTTATCAAATCCTCATATAAATAATAGGAGAGATAATAGGAGACTTAGTTTATAAGAGATAATAGGATATTAGCAACTTATTAAAATAAAATTAATATATTCATTAAAATAATAAAGTCTTCAACTCATTTAAATTCACCACAGTGGAAATCAAATAATTAAATAATATCATGATTTTAAACGGCATATCAAATCTCAACCATCAAAATTCATATATATTATAAAGCATGAATAGTTTTTTTTAAAAATATGCCTATCAATATTCTTATTAACATTAAAATAAATTGAATTGGATGCGTACCTGGAAAGAGCAATTCACTCAATTACAAATAAACGTCCATAATTGTATGTCTCTTCTTCTTCTTCATCGTCTTCCCGTACCGTAGCAAAGACAATTTCTCTTTCTAATCAGACTTGCAAACTTCCTTTCTACCTCTTGCCTATGTTTGCAAGGATCATAGTGCCCTCAAAATCTCTTTACCATAGAGATTAAAATAGTCCGGTTGAAGTGAAAATTGGATATTCGTCCATTACAGTACTAATCATGGTCTACCTTGATCATAGGCTTATTTTAATATGCTTTCATCAGATACAGTAAGACCCAATTTCCACTCCCTTCATTCTCAATTATCATCGGACCAACATATATATTTTTCTATGCTTTGCTTGCCATGAACCCCCACAATTGGGTAGTATGCAATCATCTTTTCTCATATATCTCAAAATTCTTTAAGAAAATAGGCCACAAGAATGAGAGCCGATAACAAGTTCTCAAACTCAATCCACTCCTCTTTGTCTTTATTGGAGCAAACAAATTCAAACAGCAAAGAGAGCACCTCAACTTCTGAATGATATGCAATTGCAAATCTGGTTCAAGGCTTCTAATCTTGGTTATCTAGATTTCACATAAAACCATTTTTATTTTAATCAATCAAAGTGTTTCATTAGAAGCAGAGACGACGAAGATGTGATTGGAAGTCCATGAAAAAAGCTCCTGCAATCACAAACTTCCTCTAGAATCACGAGGGGTCCAATAAAAACTTAGAAAAGGTTTTGACTCAGTCTTCCTTAGTTGGATAGTTCACGCTCTCCCCTCCTAATAAGTTTGCCCTTGAACTTAATTGAACGCGTGATATTCAAGAACCATACAAAAGACAATATATAAAGCACCGCATGGTAGCTTTAATCTCACTGTAGAAAATGCCCATTCCATTGTTCCTACCTCTGGGAGTGAATAAAGATTCCCAACAAAACCCATAAAGGCAAAACTTCTCCCTCCAGTATCGTTCTCAAAACGTTGTGTAAATATAATATATTATTCAAGTATATACCCCCATGGCCAAAATTTGATTGCAACTGAATAATTTCCAAACAGGAAGAATCAAATATAAAGAAATAGAGATTGGAATTCAAACTTATCTGATTTCTATGTACTCAATCACATAAATAGGAGAATACCCATCACAACTCAAGATTAGCAGGAACTATCTTTTAAGATTGTAGGCAAAATCTACAAAGAAATAAGAAAATATTTGATTTGAGTCACGTCCGAGGACACTATCCTTAAGAGATATTCCACAACCCCCTCAGTAAATAGGAAGCAACATCTCCTCAGGATTAAACGAACCCTTCCTGTAATGATACAGAGCGACAGAAGTGGCGGAAGATAAAGTAATCCAATAAGAGATTACCAAGGCTCCTATTTCTCTACTCCAAATGGTGTCACGGTTGGGGTATTTATAAACATGAATTAATGCCTTGAAGAAGTGCCTCTTGAAGACTACATCTTTTCAATTAGAAGTCATAACCCTATATTAAATTTATGAATCTTGTTGATTCATGAACCAACACAAATCCCTTAATTTATTAGGACATGACTTTTCAAGACACATCTCTTCATTTTAAAGTATTCTAATAATATTGGAAAGACTCATTCTTTGTCACACCCATATGCAATATTTACAACACAAATTTCATAATCTATAGCTAGAGGGAAAAGTTGGCAAATAAAGTCAGAATGTGTCAACACCCGTTTCCATTTTTATATGCACAGAGCAATAATGAACAAGATCCATAGGAAAACAAAAAAGTACAGTTATACTGATAATAAGTATTTGTTTATAGACAAACATTAACATAGCAAAATTCACTAATAATTACAAATATGTACATAATATCCTAAAATATTCCAAGTACAGGTTAAATATAACCATCGGCTATGTCTCG
Source organism: Inga laurina (assembly GCA_963855925.1). Taxonomy (NCBI): domain Eukaryota; kingdom Viridiplantae; phylum Streptophyta; class Magnoliopsida; order Fabales; family Fabaceae; genus Inga; species Inga laurina. The sequence continues at coordinate 5,351,610 of OY979713.1, forward strand.
GTAAATGTGCCTGTCAGTTTTCCTTAACTATGTCCTTGCCTTTTGAACCGCTGGCACCCACTGATACATTTTGATTTACCAAAAGGGGTGAGATTCCGAAGAATCCCAGTAGAAACATACTATCGACATATAAAATGTGAAAATTAAATACGCAATGCAGCATAATAGGAAAAATGAAAGTTTAATTCGATTCATACGTGTACACAACTTTCAAGGCCAAACATCAAGTTAGAACCCTTACATGTACCTCAATCGAGTCACTAACCATAGTTAGGATTTTCGATATACCTTGGCTAGGCATCGAAGCACAACCAGGTACTGTGCCTCTAGCACACATTCATATCACAAAATACAGTAACACATAACATACAATAGTCACATAGTATATGAGAGATAGTAGTCCCTACCTCAACCTTTTTTAACCTTGAGATGCTCGCCTCGTGGAACGTGCCAACTCCAGGCTCTTAACTCAGTCCTAAAATACCAAATGTATAAGAAGTAGGTTATAACCTATCCATGTATCATTTTAAACACTTCTATAGTGTTTATTGTGGTTATATTAGCCTCTGGTGAAAATTTACCAAAATGTCCCTGGGACCCCGGCTCGGCTCAGCTCGGCTGCACTTTTTCTGAAATTTTAACTAGGGCTATTCTAACATATTTCCACCCAAGAAATCCATTTTCAGATTCAAAATTGCCAAATTCAATATCAAATTACAAAATTGCCCTTGGCAGACCCGCTTTAAGGGTTTCAAGGGTGTTTCCGTAATTATGCTTTCTCAGCCTTTTCTGAAAAAGTGCCTAACTGTAACCCTACCTAATTTCCCTCCTTAACCTAATGGAACCATCAAATCATTGAAAATCCAACTCTAAGGCCTTCTAACAGCCCTGGCTGAAATTATAGTATCCTCCGGGAAAAACCAGGGTTTTGCTGTTTCAGCTCTGTAAACTCGTTCCTTTCTACTCCTAACTACTTTATTAACCATCTAATTGAGTAATAACAACCATTTGAACTAAAAACAGCTCTCGATAATTGATACAGAGACGTAGGCTTCCATCTTTCTTCTTGACGAAAAGCACTGGAGCACCGCAGGGTGATACGCTGGGGCGTGTTAACCCTTTCTCAAGTAGTTCCTCTATTTGCTTGTTTAGCTCCACCATTTCACTTGGAGCCATACGGTATGGGGTTTTGGAAATTGGACCTACTCCATGCTTCAGATCAATTGAGAACTCCACTTACCTATCTAGAGGTAATCCACCGATATCCTCCGGAAATACATAAGGAAACTCACTCACTACAGGGATACTTTCCAAGGCTACACCAGCCTCTGATTGCCTAGAGTAGAATACCATGTATCCCTGACAACCTTTCTACAAGTATCTCTTAACCTTTGCTTTGGAGAGAAGGTTAAGTGGGATTTCTGTGTTAGCTCACGGTTATGGATTCAGATATATAACTCTTTTCTGTTTACAATCTAGAACACACCATTCACTGTCAACTAGTCAATCTCCAAAATCACCTCTAACCCTTGCAGTGGCAAACAGATCAGATCTACAATCGATTTGTGCCCCTCGGTGTTTACCACGCAATTCAAACAAATGTCAGCCGTAACAATTTGCATGCCGATAGGCATAGACACAACCAGATCATATAGGGATTTATGCACATGTAAATTCAATCGTCTCACGCAGTCATATGCAATAAATGAATGGCTAGCATTAGAATCATACATAATATGCACTAGACTACCATTGAGAGAAATCATACCTTGAATCAGCTCCAAAGATTTTTTGGCTTCTTCTTGTGTCAGTGTGTAGACCCTACCTGAAACTCTAGGTCTAGTCTATTTCAGTTACTGCTTTTACGGACAATCCTTGGACATGTGTCCCAGATTACCGCAGTTAAAACAAGTAAATGGTTTATTAGGAACAGCTTTCAGTGGTGTAGCATTACAAGCCTTACCAAGATGGAATGGTTGACTACAAAACCAACATGTTCGACTTCCCGAGAATCCTTGGCCTCCACGGCCTCCCGTTTGATTCGATCTCTTCGTAGCTCCCCCGGAAAGTCCACCCTGTTCTTTTCGCTTCTGTGCCAAACTACCACTCCAAGAAGCACCCTTGTTACTAGTTTGGGTTGCCAAACTCAACATACGCTTCTCAATGTAGCGGCATTCTTCCATTGCTTTACTGAACTCGGTGAAGTGTCGTGTAACCGGTTTTTCTTTCATCTCCGGTCTCAACCCCTCAATCATCATATCAGAACTCCACTCTTCATTATCATGAAGTTTGAGATAGGCTGAATACCATGACAGTCAGATGAACTAGGATAAATAATCATTGAAGATTTCTCGATCTTGTTGTCTGATACTCAGAAACTCTTTCTCTTTCTCACACCTGATAGATGGGGGAAAATATTTCTCATTGAATTTCTCTTGGAATAATTCCCAAGTGATAGGAACATTCCTCCCCCTCAAGGTGAGCTCTGTGTTCATCCACCATCGATCTGCGTCACCCTCCAATTTATAGATGGCTAGCAGAGCTTTCATCTCATCTGGGCATCGCAATATGTTGAAAATCTTATCCAGACATTTCAGCCAATTCTCATCTAGTTGTGGGTCTAACTTTCCTCAGAAGATAAGTGACTGTTGTTTACTGAATCTCCTTAACCAATTCTGGACTTCTGCCTCAGGATCTGGTATAATATCCTCTCATTTAGGTTCCTCTAGTGGTATGTCTTCACCATAACCTCTCATGTATTCATCCAGGCGATCCTCCAAGCGATCTTGCCTTTGTTGTACTCCCTAAAGTTCCCCTCTTATCTCATTCATTGTATTTTTCTACTGTGCCAGCATATCTAGTATTCGCTGCTAAAATGGATATGGTCCAGGAAGCGGTATTTCCTCATGATTATCATATCTTCTTCTTCCCCTACCTCGGTCTTGACCACCTTCTCCTAGTTGTATCATTTCCATAGTTCACTCTACATGAAAATATAGAAGAATTACTTTTCATATAAGAGCAAGGGCATTTTTTATCATTTCATAAAAGTCAGGGTACACGTATATGTCATACATAGCATACAACAACTATTTATAGTAGTTACAGAGAAACAAACACATCAGATATCCTATAAACTATTATACATGACATATTAGTCTTTTTACGTTACATTTTTCAACATTCATGTACCCTCCCAAGATATCGACTCCAGCTAATTCTTCTTCTGTCTGTCGGTTTCGCTTGACTGCCCCTGTCTTAAAATATGTGCCAGTCAGCTCCGGTCTCTAAAATATACCACCTGGTGTTCCACATCAGTCATCGTATATAAAATTTTCAACCAGGTCATCCATATACCTCAGAAACGCATACATGTTCCTATTTGGGCCCCGCTCAACAATATCATTCTTCTGCCAATTCCAAAAAGTAGAGTCTGGGAAGAAATCCAGTGTAGTACAAACCTAGAACTCAACTGGTGCCCCAACTTGCAATTGCTCCCGGATAACGTATAAAGACTGAACTCTAGACAGAAATCAATAGTATCGTGTCACATGTAATATCGCGATTTGTGGTTAGGGCTAAGGACTATGAGAATTATTGTAATTAATGTAATTAAGAACTTTTAGAATTTATATAATGTGAATTTGGTATAAGTGTGTGTGGTATTTGAGATCAAGGGTTGAGATTCATTGATCATGGGTCAGAATCCTATGCTTTGGGTCTAAGTGAGCTCTTTGAGAGAGTGTGTAGATTTAGACATGTGGCAAGGTGGTGGCCCTTGGATGATGCACTAAGTGACAAAATATCACTTTTTCTTTTCTCTCTCTCTCTCCTTTTTTGGTGGATGTGTTTGGGAGGGGGGAGTGTCAATCATCATCCTCACCATTTTCTCTCTCTTCTCTCTCTCCATTTTCGCTGGATCAAACAAGAAAGGGAAAGAGAAAGCTTGAATCTTGGTGAGTTATGATCCTCTTTTGCTCATATCCTTTTCCCTAATGTTGTGTGTCTCATTGAGAACTCCATTGTGGTGGTTGTAGAATCTTGAATAGTGTTGATTTGTGATTTGGTCGAAATTGGAAGTTGGAGAATCAAGATTTTGGATTGGGCAAAGTGAAGAGGTAGGCATTTAGTGCATTTGTATAAATATTGCTTGTGATTTTGGATAAGTTGGGTAAAATCTGGAATTTGCCCTAGTTTGTACCAAATATGGATTTTAGGAGTTTCATTGTGTTCGATGTTGGAAAATGGTTTAATGTTGAGTTATTTGATTGTTGGATATAATCTGGAAAGTGGGAAATAAGTTGAATGAAATTTGGATATTGTGTATCATAGAGACATTAATGTTTGATTGTGGTCAAAATGGTTTTTAAAGTGTTTTTGGAGTTGTCTAGGTGTTCTCTAGATAGTGTTAAGAGTGTATGAGCTTTGGGAAGAGTTTGGGAACCATTGGGTGAGGATTTGACCATCTGGTGTTTTCTGGTTTTTGGCTGCGTTTTTGGTCTCTAATGCACAACACTCGAGCAGAGGAAGATCATACTCGAGTGCTGTGTGAATTTTTCCCTTTGTGCTTCGAGTTTTGCCTGGATTCTTTGAGCGATGCTCGAGTGCATTTCCTTGTGCTCGAGTGAGGGAAGAACATGCTCGAGTGAGCTTGGGTCTGCTCGAGTGATGGTGTAAGCCTAGAGTAGGGGGTTACTCTCGGGTTGGCACTCGCGGGTAAGGTGTACGAGTGTGCCTTCTCACTCGTGGGCATGGGTGTTCACTCGAGTGCATATGGTTGTGCTCGAGTGATCCTGATCCTTGAGAGCTTGTGTGCTCTCGGGTCCTCACTTCCTGGACTTCACTCGCGGGTGCTTGAGTGAGGCATTTGGCCTTCACTCGGGTGAGGTTCAGCATGCTCGAGTGAGCCGGTTCCTGAAAGCTTCTTGTTCTCTTGGGTGTTCACTCGCTGTCTCTCACTCTCTTGTGCTCGAGTGCTGTCCGTACCAATGCTCGAGTGAGAGCATTTGTGCTCGAGTGAGGCTGTCAAAAATCAGTGTTTTGCCTTCTAAAAAGGGGTCTTTGGGGTAGTGTCTTCCAACCCTTTAAGCATATGTTTAGGCCTCTAGTGGTCACCTAAAGAGTCCTAAATGATAGCCAACTTAGAGTATTATTGAAATATGCATATGGAAAAGAGATTGATTGGTTGTCCCTAATTTGGTATAGGATTTGACATCTGTCGCCCTCGTGAGACCCCGGTGCCGGAGCTAGTCAGGAAAGATACAGGTAGTGACTCTTTCTTTATATCCTATGTGATACATTGTATGTGTGCTATATCATTGTGATGAAATGGATTTCGTATGCTGCAAGTTTTGTGAAAACTATGTGAACCACCGCTATATCAATAGTCCCTGAGTCGCTAACAACGGTTCGGGTAAGGGTTGTGTGCCTTCCCGGCGGTAAAAGGGGATGAGGTTAGGGTGTGTATATGTGATTATGTGGGCCGAAAGGCTAATTGTGAGCCGAAAGGCTATTTGTGAAGGCCGACGGGCCATTTGTGAAAGATGAAAGGCTCTATGTGAGCCGCAAGGCTATTCATATGCACTGCCACGCCAATAGTCCCTGAGTCGCTAACAACGGTTCGGGTTAGGACGGTGTGCCTTCCCGGCGGTAAAAGGGGATGAGGGTGGAGTGTGATTTGTGTTGCTGATATGAGATGATTTGTTTACATATTATGTGATTGCATGTGGTATGAAAAAGTTGTTACTACTGGGATTCTTTAGAATCTCACTCTTTCCAAATGATTAACATTTCAGATAGGGCGAGCGGCTCGAAAGGGAAGCGGACAACCAGGAGTAGTTAGGATTACTCTAGAATTTAGAGGTTGTTGGTTATCTTTGTTTTGGTTTCGGGATTACCAAGTGTATATGAGATGTAAATGAATATTTTGGATATGTAATCCCCATTTTGGGAACTTGTAAACCCATTATATTTATGAAGTAACCCGGGGTTTTGCCGGGATTTTAGTTTCCGCACTCTGATATTTCTTATGTGATTTGATTTCTCAAGTAGTTATATCCGCCTGTGAATGTGAGACCATCAATGAGTATGTTTTGGAACTGATTTTTGAAATACCCTATCTCTTTGTGGTGGGATTATAAATTATTATTTTGTCTTATTAGTCTCTATTCCACTTAAATTTCGTAATCCGGATGTAATTACGGTGAGGGGGTTACATCACAAGTGTTGACTGAGTTCGACATGCCCTATGATATCTACCATAGATATAAAGCCACAGCTCAAAATCTGGCCGCAAGTTATGCCATACTTGTACCGGCTTTGTTCTGGACTCGTGGTCACTCATCTTATCATTTGAGTACTCCTCCAGATCCTCCTCCGGGTCTTCCTCAAGATCCTCGTTGGGGTCCTCATCTAGATAATCTATGGTTTCCTCGACTTGTGACTGCCCTGGTGACGCTGGCCTCCGCTCCGGGCCGTACACAGGCAGCTACGACACACTCTTCCGTGCCATCCACAACATATGAACACCTTCAGGTCCATAGTACTCTAAAAAGCTGCCCATCCTGAAGACATTGCTCTGGGGGACTCTGGTTTACTGATGTCTCACCCTCGGACGATGAACTCGAACTACCGTTCATGATCCTATCGTCATGCAAACAAAACCAATATCAGCATACAATTCTGATAATGCCAGAACCATTTATTAACTCTGCTAAAACCACTTATGGGCTCTGATACCAAAAATGTCAACACTTGTTTCCATTTTGATATGCACAGGGCAATAATGAACAAGTTCCACAGACAAATAGAAAAGTACAGTTATACTTATAATAAGTATTTATTTACAGACAAACATTAACAGAGCAAAATTCACTAATAATTACAAATATGTACAGAATATCCTAAAATATTCCAAGTATAGGCTAAATATAACCACAGGTTATGTCTCGGGAAATGTGTCTGTCAGTTTTCCTTAACTATGTCCTTGCCTTTTGAACCGCTGGCAACCGCTGATACATTTTGATTTAGAAAAAGGGATGAGATTTCGAAGAATCCCAGTAGAAACATACTATTGACATATAAAATGTGAAAATTAAATAAGCAATGCACCATATTAGGTAAAATAAAAGTTCAATTCGATTCATATGTGTACACAAGTTTCAAGGCCAAACATTGAGTTAGAACCCCTACATGTACCTCAGCCAAGTCACCGACCACAACTAGGATTTTCGATATACCTTGACTGGGCACCGAACCGCAACTAGGTACTGTGCCTCTAGCACGCATTCATATCACAAAATATAGTAACACATAACATATAATAGTCACATAGTATATGAGAGATAGTAGTCCCTACCTCAACCCTTTTTAACCCGAGATGCTCGCCTCGTGGAACATGCCAACTCCAAGCTCCTAACTCAATCCTAAAATACCAAATGTACAAGAAATAGGTTATAACCTATCCATGTATCATTTTAGACACTTCTATAGTGTTTATTGTGGTTATATTAGTCTGTGGTGAAAAATTTTACCAAAAAGCCCCTGGGACCTCGACTCGGCCCTGCCGTACCCGGCCCAGCTGCACTTTTTTCAAATTTTTGACTAGGACTATTCTAACATATTTCCACCCAAGGAATCCATTTTCGGATTTGAAATTATCAAATTCAATGTCAAATTACAAAATTGCCCTTGGCAGCCCCACTTTAAGGGTTTCATGGGTATTTCCTTAATTATGCTTTCTCGGCCTTTTTCGAAAAAGTGCCCAACTGTAACCCCACCTAATTTTCCCTCCTAAACCCAATGAAACCATCAAATCACTCAAAATCCAACTCTAAGGCATTCTATAGGCCTGGCCGAAATTATAGTATCCTCCAGGAAAAATCGGGGTTTTGCGGTTTTGGTTCTATAAACGCGTTTCTTTCTACTATTAACCACTATATTAACGATCTAATTGAGTTATAACAACCACTTGAACTAAAATTGGGTAGCATAACCCGTAGGCACACCCATTTCCAAAATTTAAAACTAATGGCAATCCGGTGAAATTTCATCGATTAAATTGCCTAGAATAGACAATATACGAAGGTTTGGAAGTTACCTTTCACTTCCCTATGGCTTTTCTTGACAAAGCTGAAACCCTAGATTTCACACACCCAAAGATAAGCCTCCCAAACCTTAAACACATAGAAGAGTAGCTTAGGAACGGAGTTATACGTGTTAGGAACCGATTTATCGAAGAAATCACTTACCTTTGCAAGTTTTTCTTCTCTTTCTCTCTCTAGAATTTCACACACACACTCTCTAGTTCAGATAATTTAGGGCACGAAATGAGCTAGAGGATGATGATGGAAATGTGCTTTTATTATATTATATGATTTTTTTAATGATTTATGGAATTTCCAAAATCAATTTTATGCACATAAACCCTATGTACATGTAACCAAGCTCATTAAGCCAAACCAATATTTCCTTCCTCTTGCAACATGTAGGAGGCACCTAGGGATCCCTCTCTATGGTCTCAATTGGCTCCACAACTTGTCCAAATTACGTATACACGAAAAGTCTCAATTTTGGTCAAATTTGTACTTTTTGCTCAAATTTTTGATAAATTCATATTAAATTGACAAAAATATTTTAAATATATTTTTCCCTTTTATTTTTATTAATTAATTTAAATTAAGTTCAATTAATCAGAAAATAATTAATTTCTGTGATAAATTGGCAAAATTATGATTTTGCCATTACCTTTTTATTCTTATTTTTTTCTTTGGCCATTTTCCATCTATTTTTGGACCAAATATTTTCTCTAATATTCCTTCATTTTTGGACCTTAATATTGGGCTTTTTAAATTATCCAAATTAATTCCATAATTATTTTTCCCAATTTCTCATGAAAATGAACATTTATAAAATTCATAAATTCTAAATTCATATATATTCACCATTTTATTGAATTTCCCAAATAATTATAATATTTTTTGTGAATATAAATTTTTGGGTATTACAAAATGAATGCTAGTATGAATAGATTCTTTGTCTTCATGGTGAGATATTGATAATTGGATGAATATATTTAGGGCTTAAATTTTGGTACCATGAAATGTCACGAAAGTTAAATAATGACATTTAAAGTTGGAAGAACATTATAAAAAAGTCCATCTAAGTGACAAAAATTATAACACCCCAAATTTTATTCATCAATAATATATTGAAATTATTCTATATATTCAATAAAATGGTGAATATGTAAGGCCAAATGAATTAAATATTGAAAATTGAAAGATAAATAGTGTTTTCAATGAAATCACCTGTGAGGCAGTAAGCTTGTCATGTGGTTTTGGAAGACCAAATGACGATCAAGAATTATGAAATTTTACAGGATAAAAGTATACATCTCAATCTTTAATTTGATAGGTCATATTAATTATTTGAAGCTACATGTAAAAAGATATGAATTTTTGAAGTTAGCCCAGAAAATCTGGAAAGTCTTTAGAGCAGCGGTTAAAGAAATGAAATCTGGGAACGATGTGCTTCCAACTGGATAAAGTTCATATTTTTCCTTGAAACTAGACTCAATAAGGGTTCCATAGCCTTTGGAATTACTCCGAAATAATGTCTACAAATTTAGTTATGATTTTTCAAAGTTTAGGCAGAAAATCGTCAGAATTGGTACTATTCCAAAAATTGGAAAATAAATTGTGTTGGCAATTGTGTAAATTGTAGAATAAAGAAAATAGGAAGGGAAATAATTATTGGAATTAAACATGCCAAGTGTCATTATCCTATGGTGAAGGGATTAGTTTATAATTGATGAAGATAAGCACATGTCTAATTGAATTAAAATAATGTTACTTTTATAAAGTAATCATGATTATGGTACAACAATTGAGTGCATGGTTGGATTAGTTAGAAGAAGCCATTTGGTTAGTGGAGATATAAGGGGGGACGGTTTTGAGCTAACTAAAGGGAGAAGGAAATTAGTTCAAGGCTAATTGAAGCCTTATGATATCAATTGGAAAGAGATAAAGCTAATGGCAAGTGTCACCATGTGATGCATTGATGGAAATCAAGTGATTAAAGGAGATTAGAGATATTTTATAAAAACTCTTCCTTTCTCTTCCCTTGTCATTTTTGTCCAACACAAGAGAAAGAAGAGAGAGAGAGAGAGAGCTCTCAAGTTCTAGAGAGAAGGAAGAAGAGAAAGCTTAAAGTAAGTATTGATTTCTTAAAAGTTTCTTGTAATCTTGCTTGGAAATCTTCTCTATGGAATCATGGTTTAGAAAACATATCTTGAGCTTAAAGAGAGAGAGAGAGAGGAGGACGCCTAGAGAGAGAGAACTCAAGAACTTAAGAGGTAACTTCACAAACCTTAGATCTATACTAGTATGATGTTGTTGTTGAGGTTTGTGGTTGGATTTGGTGATTTTTGATTAAGTTTGTAAATTTGAAAGGTCCTCATCCTAAGGGGTTATGCTACCCATATTTCTTTAAATCATAGTTAGTATGTGTTTAAATGACTTAATAAGGGATTAAAAGTGAAAAGGTATAAGCTTTGGAAGTTAAAACACAAAGTTGCATTTTCCCTTTTCTTGACCTATGTTTCGGCCAAGACCAGATCTGGTGTAAGCCCCTGCCTTGATTAGCGTAATTATGATTCGATATCATATAATTAAATTGGATTAGAGACCATCAGATAATTTAAGCTCATTTCAACTTCCTACCTTGCAGTAGGGTTTTCACAAAATCTTTCAAAAACTTTTCCCCATCCTAGTCTCAATTTCAAAACTCGAATATAATTACTTGTTTAGTTAACTTACATTCATACATATCAGAATGTATAATCAAATCCCCGGCAACCCCCAGGTTCTATACATATATAAACTAAGGGTTTATAAGTCTAAACTAGGGGATTACATAACCGAAATCAAATGTAATATTTACATCTCAAAATATACAGTAATCCTAAGTTCATAAGTAGATAATCAACATCCCTAAAATCAAATATACCCCGTAGGGTCCTAATCGCTCCTAGTTGCCCGCTTCTCTTTAGCGCCACAAGCCTTGTCTGAAATGTTAGTCATTAGAAAGAATGAGATTCAAGAGAATCTCAATAGTAACAAATCACTCATATAGTGCACAAACACATAGCATATATGATTTATGTTAAACAGCATCACAATGTATCATGGCTCACGCCACAAACGACAGCACTCATGGCTATAAACTCTATGCGTCAGCTTTCGCTGCAATCTCTATGTATCACAAAGTATTCACAAAGTATCACCATACGTCAGCTTTCGCTACGAACTCAAAGCATCACAAAGTATTCTCAATGCATGACAAACATACATACAATGTTTCACACACAGTATAAGAGAAAGAGTCATTACCTTGTTCTTTCCTGACACTCTTCGGCACCATGGGCTCTTGAGGGCGGCAAATGTCAAATCCTATAAACCAAGTTAGGGACAACCCGTCAATCTCTTTCCCAATTTCTTAATTTCATAATACTTTAAGTTGGTTATCCTTTAAACCCTTTAGATGGCTATTATAGGCCTAAACATATCCCTAAAGGGTTGGGAGAAACTACCCCAAGATACCTTTTTAGGAAGAAAAACTCTAATTTTGGGCTGACTTACTCGAGTGAAGAAGGTCTCACTCGAGTGTTGCCCCCAATCGCACTCGAGCCCCAGCGAGTGTGGCACATAAAGTGTGTACCCGAGAGCATCGACACTCCTTAGAGTGGTCAGTTCACTCGTGCATAGACATAAGCACTCGAGTAATGGTAGTTTAGTCACTCGAGTCCCATCGAGTGAGGTGCAAGAAGGGACAACCCGAGAGCAACTATAACTCCCAAGTGCTAAGTGCACTCGAGTACTAGCCCTAGCACTCGAGTAACTTCCCAATGCTCGTGAGTGCCCATGCGCACTCTTGATCATTTGCTTACAAGTGATAGCCTGAGACTCACACCTATAGTGCTACATGCACTTGTACTCGAGTGATACCATATACGCTCGAGTGATAACATATGTCACTCAAAGATGAAGAAGTTCACTCGCGATTTCTTCCTGAAGACTTAACCAAAATACCCAAAATTTCATACTGCACTCAAGTGAGACCCTACCTCACTCAAGTGAAGCTTATCAGGAGCTAGATCGCAGCAACTGATATAGTTTTCCAGATTTATCAAAACTAGCTCCAATGGTCCCAAAACTTCTACTAGATCTCATGCCTATCTAATATGTCATAAGAAACCTATTGGTAAACTCAAAACATTCGAATTCCTTCCTAATTTACACATACCCTGTTTTTACTCAAAATGCAACCCAAAACCACTAACAACCAATCACACTCCCACAATTTCCCAATCACTTCTAATGGTCCAAGGTCATAGTTTGGTACCAATTCCACCACCAAACACTAACCAGTTCATATCTTTCAAAATCACAAGAAATCAAGGTACAAATCCAAAATTTCCAAAACCAAACCAATGACCAAAACAATTACACTAAAACACATTAAATACTCACCCCTTCCTCTTCTCAAAGTTGGTTTCTTTATTCTTCAACTTCCCAAAGTTCACAATTTCTCAAACACCACCAATGAAAATTCTAAAACCATAGAAGTCAAGCTCTCAACCTCTTGAACAATATCAATTAAGAGTGTTTGAGCATGTGAAATCATTTAAAGCACCTACCTCAAGTTTTCTTCTTTCTCTTTTCTTCCTTGTGCATCAAAAATGGATGAATGGAGAGAGAGATAAGAGATGATGATTATCACTCAATTTTCCCTTTTCCCCATGCACACTACCGACTTGGAAGAAGGAGAGGGAAGAGAAAATGAGTTTGAAATTTGACCTTATCCAATGGTTAACAACTTGCCACATGTCAACATCTTATTCTCCCTACTATGAATTCATATGGACTTGCATGCGTAGGATTCCGCCTCTCCCTCTTTCAATCCTAGCCATTGATCTCAATTACTAAGGAGTTTCCTCTCTAGTAACTAATCAATTGGTCGGTAATTTACCATTTTGCCCATGATTATCACAATGCTTACTAAACAATCACTCAACATATTTTGTATCACATTGCACATCATATGCTTCAAAAGTACTTAATTAACATTAATTACATCACTTTGAAGTTATACATCCTTAATTACAGTTTAGGATATTACATCTGGGGGAAGGATTTAGATTTTCAATGATTTGATGGTTCTATTAGATTCAAGAGACAAAAATAGATGGGGTTACAATTGGTTACTTTTTTCTAAAAATCCTGAAAAAGCATAATTACGAAAACACTCCTGAAACCCAAAAATGGGGCTATCACGGGCAATTTCATAATTTGACACTGAATTTGGTAATTTCGAGCCCAAAAATGGATTCCTTGGGTGAAAATACTTCAGGATAGCCCTAGTCAAAATTTTGGAAAAACGTGCTGTCAGGCTTGGTTCGGCTAGGCCGGGACGGGGTCCCAGGGGCATTTTGGTAAATTTTTACCATAGACTAATATAATCATAAGAAACACTATGGAAGTGTCTAAAATGATACTTCGATAGGTTATGACATATTTCTTGTACATTTAATATTTTAGGACCGAGTCGGAAGCCGGAAGCGACACATTTTACGAGACAGACTAAAAAGGGGTTGAAAGAACTTTGAGGTAGGGACATTATCCTTCATACATCATGCCATAGTTATATGATTGTGTGGATGCCATTGTTTGTAAATGTACTTTATTAATCAACATAGTTTGCCTAGAGAGGGGCAGTTAGTACTAGAGGTGCACTTGCACTTGGAGTTGATGAGAATCCAACCGGTGTATAATTAGTAGGGTTGAGCCCTACTCATGTATACATAATGATTATGTGTTTATATTGTTCACTAATTGGTGTATACATGGCACATATCATATTTATTTTTCGCATTTTATATGAATGATAGCATGTTTCTATTGGGATTCCTTGGAATCTCACCCCTTTTTCTAAACAAACATCTCAACGGGTGCCAGTGGATTGAAAGATAAAGGCGTAGACACTGAGAAGTGATTGGCACGTGTCTCAAAGCAAGGTTAAATTCGGTGGTTATAATTAGTTCATGCTTGAGATATTTTTGGGAAATCTTGTAATTATTGGAAATACTGTAGTACTCTATATTTTGTCAACGGACGACTTTGGATTGCAACAGAATACTTTTATCAGTATATATGTATTTTTCTGTATGCCCATGGAATCTAATCTTTATTACTCTTCAAATATCGAAATGAAAATGGGTGTTGACAAAAATAAGCTATCACGTTCAAGGAAAAAAAACTATGAGGAGAAATTACAAAAGTAAAATGATATGTGTACATATGTATGTATAGGCAAGTTGTTAGAACTAAAATGGATCACATTTGTTTTTTTTTATTTGATTAAGTTTTTCTCCTTTCAAAGCTTATAGAACACAAAGAGCTTTTGTCTCTCTCAATCAGTGCATTTTCTAAGATTTAAACATGTGTTCTCCTCCTTGTGAGGGTGATGTTGCTTACCACATCAACCAACTACTTATTAGTGGATCACATATATTTTCATGTTGTAAAAAATGTAGTGCATATTTATGAGTCATTACTTGTAAATACTATAATTTTCTATATATATAATGTTGGATTTTATTTTGGACCAAATAATTTTTAATTTTTTTAAAAAAATGGATTTAAATTATTATATCCTTATTAATATAATACAATTTTAAAAGGTAGATTCATTTAAAAATATAAAAATAAAATAATAAATATGGACCAAACAAATTACATTATGTTTTTATAGAATGATAAAACTTAGTTCAAGTTGATAAAATGTGTACTTGTAAATTTAGCTATGAAATATGAGCACTTGTTATTTTATTATTTGGTTGAGATGCAAAAATACTCATAAGTTTTTACTTGAAGTGTATCTTGCACTATATACTTTTCGGAGGTATAAAAATACCCATGATAATTTAAAATGGGAGCAAAAATGTTAGCACTTTTAAATTTAACATAATGCCGTTACATATGCACATGTAAAAAGAACATGGGCTCCACTACAAAAAATAACAATGTTAGGTTAAATTTAAAGATATGGCATTTTTGCTCCCATTTTAAATATTCATAGGTATTTTTTCACTCCCTTAAAGTATATGGTGTTGCACACACTTTAACTATATTGGCAAAAAAAAAAAAGGCAGGTTTTAAATAAAAGTTTATGGATATTTTTACAACTTAAACTTTTGTTATGGTTAGTTGTTAAAATGCAATAAATTCACCAATAAACTTGACTTTATATATAAATATATATATATATAAAAGAAACTTGGTTTAAATTTTATGCATTACAAAACTCCATTTTCTTTCTCCCTTTCAACCTGTTGTACATTTGTCGAGAAAACATATCAAAATTCCACAAATGATAAAAATCAGAGTCCGTATAGAAACTTCGAAGAAGACTTTGACTATTGTCATGAGAAAATATTCAATTCCTTAAGTTTATTCATTTAGTATTTATTAATTTTTATTTATCCAAATTTGACTATCAAATCGTTATTGGTGTAATGTATATCCTCTCACACTTTCATAATGCATAATTTTTTTTCGGTTCATTATGTATAAATTTTATTCGCGATATATTGGATTTATAGACATACCCTCTGAAGATATTAATTTAAAAATCAAGGGGAAAAAAATCAAAACATGATAGAAGAGATATTACTTCTTTCATTTTTTTTTTCTTGGGAGGAATGAAAACAAGTGTTGTGAAATTGATTTGATTTGTCATACAAATTCAAATGTTTATAAATGTAATACTCCATCCGGTCCTATTTATAAGTAACTTTTTTTTTTTCATGGGGCTGGTTTCTTTTATAAACAATTTTTACTTTTTGTCTGAAAATATGAGCTTCTTTTTGCTATTTTATCCTTATTAAATACTCATTCTTTCTTATATCTTATACTCATTATCTCTCATACTTTTTATTTATTCTCTCTCCTATACTCTTTTCATAAATAGGGGCATATATGAAAAAAATGGTATTTTTGACACATTTATTGTTTTTAACTACCAATTCGTTTTACATAATTAAAAAAATTATTTATTTTTAGATTTTGGGCGTACCATAAGCATTGTTTCTAACTCTTATGATACCCATGCGAACCGGATCACTCTCGGGGCCCCGGCTATATCACACAGCAAATACACAGGAAGGGAAGAAAGGAGAAGAGGTTCTAACGAGAAATATTTCTCTATCACAGTTTTTCATGTGTGTTTATGTTATTTACACACATACACAGCCAAAACCAATTGTTCCCCCCAAAACATGCGAGAAACTGTTCCCACCAGGTTTTCAATTTCAAACCCTTGAAAAAATTACCTATAAATACCCCACATTCATTTGGGTATTTTATTTGGCCCCAAAAAACTTAAAGCTTAATGGGTTTGGGCCTAATCCACCAAGGGTGGACTAAGCCTATTTCTCAACATCTCCCACTCACACTTGGTGGATTGGATGCCATAAGGATTGTCTCTTTCTCTTTCTTCTTTCATACTAGGTGCTTTGCTGTGACCGCATAGACATGACGTCTCCCAGGTGCTTGTACTAGCAATCCCTTTCACAGGACCAGCACAAAACAACCTTTCTTTGTGTAGTTTTAAGTTTAATATAATGCCTCATATGTTCTAGATATACCAATATACACTTCCACATAGCAGATCTAATCCCTCTCAAGTCAAGATAAACCTTAGATTGCCTTTTCATATGCTTAGTATCCACACTCATGAAATTACCAATATTAATATCATAAGGGACATGTCTCAGACACCAGCATAGGTGTGTATATTTTAGGTAATCTTCCTTTCACTCATATATCATTTTGATATGCTTCAACTGCTTTCCTAACATAAAACCTTGGATCGTATTAGTCATGATCATAGGATGAATGTTAAGGTAGCAGACGTTGAAGTATACCTCCATGATAATGTCAAAGTCGAAGGACATCACTGAAGTGTTTAACCTTCTTTGGACTCACACAACAATGAAGCAGGGATCCATTTGCTTGCTTCCTATTTGCGGTTCTTTCACACATTTGGTAAGAATCACATGCTACGGTGTTACTCTTGCACTATAAGAGCGTACATCGTTTTGAATCTTATTATTAACACCGTACATACATGAGTTTAGATGCTCCCAGTATCTAAACCCAAATTCTTCTACTCCATTTATTTATCATGACGTCAATGTTGAAGAATTTGTTATCTGGCAACAGGAATCATAGAAGTAGGTATCCATGATTCGATCCATATTTATATTACATCTTATTGGATCTCATCTTGACATACTACACTCTTATTGAGGTGGCATAATTTGTGTTTCTTCTATACCATATCAGCATTCCTGCTGCTTTACTGGTGAACACAACTATCTCATCTTTGCATACTCTTCCTGAGTATCAAAGGCGGTTGCTCGTGTAAGAGAGCCAACCTTACCTGCCTGTACGACATACTAGACATTGTATACCTTCATATAGACACATAAAATTTTATGAAAAAACATTTTCATTAATCATAAACATATTACATAGTGTTTGCAAGTTTACATTTTGTGCGTCCCAATAGCCTTCACATGTTTGTCATACATTTCCTTGGCTATTGGTTTGGTTAGGGGGTCTCCGACCATACTCTTGGTCAAAATATGTTGTACAGTAACAACTTTCTGTGCTACATAATCTCTCACAAAATTATACTTTATATCTATGTGTTTGGTCTTGCTATGATATTTGTGATCTTTCATATAGGCTATGGCTGTGGTATTGTCACAATACACTAACACCGGATTTATGCTTTCATTTCCAAATCCAAGATGTTCAATAAATCTCTTGAGCCATATAGCCTCTTGCACTGCTGAGGTGCATGCCACGAATTCAGGTTCCATAGGATGTAGGGCAATGCACGTCTACTTCTTGCTGCTCCAACATATGGCGCCATTGTTCAGCAAGAAGGTGCATCCTGAAGTTGATCTTCACTCAACTTCATCTCCACCCAAATCAGCGTCAGAGTATCCAACCAAGCGCATATTGTAACCCCCTTCCCACCTTAGGCCGAGATTAAGTTCTTAAACTCATAATTAAGTTGTAATTAGAGACCATAATGAAATTTGGGACTTAATAAGATACTCTTTTGCCCCAAAAATCGGATTTGCAAAAACTTTTTCAAACATATTCACAATGGTCTCAAATTCCCAATACAAAATAATACTGGCCCGAACAGGTGGATTCCATTTACAAATATCAGAGTATAAACAAATTCCCGACACACTCGGGTTCCATTCATTCAATAAGGGATTTACAAAGGCTCAAAGCCTACAATTCAATACCCTTAACTTGGGGATTACACAAAACATACTATCAATCCCAATATACACAATTCTTCTCCAAAATTATCCCAAAAGATATACACATATGATAACCAACAATTCCAAAATATACTCCTATCTGGAGTTCTAACTACTCTTCGTCGCCCGCTTGCCTTTTGATCCTTCTGCCCTGTCTAAAACATGGTTTTTGGGAGAGTGAGATTCTAAGGAATCCCCGTAGTAACAAATCAATCATATAATGTACAACCATAATGCATGTAAGCAAATCATTATTAACAACAAGCAACTACAACGGCAGTTACAGCGGCAATGGTTAGTATGACACATGTCATCCCTTACGATTGCTCACGCTGAATTGCTCACGCTGTATTGCATCACAACAATCAACACAATATAATTCACCACAGCTGGGATCCATATAAAGCATATCATAATCGCAAGCCACATAGGCAAGATACACACACACAGCCCACGGCTGGTTTCACAAACGCCGCCCCCACGGGTCGGATTCACAACGATCCATGTCGATTACGACGGCAGTTCAGCGGCCGACCTAGAGATGACCACTATCAATCCCTACACGGCTCACGCGGACCTGCTCACGCCGTAATGGACCATGGCACACATTTCACAACTTTAACGATAAGATATGCATGCCAAGACATCATACAAGATATGAGAGAAAAGTCACTACCTTGATCCTTCCGTGCGTTTCCTAGCGCCGGTCTCTCCCGAGGAAGGCAAATATCAAATCCTATATTCATAATTAGAGACGAAGGGTTACATTCTATTCCAAGACTTAATTAACTTGAAATACTTAATTTTGGTTATCATAATTGACTCTTTAGAGGCCCCAAATGCCTCTAATAAAAGCCCTAAAAGGTTGGGAAACAATAGGTTAAAGATCCCCTTTCGATAACACAAAGTGCCAAAACACAGGGTTGGGCCCCGGCCCACCCATCCTTGGGCCGCGGCCCAGAACAGGCCAGAAAAGGTTTGGGCTGCGGCCCACCACTCTTGGGCCGCGGCCCAGAACAGGCCAGAAAGGTTTGGGCCGCGGCCCAGAAGTTTCTGATTCTGGGCTGAACTTCGAAAAACCATAACTAATTCTAGAAAAATCGAAACGAAGTGATTCCAAAGCCAAATGAAAGGTATATAAGTCCTCTTTCAAGGAAAAATACAGCCCTTCACTGGGAATCACTAAAAAATTACAGAATCACCAAAAACTAACCCCTACTCCAAAACAGAGTTATGTTTCAATCCCAAACTTTGGACAACCATAACTCACAGAATACCCAACGAAATGACACAAAATATATGTCCATTTTGAAGCTTGGGATGTGAACTTTAAGACTGGAAAGTTTCATAATTTTCCAATACCATTTGGTCACTCAAAACGCTCGCTCAAACTGACAGCGAAAAACAGAGCTCAAACCAAACAATTTTCCAACTTTTCCCAAGTGATTTTAATGAACCCAAAATCAATAACCAAGCTCATTCCCACACAAAATCACTCAAGGAATTCAATGGGAATGCCAAAATCACCAAAATCCTATTCCATTATCATGTTTTGGTTTTGGGTATCATTAAACACTAAACTCCCAAAATCTCCAAACTTAGCAATTTCAAACCCAAATAAATTCTATCTGTCCAAGATGCATTCCAAACATACAAATTTCATACCAAACACATACCAAACTCCTAATGGCCTTCATTTTCGAAAATGGCCCCAAAATTCCAGAAAATTCAAAGTATTTCAAATGGTATGAAACTTAGATAGAAAGATAGGTCTCACTCACCTTATCAACTTTCTCAAAGGGAGTTCTTGATTCTCCAACAATAAATTTTCGTGTGGTACAAATCACAACCAAATGACCCAACTACACACACCAAAATGAAGCCCATTACTCAAGGATCAACATTTGTGAAGGAAGTTTGAGCAAAGGAGACCATTTTCCTTACCTTTTTCAAGCTTTCTTCTCTTCCTTGTCCACCAAAAATGGCGCCCAGATTTGAGAGAGAGAGAGATGAGAGAAATGAGAGAGGGAGCACGAGAGAGAGAAATGAGATGGAGAGGAGGAAGGCAAAAAGTGATATTTGTCCTCATATGAACTCATCCAATGGCCACCAAAATGCCACATGTCAGCATCTCCTTCATTCCCTCAATAAGCCCACACAAGCTAAGCACACTGGATCCCGACCCACGGTCAAGGAATCACCACCCTTGATCTTAAATACCACACATATGCACTAATATTTCCAATTTCCACTAATTATGACATTAATTAATATTGTCATAAAATACATAATAATCCCAATTAAATTCATAATTATCCACAATAATCATGATTATCCCTTAATCAAAAATTGGGATATTACACATATCGCTTCCTTGATAGCATAATGCATAATCTGACGTGCCCTTCAAGTATCTCAAAATCCTTTTCACTGCTTTCCAATGTTGCTCACCGGGATTTGACTGGAATCTGCTAACCAGTCTAATTGCGTAACAAATATCTAGCCTTGTACACATCATTGCGTACATTAAACTTCCAACAACACCGGCATAGGGAACCCTTTCCATTTTCTTCTTTGCTAACTCAGTTTTGGGACACATATCAAGACTCAAGGTTACACCAGAAGCTACTGGGGTATCTAAGGGATTGCAGTCTCTCATATTGAATCACTCAAGAATTTTCTTGATGTAATTCTCTTATGAAAGAGAGAGAATTCTTTTAGAGCGATCCCTTTGGATTTTAACTCCAAGTATGTATTCTGCTTCACCCATGTCTGTCATCTCAAAATTGGATGATAGCTATTCTTTAATAGCTAAGACCGACTTTAAAATATTTCCAGCCAATAGGATAATATTACAAAATTACCCTCAAATCGCTTAATGTAGATGTAGTGGTTGTCTTCAATCATTTGAAAGTCATAAGAGGTTATTGCTCTATGAAATATCAAATACCACTGTCTGGATGATTATTTCAATCCATAAATGGACCTTTTGAGCTTACAAACTCTACTCTCCATTCCTTTCTTAATGAAACTGAATGGTTGTTCCATATAGATTTCTTCTTCTAAATCACTGTTTAGAAATGCGGTTTTTACATCCATCTAATGCATTTCCAAATCTAAACTATTTACTATTGCCAAAATAAGTCTTATAGAATTGAAATGTACAACAGGTGAGAAGGTATCCTCGTAATCTTTACCTTCCTGTTGTGTGTATCCCTTGCAACTAATCGAGCCTTGTATTTGTCAATTGATCTATCAAATTTTTTTTTTAATTTTGAGAACCCATTTGTTCCCAATGGCTTTTCGCCCTTTTGGTATATCAACTAGTTCCCAAACTTGATTCTTCTTCATTGAATCAATTTCTTCCTCTATTCATCCTTAGCAGGACATGATAAGGCTATTTGCATAGACCGAGGCTTATCATCTCCGTCTAGAGTAACAATAAGTGCCTCTCCTTCTTTAGTGAAGCGTCTCCTAGGTACATTTCCTCTGTAACTCCTTCTTGTGGGAACTTCTTGTCTCTTTCGCTTCTCTTGTCTAGGCCTTTGTAAAGACCTTTCTGAGCTCCCACTTAAGTCAATGTATTGAGACGATTGAGGATCATTAGTCTGAGTTTGTTCTGTACTGCCTTCTTCTTGTGTCTCATAAAGAGATACTGTACAATCAATATCTCCCCTGCTAGGAAATTCATTTTCTAGAAATACAGTATCTCTTGATTCAATTTCAGTCACAGTTCCATCTTTGTTTTCACCTATGAAAACATATCCTTTTGATTTCTCAGAGTGTCTTATAAAGAAACACTTTTTTCCTCTAAGACCCAATTTCCCATACCTATGGGAATCATTATGAATGTACGCAACAACCCCCATGGTCTCAGGATGTTTAAATCTGGCTTGCGTTTTGTCCATAACTAATAGGGTGTAGAAGTGATTGATTTTGAGGGCACACGGTTAAGAATGAAGGCAGCCGATAGTAAAGCATCACCTCAATATGAAATTGGCAGATTTACTTGAGCTATCATTGACCTAACCATGTCTAGAACAATTTTATTTCTCCTTTCAGCAACACCATTTTGTTGTAGAGTGCTAGGGATGGTTAGTTTCCTAATTATCCATTTTTCTTCAAAGAGCTCCTTAAACTGATCAAATAAGTATGCACGACCCTAATCAGTGCGTAAATCTTTAATTTTACAATCCGTTTGATTCTCTACTTCATTCATATACTGTCTAAAGCATTCAAGAGCTTCAGACTTTTGTGAGATCAAATAGATGTGACCATATCACGAATAGTCATCAATGAAGGTAATGAAATACCAAAGCTCAGTATCTCGCCCTCACACTCATTGGACCACATATATCAGAATGGGCTAATTGTAATGAAATCTCAGCTCTAGTTCCCTTACCGAAAGGTTTCCTAGTTGCCTTACCAACTAGACAATTCTCACATAAGGACATTTTCATATTCAGAATTTCACCTAGCAATCCTTCTCTAGCTAGTTTAATCATTCTATTTTGGTTAATATGCCATAGTCTAGCGTGCCAGATATTCATACCAACAATTATATTGGAGGAAATCATGAAACAGTCATGCATATTAAAATTACCAAAAATATCCATAACAAAGAACTTTCTAGAAAGGAAAGCTAAACCATAAAAGGTCTTGTTGCTAAAAATGTCTGCAACTTTGCCATTAAAGTTTACATCAAACCCATAATCTAATAAACAAAGTACAAAAACTAAATTTCATCAGATGTCAGGTGTATGAAGAACAACATGGAGGATCAAAGTCTTCCCACCATGCAAAGGTAACTTGCAAGTGCCAAGTCCTTTGACTTCGATCTTTGCATTGTTGCCCACGTAAAGCCATTTTCTTAGATGCAGCAACCGACAGTATTTCATAACGGATCCCCGATCCCTCGTCACATGGTCTGTTGAGCTTGAATCCAAAATCCAAGAAGAACAAACAGGTTCTGTTAGAAAAGAAGTACTTAAAACAAAAGAAATGTGTGAATTCACATAATCCACTAGTACCTTTTCATGGTTGTTTTGCTCAGTACAGTCCCATGCGAAGTGACCCATTTTCTGGCAGGTGTAACACTTGACATTATTCAGGTCAACTTTCTTCTTGCCGCCCTTCCTACCTTTCTTCTTGAATTGCTTTATGCCCTTTTTGAACTTAGAGCCGTCATTCTTGCCTTTCTTTTGAGATTTCTTGCCCTTTTTGGAATCGGCCTTTGCATTAGAAGGACCAGCATTTTCAATGTAGTAGGCTTGTCCAGAAGCCTTATACTCCTCTGGGCGTTCATCTTCAAGCTCAAGATGTTTTACTACATCATCAAAAGTGACGATGTTGCCATTATGAGTCAAGTTTACTTTCATGTGCTCCCAGCTAGAAGGAAGCGATCTGATTACAGCCTGAACTTGCTGTTCATCAGTCAAGGTGTGTCCAGGTTGCTGAAGTTCTCTGTTCATATTGGACATCTCTCTCAGATGTTGCTTTATAGGAGTGTTTGCTTTAAGCTTGTAGGTATCAAACTTAATTGTCAACCTTCTAAGCTTAGTGATTGATGTGCCACCAAACTTATCCTTGAGTGTAGCCTACATAGCCTGAGTAGTTTGGTATTTCTCATATTGGCACATCAGGTCATTCTCCATTGTTCTCAATAAGGTGACTCTTGCAATGTTGTTGTTCTTCTTCCATGCTTGGTAAAGTTCCAAGTTTCTCCTGTGCTAAGTAGTAGTCCCAACTTCAGGTTCTACTAAAATAGTGGTTAGTGGTTCAATAGCCTCCTGTTCCTCTAAAATGTACTACACCTTATAGTGCCAGATGTCCCAATTGTCACCATTCAGTTTCTCCTCCTTATTTAGTTCAGCAATGATGCCTTTCGTGGTCATTTGTCAATTCTTAAGTAACGTTTTTCACATTTAGAAATGTTGTTTTCTTTAAGAGAACATAACCAAACAATTATATAGCATGGCATGGCATACAACATCTATACTTATATCATTCTTGACCAGAAAATAAGTTTGTTACTAGATCCATGATCAGGAGAATACATTTGTACCTCCCATCACACAAATACTAACAACTTTATTATTTTCTATCAAAAATTTCATATAAGTACTTTAAATAAGTCATCAACTTTTAGAAGTTTCACCTTCTAAAAGCTCCCACTTATCAGGGATACATGGTATTATAATGCACAATTAAAAAAATTAGCATTAACTTACAAACATAATTCATTACATGAAAAAATACCATGTCCATACATGAAACATACAAACAATAACATTTAGAGTCGTATTCTCAATACAAACAGCATAAATGGAAATGGGAACATAATACACCATTAAATACACCATTAAATGTCAGAACAACAGTAGTTAATAATAGCTTTACTTAGTTTCCTAAAGAATCTTTTCTTTTTCTTCATGAATCTTGTTGGTTTTGTTACAGCATCAACCCAAGCAGTAGTCATTGAGAATGTGCGCCTTGCCCTTACAGTTGTGCGGTACTTCATCATTACGCTCACATAGAACTCTGCACTCTTTTTGTCTTTTATGCTTTCCACATAATTCGCAATTATTGAGTATATGATTTTTATATTATTTATTCTAGTTGTTTTGTTCGCGTCAAGTTCCGTTATCTTCTTAGCCATAACAGCAAAATAGGGTTGGTCGACCTCTTCTTCTAAATTTTGAGGTTCATCAGGATAGGAGAGCACAACCTTTGGTCCAGAATCAGAGTAGATCACTTGAGGTTCCTCTACAACGGGCTCCAGAAAATCTTCTTCAAGGATAAGATGAAGATCGTCCTCGGGATCTTCTTCAAAAAATTCATATTCTTCAGGATCATCCATATGAACTTGATCGTCCAAAAACTCAATGCTCAATGACCCATACTCAAGTGTTTAAGTGCTGTTAGAAGCCTCTTGCTTCATTTTTTACCTGAATAAACAAATGTAAGTCATTATCATATTTTAGGTATTTTTAAATGTATAAAAAACACTTAAATAAGTACTAAAACCTCACAAATAGATCCTGAATGGCCATAAAAATAGGCAAATACCATATCATTATGAAGATCTCGAATTTAGGGATTTTTAAAAACAAACTACATCTCAAACGGAGTTCCCACGCTCCCTCACATGCCCCAAGAAGAAAAAATCTAGGAAAAATCAAAAAAATTACATAAATCCCACTCTCGCTGGAAGCGCGTATCGTACATGCGCCATTCTGCAGTCCTTCGATCATCACACGCACCGGCTCACTGGACTCCACCTATTGCCTGCTGTCGATCTATGTCCGCCGCGTGTCAATCTGGTCTGCCACGTGGCCACACGCGCCATGTGGCATTTCTGTCCTTTAAAAATTTTTTTTGGTAGGTGATGGGTCGGGTCGGGCCTTACCATCGACCCAATCCTTTTTTTTGGGGTTTGGGCCACCTATGGCCCAAATTAGTTATTGTTTGTATTTTTTTTAAGTTTGCCCCGAATCGAGTTGGGCTATAACCCGAGCCAATTTTTTTTTAAACTTGTCACTGGATCAGGTTGGGCTTGGGACCTAATCCTTTTTGTTTACGAGGCGCAAAACGGCGCCATTTTGAAGTCGCTGGGGTTGTCTTCAACCCCCAGCCGGATCGGCCTGGACCCGATTTCAGGCGCGTTTTATGATGATCCAATTCAATTCTATTTTCATTGTTCCGATTATTTTCTCATATTTCGCACAACCTATGAGTTCTTTGTTTCATAGCCGTATTATGTGTATTATGAGGCTTTTTTTTATATTCTAATACTCATAGAACCAAAACTTAAACACATAACAGGAATTCAGAAAAAAAACAAACCCACAGTATACCTCTGATATCGAAGAAACGACGCAAACATTTATATACATATGAACAGAAAATTCATTCTCATACAGATAATCATATATTCATATATATATATATATACTGAGATAACTTCCATACAGGTATATCATGAACATAAAACAAAAAATAGACGGACAATAAATTTTTCATATACATGCTTTCATGCTAAAAAACACAGACGCACTGCAGAAGCCACATTCAGGACTGATAAAAACGTAAATGCTTTGGTACCAATGTCAAATTTTGGGCGTACCTTAAGCGCTATTTCTAACTCTTACGATACCCATGCGAACCGGATCACTCTCGGGATGTTACCCCCTGCCTTAATCAGCGTAATTATGATTCAATAAAGCATAATTAAAATGGTTTAGAGATATATGGAGGGTTAAAATCATTCTCATCCCTTCCTTCCGGTAGGGTTTTCAGAAGTTTTTTTTTCAAAACTTGACCCTCTTATAATCTAAATTTTAAATTTCGAATACAATTATCCGTGTAGTTAATTCACATTCATACATATCAGAGTGTATAACAAAAATCCTAGCAACCCCCGGGTTCATGTATATGGACTAAGGGTTTCAGAATTCCCTACTAGGGGATTACACAATCATGACTAAATGTTATTTACATTCCAAAATTGATACACAGTGATCATACTTCAAAATAGATAACCAACAATCTCATATCATCCAAAATTCCTAACTGCTCTTGGTTGGCTGCTTCTCGGAGGAACCACCTGCCCTGTCTGAAGGTTTAATAATGGAAAGAATGAGATTCAAAAGAATCCTAGTAATAACAAATCACTTATACAATATATAAACATATAGCATGTAAGAAATCATTAACAGCAGCATCACAACAACATAATGAAACATGGCTTTCATCACAACAACAGCACTCACGGCTGTATACATAATCACGACAGCTTTCACTGTATAACGCCATTTTGCACTAGATAACGATAGTTTTCACTGTATAACGCCAGCTTACGCTGGATAACAACAGCTTTTGTTGTATAACGCCAGCTCGCATTGGATAACGACAGCTATCACCAACTGTATAAGTAGCAACATCATATATTCTCACAAGCAATGATCCATACACATACAATACATTTACACAAGATATAAGAGAAGAGTCACTACCTTGTTCCTTCCGATGATGATCAGGAAGAGGCTGCTCAAGGCCAGGGCAAATGTCGAATCCTATAATCACAATCAAGAACAACGAATTAATTCTCTATTCCAATTCTTGCTTTCATCATTCTTAATGTTGGTTATCATTTGGACTCTTTAAGTGGGTATTAGGAGCTTAGACACATGACTAAAGGGTTGGGATAACTACCCCCAAAGATCCCTCTTTCAGAAAAAATACTGGTTTTTGACTGAATTACTCGAGTGATCTCCCCATTCTCACTCAAGTCCCAGCGAGTGAGACATAGAAAGTATGTACTCGAGAGCACAAACACACCCTAGAGTGGCCAGTTCACTCGAGCACTATCCTTGGCACTCGAGTGACGACACATATTCACCTGAGTCCCATTGAGTGAAGTACAAGAAGTGACAACCCAAGAGCAACTAAAACTCCAAAGTGACAAGTGCACTCGAGCACTAGCACTAGCCCTAGCACTCGAGCGACCATCCAACACCCATGAGTGATGAGGAACACTCTTGAAAAATGGCCTACGAGTGTTAACTTGAGGTGCAGCCTCTCAATCCAAAACACTCTTGCACTCGAGTGAGACGTGGGACACTCGAGTGAGGACTTATATCCCTTACAAGTGAGGAAGTTCACTCGTGAACTCTGCCTGAAAACTTAACCAAAACACTGAGAATATCGTACTATACTCGAGTGAGACCCTCCCTCACTTGAGTGAGGCTTATCAGAAGCCAAATCGCAACAATTGATATAGCTTTCCAGAATTCCCCAATTTGCCACCAATGGTTCCAAAACTTCTACCAAATCTCCTTCTTATCTAATATTTCATAAGGAACCTATTGGTAAACTCAAAACAATCACAATCACATCCTATCCATATACATTCAGTTTTGATTCAAATTGCTTTACAACTACCAAGATTACCAAATTACCTAATTAAATTCCTATCCAACTCTAATGGCACAAGGGCACAATCTTAAACCATTTCCCACCTAACACAACACCCAATTCATTCATTCCAAAATCTTATGAAATCAGGGCAATAATCACAAAATCTCAAAACCAAATCAATGACCAAAACAATTATACCAAAATGCATCAAATACTCACCTCTTCAACTTGCCAAGATCAAATCCTTGATTCTTCCACTTTCAAATTTGTTCAAGTACTAAAACTCCACCTTTCAAGATTCTAAAACCACAAAAATAGAGCTCTCAAACTCTTGAACAACATTAATGAAGAATATTTGAGCATTTAGAGTCATTTGGAGCACCTACATTAAGTTTTCTTCTTTCTCTTTCTTCCTTGAGATCGCCGGAAATAGAGGTGAGGAGAGAGATGAGATGAGAATGATGATGATGGATTTTTTTCTCTTTTTCCCATGCTTCTCATCGACTTGAAGGGAGAGAGGGAAGAGAAAATTGAACTTTGAATCTTTGACCTCATCCAACGGTTCACAACTTACCACATGCCATAATCCCATTCCTCCTTCCATAAGTTCATATAAACACCTCCACACTAGGTTCCGCCCCTCCAATCATTTAAGAATGAATCATAACCATTGATCTCAAGTTACCAGTGAGTCTCCTCTTCAGTAACTGACCAACTAGTTGGTAAATTTACCTTTTTGCCCCTGATTATCACAACATATACTAAACCATCATCAACCACATTTCACATCACAATACACCCCATATTCTTCAAAAGTGTTCATTCATTAATAATTACATTACTTTTGAAGTCATTAGCCCTTACTTACAATTTAGGATATTACATGGGACCTCGGCTATATCACACATCAAATACACAAGGGAAGAGGGGAGAAGAGGTTCTATCGAGAAATCTTTCTCTGTCACAATTTTCATGTGTGTTTCCGTTATTTACACATATATGCAGCCAAAACCAACTGTTCCACCCAAAACATGTGGGAAATTGTTCCCACCAGGTTTTAAATTTCAAACCCTTGAGAAAATTACCTATAAATACCCCACATTCATTTAAGTATTTTATTTGACCCCAAAAAATTTAAAGTTTAATGGGTTTTGACCTAATCCATCAAGGGTGGACTAAACCCAATTCCCAACATTTATAAATAAATCCAAAGGGAGTACAAAATATGAAATTAGAAAAGGGAGATAGTGCCCTTCACTATTGTACTGGTAATTAGGTTGGAATATCCATGGCCCCAACTTCATATCGTAGGAGAAGACGCCCCACAAGAAGTGCAATTTACATCTAAGGACCCAGAATTTGTAAAATTAAGATGGAAAAAAATCTTCTCAGCTCTATTATTTTTTATTGAGAATTGAAATGATTACCATATTTATTCAAACAACTTAATTACTCTTAACTTTCTAAAAAAAAAATACTTTTCTAGAAATGAAGAAACTTTCTAAAACAACACACTATTAACTTTAAAATACTTTCTGCTGGAAATATTTAAAATTGATTCAGTTTATTCAGTTTAGACCATAATACTTATTCTTATGGTTGAGCTAGGTTGGATAGAAATCTAACCACTATTGAATCAAAATGATTTTTAGAAAAACAAATGACTTTTTGGACCAAAAAGTGATGAAAAGTAAAAAAACAAATCTATAAAAATATTAAAAATACTTTACCCTCTCAAGAAAGCTATTTCATGTTAGACAATTTGTAATCATATTGTAGTATTTCATTGAAAGCTTACTATAATATAGTGTTATTATATGGACAATTAGGCTTATTGTAATTTTTTTTTCTCATATACGTATCATAAATGCATATACTTATTTTTATTAAATTTTCATCTAATCATTATGTCCGCGGTTTGCCCGTCCGTCTTACTACGCCTATAAAACTCGCGAACGATTTGTGCTTCTAAGTCGATGTATTTAAGATCGATAACAACAATTTTTTAGATTATGATCCAAATCCAATAAAACTTGGACTCGTGGAAGGAATTTTCCCCAACAAAAAGGAAACAAAGAAAAAGGTGGAGGAAGAGGTGAGGTGATTGACCGACCAGCACTAGCAATTTGGCCCAGGCACAAAAGGAGAGGGTCAACCCTCTAATGAAGTGCCATGTGTGAAGCAGTGGGACCAATCCGTGTGAGGGGCACCCAAGGCCAATAAGGCGCAAGCGACAACGTGTTAGAAAAGGTCGCCAGTAAGAGACTAAAGAGGAGGCAACGTGGACGTCTACGACATCGTTGATTTTCTAAAGCTTTTCATTCACTTATCGTTTCATGACCATATCCCCTCAACCTCATGTTTCTTCACTCTCCTTCTCGCATCTGTCTGCCACTCCCACGCTTCTTCTACTTCTGCCCTCCTTTCGATCCAAAATTACTAGAACGCCATTGATAATGATGTTTACCTCATTTGTTATTTTACTCTAATCCTATTTATAAGCAACTTTTCCCTTAATTAGGTAAAAAGAAATTGGTAGTTAAAAATAATGAGTGTGTCAAAATTTTCATATTTTTTTCATATATACTTCTATTTATGAAAAGAGTATAGGAGAGAGAATAAATAAAAAATATGAAAGATGATGAATATAAGATATGAAAAAAAATAAATATTTAATAAGGATAACAAAAAAAAGCTTATATTTTTTAACAAAAAATAAAAATTGCGTATAAAAGAGAACACCCCTATAAAAAAGAAAATTATCTCTAAATAGAACAGGAGGGAGTATTTGATAAAAACAAGGGTAACAAAAAAATAATAATAATAAAAACAAAGCGTGAAGGAATCTATAGTGTTCCGATTGGCTTGTTGCTTGTTAAGAGAGCAAGGTTGAAGAAATTTAATTGGTTGGGTGGACGAGTCGTGTTAGCCAATATGGCCTACCTAAATTTTTTGTGTGATACTCCGCTTTTATATATATAAGAGTATTTTTTTAATGGGCTTATTCCTAAATGTAATTTTTTTTTGAGTTATCTTAATAATAAATATGTTTTTTCTTATTTTACTCTCAATTAATTATTATATTAAATAGATTCTCTTTCATCATTTTCTCATTATTACTTCCTCTCACTCATTCATAAATAAGAGCATTTTTGAAAAAAAAAATTAAATTTCCTATACAATTATTATATTTAACTATTTTTTAGAATCTCACGATTCAATTGAAAAGCTCTTATATATAAGGATGATAGGAGTATTATATGAAATCATAGTGAATATAATTAATTACCAAGAAGTCACAACTCACAATAATAAATGAGGTATTGTCATTTTTTACCCCAAAACTTATTAGTGCATGCTCCTTAGTTGTCATTGAAACTTCTCGATAATTAAGTCCCTTCTTTGTGATCTCATAGTTGCTCCTTATGGGGTAATTTTGTTTTGAAAGTTTTTCAGGAAGCAATTTTTCCTCGGAAATATAAAGAAAAAAAGAAATTTTAACATATGGACAGCCAACTTAGCATATTTGGTTAACTAACGGTTAAAATTAATTAAGATAAAAGCTATGGCAAAATGACCCCCTTTTTTACACTTTTTGGGCAAAACTCCCCAGCAAAAAACTTCCGGGGCAAAATTACTCCTCGATAACAACTTTCGATACAAAATTACCCTTTAATCCTTCTTTTTATTATAAATGAACTTCAATGCAATATTCATAAAGTTTTTTTATTGGACACATTTCACCTATTATATTTCTCCTGATTCTAAATGGAAAACTACATAATGAAATTACTTTGATAATAAATATAAAACATTAATTTATACTATCTTCTAAATTTATAATTTTTAAAATTATTCATATTGATTCACATATTAAAAAGAGTTTCTAACAAAAGGATAATTTTTAATGCAAATAATTAAATGAAGGTTATTTTAAAAAATCAATATATATATTTTTATAAATAATTAACGTGAGTAATTTTCTAATATTTGTAAATTAATTATCTAGTTTATACACTTAATGGAGAATTTAAATTGGGGTTCCATGTCATATCTTAACAAAAGAATCAAGTGGGAAATTAGACAAATATTTTCGGGAAAACATTTTTAAAATAAAATTATGGTAGGAGTAATAAACATGTATTTCTAGGGAAAAAAACGTTTGAGTATTTTAGGTGAACTGAATGTGATGGTAACTAGAGATCTCATCTCACATTAAGGAAAACAAAGAGCGTTTATAAGCGAAGCACACATCACATTACAAAGAAAGTAGTTTTGGAAGTAAAGTTTAAATGGACATTTTAATTACTCTATCCTATCCTTAATATAACACATATTATTACAAAAAAAATGAAATTTTAGATAGAATTTTTTCTGTGGCTAATTGAAAATATTCCGTCGGAAATTTTAACTTTTGTCATGGAATTTCCAATAGAATTGAATTCCGTCGAAAATTGTGAGGGAATTTCCTATGGAATTGAATTCTAACTTTTGTCATGGAATTTTCAATAGAATTAAAATATTTAATATTTAAAATTAAATTAAATTTTAAAAAATTATTTTTATAAATTTATTATTTTTAATTTAAATTTAAATTTATTTTTAATTATTATTTTCTAATTTCTAAAATATTTTTACTTTTTAATCATAGGTTTTGGTCCTTGTAGGGGCAAATTTGTCATATAAAAAATAAAATTTATTAGTTAGTAATTAATATTAGTAAATAAAATATTAGTTAATAATTATTTATTAGTTATTAATTAATGCTAATAAAAATTTAATTTTAGAAATTTACAAAAAAATAGTCATATAATTATATATATAATTGTATGTAATAATAGAACGCCAAAGCAATCGAGCTCATCCAATAAGGCATTGCGCGTGTACGGACGAGATTGTGGCTTCGAACCAAAGGAGGGGCAAGTTGAGTTGCATTTCCAAGAAAAAGGAGATTGCGACACGTGGCAGAAGGTGGTTGCAACATGTGGCAGACATGGGGGTTGGCGACAAGGTGGACGCCTCCAGAGCTGCCACGCACCACAGCTGGTGATGAGGGGGCAGTCGCCGGAGTTGCCACGTGGCTTTTTAAAATTTGAAAAATAAAAAATACATGTTTTAGGTGAACAGAATTTAATTCAATTGTATTTAATACCCTAAAGTAATTTTTTATGCATTCAATACTCTAAAATGTTTTATCAATAACACTCAGTATTTAAAAGTAATTTTTAGTATTATTTTGCCCTTACAATTTTATTTCCGGTAGCAATGAGTACCCTAAATACTTAGAATATTTTATGCTAATGATAAAATGCTTTAGGGTGCTAAATACATCATAAACTTATTTTATAATACATATTACAATTAAAAAAATACTTTAGGGCGTTGAATTATTTAATTAAAATATATCTTATGACCATTAAGATTTCAAAACCCTATATGATTCATGGCCTCCCAACACATCATTATGTAAATGCATATCCCGGTACCTAAAACATAGCACTTCAGAGTGATAATTCATTTTCTTCTCTTTGAAAATAAAAATCACCAGCTTGATTTATCCAACCCAACCAATCTAAAGTAAGTCATTATTGGGGCTAGGATCCTTATATTTAATTATAACAAACAATACTAGAGAAAAAGCCCTTTATACAGGTTGAAGACGTTTTAGATCAGGTTTAGGTGTGGTCTTATATTAACCGGTTTAAAAAAATATGTCATTCTTAAGATCGGACCTATATTCGATTTTAAAAAGTTACTTTTTAAGATCGGTTGGTTAAATGACCGGTCTTAAAGAGATTCAATTTAAAATAAAAAAAAAATGTCCACTCTTTAGACTAGCTAATTTCACACCCTGTCTAAAAAGTGGGTGATTTTTTTTAAAAAAAAACAATGTGCATTTTATTTTGTTTGATAGAAGCCTTGTTGGATATTATTATATCTAAAAGCTATATTATGCGATATAAATTCTACAGACAACTCTAAAAATACAAATGCAATCGATATAATCTAATTCTAATTAATAACCATGAATCTAATCCCTATATTATTAGATAATTATTGAATCTTATTTTCAGCATTTGTTCTTTCAAGGTTTACTTTTTTTACTTGTATTTTCCCCACCTCCAAAGGAGTTATTTGATTTTTGAGTGTTGGATTTAGTGGATGCAATTTCAGACCCAGCATTTGCATGCTGTTGATGCATGATTCATATTATGAGCATACCTACAGTTAAATGTAGCTACCCATGGATTAGTTACTTGGTTACCATACTTAAGTATTTTGATTCTTCTTGACCTCAAATATGAAACATGGCTCTATACTACCCAAGTTTTAGGTTAAAGAAGATTCTTATTTAATGAAACTAAGTATAACAGAGTTAATATATAGTATGAGAACTAGATTTTATACGTGTGAATATGATCTCACGGGGAGGTTTTGGTTGAGAAGGAAACCAAACTTGTAACACTCTAAATTTTATATTCACCAAATATATTGTAATTATTCAGGAAATTCAATAAAATGGTGAATATTCATGAATTTGAAACTTATGAATTTTAGAAATATTCATATTTATGAGAAAATGGGCAAATTAATTCAAGAAAGGAAATTGGGTTACAAAGGTGATGGCAAAATCGTAACTTTGCCAATTTAGCACAAGATAAATTATTTTCCAATTAATTGAAGTTAATTTCAATTAATCAAGGAAAATAAAGGAGAATATATATATTTTGAATATTCTTGGTGGAATAAATCAAGAGTTGTGAAATTGGAAGGACTTGTAAATAATTCCTTTAATTGAATCATGGAAGTATGATGTTGGAAATTGTGCCCAAAGGCCCAATCATTATACTTTGAACATTATTACTTTTAATGAAATTTCTTCATTCTGTTATCATATTATTTGCATGTTACTATGATAATTGTATCCTTTGATAAATCATAAAGATTATCCTAAAATGTCCCTGGTCGGTTATCTATGTAGGAGCAAAGATGAAATAAGACCAGTATGACTTTGATAAGATATGGAGATATGAATCAAAGTCTTAAACACTTGTGAGAGTACAAGGTGCTGGACCGACCCACTATAAGAAAGCTACATGGATCAAGTTATAAGCTTTTCTCATATATAACCACGTCACAATGCCCTTAGACTTGAGGTCATCATGGATTCTTACATGAGAGTTGCTAAGCTTTGAACTAGTCAAATGTCACTTTTGATGAGGTGATGATAAAGGCTATAATCGGGCTTGGTGGTTTTTCATGCAGAGGAATATGAATGATCAAGATGGAATTTGTCCCTCACATTAGTAGACAGATATTACTAGGCCCCTCGATGAGTGAGTCTGAGAAATATATGGCCATACTATGATGGAAAGGAGTTTCCATTTCTATTGTCAGACTACTCAGGAATCGAGAAAGTAACGGTCAGGAATAAGAGGATGACATTATCCATGCCTCATCCTTGACCGATATATCGTGTGACAAAAGGGACGTGACATGGTTGTATGACAGGTTGCATCGTGTTAACGATCCTCATATGAATTGGATAGTCATAATGTCTTTTTAGAGGCCGCTTGCGACTTATGGGTTAATACAGTTATTGGACTACTACCGACTTCATATGGGCCTACAGGGTTGCACAGAAAAATGACCCAACACGAGATCATGTTTAATTTAGGGTGGACAAATTATATATATATATATATATGTAATATAAAAATTCGTTAATAATATTATATAGATATGTATTTTTGAAATACATATTATATATATGTATATATATATTATATGATATTATTATATTGTGTTTGTTTTAAATTTAATTTATTAAGATATAATAAATTTAATAACTAACATGATAGAGATATAGTATCTTTGATTTAATTTATGGAAATAAATTAAATCTAATGGCTCTTTATTTGGATTAAATAAATTGGTTAAATTAAAACTGTTATACAGATTTAATTTAAACTGAATTTATTTAATTAGCTCGTCAAGATAATTAATTGTTAATTAATTTTGAAATTAATAAGAATTAATTTTGAAATTCAAATATAGCCCTCATAAGCTATAAACTTGATAGAGAAGATAGACTCATACACCCATAAGAATTGAGAGCCGCAAGGGAAACCCTAGGAGACATTAGAGGCGATAGCACGCAGTCCGTGTTGGAGAGCATTCATATAGATATCGGTAGAGGGAGCGGACCTGAGGTGTTGGCTCCTAGAGATCATGAAAACCCTAAGTTGAAAAAAAAAAGGTACGAGTTCTTTCTAACCCGATTTAAATGCCGTTGATAGATCCTGTATTAGGATTAGTGAAAATTTCTATAATTTTTCCGCTGTGCCTGCCGATCCTAACAGTATTGAAACAATTTTTATTTCCCTTTTTCTTGTAAATTTTGCCTAGCACAAGAAAATGGGAGGGAAAAATGATTAATGGGATTAAATATGCCAAGTGTCATTATCCTATGGTAAGAGATTAGTTTATAATTGATAAAGATGAGCACATTTCTAATTGTGTTAAAATATTGCTTCTTGGACATAGCAATCATGATTATGGTACAACACTTGAGTATCTAGTTATATTAGTTGGAAGAAGCCATTTGGTTAGTGAGGGCATAAGGGAGGACAGTTTGGGGCTAACCAAAAGAGGAGGAAAATTAGTTCAAGACTAATTGAGCATTATGACACCAATTTGGAAGAGATAAGACTAATAACAAGTGTCACCATAAGATGAGTTGTTGGAAATAAAGTAATTAAGGGAAATGGAAGATATTTTAAACACTCTTCCTTCCTCTTTCCCTTCATCATTTTCAGCCAAACTAGAGAAAAGAAGAGAGAGAGAGAGAGAGAGAGTTCAAGAGATTGAGATCTGGAGAGAAGGAAGAAGAGAAAGCTTAAGGTAAGTGTTGATTCTTGAGCACTTTTCTTGTAATCTTGCATGAAACATTCTCTAAATTCTTCTTCTCTATGGAATTAGTGGTTTAAAAAACACATCTTGAGCTCAAGGAGAGAGAGAGGAGGACACCTAGAGAGATAAAGTTCAAGAACTCAAGAGGTAACTTCACAAAACTCAAATCCATACTAATATGTTGTAGTTGTTGAAGTGTATAGTTGGATTTGATGATTTTTGTTAAGTTTGTAAATTTAGAAAAGCCCTAACCCTATGGGGTTATGCTGCCCAAATTTCTTTGAATTATGGTTAGGATGTGTTTAAATGATTTAATAAAGGATTAGAAGTGAAAAGGCACAAGCTTTAAGGGTTAAAACACAAAACTCCAATTTTTCCCTTTTTCTTGGTTAAGTTTTGACCAAGTCTTGATCTAGAGGAAGGAGTTGGATTTTTAATGATTTTATGGTTCCATTGGATTCAGGAGGCAAAAATAAGTGGGGTTACAGCTGGTCACCTTTTCAGAAAAGCTTGAAAAAATATAATTACAAAAATGACCCTAGAACCCTAAAACTAGGCTGTCGAGGGCAATTTTGTAATTTGACACTGAATTTGGTAATTTTGAGCCTGAAAATGGATTCTTTGAGAAAAAATACGTTAGGATAGCCCTAGTCAAAATTTTAGAAAAACGTGTTGTCAGGCTGAGTACGGCGGGGGCGGGCCGGAGTCTCGGGAGCATTTTGATAAATTTTCACCATAGATTAATATAACCATAAGAAACACTATGAAAGTTCTAAAATGATACTTGGATAGGTTATGACCTATTTCTTGTATGTTTAATATTTTAAGACCGAGTCGGAAGTCGGGAGTGACACGTTTTACGAAGCACATAAAAAGGGGTGATAGAACTTCGAGGTAGGGACTACTATCTCTCATATACTATGTGATTAATTGTATGTATGTGGTACTATATTTCGTGATATGATTGTGTGCTAGAGGCACAATACTTAGTTGTGGTTTGGTGCCCAACAAAGGTATATCAAAAATCTTAGCTATGGTTAGTAACTCGGTTGAGGTACACTATAAAAAATCCTAGCTATGATCGATGACTCGGTTGAGATACACTATAAAAAATCTTAGCTATAGTTGGTGATTCGACTAAGGTACTTAAATATGAATCGAATTGAACTTTCATTTTGCCTAATATGGTGCATTGCATATTTAGTTTTCACATTTTATATGTCGATCGTATGTTTCTACTGAGATTCTTCAGGATCTCACCTCTTTTCATAAATAAACATCTCAGCGGGCGCCAATGAGTCAAAAGACAAAGGCGTAGACACTGAGAAGTGATTGGCACGTGTCTAATGGCAAAAGTCAAAGTTTGTGGTTATAGTTAGTTTATGCTTAAGAAATTTCAGGGAATCCTGTAAATATTGGAAATACTGTAGTATTTTGTATTTTGTTGATGGATGACTTTGGATTGTAAACAAATACTTTTATCAGTATATATCTACTTTTCTGTATGCCCATGGAACTTTGTCTTTATTACTCTTCGATTATCGAAATGGAAACGGGTGCTGACATTTTTGTTATTAGAACTAATAAGCGGTTCTAGCATTATGATAATGGTATACTAATATGGTTTTATTTGCATAGCGATAGGATATCATGAGTAGCCTGAGTAAGCCTCTGATAGTGATCAGCAGTAGCAGTGAGTCGACGACGGTGAACCAGCGTGTTCCAGACAGACGGCCGATAATAGACTATTTCGAGCATGGTGGTATACCTATGAGATACACAGCACAGAAAAAGCGTGCTGAGGCTGCCTGTGTACTGTCCAAAGCCAAGGTCAGTGTCCCCATGAGTGACAGAGGTTGGAGAGACCGAAGATGTGCCAGATAAGTACCCAGAGTGGGATTCTGACTATGATCCAGAGGAGATGTTAGAGGATGAGCTGGCGATAGTGAGTCTTAGGCAGAGCCTGTACATGTGACATATGATCTACAGCCAAACATGGAGTTGTGATACCTTCTCAAGGCCAAGTATCATAGGGCACTACAGGAGCATGATACACCGAGAGGCCGGTACTTCACATTCGTTGACGGTGTAAAGACTAGGTATTGACTTCAGATACCATTGGGGGTTACAGTGACTGACGAGTGCTAGGTTTGTTCCACGATATACTTTTTCCCAAACTCAACATTCTGGAACTGATAGAAGAACCTCATTATTGAGCTGGGCTCGAAGGAGAACTTTTAGGTTTTCTGGAGGCAAATCAAAGGGTTAGTACAGGATTTTATGTATACTAAGTTGTGATGTGGGGCTTATACGAGCTATTTTGGTGACCGGAGTTGACCGACACATATTGCAAGTTAAGGGTAGTCAGGCGGAACTAACAAACAGAGAACGAGTTAGCCAGGGTCGGTTATTTTGGAAGGGTATAGAGAAAGTTAAGTGTGCTTGACCCAGGGTAGTATAGGATGGCTGACCCCTGGGAAGTTGCATGAACTTAGTATTTTGGTTATGTAAAGGAATAATATGTCATGTACGGTAGTGTGTAGGATATGTGGTGTTTCTATCTCTCCGTAACTACTATAAATAGTTGTGATATGCTATGTATGACATATTTGTACCCTGACTTTTATGAAATGACAAAAATTCCCTTGCTCTTATATAAAATGTAATTCTTCTCTATTTTCATGTAGTTTAAAACATAGAGATGGTTCAACCCGGTAGACCTCATGGCAGGCCACGTGCAGGGCATAATCATGTTAAGATTGAGCCATGACCTAATCCGGTATAACAACAAATACTGGATATATTAGAACAATAACAACAAACAATGAATGAAATAAGAGTTGACCTCCAAGGAGTACAGCAAAGGTAGCATCATCTAGAGAATCATCTGGATGAGTTTATGAGGGGCAATGACGAAGAAATATACGAGGAACCTTCACCAGAGAGTGATATACCTAAGCCTAAAGTAGATAATCAAACTTGGTTGAGTAGATTTAGCAAACAACAGCACCTATGTTTAGGGGGAAGTTCGATCCTCAACTAGCGGAGGATTGGTTAGCTCGTTTGGACAAAATTTTTGACATGTTGCAATGCCCAGACGAGATGAAAGCCCGATTAGCTATATACAAGCTGGAAGGTGATGTTGATCGCTGGTGGAAGGGCATGGATCTTTACCCTAAAGGGGAGGAATGTTCCTATTATATGGTAATTATTCCAGGAAAAGTTTAACGAGAAATATTTTTCCCCCGATTGTCAGAAGAGAAAAGGAGAAAGAATTCCTTTATATCAAACAACAAGATTGTGAGAGCTTTGATGATTATTTAGCCAGGTGTATTCGACTATCACGATATTTGTCATATTACAAGTTAAATGATAATGAAGAGTGGAACGCAGACATGATGATTGAAGGGTTAAGACCTAAGTTCAAGAGGCTAATTTCTCAACACTTTACTAAATTCAGCAATGTGGCAAAAGAATGCCGATATATTGAGAAGTGCATGTCGAATTGGGCAACACAGACTGGAAATTGAGGTGTTTCTGGAAGTGGTAGCTTAGTACATAAGAGGAAAGAATAGGGTGGACCTTCCGAGGGAGCTATGAAGAGGCCAAATTAGACGGGAGCCCGTAGAGGCCAAGGATGTAACCCCCTGCTTTATAAACCGTAATTATAATTAAAAAATGTGCAATTAAGATGAATTAGAGACCATTAGATGTTAAAAGTCTTATCCTCAATCCTATCGGCAGGATAGAGTTTTCAAAAATTTCTTTCAAAACATATTTAATTCGGCCTCATACTCACACTTCGAATATAATTAACTTGCACAGTTCAATTGTATTTATACATTTCAGAGTACACACCAAAATTCCCAGCAACCCTCGGGTTTCATATAATAACTTAAGGGTTTACGGGCATTACTGCCCTAACAATTTCCCAGCTAGGGGATTACATAACATCATCCAAAAATTTACATACATAATATGTATAGTAATCCCAACCAAAAATTGACAACCAACTATCAAAATCATATCCCTAAAGGAGTCCTAGCCGCCCTTGGTTGGTTGTTTCTCCTTCAAGCTGCTTGCCCTGGATGTAGGTTAGTCAATGGAAAGAATGAGATTCAAGAGAATCCCAGTAGTAACAAATCACTCATACAATATATAATCACATAGCATGGAAGCAAATCATCAATTAGAATAGCAGCAATGATCACAGTATACACATTGCCCAACGGCATACATATAGTCTTTGCAGCATACACATAGCCTTTTGGCTTACACATGTTTTCGTATACACATAGCCTTACGGCTTACACATAGCCTTTTGGCTTTCACATAGCCTTTACGGTTGTCACATAGCCTTTCAGCTTTCACATAGCCTTATGACTTTCACATCCACAAGCTTTACAGCATTTGAAATCATCATAATTCAATGATTAATCAAACCTACAATGCATCAAATATAGTATAAGAGAAAGCATCACTACCTTGTTCTTTCTGGGCTCTGGCATAGGTTGCTCATGTTCAGAGCAAATATTGAATCCTATCAGTCAAAATCAAGGACATAATATTATTCCCTTTTCCCATTCCTTAACTTTAAAACACTTAAGGTTGGTTGTCATTTGAGTCCCTTAGGTGGCTATGATATGCGTAACGAAAGCCTAAAAGGTTTGGGAAGAACCATATCAAAAATCGCTTTCAAAAGTTCCAAAATGCTGATTTTTGTGAGTTGGCTGCACCCAAGAAATTCTTTGGCTACAGCCAAAAATCCTTTGGCTGCAGCCAAAAGCAGTCCAGAAGCTTGGGGC
Source organism: Inga laurina (assembly GCA_963855925.1). Classification (NCBI taxonomy): domain Eukaryota; kingdom Viridiplantae; phylum Streptophyta; class Magnoliopsida; order Fabales; family Fabaceae; genus Inga; species Inga laurina. Next base: position 5,393,652 of record OY979713.1, read on the forward strand.
TGTAGCCAGGAACTTTTGGTTGCGGCCAAGAAAATTCTGTTTTTTGGCTGAACTTCCAAAAATCATAACTAATTCTAGAAAAATAGAAATAAGGTGATCCCAAGTTCTATGGAAACCTATTGAAGTCCTCTATAAAGAAAAAAATATGAATCACTTTTGCTCATAACCACAAAAATACAAAATTACACGAAATCTCATACTGCTTTAGAATAGCTTCCAGTTTCAACTCCAAACTTTGGAAAATCATAACTCCCAGCACACACATCGAAATGACATCCATTATGTATCCATTTTGAAGCTTGGCATGTGAACTATTATAATATAAAAATTCATAATTTTTAGACACCATTTGATCATTCAAAACGTTCATATAAACCAACTGCCCAACACAGAGTTTACACATGACAAAATTTCCAATTTTCAACCAATGTGTCCAATAACTCCAAAATCAACAACTAAACCAACTCCCACACAATTTTTCACAAGAAAACCTGAAAACCCCTTTTTCGAAAGGCAAAATAGTGATTTTAGGCTAGCTCACTCGAGTAAAGATTACCTCACTCGAGTGATGAAAGACTCGTACCGAGTGAGAACGGCTCACAGTCACGAGTGTTTGACAGTGAGCAGCTACTTCGGCCAAAAAGTGCTCACATCACTCGAGCAGAAGGCTTTGCACTCGGGTGATAACTCCAATCCCACTCGAGTCCCTGAAAGTGCAACATAAGAAGTGACAACCCGAGAGAATATGCAATCATCAGAGGGACAAGCTCACTCAAGCATACCCCCCAATGCTCGGGTGAGGAGCCCGCACTCGCGAGTGTCAGATCACACTCTTGGACATCAACCTTCTACCCATCACTAGATTACATGAGCACTACAGCTATCATTTTCAAAGCAAATCTAACATACTTGGCAACTCTAAGGCTATGTTTGGATGGAGAGAAAAGTGAGGAAAAAGTGTGGGAAAGGAATACTAGGAAGGAAAATTTTCAAAAATGGTAAAAAAAAAACAAATTACTATTTTTTAGAGTTTTCCCTCCTAATATTATTTTTTCCTCTATTTTCTCTCCATCCAAATATAGGATAAAAGTGTTAGTAATACCACAAAATAGAAGCATGAGTAATCATGCATTCCCTAAACACTGCAACACTTTCACTTATCCGCCTCTTTCGTCACAATTTGGCGATTATAACTTGACCTGGGAAACTGGCAAATAACACTGGTGAAATAGAGAATCTCAACAACCAAGTTCTTGCAAACATCTAAAATCTAAGCATAGGATATACACGTCAATCATCATAGTAACATCAGACAGGGATATAACATCATCATCACAGAATAATATATGACCATATATCAACGAGATTTGCCAAGTCAGCAAGTAGACACCCACGATGTACACATGCTGTATAATCAGGGTTGCATATAGTAGCCAGTGCACACACCTGTGAGGTACATATGCTACTATGTGGGCTCATCTAAGAGGTACACAGCCGCAAGGAACATGTGGTAGGCAGTCAATCCCAAGGCAACTAAAATAATCACATCATGCCACACTAACACATGCATATGCTTTTACCAATCAAAATTAATTAAACCACAAGAATGCAAAATTCTAAATATCTCCAACTGATTACTACGACATCAACAACAAAGCCTTTATCCTATTAGGTGGGGTCGGCTATATGGATCACACGACACCATTGTACTCTATCGAAAACCACATCTAGGGTTACCAAAATCAAGAGAGCCACAATATATGCTTTTATAGCCACAAACAACACCTCCTTAATTGAGGAGCAAGATCCAATGTCTCTTGTCACACAATCCATTACAACTTGCAACTTGCAAATTTACAATGATTAAGGCTCCAGTTTGGAATACACAGCTCACATTCCAGTAACAAGACCCCAGCACATGACAAACCTCAAAAAAGCGGGAGTCCAAAGTTATATCTAGAACATAAATATAAGGAGTTCCGTCAATTCTTAAAACTGCATTATAAAAAGTCACTTGAAAACAAAAAATAAGAACACAATCAAACAGGAAATAATTAGTTCTTCCAAACACCTCGTTAAATGCTTCAGTTATATTATCTCGCCACTTACCTTTATATCAAAATTCTTTATAAAGCCCACACGAATTTCGTCTGTGATCATCCAAAACCTTCAATAAGTCCTGATCATTTTCTTTCAAATGATAATAAGCATCCATAACATAACGGAACTTTTTTCCATACATATACGATGCACATGCAGCTTTGTACATGAGTAACTGCAAATCTCCTGCACCGTAACAAAAGTAGAGGCAATAAATCAACATGTCTTGTACAAGCAATAATTTGGTAGATATTGAGATGAATTTGATAGAAATTTCAATATATTGAAACGAGATAAATCAATTTAAAGGCATCAGAAGAATACCAGCTTCAATATCTGATCCAAGAATCGTGGTGCTAAAATGTTTGTTTAACCACCACTTACATTGCAGACTCCAAGACTTCTTTGTAAATACTTCTGGATTACTTCTTAGGAAAGAAGTCTGTTGTCTGTACTCATCTTTATCAGATAATCTAAAGAAACAATCAGCAAACTGCTTCCATGTGCAGTGTTCTGCATTTGTGGCATCCAAGTGATGAGCAATCATTTCTACTAGTGATTCAACACTATAGTTCCCTGCATGATATCAAAAGAACACAAGGATGAAATTAAAAATTAGGACTAAATTATATTGGACAGGTAAATATGATGATTTAGAAAAACAAACAAAAAAGTACCATCTTCATGCATCTTCACAAGCTTTGCTAATGATTCACAACATGTTGGGTCCTTCTTTAAACTATCCTCAAAACAGCTTGCAAGTAAGAGAGAATTGTTTAAATTAAACCGCTCCAATAGGATAGCCTTCAACCTACGTGTGTTGATAAGAGACATCGCAAAAATGAGAAAAAAATCCAGAGTACCATAATATGCTTGTGTCAAGCTATCACTATATCAACAGCATGAGTACTAGCAAGAAATTCTAGTGAAAGTAAGTGTATATAAACCAATAAAAATCGCAACAACCAATAATCTTTAATTGCTTAAGGTAATATTTAGAACTCAGATTTCTTTCAGTAAAGTAAGTTGTATTCATTGTCATTAAAATATCAGAAATCTTATGGCAAACTAAATTATTCAAATTATGCAAGCAGACGCTTCACAAGAGAGGACTATAGCTAGCATAATTGCATGGCCGGAAGTGTTTATCTGCAACTGTCAGAATTTTCACCCCTTAACTTGGCATCTTACCAGGAACTAGGGGAAGACAACAAGTGCTATCCCACTAGGTGGGGTCGGTTATATGGACTACACTGTGCCATTGTGTTTTATCAACAACAAGGAACTATAGTGATGCTTAGGAAAAAAAGATTTCCTATATATATAAAGCATGACACTTTAGGGACATAAAGCGAGGAAATTGGGAGATATTAAATCCCAGCAAAATCCTCTTCATTATAATGGTCTCCGGACTTGGCTATTCTGAAGGTAGGAACTTCTAAACAACCATATAAAGAACATGTACAGAAGAGTCATTGACAGCCTTTGCATTCCTTGCGCAAAAATATCTCCTTTTTTTGGTTCCCCCCGGGTGGTTGGAGCCTATCGCCACTATCATTATGACTTCCTCTTCTGCAACCAACCTTAGAGAAAGGTTCAAATCTCTCCACTCATAGTTCACCTCACCAAACTTAATGTGCTTATAAACAATTAACCAGATCTGCTATGGAAAATCACTCTAGTCATGCAAATAATCAAAGAATGACAAAAAAACAAACAATAGAGAAGTATGCTATATACAGTCTGATTAAGCAGTTCTTTTCCAAGGGAGTTTAGCCAAAGCTAAGCACGGAATTTTGGTATGAGTTGTAGCTCCACTCTTGCTGGTATTTTCATTAAAGACATAACATTGGTCCATCTTATGTATACAAAAAGCTTACCTAGATGGAAGAGCAGAGACAGAAGTACAACATTGCTGCTCAAGTACATATAGTGCCTCATCAACTTGACCTCCCATCAGCAAAAGCTGGGAAAATAAAGACATTTTAAAATGTGAAAGGGCTGCTGGCATCTAAAATCCTTTTGAAAGAGAGAACCAAACCAAACTAATGCTCACCCAGAAGTGATCATACTATTGAACACCACAACAGTCATGTAAAATGTATACAGTATGATCATGGATGTTTTTTTACCTGTATCAATGGAAGTAATGCTGCTGGTGCTGGGGGATTTGAGTCAAGAGCCATTTGTAAATGCCTCACTGAATCATTGTAATAGTCAGTTAGCAGTTTCTTGTGCATGAGAATGGAATACCCAAAACTTTGGTGGTCAGGTATACGTAAGGGAAACAACCACGGATCAAGTTCATCTAAAAAAATGCAAAACACGCGTCAGAGGTGAGCCAAAGGGTAACAACACTCAACCTAAAACATGCTGCATGATATGTAATTGAAAGAGACTTATCGGTGGTTGATAAAATGAAGTAAAAATACATTTGCCTCTAATTTGCATCTGTATCCTTATTTTTGGGGTCAATTTCCATCCATATCTCAAGTATATCAAAACTGAACAAAAGTAACCAAATGAAGAGTTCACACTATTTCTTTTTTCTTATTTTCCAAATAGAAAGGTTTGCATACGATAAATTAAAAAAAGTAGAAATAAAACAAAAGCCTGTTTTTCACTCAGAAAAGTGTGCAGCTTAACCCCTGTTGCACTCATAACCAACAAGATATATATTTGTTCCCCAGTCAAAAGTATTTATCAGACAAAAATGGGGAAGGAAATAAAAAACAAATTTAAATCCAACATAAGTTCACCCAAACAATGAAACAAATTAAAGGTAAAATACAAACTTTAGGTAAGTTTCTCATCAAAGACATTGCAAATGTATTTCAATTTACCCCCATACTCCTTGTCCTGTTATCTATATCCACACCAAAGGAAGTATGAAATGTCAACTGAGGATTGAACCAGAAATCCCCCCAAGGTTATGCAAGTTTACAGACTATAGAGAAGTCCAATCTTGGTAACCATAAAGTCTAGATATGGTATGCAAAATGGAGAAAAGCTTGCTAAACAGAACAAAATGGAGAAAAACTTGCTCCAGTGCTACTAATTTTGCAGTGCCCTTTGTCATATGGTATGCAAGCATGCAAAGGTCCAATATGGCAATATACAAGTCTATTGTGCAAGACGAATCATAGTCCTTAATGTAAAGAATCCTTATTTCATTGGCCTAAGATCCGTATCCCTGATCTAGTTATGTTACTGCTGAAACCAACATTTCCAGGAGTCATCAGCTTCACTTATTAAAGCCCTCAATTTCAAATTGCTAAAATGCATAGAATCCTTGAACTTCAGATTATGTGAAAATAGCTTCTAATCCTTTTAAACTTGACAACGGATCCCCTCTTAGACTTGAAATTATGCACAAATAACTCCTACAGTAGTTAATTTGTTCTTCACGAACAAATGCTTGACATATTAGAGAGAGTTGCATGACCTAACATTTATGGAAATTATCCAAAAATAATCCATAATATTCAAATGCGTCATTTGCATAAAAATATTTTTAGAAAGGTTCATTTAATCTGACTTGTCACCCTTTACCTTAGCAAAGGTTCATTTTGAAAATTAGAAGTTATATGCCTCCAAGATCATGGATTCTGTGCATTTAAGCATTCAAAATTCTTGATTGACCACCACAAAATAAAATAAATAAATGAATAAAAATTTTGGTTACCCCCCAGTAGACAAAACTGTCATAAATTGACCTCACCAAACAAAATTTATAACATAAAAAACCTGGGGAAAAAATTTAACAAGCTAACAATAAAAGACAAAAAGTAGAAACAAAATAGATGAAAAGAATACATATTAAAAATTTACAGAGAGCATATCCATAAGAGGCGTCTTAGGTTTCACCTTGACTGAAGAAATCTTCTTCCTCCATATGAGGTTCCTGGGGAGTCAAACTGTTCTGATCCTCTCCATCGGAACTCTTTTGGAATACAAGAATACCACTTCTCGTAATATACCAAACCCATGGCCATGTTTGATATAGAGTCATGGTCAGACCTACTTGTTTCCTTAAGACTAAAGAAGTGGGAGGAATAACAAAGAAGTTTGAGTTTGATGGCATGTTTTGAAAGAAAAAAAACGTCATTAAAGAAACACACATTGACAATGAAGAGAAGAAATATGAAATCTAAAACACTAATATATTATTCACCTGATAGAAGTGGCAAATAAGATTTAGTAACTAAGCTGCTAAAATATTGAACATTTCCAATTTTCTTTGCTAGCAACAGAAACTTAACCAATCAAACCAAATAATAAACAAACAGTCACTCTTTGAAACTTTACCTTTCCATTCTAGCATCTGCATGGTTGAGTTCATACTATAAATGATATGCCAAGCATGTTAGATCTCATGTTTTGATGATAACAAAAGAATGGTTTGAAAAGAAAATGATTAATAAACAAGTTTGATCAAAGGAATAACAGGGATAAACATCACTTGAAGTTAGCATTGGAGTAATGAAGAGAGGCCAAGAGAAAAAGCTGAGAAACTTGATCAGAAGCAAGTTTTCTAAGGCATTACTCGAGGCGGTACTCGAGTAATGAGACAAAACTTGAAGTAATCAGAGACAACTTCCAGTAATCTGCCAACGTTACTCGAGGCACTACTCGAGTAATAGTGTAAGTATTTTTAAGTTGCTCTCGGTCTGCCAATGTTACTCGAGGCGCTACTCGAGTAACCATGTGAAAAACTTCCAGTTGCCATCAGGTTGCCAAAGATACTCGAGGAGCTCCTCGAGTAACCCTGTTTGTGAAAAATGATGCTCTCGGCATTTTGTACCACTGCAACATTACTCGAGTAGGTACTCGAGTAACGCACTAAAGTAAGTGAAAAACTTGAAGGTGGTACTCGAGTAACTTGATATATTTTAACTCATTTCCTCGAGTCCTTACTCTGGTATGCAAGTATTCAATAATCTATTTTAAGTGGATTCCTCGAGTAGGTACCCGAGTATGAAGAGATAACTTCAAGGGAAACCTCAAGTTATTACCCGGGTAAGTCAAGCACAGAAAGTACAGTTACTCGAGGTGGTACCCGAGTAACCCATGCAAAAATGAATGCATTACTCGAGTCCGTACCCGAGTAATGAGGTAAGTGCTCTCGGCATCTAAATCCTGCAACATTACTGGAGTAAAGCATCGAGTAACCAAAAGTTTTTATAAAGGTTTACTCGAGTTGGTACCCGAGTAACTCATAAAGTTGTGAGTGCATTACTCGAGTAAGTACCCGAGTAAAGAACTACTTACAAAGGTTTGAAATTTAGTTTACTCCATGCACTACCCGAGTAATCTTGTATTTATTGATTGACTTGCAGTTTGACAAAGATTTCTCGATGTTACTCGATTAGGTACTCGAGTAAACTTCATGTGATACTCGAGTAGCTACTCGAGTAATCAAACCCAGAAATCCAGAAACCTTTCAAACGGTGAATATTTTGTTTTCTATATGATTAATCTTTCATTGTGTTAGTATTCTTAGCCTATTTACAGATGAACAATGAAGAAATCATTTCAAGTAGTGGAAGTCAAATGAAACGTTCAAATGTCACCGACCGTCACCTACCACAACGTATGTTTTTCAAAAACTGGAAAAGTCAATAATGGCTGCGCACGCTCCAACGGACATGAAGAAATACGTTCCAGCAATCATTACCAATGTATCTATATATACGTGAACATCTGAACAGAGAATAACACAATAACACACTTACAAACGTATCATCAAGTTCATTACTCTGTTTTTATTATACTTGTGTTTCTATGCTTCAGTGATTCTTATTTACTCTGTGAAAAGAGATATTTCATTCAAACTCAATATTTGTTATTGAGGTAACTTAAGGTTGTGGAACCTTGAGTTGGGATTGAATTACAACTTGTAAGGGGGAGCGAGTGTCCAGGTGTAGGAACTTGCTTGTACTGAGGTGCCAATGACCCACTGAATCTTGGAAGATATAGTAAAACTCTCAGAGAAACTCTGAGGACTGGACGTAGGTCAAAGTGGTTGTGGCCGAACCAGTATAACTCCCGGTGTACACTTCGGTGATATTTCTCCTTACTCTTTCATGTTTTAATTTCAACGTCAAAATTTTATATTTGCAACGAAATTTTAAGATCACCCAATTCACCCCCCTCTTGGGTGAAACGCTTGCTCTAACAAAGCAGACAGCACAAAAGCACAGGTCTTAGTCTTAAAAGCTTCTGATTAAAAAACCATGCTAAAAGGCTTTAGCTTTCCTCCAATTTCTTGTCAACGAGGTTTTGAAATATGCTCTTATTCTCTTTTCATGCCTCAGTGAAAGCTAGTCAATTTAGGCACATACACACAACACCACTAGCTCTAGCTTAGGATTATTATAGCTGTGTCGGAATAAAAAATGAGAGCTCTTACCAGGGAAACTTGTTTAGTGTAAATCAAATAGTGTGACACCAACATACATCTAACGGTGAGGCTAGGAATGACAATTTATAATAAGTGGACCTTCCATCACCATATGCACGTGTCATTAATGTGAGAAAAAATAGACAAGGGGATCGTCATTAAAAACTTATTTCAAAGAATGCCAAAAAAACCTTCCCCATAAAAAGGAATGGCTGACAGTCATCTCTTTTAAGAAACAATACTAGGCATACTGATGCTACTGATGTTCCTTTGCAAAAGCAAGATATCATGCATTACCCAAAAAAAAAAAAAAAAAAAAAAAAAAGATTAAGCACCATTGAACAAAAGGACATACCATAGAACACCCTGATATGCTTCATCAATGTTGCATTGCATCAGAGAAAACAATATGAAGTCCAAATGAACTGCAGATCTACTCTGCTCCACAAGAAAAACATTATATAAATAAAAGAAGACACAAGAAACATCCCAACGTCACAATTGCAAAAACAATGTATCGATGGCAAATTCATTCAACGATTAATATATAAAATAAAGCAAAATAATGTATTCTTTTCACTTGCCAAAAGATATTTCCATACAATATACACAAAATCAGGGTTGAACACACAATTATATTATTCTTCCTCTAAAGACATTAATTGGTAGCTTATGTATGCATTGACAGACAGATCAAGGGGTTCAAAGAGAAGATCTCATGTAAAAAAAGAAGCAAATATGGAAACTCCTTTTTTAACAACTTCAAATCAAACACAGATGAAGAATGAGAATTGAGGTGAGCATGTTTGTTACCCCACCTAGCGAAATAAGACTTTGTTGTTGTTGCATAATTGTTTTGTTAGGATCTAAGATAGGTACAGAGTAAGAGAGAAGGAAAATCTTTATTACAATATGAAATCAAAATCTAACTTCATTAATTAATAAAGAGGAAAGAAAATCTTTAATAGAAAATGAGCAAGAATCTTAAGCTCAACAACTAATAAAGACAATGGACAATCTCTGTTTATAAAAACAAATACTGATTAAATTTTTAGATGATTTCTACATGCTGTGAACCTAAATATTTATAGACGGAAAAATGACTTATGACTCCCTAAAAAGATTACCACTAACCCACAACTCATAATGGGGAATAACTACTTTAAACTAGAGGACCGCTCAACAAAACAGAAAAATAACCTAAATAATATTATTAAATGGGGAACATCTAAAATAACTTCAAATAATATTTATCCTGGATATTTCTCTAACTCCCCACATCACCCATTATTATTTAACAATAATTAGTATTGTATCATGTTAACAAGACCAGCGCTTCAAGAATAAGTCAAAACCAGTTAGAATCAAGCAATGGTGAAAACATTTGACAAACAGAAAGTCGTTTTGTAGCACTTTAGGAAAAAGTTCCATGAAATATACCTTCATTGGCTCATCCTTCATTTGTCCATTTTTCCCTATCCAAATTTCATAAATGTTTCTTATTCTTCTTGGTTTGATATTACTCTTTTCGACATGCTTGGGAAGTCTCAGTAAAACCTACAGAGGTAACAAAATAAATCATTAAAACCTAAATCGGGATATCAGTATTAGAAAAATAATTCACAACATTGTATTATGTCAGTATGTTTATCAACCAAGTACGAAATGCCTAACAAACAGAAAAGCCACTTCAACCACCAAAAAACTTCTAAATATAAAAGTTACATGCAAATTGTCCATTTTTCAGCAATTTAGACTTCTCAGTTTGGAATTGTACTTTTGATATCATTTTATTAGCCTACATTTTTAGAATATATTGCAACCCAAAAACACCATATGATTGAAAATTAATATGATAACCTAAAAAACTCATAAACTCTAATGAAACCAAGTAAGCTTCAGATAAAATATTTTCAAAAGTTTCTCATTAATATACGAATATATATCTTAGGATATTCCAACCTCCATCACAAAGCCATCCATCTATAGAATCTAACGTGTCAAGGTAGGAATATCAGCAGAAAAAAATAATAAAGGAAAAAGAAAACCGCTCCTTCAAAACATTTAGCAATTAGATAGATGGTTTATAAAATCCTTTATGAAGACATCAAGTTTGCACCAAAAGTTATGGCATTTTAGGGTGAGGATAATGAAAGGAAAGGAACAAGAAGAAAATGCATCATTGGAGCCTCTGCATTGTTCACTAGTATTTTCAAACGAGGGATGGAGAATGGAGAAACAACTACTAATGTTTTAAAACTTCACAAGTCTTCCATGGTCCCTGACATTGTATAAAGTTAAGTTCATAAGAAAAATGAACTAAAATTAATAACTTATTAATTATTTTTAAATTTATATCAACAAATCAAATTATTTTAACTGAGCATACAATTACAATGATACATAAATGTATTAAATCATACATTGAAGATTGAACTAATAAATTTCATCTTTTTAGTTTATTATGAAGTTGATTTAAACTTGGGAAATGAAAATTATTCAATCATCCCTTTCCAAGGGGAAGGATTAGATGATGGATTTTCAAAAATGCCCTGAAAATTTCTAAGAACCCAAAATGCCATTCCCGAATTCCAAATTTTAAAATTACCACAACAACGCTGGAACACCAGAACAAATAAGCTTATCCAAAACAAAGGGTTCTAGTGCCCGTGAACCTATAGCAAGAATCAAGATCTAAAAGGCATCAAAACTAAGAAAACAATTAATTGGGATACCAAGTACTTAAACCAATTCTCAAAAGGGGACATTTCTTTAACAGTTGCTCGCAAATACACACTAAGAACACCACTAGCTTCAACCCAATTTTGCTGGTTCACAAGTTTGTGTAACAACTTCCGTAATATATGATGATGTTGTGACCTCAATTTGTTAGAACGCAGTCGCTGAATATAAGAAGGCTTTGTCAATGACGAAATGATTCGTTTGCCAAGCTTTTTTTGTTTGGGCATGGGGTTCGTGTGAACAACCCTTCTTGACTTTCTTTTACGACCATGAATTGTTGTAGTACTATCTCCATTCTCTAATTCATCGGCTTCCCTATCCCATGTATGAGACAACATATCAATATGAAGTCATTTAACATCAAGTTCCTAAAAGCCATCACAAGTGAAAATACAGCGAAGGGAGAAATTCTACAAGGACATCGTTTACATTCTGAACCTGGCATAATTCACATCATGTTTTCCCAGTTACTGTTAACTTGTCTAAACTTCAAATCTTAAAAATATGCAATTCCCTCGAATCTGATTTCAGCTTCTCAGATGAACACATTTCCGGAGGAATCAAAGCTACCACCCCATATTCAAAATCCCGAAACATCATTCGTATTAACTTTGATTTAAAAAAAAAAAAAAAAAAAAACCTCCATCGTAAGTAACTTTCTATTAGTCTTAACTCCAACCGTGCAGAAGGACACAAGCTCCACAGTTGGGTAAAATGAGCAGGAAGTACTGAAGTTAGGGCAAAAACAAGATGAAAGAAAAGGAAGAAAAGGCAAACCTTGATTCATAGCGTTGAGGGCTTGGGGGGAGAAAAAAGGGATTATAGAGAGGTCATTTGGATGAAAATCGCCGTTCTCGAACTCTTCGTCGGAAGAAGTCGTCATGGCGATGGACGGAAAACACTAGGAGCAGAAACCAGAACACGAAAAGTACGCTGTGACCCTAAAAACCATAGCAAGCTTGAGGAAGAATACATAACAAAACTCAACTCAATGCTAAAAATTAGATATAGAAATTAAATTCAAGCAGCTTTTTTATGGACGACAGGTTTGGGATTTTCTGAATTAAAAAAATATCATATTCGGTTGAATGGAATGAAATGATGACTAACGAGCACGACAAAATACCTAAACAAGGAAGCTTCACTATGAGTCACAGAAGCGCAACACATAAACAGAGGCAAATCCTTCATACATTAGGTTATCAGGTTTATAAGCAAGCTTTCTGTCGCAATAAAAAAACCAAGAGAGAGCTCAAACCTGAAGATGAACTTGCCCGAGAACGATAAGAGAGGAGAGTCGCAAGCTCTATCGGCGACGGCAAGCTCAGGAGATGACCCGATGAGTGATGGCGCGGGCGCGCAAGTACTAGGCTGGGTGAGATTCGCGGGCGAGGAGCTATTGATTCTTTTGGCGCCAATTGACACATTAATCATACACTTCACTTTCCTTTTGGAAAATTCCAGCCTCTAAGTTATATCCCAATTCTTTTTTTTTTTTTTTTGGACCTGGAATCCCAAATCATGTTTTCAGATTCAACAAATCTCAAATTTGGTCATGGACCAGGTAGGAATTTGTGAACGTTGGATATTTTGTCAAAAATGCCCCTAGCTTTTTAAGTTTTTATTCACAAGTCTTTTCTTTTTCTCTTACAAAGTCACATGTCCACACCAATTGAAATTTTGATTACACTTGTTATTATTTACAAGTTCTTATTAGTTAATCATAATAAGACTTATTTTTGAAAAAAAGTTGCACTCTCCGATAAACATACATTGTTATTAAATTTCAATAAAAGTTTTAAAATTAACAAGCTCAATTTACTACTCTCTCCGCTCCTTTTTTATATGGAACCCAATAATGCATATCAAAGTGGTAGTTAAGGATAATAAATATGTGAAAAAGCTGTAACCATTGTGATAAAAATATCCTCTTTTTTTTTTTAGAAAATGATCAATTATATAGAATGAAAACAATTAAACAACTAGAGTTGATAGAACTGGGTTTAGGGAAGAGGGAATAAGAGGGAGAATAGGGAATATTGTAGAAAAGATGGAATAAGAAAATTAATATTATAGAAATAATAAATATGATTGTAGAAGGGAGAGAATGTGTGGTAGAGTGCAAGAAATATGGGTAATTCAATAGAGACAAAATGCGAAGGGAAAATTTCATGTAAATACCATTTGAATTTGAAAATCCAAAAAACCTGTTAACAAATGAAAAGGACACGTAGGTTCTTTAGGGAGGAATATGAAATTTTGAAATATTGTCCTTTATCAAAATGCCTCTCACTTTTTTTAAAAAAGAGGCAAATCCCCCTCACCGCCCGAGCTACGCCAGTCACCAACACCAAAGCTCCATGACAACTTTAGTAATGCAATTAACTACTTAAGTGTAAAGATTGACAATTTTAGCTCTCTAAGTCTTATTAAGAGTCGTTGACAAGTTGAATAAAGAAAATGATAACTTAAGTATAAAGATTGACAACTTGCGCTCCCAAGTTGTCACTCTCTATACCATTGTTGCGAATTGCTATACTAAAGTTATCATTGCTATTATTCAACTTCTTAATGACTCCTAATAGAGCTTAGAGAGCTAAAGTTGTCAATCTCTATATTTAAATAGTCAATCACATTAGTCAAATTGTCACTAGAACTCTGGTGGGAGGTGACGGGCGGCGAGGGGACCTTGCCTTTTTAAAAAATAAAAAGTGTGAAGCATGTTAGTAAAAGCACAATATTTGAACATTCCAAATTCCTTCCTAAGGATCTATATGTCATTGACATGTGTTAATAGACTTTTTGGAGTTTTATAAATTCAAATGGTATTTATCTGGAATTTTCCCAAATATAAGTGTAACAAACAAAAATTAAAACATTCTCTAAATGTTTTTTATAAATAGGAAACAGAGGCATATGTAGTGGTGATTTCTTATAAAAACGAACGAATACAGTAATTCACAAGCTCCCATTAGTTATTAAAAAAAATGATGTTTGCAATATAGATATTTTTGGAGCTCCAATTGTCACAAGTGGCTTTGCAAGAAAAATGAGAGAGATGGCTATGTGTGTGTGCATATCTTTTTTTTTTAATGGAAAAGATATGTATTAACTAAAATATGTACAGAGTTACAAGGCACTATCAGCTAGGTACCAGTATCAATTGTTTGAACAAGGTGTGTAGCCTTAGCGGTGTGATTAACAACAGAACATACAACAATAATAATAGCCTCGGGGGAGGCAGTTTCATTCATGAAAATACTCTTGTTCCTATTGTCCCACAACTTCCAAGCTACGGTGCCAAAGAAGAGCCTACAATGAATTCCCATGCAGCGTGGGTTTATATTCCATAGTAGCTAGTCATGAAAGTTTTTCCTGAAGAAGTCCTGGCGTTGATTTTGTGGTACTACTCTTACCAACAACTGTAGGCAATCGGGCACTGTCTTAGAATGTGGCCCAAATCCTCACAATCGGCTTGACATAGTTGGCATCTCACACTGGAGGTTATTCCACGTCTGGCTCTTTCTGAGTTGGTGAGCAATCTGTTATACAATGCAAGCCAAAGGAAAGTCCTTATTCGTTGGAGTCTAGGCCACTTCCATGCCCAATTCCAATAATAACTTGAGTCATTCCATGTGGGGCTTTGTTGTGATTGGTATGCCGATGCAACTGTGAAGACGCCATTTGAAGTAAGAGACCAATAGCATGTGTCTATTCTATTATTCCTCTGTGGTGGTACAATTGTGCTTTTTGCAAGAGGGTGTTTGGCGGAAGGAGGTGTTGAAAGAGGTCCCATCGCCAATTCCCATCATCAGCAACGTACTCAGCAAGTTTGCTTTGTAGCAAGTGTTTTGGGACATCCGCATATGTTAGCCATTTCAATGGTCCCATATCACCTACCCACGTGTCAAGCCAAAATCTTATGGTTTGGCCATCCCCAAGGCTCTATGAAATATTAATCTCAGCATCTTGCTAGGCTCGTGCAATACTTTTCCATACATGTGAAGCCCTCTTGGTGTTAAAGTGGTACTTTGTGTTCAAGGACCACCTATACTTGGCTTTAAGGACTTGAACCCAAAGTTGGTCTGGTTTGCTCACTAATGAGTAGGCTAATTTCGCTAAGAAAGCATAGTTTTGTCCTTTCATAGATTTAAGTCCACATCCTCTATAGCTAGTTGGCTGGCACATGTCATCCTAGCCGATTAAGCTAACCTTCCTCGTGATTGAATCTGATCCCCAAATAAATTGGTGAACATGTTTCTCTATTGCATTGCAGCAAGAGGGGGGAATGTGTTGTCTGCATCATATAGAAAGGAATGGCATTAAGGATAGATTTAGCTAGCGTGAGATGACCATCCAAAGATAGAGATTTTGCCTTCCAACTAGTGAGTTTTCCTATAACCTTTTCCACAAGGTATCCATAAGCGTCCTTGACAACTCTAGAGTGTAGCAAGGGAACGCCCAGATACTTTCCAAGTTGGGATGTTTTTTGAAACTGCAACCTTTCACAGATATGATCAGCATCATGTCTCGAGACATTTTTTTGAGAAATGCACTCTTGTCTTACTGAGGCTTACAACTTGACCAGAAATAGAGCAGAACTCATC
The DNA here is from genome assembly GCA_963855925.1 of Inga laurina. Lineage (NCBI taxonomy): Eukaryota > Viridiplantae > Streptophyta > Magnoliopsida > Fabales > Fabaceae > Inga > Inga laurina. Next base: position 5,409,504 of record OY979713.1, read on the forward strand.
TAAGATGGTTTGGATAAGTTCCACCTGGTTGGGTGAGGTTGTGCTAAATAGAATAAGGTCATCTGCAAAGAATATGTGTGATAATGGTGGTCCTTGCTTGCCCAGTTTAATTGTTTGCAATTTCTTCATGCGAGCCTCTTTCGTAATCACCTGTGAGAGGCGTTCCATACAAAGCACAAACAAGTAAGGGGAGATTGGGTCTCCTTGTCTGATGCCCCTAGATGGTCTGAATGTTTGGGAAGGCCTTCCATTCCAAAGTACTTGCATGCTAGGTGTGGTGACACAGTGCATGATGAGGTTTGTGATGCGTTCAGGGAAGCTGACATCTTCAAGTGTATCTCTAATAAAGCCCCAACTCAGCTTGTCAAAAGCTTTCTCTACATCAACTTTGATAGCCATCCATCCTATTTTTTCCTGTTTTCTTTTTCATTGAGTGTATAACCTCTTGGGCTATAATAATATTGTCCGTAATGTTGCGGCCCTTCATAAAGCTCGACTGGTATGGCAGAATTAAGCGAGGCATGAGATGCTTGATTCAATTGGCAATTACTTTGGTTACAAGCTTGTAAGCAATAGAACATAAACTAATTGGTCTAAATTCTTTCAGTGTGCAAGTGTGGTCTACTTTTGGTACAAGGGCAATATGAGTGTTGTTAAGGCTAGTATCAAGTGATGCACCGTTGAAAAGGTCCTTGACCATGGTCACAAGAGATTGGCCAACCACTTCCCACTAGCTTTGAAAAAACAGAGCATGAAGACCATCGTGTCCAGGGGCTTTAAGTGATTTCATCTCAAAGAGTGCCTTTTTCACTTCTACATAAGATATGTCAGCATCAAGGAGTGAAAGTGAAGAGGGGGGATTACAGGAAACATACCTTTGTGCGTGTAGTTGGTCGTAGCTACTGGGGAGGAGTATAAATTGGAGTAGAACTCATTTATCATCAGCTCAAGTAGGGCAACCATGTCTTACAGTTTTTGTGCTTGATCTTCGTTCAAAAGCAGTTAAGACTGCGTTGAAATCCCCTGCTAACGACTAGGGTGCATTAATGTGCGAGGAGAGGTTTTTTAGTTCTAGCCATAGTTGAGTTCAGATGGTGGCAATCGGACTTACATAGATTGCCGTAAGAGAAAAGGATTGATTATCTTTAATCATATTGATTTTAGTGTGAACAAATTGCCATAAGGAGTATTTCTACCTCAAGGTTGTCTGACCATATCACCCATATGCCACCTGAGAAGCCTGAGGCTTCAACCCGATGAGAATGGGGCATTATGATTTTCTGGATAGCTTTTTTTGCTACATAACCCAAGATATGCGGTTTTACAAGGATGATGAGATCTAATTTGTGCTCGTGTTTAAAGGAGCGTAATACTGTCTGAAATTTGGTATTGGCTGCCCCTCAGCAGTTCCAGATTAAAGACTTCATAAGGAAACTGGGCTAGTTGGTTGTGGCACTTCGTCCAAGCTCTTTATCGTACATCATGTCATCTGTAGAATTGTCTTCTTCCAAGTCATTTTTGCATTCCAGGGCCTTTGAAATTGTTTTCAATACCTCATCCACCAAAGTAGGTTTGGTGTCTTTGGGTTTGGGTTTTGAATTCACAAAGGCTAGGTTGGTGTGAATCTTAACCCCTAGCGATTAGGTAGGTCTGTCTGGGGCTTTAGGATGTTTTGTCTCATTGTTTTTTTCTAAGGTGGGTTGGTTCTGCATTGGGCTTGGTTGGAGGGTTATATCTTGGTTGGGCTTGGTGGGGGCATATTGGGTCAGGTTTGATAGGGGCTTGGTCATTTTGTTCGGGTGGGTTAGGGCAATAGCTGTGTGTTTAGTGGGGTCAAGTGAGGAGCTCGAGGTGGCAACCTTATAGGCTGCACTATTGAAGATGGTGTCACTTTGGGTCTCCGGGTTAGTCTTCCTTGGAGTCTTTTGTGAAGGTATAGGCTTTTGTTTTGGTTCTTTCTGAGTTTTGGTAGGTTTAGATGGTATAAGGTGGGCTGGTTTGGGGTCATTCGAGGCATTGACTAAGCTAGCTTGTTTCCTAGAAGGTACGTTAGTTTGCAAGTTTTCTTTATCTGAAATAGTCTCTGCATTCCTGAGAACGCCGTATCTCGTACCATTCGAAGCATTTTTAGGGATAGTATGCTCTGACGTTCTCTTTTGATCCCTGTGAAATTGTCTGCCAAATCTTAGTGCCATCATCCACATGCCATAGGGGCTCTTTTTATCAACTTCCTCCGCCGTTAGTCCACGTGCATTTGCTTCTGCAACGGCTATTTCATTCGTTTCATCTTGATTAGGTGCTGCCTTGGCTAGCTCTCTCGTCGAGCATACCTCATTGAGGTGGCCGTATGGTGGGTAGACCTTCATATTCAATAAAAAGTGCTTTACCATCTACAGTGATCTTCGACGTGAGTGGTTTGGAGAGGTCAGTGATGTTAGTGCAAGCGTTTCACCCAAGAGGGGGGGTGAATTGGGTGATCTTAAAAATTTCGTTGCAAATATAAAATTTGACGTTGAAATTAAAACATGAAAGAGTAAGGAGAAATATCACCGAAGTGTACACCGTGAGATATACTGGTTCGGCCACAACCACTTTGACCTACGTCCAGTCCTCGGAGCTTCTCTGAGAGTTTCACTATAACTTCCAAGATTCAGTGGGTTCTTGGCACCTCAGTACAAGCAAGTTCCTACACCTGGACACTCGCTCCCCCTTACAAGTTGTAATCCAATCCCAACTCAAGGTTCCACAACCTTAAGTTACCTCAATAACAAATATTGAGTTTGAATGAAATATCTCTCTCAAGAGTGAATAAGAATCACTCAAGCATAGAGTTTCTAATACAACGTAAGAATAGAGTAATGATAGGTTTGAGTGTAATCTTGTTGTTGTATGTGTTTTCTGTGTATTTCTCTGTTTGGATGTTCCCATATATATAGATATGTTGGTGATGACCGTTGGAACATTTTCTTCTCGTCCGTTGGAGAGTGCGCAGCCACTATTGACTTTTCCAGTTTTTGAAAAATATCCGTTGGTGGTGGTTGGCATATGAACGTTTCATTTGACTTCTCTCTCTTGATATGATTTCCTCATTGTTTATCTGTAGATATGCTAGAGATACTAATACAATGAAAGGTTAAACATATAGAAAACAAATTAATGATCGTTTGCATGATTTCTAAAATTCTGGGTTAACTTACTCGAGTAGCTACTCGAGTATCCCTTGAAGTTTACTCGAGTACCTACTCGAGTATCATCGGGAAATCTTTGATCGACTGCAAGTCAATGAATAAATACAAGATTACTCGGGTAGTGCATGGAATAACCAATTCTTAAACCTTTGAAAATATATGTTTACTCGGGTACTTACTCGAGTAATGTACTCACAACTTTATGAGTTACTCGGATTCCAACTCGAGTAAATCTTTACAAAAACTTTTGGTTACTCGATGCTTTACTCCAGTAATGTTGCAGGATTTCAAGGCCGAGAGCACTTACCTTGTTACTCGAATACTGACTCGAGTAATGCACTCATTTTGCATAGGTTACTCGGGTACCACCTCGAGTAAATGTACTTTTTGTGCTTGACTTAACCGGGTAATGACTTGAGGTTTACCTTCAAAATAACTTTTCATACTCGGGTACCAACTCGAGGAATTCACTTAAAATAGAACATTAAATACCTGTATACTAGAGGAATCACTTGAGGAAAATGAGATAGAATGATATCAAGTTAATCGGGTACCACCTTCAAGTTTTTACCGACTTCAGTGTGTTACTCGAGTAACATTGGCAGTAGTACAAAGTGCCGAGAGCAACATATTTTCAGAAACACAGTTACTCGAGTACCTACTCGAGTATCATTGATACCCTGAAGGCAACTGGAAGTTTTGCATATGGTTACTCGAGTAGCTCCTCGAGTAACATTGGCAGGCCGAGAGCAACTTGAAAATACTTACACTATTACTCGAGTACCTACTCGAGTAACATTGGCAGGTTACTGGAAGGTACTTCTGGTTACTTCAAGTTTTCCCTTATTACTCGAGTACCACCTCGAGTAATGCCTTAGAAAACCTGCTTCTGATCAAGTTTCTCAGCTTTTTCTCTTGGTCTTTCTTCATTACTCCAATGCTTATCTCAAGTGATACTTATCCCAATTATTCCTTTGTTCAAGCTTGTTTATTAAATATTTCCTTTTCAAACCATTCTTTTGTTATCAAAATGATCAATCCGAATGACTTTGCCTAGCACTTTGCCGATGGCTCGAATAACATTTTTCTTGTAATACTTTGTAGGTAGGCCTGGTATTCGAACCCAAGCTACGACCTGAGAGATTGAGTGGTCCGCGAGAAGTCTGGTGACCACGGTTGTACCATAAGGTAATGGCCGAAAATCATCCAAGGGCCTTCAGAGAGAGTAGTAGTATAGTCCTGCTTGTTGGTGAAATTGGCAATAAAGCATCCTCCCTCAAGATTAGATAGTCTAAATGGCCTTGTAAAGCTCCATATATTGAGTAGCTGAGTTCGGAGTTTATCATACCCAATAGGTTTGCTTAGAAGTTTAAGGATCATTGCAAACTTCATGCTGTCTTCAAGCAACTTATGCACTCTCGGTGAAAATTTGATGGCAAGAAAATATTCCATTTCCGTTTATAATGACATCTCCTTCCTTGAACTAGATATCCTTCTCTGCTGGCGCAGGTTGATCCTTGTTGAGGAGTTTATCTCTGAATGAGATCGGTGCTTGCGTCAACTGGCCTCCAGTAGGGAGGGGGCCTATGGTTTCTGGCTTACCAGTTTCTCATTCCACAGAAACTTCTATAGGTTCAGGTAGTGGTTCTTCTGTTAAGGATGTATTACCATCCTGGACAACTTCCATGTGAAGGTTTTTGGTCTTCTTCACTGACCTGGTGTCATCAGGATGTGGTAGTGCTTCTTCTTTCTTGGTAAGTGTGATGTGGAGAGAGCATTCCGTGGCTGGGCTACAGTCATCTCCATTGTATGAGGCTGTTACTTTTTCGTCGTCAACTCGAATGCTAGTCACTGGCTTTTGCTCCGTGTGCCGTTCTCTGTTTCTATCTCTTTCCCTCATCTTCACAGTGTAATGCAGTTGATTGGTTTGTGCTCCTCTGCTGCAGTAGGCAATGGGGATATTTTCTCACGACACAACCCATCGCAGTGGGCAATAGGCTGAAGACTTCACAACTCCTAAGAGAGAGCAAATAGTTCAAAAGTTCGCTTGCTTTTTTTAATTGTTCTAGCGATCCAATTGTGGCTTTTTTACTTTGCAAGCCTGATCTATGATTTTCCTATTTCATGTTGCCTTTACTAACTGGGATTCTTGCATGGCTCTAGTGCTGGGATAAATTTGAAAATAACAATACTACAGTTTCTCGTAATTTTATTTCTTTGTTGAAAGAAGGAAAACTTATTTCCTCCTACTTTTCTTTCATATTTTTTTTTCTAATTTTCCCTCCATCTAAACAAAATATAATAGTATAATGCAAAAATTAGTCTATTTCTTTACTGATGATATATCCCTTGACAATGAACTATGAGACTTGTTGGAGTAAATATGAGGCCATGTTTTGTGCGTTGTCATGATGTATGATTACATTATAATCCATTTTTTTTGAATGCTCCTAAAATCTCCCCCCGGAAGAAAAACTTACTCACTCATAACTTGCTAGCTTGAAAAATTCCGTGCCTCCTGACTGAATCTGAGCTCTCCATTGTTACAAGGCTGTGCTCATAAAGTGTTTTTTTTTACAATCAAATCACCGATTTGAACTTAAGATCTCGCGTCGAAGCTCTTTCTAATAGAACCATTTGGATTCTGTTGTATCTGTCCTTCTCCTCTCTTTCTTTCATATTCTCTCCTCTCCTTGTTTGTTTCTTTTTTTCCCAAGTGAAATCCTTGTTTGTTTCTTTTATAATGCATAAATAATTTATTAATTTTAAAATTTGTTGCCATCTATATTTTTACAGCTATTCCGGTGTTTTTCTCCTTTACAATTATAATAACTTGTTTTTTTTGGGCCAATAGCTTATCTTATTTACATTTCTTTTGTGATAACAACAAGTTGTTCTTTTGTGACAAGGATAACTTATTTTATTTTAAAATTAATTGCTAGCTCATGTAGAGAATGTTAAGTTACTTGATTTTTTTGAATAAAGTTTATTTAGCAAATAGTATAAAAAACTAGAACTTTAATATTCATTGAATTATTAATAGCTAGTAACCATTCATTATACTTTACTATATACATGTGTGTGTATTGATATACTTTTGTTGGCAGCAGGATATTGATATTGATTATTTAAATTTTTTTTCTTTTGGTGAAACTGATTATTTAAAATTTAAGAACATACACAATTGCATATTTTTTCCTATTTGCGCATTATTTATTTTCAGTATTTATATGGTATAAATATGCTTAAATTATTAGTTTTAAAATAATTGATTAGTTTTAAAAAAATAATAAAAATAGATGTTCCTTCTATCGACTGACACACTGGTTTTATGAGTTTTGATTGGTTCTTGGCTGGTTCCACTTGTTTTTGACTGGTTTAATTTGTTCTTCTCCCAATTTTTCATTATATCCGCGTTATACATGTGCTTGGCTCCTAGTCTAATTGGTCGAACAAGTTGGCTAATCAATTCTCTTCATATTCACGACTTGAAGCATTTGAATGTGGTTGCGAATTACCTTATCTATATAATTTTATTTTGATCTCCCAATAAAAGTTTTTGGGGAATTACAACAAGGTCCCCCAAGGAAAGAACTTACTTATATGTAAATCCCAATGACAATTGAAGAGTAGTTTCAAAGTAAGAAATGACAACATTTCACTTGTCAGTGAGGCTTCTCTGTAATTAAATTCCTTACTTGGGACCTCATTGTAATCCCTGAATTTTTTTTTTTTTATAAAATGATCAATTTTATATAAACATAGGAGACTATACAACTAGAGTCAAAAGAGAAGCTAAGGGTCTAGGGTATGGGGATTAGTGATACTCCCTCCGATTCTAATTATAGGACAACATTTGAGAGTTTATCTTGGTCCTAATTATAGGAAAACGTTCTAATTTTTGTCAATTTCTTCCCAAAATACCCTCTATTGATACTTTCTCAATAATAATTAAACACATTAATAATTTAATAAGAGTAAATCGGAAGTTGTTGAGGGAGATTGACGACGCCGGATTGTGTGAGAGCTTGGAGAAGTCGTGTGTGAGGCAGGAGAGGTATAAGAAAAAACAAAGAATAAGGTTATTTTAAATAAGGGTATTTTAGAAAAATAAATATGATTAACTAATTTAATCACTATCCTTAATTTCTTCAAAGTTAGATAAATATATCCTATAATTAGGACCAAAGGGAGTACATCAGTTTTATATAGAGAGTGACTAAAAAGATACAAGAGAAGCGAGTTTGTGTCATTTTCTAAGGTGTCTTCAAGATTTTCGAGTAAAAGTAGTCACCATTGTTCTAGCAAGCAAGTGAATATTATTATAAATGTATTCACAAAATAATTTTTATTATTAACTCCAATGCCATATCATAGTACAAAAAACCGGACCGGACCAGGTCAGTGGTTCGGTCTGGTTCAGCCATCAGATCGTGAACCGATTAGAACCAATGGTTTTCTAGTTGGACCGGATTTTTTTTTTAATTTTTTTCCAACTATTATCTCATGCTATTTTTTTGGGAAAAATGAAAGGTTGAAGATCAAGATGAAGAGAAAAGTAGGTAAAGAAAGAATAAATCAAAAAGAAAGAAGATCATGATGAAAAAAAATATTTAAAAGGATATAATAATTATAGGAAAGGAGATATCATTGCATAAGTATAGGCATCATAACTAATACTAATAGATTTTAAGCATTTTTTCTAAAGATCTTCATTTTTATCTATAGAAGTTTAAAAATATATTAATATTAATATATATATATATATATTACCACTAATAAATTATAATATTTTGATATGACCAGTTCGATCACTGATTAGACTCCGGTTGACCCATTAACCCTTGAACCTGTGCCGTGATCAGTTCATTGCCCGGTCCGGTTTTTTGTCCCTTGTGCCATATAAATAATTTTAGTTCTGTTGAAAAAATAACAAAAATACAATAGATTGGGATGATGGAGATGGAGAGGATAAAAAAATTGGAGGAGAAATAGAAAGTAATTCTCTTTTGCATCAAGCTAAAAGAAAAATACGCTCGAAAAAGCAATAGAGATAATTTTAAGAAATTAGCATACCCTATTAAATTACTAAAAATGATGTTGTTAAAAGAAGTACAAATGATATCATGATGAGAAAGGATCATGTTCTCCTTTGATTCCCTTGACCAAAGATTTTGTTTTCATTGGGTTGTAAGTTTTTAATGAGACAACCTCAATATATATTGTATATTGTTTTTCTTTACTAGGGTCTTGTTCTATTGAGTTTTTAGTTTTAATGAGGCATAATATTTATTTATAGACATTTTAAAAGAAGTGTTATAAATATTGCAATATTAAGTGTGAATGTCCATAACCTTTTGAGAATGATCTTTCTAAATTCTACCCTTAAATTAATATGCATAACCTTTAATTTTTTTTTTTGGAATTGTTATATTTTTATTATTTTCACAATGTTATAAATATTATAATTATGTGTGGATGTCCATACCATCAAAGAATGGAGCTTTTGATCTTCCATATCTCATATTGAATGACACAATGCCATATATAACCCCCAAATTAAAGGTCTCTACTATTTATCACTATAACCTTCAATGATACCATGATGTATCATAATATAGATTAATTCTCTCACTTATGATGTTGTAACTCTTGGAGGGGTTGAAGATCTATAAATAGATGAGTTTTGATATGAAGAATTACATGTACATGAAATATATATATATATATATATATATGAGAATTCTCCCCTATTCCTCATCTCTAGTCTCTACATTTCCCTCTTCCTTCTATTGTATTGTTCATATTTATCTTTCTTCAATAGTTATAGCACGTTATCAACACGAGACTCTACCGAATGAGTAGTCATGGCATATTGTTGAAACATTTAGATTCTTGATCATTGCATAATTAAAGAGATCCAAATAGCGTGGTAATGCATAAAGAGATCCAAATGGCATGATGAGTTTTCTTCAATGCTCTTGGTAAGTATAATGCCCCAATTTTTAATTAAGGGCTAATGAGGATTAATGTGGTTATTTGGTGAATTAATTGGAATTATTATGTGTTTTATGGCTATTTTAATTAATATGTCATAATTATTGAGAAATTGGAAGAATAGAATTATTAGCCATAAATTGGTGATTAATGGGAAATTAATTACTAACTCAGAGAAAAATGAGAAGTGTGATTAAAATGGCTAATGGAAGGATTAAAGTGGCTAATTAGGTGGTTGCTTTATGAGAACCAATGAGACTATGACTCACGGCAATTTGAGAGGAAGTAAGAGAGTGTGTGAGAAGTCAAAAATTTCATTATTTTATTTCATTTCTCTCTCTTCTTCCCTTGTTTTTCGGCTGACATGAAAGATTAGAGGGAGTGTGATCATTTTGTTTCTTCATCAAGCTCATCTCTCGTTCTCTCTCTCTCTCTCTCTTGCATTCTGGCACCATTGTTGAAGAAGAGGGGAAGAAGAAAAGCTTGATTCAAGGTAAGTAAATGGCCTCCATTGCTTAAACTTCATTCATTAAAGTCGATCCTTGGAGTGAGATCTTCATTTTAATGTTTATAGTGTGCCCATTGGTGTTGGTTTATGCCCACATGAAATTTTGGGAAGTGGTAAATCAAGAAGTCTCTTTAGCAAAGTTATAGAGGTGAGTAAGATAAACCTTTCTATATAGGTTTTATAGCCATTGGTTAAGTTTGGATTTTCTGGAAATTTTGCTTTGAATTTCAAAATTAAGGGTCATTGTGTTGTTGGCATGTTGTTGTCATGGAATTAGTGCCTTGTTTAGTGTTTTGAATGAATATAATTGAATTGAAGCTTAAAGGTGAAGTTTGGGAACTTTGTATTTGGTTTTGTGTATTGGTCAAAATAGGGCATGGTGATAGGTTGGGATTTTGGTCATTTTGATGTTACCATTGTGTTTCTTATGAAAATTTATGTGGGAATAGGCTTGATTGTTAATTTTAGAGCCATTGGACACTTTGGTAAAAGATTGGAAAATCTGTCTTGAGTGAACTCTGTCTAGGTAGTCAGTTTGCATGAATGTTTTGAATGACCAAATGGTGTTGGAAAATTCTGAAAATTTCCAATCTTAAATTTCACATCCCAAGCTTCAAAATGGACATATAATTTGTGTCATTTAGTTTTGTTAACTGAGATTTATGCTTTGCCAAAGTTTGGGACAAAAATTGAACTCTGTTTTGGAGTAGTGTTGAGTTTTGGGTAATTCTGGAATTTTGTGGTGATTTCTGGTTATGGTCCATATTTTTCTAGTAAAGAGGACTTAAATACCTTTCATTTGGCTTTTGAATCACATTGTTTCAATTTTTCTAGAATTAGTTATGAATTTTGGAAGTTCAGCCAAGAATCATGGAATTTCTTGGCCGCGGCCCAAGGTGGCTAGCTGCAGCCAATGACCTTCTAACCATATTTTGGCCATGGCCCAAGGGAGGGCTGGCGGTGGCCAACCACTGTGTTCTAGCACTTTGAGTTTTTGAAAAGAGATCTTCAACCTATTGTTTTCCAACCTTTTAGGGTTTTTATTAGAGGCATTTGTAGCTTCTTAAGGGTCATTATTGATAACCAAATCTAAGTGTTGAAGAGTCAATTGAGTATTGGAATAGGGAATAATGCTTTGTCCTTAATTATGACTTTAGAATTTGATATTTGCCTAAAGCGTAGAAGGCCTATGCCTGCTCAAGAACGGAAATATCAAGGTAGTGACACTTTATCTTATATCATGTATATTGTATTGCTTGTTTGCATTAATCATTGAATACAGTGAAGGGAACGTGGCGTAAGCCCGATCTTGAATACAGATACAGTGAAGGGAAGTGGCATATGCCCGATCTCGATTACAGATATAGTAAGGGAACGTGGCGTAAGCCCGATCTCGAATACAGATACAGTAAAGGACATGGTGTAAGCCCGACCTTGTATACAGTGAAGGGGACGTGGCAATGTGCCCGACCTCGAATATTGATTGCTGCATTGTGATATATGTTTACTTGCTTTGTTTATATGCATCATATACATAAACTGTTGCTACTGGGATTCTCTAGAATCTCATTTTTTCCAAATAACATTTTTAGACAGGGCAAGTGGATCGAAGAACAAGCAAGTGAACAAGGACTATTAGGACAGCCGGCAGTAGTCTTAGTTAGATATTTTGGTTTTATACTGAACTGGTTATCATTTTGGATAAATGTACATATTGAATAGACCATAGAAGTATAGTTTTGTGTAATCCCCGATATGGATACTGAGATGGGCATTGATGCCCTGATTATTATTTTGGATTAATGTTATTATCCCAGGTCAATGTCAGGAATTATGGTATACTCTGATATTGTACATGTAACAGACCAAACGGACCACTTGTTTTAAGGAATGAAATGAATGGAGATCTATTTATACAGGTGTTATAAAAGTTTTTTAATTATCCTGAATCTCTCATTCAATTATTAAATGTGTTTAAACGCTAATTGTGGTCTTTCTCGAGGTGGGGGTTACATTTGTGGTATTAGAGCAGTTTTCATGGTATTTGTAGGAATTGCTAGAATAGTTGCCCTAGTGTATAGCGTGAGTGATTGATGATTGATATAGTTGACTGTATACACATGAATATTCCTGTTGTTGATTGGTATGTAAGAGTTCAAGGAATATGTGTATACACTTGTGTGATTACTAATTGGGTGAATCATTTGTAGACTGAAGAGAACAATGACTCCTACTAGAGTTAAAAGATTAGATCCGGAGGTGGAAGAGCTCAATGATAATCCTCCTAATTCGATGCAAGAAATGATGACTCTGATAAGAGAACAAAGGGATATGATCCGTGAGCTAAGAGAAGAGCTCAGGGAAGATAGAGCCAAGAGAAATGAAGAAAGAGGCCAGTCTACTCATGAGGAGACCAGAGAAGAGACCCGACCGGAAGAGACAATTAAAGGGTCAAAATGATCCAATGAGTCTCAACCCCATACTGAGCATAACCAAGGGTCACACTGGGTGCCGGCTCGAAATGATGGAGACCTTAATACTTGGGTTTCTAAATTCTGTAAGCACATGCCTCCTGTGTTTAAAGGAAATTTGACCCTCAAGCGATGGAGGACTGGATTATGAGATTAGAGAAGATCTTTGAGGTGCTTGAGTGCCCATCGGAGGTGAAGGCAAAACTAGCTATCTATAAGTTAGAAGGGGATGCAGATCAATGGTGGAGAAACATTGCCATGACCTTGCGGGCCTGAAATGTGCAAGTAACTTGGGAAGTGTTCCAAAGGAATTTCAATGACATGTTCTTCCCAAAGTCTGTAAGAATTGAGAAGGAGTCAGAGTTTCTGGCTATAAAGCAAGGGGATAACGAGACATGTAAAAGTGTATATAAGTGAATCTAGGATATTTAAGGCACAATATTAAAATCAAGCTACACAATGAAGGTTGTCTTGTGCTGGTCTCTATAAAGGAGATTTCTAGTACATACACCTATATGCAGATATCATGCCTACGTGGTCACGTCAAAGCACCTAGTATGAAAGAAGGAAGAAAAAGAGACATATCTAATCCACCAAGTGTAAGTGGGAGATGTTGGAACATAGCCTAGTCCACCCTTGATGGATCGGGCCCAAGCCCAATATATTAGGGTTAAAGTATAAATAATATAAATGCTTGGATGGATATATGTAATATTTCCCTAACCATTATGAGTCATATTGTTTTAACCGATAGAATATGACTCTATAAGTGGTATTGTTTCACCGAAATAATATGTCTCTCAATCAAAAGGATATATTGTCTCTCTGATGGAAGGACATGTTAGTAGAAAAGGAAGGGGGTGCATAGAACCCCATAAATAGGCGTAAAGGGATTCAGTTCAAGGACACTAGAAATAACATACAAAAACTCTGTCAAACTTACTCCTTATTCCCTCTACTATATTACTCTTTTCTTCTTCATGTCGGTGGTGTATTTGCTGTGTGTCATAATCGCTTTCGTAACTGTGATCCGATTAGCGTGGGTACAAGAGATAAACGGTCGCACTCCAGGTACGCCCAATAATTCTTACAATAGCTATCTGCTTGAAGTTGAATTTTGTGCCATAATTGCTTGCATCTGAAGATCTTGGTATTGTTATATACACACCTAAATGAATCCCTCCTATCCATGCCAAATTATTTTTTCAGGTGATGTTATATCAATGTCATCATTAGGTCTATTCTTTAATTTTGCTTATTAATTCTTTTAAACCATCCCGATTTAATTTCTTGCACATTGCATAAAATCTGAGATAAATTACATAATATGACTTAGTATAGATTTTATATTTTATAATGAAAATATTTCTTTTTTTTATACATACACAATATATGGTAATTCAATTGCAATGTATTAATTCTCCGCGCGTGTGTGTGTATCCCTTAAGTAAGACACATTTTTTTTATTTGCATCTCCAATTTAAATTGAAAATAGGAGATATGAATGTTGACTGCAATAAAATTATATTTATAGAAAAGATGTACAAACAGTGTCAAAAAGGCATGTGTTGAATATAAACGGTGATAAGTTTCCCCAAATTAAAACTCCCAAAACTCATTTCAATAAGATATAATTGCCCTTTATTGATCAAGGAAAAAAATCTGAATCCTCCTAGACATATGCCTTTAATGAAAAGACATAATAAGGGCATTAACTTACAAAAAAAAAGTTACATTTCAAACTTGAAAGTCCTTAAATGAGTTATTTTTCTCAAGTCCTTTCACATTCCAATCCAATCAAATATATAGTGGCCTACTTCACACGACCTCCCACATTTTGTAACCAAGCCAAATTTTATGGGCATTCTCAAAATCCTAAAATATGGCAAACATTCATGAGGCCTAATCTGCCCCATTTGGACATTGGAAAAAGGAGTGCACATCAGGAAAAAAAACATAGAACTATTACCACATTTAGCACTCCTATTATTTTGCTAGGAAGGGACATTGTATTCATTTTTATAGGAATTGAGCAATTAAAACTGTGATACATTCCATTTATTCATCCATTGTTTTAAATAAGGGTATGGCCAATTCCAATAGGCAGATGTGCATGTATCCATGACAATTTTTAAAACTGTGATGCATTTCATTTATTCATCCATTGTTTGTGTACCTTACTTTGTCTTCCTATTCCGCTATTAGTAGGCGGCACACAGTGCGAGGTTAGAGGAAGATGATAACTTGTCAATTTCACAGCACCTTACTTCTAAAAAGCAATTGCTTATGAGAAAGATATTACAAATGATTCTATGATCGATCATGAAAAACGTCAGACCCTCTACAATGACTAGTTCACAATTTAGTGTATAACCAAAAGCATAAAAAATTAAAAAGGAAAAATAAATATGGGATAAATTATGCTCTCTACCGAGACAATAACTTAATGTAAGTTTCATTATTAGTGTTCTTTTGGTTTTGTTTATCAATCGCAAGTTATTTAGACATTACGTCATATTTAGCATATATATCAATCCCCAAATTGTTGTCACCTTCGTTTGAAAAATGCCCCATTGCTTCAGTTTGTGGCACAAACCATATAGAACTAAAAAGCTATATTTTACATAAAATTTATTGTAGCTAGCTAGCTATCTGCCTACTCAAATTTGAGCAACGTTGAGCCCAATTGGCCATTCACATAACTCCAATTCAAGATCAAAGCATTTCATAATGTAACATCCATCTTACAGACCCTTTTATTACGTACACATAAGTGTTATTCTTTGATTATTTAGAGGTTTATTACTTCTTCATGACTTGTTAGCCATTATTCGTACCAAATTCATATATTAGAGTTAGTTCTTATTCTGGTTCTTATTCTTAGTTTCAATGATTCCGATTACCATTCAATTCTAATACACATATTTGTAGTTGCATATTCATACATATTTGTCAAGTGTAAATATTTTACACACAGTAAAAATAAATACACTTGAATCTTTAATTCTTTGCCATTCTTCCTTCTGGTTCATCTTCAAGCATTCTTCTCTTTCGAATTCACATACCTATGACGGTGAGATTTGGGGGAATCTCAGTAGCAAATAATATTAACAATGCATACAAGATGAATGCTAGTGCATGATATGTTTGTCTTACATAGGCTCATGTTTACATAATGACATTTTTGCATGCTTAATGTTCCGTGCAATATATCTATGGCTACAGTATAAACAGAAACAAAGTTTCATTCATTCATACATGTTTCATATAATCAAGCAAAGCAATACTGCAAATCAATACACAACAAACACATCAAATACATGCAAGTTAAATAAGTTCACTACCTTTTGAACTTGTGTTCTCTTCTTGTCCCTTTTTCTTCCAACCATTGAAGCTCCTTGGAGATTCTTCCATGCTTCTTCTTTCTTGGCTTCTTATGGCCCTAGATATATAATCATATAATCATATACTTACTTTTACCCTTAGATTTGACACTTGTTACATTTGGCCCTTTCATTTTTAAATTCGCATAGTAGCTAAAAGCTATAACTGTCAGCATTTTGACTAAACTTTGAAAATTCATAACTAATTCTAGGGAACTGCAAATGGGGTGGTTCAAATTCCTATTTAAATCTTTGAGTCTATTTTATGAGAAAAATATTACTTAGAGTAAATTCTAGCCACAAAATTCCAAAACTATGACAAAAGCCTCACTGTCACAAAATTCATTCCAGATTCAATGCCTAACTTCAAAAATTCATAATTCCTAATGTACTGATTCAAATGGCACAAATGACCTATCATATTAAGGCTTGACAAGTCTAATTATATTCTAGAAAATATCATGGCCATTGGATGTAACCCTCTTCGTAATTATATCCGAAATAAAACATTAGAGTGAAATAGAGACCAAATAATAATCAAAATTCATTTACATTCCCCATCCTTAAGATAGGGTTTTCACAAATACATTTCAAAATCAAACACTTTAACCTGGTCTCACATTCACATTTTGAATACAATTACATTGCGAAGATACTTAACATTTATAATATATCAGAGTGCACAATAATAATCCCGGCAATCCCGGGTTCATATCTTCACTAAAGGTTCATAGGGCACATACGCCCTTTACAATTCCTCAACGGGGATTACACAAATTCTATTCCAAATATATATCAAAAGACACCTCCATAACATATACAACCATATATCTATTCTAACATATACAACTCTAAATACATCCAAGTCAACTACCATTATTCCAAATAGCAATGATAACCACTACCAAGTCCAAATGCCCATAAGGGATTCTCGCCGCCCTGAGTTGCTTGCTCCTTCCTCGAGCCTCTTGTCCTGCCTAAAATGTTGGTAGGGGAGGGTGAGATTCTAGAGAATCCCAGTAGGAAACAGATACCAATATGCATGCAAGATAAGTGTTTAATGCATGACATGCTTGCATCACAATAACTCGTGTTCACATAATGATATATCCGCATGCTCAATGTTTTAGCAACATACTCATGGCCATAGCATAAATGGAAACAGAGCTTCAATCATTCATATATGTTTCACATAATCAAGCAAAGCAATAACATGCATCAATACACAAACACAAATATCAATACATGCAGGAGAGGTAAGTTCCCTACTCTTTTCTTTCCACGTATGCTCCAGCATCGGCTACTCAAGATCCGAGCGGATATTAAACCATGATCAAGGCGAATACCCAATCCTATAACCAATCAAGGACATAGGATCATTCTCTTTTCCAAATTCTCATTTTCATAACACTTAAATTTGGTTATCATAATTGACTCTTAAGAGGCCACAAATGCCTCTAATAAAAGCCCTAAAAGGTTGGGAAACAATAGGTTAGAGATCTCCTTTCGAAAACTCAAAGTGCTGGAACATAGGGGTTGGCCGTGTAATATCCTGGATTTTAATCAAGGGATAATAACTTCAAATGATGTAATTAATGTTAATTAAGCATATTTGAAGTGGATGTTATGTGTGATATGATATAAAGATCATTAGGGATGGTTTAATGTGTAAATTGATAATCAGGGGCAAAACGGTAAATTTACCGTTCGATCGGTTAGTTGCTGGAGAGAAAACTCTTTGGTAATTAAAATCAATGGCTAGGATGAGTTGAACAAGAGGTGGAATCATGTAAGGATGGGAATATGTGAAATCATGGTAGGAGGAAGGAGATGATGCCAAGTGGCAAGCTATGGACCATGGATAAGGTCAAAGTTTCAACACTCACTTCCTCTCTCCTCTTAGTCAGTTTTCTTGCATGAGGAAGAAGGAAAGAATGATCATCACTTTCAACATCTCATCTCTCTCTCCATTTCCTTCATTTCCGGCGAGCTAGGCAAGAAAGAGAAAGGAAGGGTTTGAAAATAAGATAGGTAAATGATCTTATATGCTTAATCATCCCTCATTGATATTGCTCAAATGGTTAAGAGCTCCCTTGCTATGTTTTCAGATTTGTGAAAAGTGGTGTTTGATTGTTAGATAAATCTGAAAGTTGGTGGAATCAAGGTGTTGGTTTCAGCAAGTTGAGGAGGTAGGTTTGTGATGCATTTTGATATATATGTCAAGATGTTTGCCTAATCAATGAGACTTCTGGAAATTTGACCTAATTATGATGTTAATTAAAGGTTAGGCTTTGATTAGTGGGTCACTGTTCATTTGGTCAGTTTTGACACTTGGGAGTGATTAGAAGTTGATTTGAAGTGGAATAAGGGAAATGTGTTAAGTTGTGGTTTTGGTGGATTTATGGTTTAGAGATGTGAATTTGTTGTTGAGTGGAAATTTGGGTTGTTTTTTGTTGTCAATGGGTTCCTTGTGTTGAAATAAGTGAGAATGAGCTTTGACACAAGTTTTAGAATCATTAGAGTGCAAATGGTCAATTCTGGAAAATTATATCAGCTACTGCGTTTTGGGTATCTGATGGGTATCACTCGAGTGAGAAGGAGTCTCACTCGAGCACAAGATGACATGCTCGAGTGAGCATGTGTGTGCTCGAGTGAGGGTGCATAAAACACTGGGGGTGAGCGTTGCAAGTTATCACTCGTGGGCAGTTTGCCAAGAGTGTGCTGGCACTCGCGAGTATTGGGAGATCACTCGAGCACTGGAGTTTGTGCTCGAGTGAATCTGTTGCCTGGGAGTTGGGTTGCTCTTGGGTTGTCACTCGCAGGCCTCACTTCCGTGGTGCTCGAGTGCTTCTGAGGTCTCTGCTCGAGCACAGCCTCTTGTGCTCGAGTGAGAGTGTAGATTTGTCGCGGGAGTTGCTCTCGGGCAAGCACTTCCTGCGTCTCACTCGCATGTGCTCGAGTGAAAATGGGGGGTCATGCTCGAGCACGGCCTTCTGTGCTCGAGTGAAGGGACCAAAAATCAGTGTTTAGTTTTCTAAAGAGGGATCTTTGGGGATAGTTATCCCAACCCTTTAGGCATATGTTTAGGCATTTGATGGCCATCTAAAGAGTCCAAATGAATACCAACTTAAAGTGTTATTGAATTAAGAACTTGGAAAAGGAAATTAACCAAATGTCCCTATTTTGATTATAGGATTTGACATCTGCTATCCTCGTGAGCCTACTGTGCCAGCAACCGTCAGGAAAGGATCAGGTAGTGACTTTTCTTTCGTACCATATATGATGCATTGCATGTGTGTTATATCGTTGATTGGGAATGGAATCGTATGTTGCGATCTTTGTGGATATGTGTTAGCACTGTCATTCCGATGGTCCCTGAGTAGCTAACAACGGTTCGGGTTTAGGCAGTGTGCCTTCCCGGCGGAGAAAGCGGATGAGGATGAAGTGTGATATATGTGATATGTGAGCCGAAAGGCTATTTGTGAGGCCGACGGGCCATTTGTGAGAGCCGGATAGCTGTATGAGCTATAAGGCTATGTTTATACACTGCCACGCCAATAGTCCCTGAGTAGCTAGCAACGGTTCGGGTTAGGACTGTGTGCCTTCCCGGCGGAGAAAGGGGATGAGGGTGGAGTGTGATATGTGCTGCTGCTGTATGATGATTTGCTCACATGCTGTGTGCTTATATGTGGTATAAATGTTTTGTTACTACTGGGATTCTTTTGAATCTCATTCTTTCCTTGAACTAACCTTTCAGACAGGGCGAGTGGCTCCAAGGAGAAGCGCGTGACCCGGAGCGGGTAGAGTTCCGTAGGGACATTTATTTTGGACATGTTGGTTAGACTGTTTAATTGGGGATTACTGTATAACGTTGAGTTGTAAATGGTTTGAATACTTGAACCTGTAATTCCCTCATCAGGATTTGAAACTATATATATGTAGTTGAACTCGGGGGTTGCCGGGATTTTGGTTTCACACTTTGTCATACATAAATGTAGATAAACTGCACAGGTGATTATATTCGATAATTGAACTTGAGACCGGAAGAGGAATAAAGTTTTGAAAATTTCGTAAAGTCCCTCCTACTAAAGGGAACATTTTATGGGCTTTAAACTATTCGACGGTCTCTAATTTAATTTAATTACCTAATATCGAATTATAATTACGTGATTAAAGGCAGGGTGTTACAAGCCGCGGCCAGCCCTTCCTTGGGCCGCGGCCAAAATATGGTCAGCAGGTCACTGGCCGCGGCTAGAATCAGGCCAGAAAGGTTTGGGCCGCTGCCAGACACCTTGGGCCGCGGCCAAGAAATTCCCTGATTCTTGGCTGAACTTCCAAAATTCATAACTAATTCTAGAAAAATCGAAACGATGTGATTTCAAAGCCAAATGAAAGGTACTTAAGTCATATTTATAGAAAAAAGATGTACCATTACTGGAAATCACCACAAAATTTCAGAATCACACAAAACTTATCACTGCCCCAAAACAGAGTTCTGTTTCAATCCCAAAATTTGGACAACCATATCTCATATAATACTAAACGAAATGACACATTTTATATGTCAATTTTGAAGCTTGAGATGTGAAATTTAAGACTAGAAAGTTTCACAATTTTCTGAAATCATTTGGTAATTCAAAACGTCCACACAAATAAACTGCCCAGAATAGAGTTCCAAGGGACAGATTTTCCAATTTTCTACCAAAGTGTCCCATGGCTCCAAAATTAACAATCAAGCCTATTCCCACAAAAATTTTCACAAGGAACACAATGGTAACCTCAAAATGACCAAAATCACAACCTATCAATATGCCCTGTTTTGACCAAAGCACAAAGCCAACACAAAAGGTGCCAAACTTCACATTTAAGCTTCAATGCAATTCTATCAATTCAAAACACTAAACAAGGCACCATTCCCATAACAACAACATACCATACTCCCCAAGACCCTAAATCACGAAAATTAGGTCTAAAATTCCAGAAATTCAAGGCCTAACCAATGGCCAAAAAACTTATATGAAAATGAAGCTTTCACTTACCTCAACAACTTTTCCAAAGACACTTCATGATTCTCCACTTGTACATTTTCGTGATTCCTCAAATCACCACCAATGGAGAAACTACAACCATAGGATGAAAGCTCTTAGCTCAAGGAACAATATTAATGAAGAGCATTTTGGCATTTGAGGCCATTTGCTTACCTCAAAATCCATCTTTTCCTTTCTCTCTCTTGGCCAACAATGGAGGACGAAAAATATGGAGAGAGGAGAGAGATATGAGAGGTTGAGTGATGGGGAAGATGAAAGAAATGATAATCATACTCCCTCCCATCAGTTTCAGCGAAAAGAGAGGGAAGAAGAGAGAGACAATACCATATTTTATCCCATTTGACTTTTCTCTCACCCTCTTAACATGTGAGCTTGCCACTTGTCACATTCTCATTGGCTCTTCATACAATAATCCACCAATTAGCTACTCTAATCCCTCCATTAGTCATTTTAATTTCACATCTCATGCCCTCTTAATTAGTAATTAATCTCTTCCATTAATCACTAATTTAGAGCCATTCTTTCAATTTTCCCAACAATTATGGCATATTAATTAATATAGCCACCAAACCCATAATTATTCCACTTTAATTCGATAATTATCCTCAATAATTACCATTAACCTTTAATCAAAAATTGGGGTGTTACATTGGACAATATTCTATTACCCAAAAACACAACACATTTAGACTGCCACGCAAGAACCCTGATTGGGCAGCATAATTCCAATTTTTGGATTTCAAATCCATTCTTTCCAAAATCATACAAAAAACCTATGCCTATACAATTTTGCCAAGGAATTCAATGAAGACCTCAAAAACAACAAAATCATTCTCCTTCTTCATGCCCTGTTCAGACTAAAAATTAGGGCACAAAGCAACAATTCACAAATTTACAATTTATTCACCAAACTAGGTTCATATACTTCCCAAACAGCATATAACCCCATGTATATGACCAAAGCATGATGAAACCCTAAAAACCCTAAAATAATAACCAAAATTAGGGCAGCCTCATAAATTCACCACAATCAACCAATCAACAATATACTTGGTTCAAATCAAAGATCATACTCACCTCTTGCCCTTTCTAGAGCTTGTTCTTCGTTTCTCCAACTTTGACACTTTGTAGACAGCACAAGACACCTCCTTTTGTGAAACAAAAAATATAGAATTGTAGCTCTTAGCAAGGGGAATAATGTTTACGAAGAGATTTTGAGCTAGAAAGGTGATTTAGGTGGTGAAAATTGAGCAAGAAGGCTTACCTTTACTTCTTGATATTCTTTCTCTTTCCTTTTCCTTTTTCTTTTTCTTCTTCTCTCTATTTCTTTTTGTTGTGGATGACTTTTAGAGTGTGAGAAGGAGTAAATGGTTGATTTATTCATTACTTGGCTTCTTGCAATTTGCTTGGTCAATATTTGCCCAAGAGAGCAAAAACAATCCATGTGTCACAAAGTTGTGGCTTCTTGAAAAGGTGAGTTGAATTGTTGACCAAGGGATTGTTTGGTCAATTGGAATTCACTCTTCCCTTCTTGCTTTTAGTCTTGGCTGAATTGCCCCATAAAAGGCGAGGAAAGAATATTGACCAAAAGCTATTGGTGTATAAGTTCAAGTTGACCAAAATTTTCTTCAAAAGTGCTTTGAAACTTTGACCAACTCCTCCTTTTTTCCATTTTTGCCCTCTTGGACGTTTTTTATGGCATAAGAGAGATATAAATTTTTCTGCTCATTCTCATAATTATTTCTTACTTTTGAAGAGCAAATCCTGGCCCTTGATTTTGTCTTCCAATTTTAACCTCAAGATCAAATGACAATTGTCTCTTTTGCCCTTGATTATGACAATATTATTTCTTGCGCCATTAGTTATTTTAATTCTCTTTCTTACTTCTTTCTAGACACTATTTCCCTTTTCCTTTGGATCCGAGTTAGGTTTTATGTCATTTTGACACATCACAATGGAATCAGGTACTTTCTTTCGACTAATTCGCACCCAAATTCATACTTTATTTCAGGTGCAGTTTGAGATTCTTTCTAAACTAGACTTAAAAATCTACTTTATTTAGGCTTATTCTTTAACTTTTAATCTCAAAATTCAGGGTATTACGCATAATATTCTGTTTAATATTTACTTCACTAGTTAATAGTAATGGCAAATAACACTTGCTATTAATTATTGCTACTTTTTTTCACTTGACTGCAAATAAATCACGAGCGCCCACACAATGAGCCTATATACATATTTACAAAACAAACAGCCTTCCTAAGTGGATGAAATGTTTGAAGTAATATTATCAAATTTTAATATATTTTATTCTTGATTAATTATAAAATATGAAATAGTAAATGTAATTCTGAATGTGAGAAGTTTGAAACTACTTAAATGAATTTTTATTAAATTATTTTCAATTTTAACATCACAAGTATTAAGTCAAAAATTTAAAAATAATATTATTATCAAGACAAAAATGAGAACATGGAAATTAATTCCTCAACATCTATTTGGTTTTGGAAAAACAATAATGCAAATTGACTCAACCAAAAAACGTATAACTCATTTTGTTCATTATTTTCAACATAATCATTGATTCAAGGTGCATTATAAGGTGTTGGATTCTATTGGAAAATGTTTAGTTTTGTATTTTAAGTGTCATGTTATTGAACTTGATAAAAAAACAAATTCCAGATATATTAACGTACATTGGGCACCAGCCCCAAAAACTCGTGGAAAAAAAAAATAAAGCAATTGAAACACAAGTTCATTTTAAAGGTGACAAATTCATTCCAATAGTTTTTTTTAAATATTTTTTATGAATATTATAATTGTATGGATACCCATGACATCCAAAGCTAAAGCTTTTCATCGTCCCATCCCATATTGAATGGTATTATACCCTATAATACATAAATTAAAGAGTTTCTAGCATTTATTCTTTATAACCAATAATTGATGGACAATGATGTTGCTTGATTCTCTTTGTCGCTTGTAACTCTTTAAGTTATTTTTGAATTTTGGGTTTCTATAAATAAAGGTGATGATGTACACACATTTGAGAAAATAAAATGAATGTGAATTGCTTTTTGTCTTCTTCCCTAATTCTCTCTTCTCTTTCTTCATCCACCCACACATCAATCCCTTGTATTTTTCTTATTTTCATAACCCATTGCACTTAATGTGTGTTCATTTATCAATGCCATTTTACTTCACTATTTATTTTTACTTGCAATGACTGTACTTTGAATTCACCATTTCCTCATCAATAAATATGCCTTTGTAGTGAAGTGACCACAGCACAACAATCTAACCTCTAAAGAATATTCGATTCAAAAGAATGTGTAAAAAAAATTATACAAAATACACAAAAACAATCAAAGCCAAAACTAAACTATCTTGTAATTAGTTTGAGATTTCCATGCTTGCAATGGTTGGCCAAAATCGTCAAAGGAATGTGAAAAAATATCTAAACAAAATACACAAAAAAATATCAAGGCCAAAACTAAACTATATTGTATTAATATGAGATTTACATCCTTGCAATGGTTAGCCAATCCAAAAACTAAGTTCCCGATATATTACGGTACAATAAACGCTGATCCAGAATTCTCATGTGAAGAAAGTAAAGCATTTGAAACACATTTATTTTAAATGTTACAAGTCCATTTCAACAGTTTTATTTTACATTTGTTGTGACTAATAATTGTTTGGTTGTTCATAACATTAAAAAATAAAGCCTCTCATCTTCCATCCCATATTGAAGGGCATTATACCTTAGAACCTACCCCTAAATTGAAGGGTTTCTAACATTTATTGTTCATAACTTCTAATTGTATAATTTATGTTGCTTTATTCTCTTCTATAAGTACTCGTGACTCTTTAGATTAGCCTTCAGTGTTGGGTCATAAAAATAGAGGTGGTGTCCACACATTTGTACTAATGAAATGACGTGAATGAGAACTGATTGTTGATAATTATGTGATGCATTAGGGCAATGGCAGAACATAATTGAAAGGTTCTTAGAGATACATGTTGGTAATAACAATTAAGTACACCAATATGACTCTAAAGCAAAACATAAAAATATAGCCATAAAAGTGAAACCGTTTTTTCCCTAGCTAGCTGGCGTTTTCTCTTTAGGAGCAAAGGGTAGTAATTAATGGAATTTAAATGAATGTTTTAAATGTAATTAAGAACCCAAACTGGTTTGCTAACATCATCAGCTCGTAGTAAGGTTGAGTAGATTTTTTTTTTTGAATTAGAAAGGGCCCATAACTAATTTTAGCAAATTCTACTAGTAATCCAAACATCACATGAATTAGTAAACTTTGATAATAGGGTGCACTACTACACAAAAATTGTGATACATGACGGTTATTAACTACCATATTTCACGGCTCCGAACTATCATATATGTGGGTGCTACATTTGCTATAAAATATTTTCCTTATACACAATAATTAACTATGAGTTTGATAAAACCATTTTTCCAAAACATTATCATGCCCACAATTGGGCTCTGGACTCACTAAGCCTAGAACAGAATTTCACTATCAAGCCCAAACTCTTTGGCTGAATGAAATCTCATCATTATCTTTAACAGACCAAATTATGGTTCTACCAATTTAAAACACATCATAAGGCATGTAGGCCATCCAATATCATCAAGAGTAATTAAAAATATATAGTTAATATATCAAATCTTCAAAATAAATTAGAGTATGCAAAATGAGCCATAACATGGCAATATACAGTAATCCAACATATCTAAAAAGATAGAAGCAGTACTTTTAGCGGAAGTAGTTTAAGCTTTCGGAATCTCCCCTGATGGACCCGTATGACAACTCTCACCTGGAAAAATATTAAATCAACAGGATGAGACAAAGGCATAAGCAATCAACAATCCATCTCATCGGGCATACATGTAAGTAGCCATGAGGTGCCAAGTGGGACAGTTATAAAATCATAGCATTATTAAAAATGTCACATGTTTACACACACACACACACAAATCCACAACATCATAATCTCATTCAATTCTCATATTTATCACATAAGCGTACAAGAATTAATACATAATAATTTATTCTTTTTTCTCCCTTATTTTCCCTCTACCTTATTTCCTTCGACTGAACCCGGCTAGTACTCCCCCATATGACTGGTAGTTTAACTCAATAAGCTCACCGATCAAGTGATATGGACCAGCCAAAATCCATAGAGCACAATACCAGACCATGGTTCTCCCTCTAAATACATTAGTGGGGTGTTAAGGCCCTACTAAATACAAATGGGTCAAAGGACTAACTAATGTACACCTGAAAGTCCACCACTTTATTTCCTCTTTTTGTATAAGAATTCACCTCCTTATTTCCTCTTTGAGAAACATCCCATCAAGTCCATATCCACTAACCCCTCTTATATCAGTATGTGTGATTATAACATGTCATTATCAACTCACAATTATCAAAGGAGCTTTTCAATCTTATAAATACATACCAATTCATATAATATAATATCACTACTCATTTTCTCAATGCAAATAAGTCCCACAAGACAATTTCATTAACAACATAGTTTCAAAATCCACATCACATATCAATAGTCAAATTTATAATTCTATATAGTTAAAAAAATCACTCAAAAACATCATACAAGTATGAACAACAAGAGGAAAGTAGTTACCTCTCGTCAAAGCAAATTATAACCACATGCTCCTAATCCAATAACTCAAAAACAAGCCAAAAATCAATCTACAACAATTAATTTATTATACATTAATAACTTTTTGGGCTATTAGAAAATTAACATACTTAACTTAATTCTATAATTTCAAAGTTTTGAATTAATTACTCCCAATTTCACACTAAAATCACAATTGTTAATTCAAATATTTTTCTTAACTCAAATAACCCATTTAATTCATTGATTATTCAATTTCATTTCTTTATATAAATTCCCCAAAGTTTAAAAATAGCTAAATTATAAATCTTCACTTTAATAAAAGATCTAAACCAACTAAAACTATAATAATACTTATAATAATCCAGATAAATAATTTATCCCAAATTTAACCAGTTAAAAAGTTCAGTATAGAATTATTTATAAATTGATTATATAGAAAAAATTATTATAAAATCTTATACCGACTGAATAACAAAAGTAAACCGATTAAAATTAACTATTATTCATTTTATACATTCCTATAATCATATTTTGACAAAACAAAAACTAACCCAAAATCCTAATCCTAAAATATTCCCTAATCAACACAAAATTACTATCATAAGAAAGAGAATTATTTAGAACATTTTTCATGAAAAATGTTTTATGATTAAAAGTGATTTTGAGTATTTTATTGATCTCTAAAGCTATAAAAACTGGGACTTTATAACTCCTTTCCTCTAGAAATGCCACTTCGTCTCACTAACGAAGTGAAGGAGGAAGTGGGGGTTTATAAAATCCCCGCCCTCTTTTGGTGGTTTGACTTTTTTTAAAAAATTTTTTAAGGGGAGTGGCACCTTTTTCCTAATTGTTGGTGACAAAAAACAGTGCCACCTATTGTTTTCGTTTATTATTATTATTATTTTATTATTAATATTACTTTTTTAATAATATTTTTTTTAAAATAATTATCTCCAAATTATAATTATATTCTAAAAATAAGGATGTTACATTTGCTTTGCACAGATAAATTACAATTCTGAAGCGTTATTTATTCTAGATCTATTATAGCGGTTATGAGATAACACCTATTATTTATTGAAACTTTGTGAGATCATGATATGCGCATTGCTATGATAATAATTGATGATCATGCGTAAAAAATCGTAATAATATATGGTAATGCTTGCATAATAAATAATAGTTCCTCTTGAACAGCCATTATATATTGACAAAATAACGGATTTATTTAAACAACCATTATATATAGTTGACATAAATAATGGTTGTTTGGTAACAACCGTGATTAATTCAAGCTAAATTTTTTTAACAAAATTGGGGGGCGGTTTCTGCTTTCGATATCCCCTGCATTTATACATTTGTACAGAAAGAATCACAATATATATTTACATTCATTCATATACAGAACAATACAACAAATCTGAATATATTTATTATAGTCATTCATGTACATGTATACACTATTAGAACCAAAACTTTAAAACAAACAAATAATCAATATCAAGAAATTTATAGTCATTTTATATGTATTTACCCTTCCACTGATGTTGCATAGATGTCGCTAACTCTTCAGCCACTTCTTCCATTTCTGGGTTGTTAAACATTGTGCAGGAGGCATTGAAATACTGTGCACAAAAGGAAACAATAGATGGAAGTTAGATATTGTAATATATAGCTAACTGAATGTATATATGAATGAATTAAGCATATAATATACCTTATTTGTATTAATATTTTTAGGACCATGGGTGATGATGTCCTTCATGTATTGCATCACGCAGCAGCTACAATCGTTGCTGTTGTCTAGTTGCTTTGGGAACTACAATGAAATGAGAAGAAAAACTTGTCAGTTAGTCATACACACATATATATATATATATATAAACTATATTGTGTGCTTCATCAGTTTATTAATATTATAGTCATTGGTGAATAATATATATAACTTCGGACACAGCCAATAGAAGGCACATCTTTAGGTGCCATTGGTGAGCTTATTCTTGGTGCACTCGAGACCATTTTGAGTGCTGTAATTGTAGACTGCTCTAGAAGATACAATATAAAATTATATATATATATAAACATGCAAGATAAACTAAATTATAAGAGATTATGAATGAATAGCTTATTGGTTGAATGTCTCCTGCATGTGTGGTCTCTTGTCTGGAATCCCACTCAAAGAGTCATAGTACCAACTCCTTTTGCACATTGGATTTATGAATGTGAGCATCCAGTGGTTCCTAAGTACAATATAGATCACACTATTAGGAAAAATACAAAATAAATAAAAATTAATTTAAGAAGAGTTAAAGATGTTCCCACCCTTTGATGTAAGGCACAAAGAAGTAAGTGTCACTTCTGTCTTGTGCCCTTCTAATGAACTCATCCTCTAGAAACCTCTCATGCTGTTGCTTGATATCTTCCTTCATGTTATTACCTTGGTTATTGAGATGGTCAGGGCGGATGAACATGATCTTGTGCTGGAGGCCATAGGGGATGAGGTAATTATAGTACAGGTGCCTGAAATGTTGAAACCAACTAATTAAAATTTAATCAAAGTTCTAAGTAGGCAACTATTTAATCACAGTTGAAGAAATACCTCATAAAGAAGTTGAAAGAGCTTGAACTTGCCAGTCCTTGTTCACAACCTGAGAAACATGCTCTTCGCTTATAACTTCCTCTTGGTTTGGTTGGACAAAGACCTCTCTCTTAAATTTGATCATTGGAAACTAGTATGAAGCAAAGCACTTGTCAATAAACCCTTGGAAGGACTTTCAGGAAGATTAACCAATGGTCTTATCTATGAGGAAGACTTCTTCCTGGATTGATCATTGGGGTTTGGATGCTTCCTCTTCTTGGACTAAGTGGGGGTCTTGGATTGAGTTGGGGCCTTGGACTAAGTGGGGGCTTTGAACTGATTGGGGGTCTTGGACTGATTGGCAGCTTGGATTGATGAATAGGAGGCTTGGACTGATTGTGGGGCTTGGAGTTAGTGGACAGCTTCTTTTAAGTGGAGGCTTCCATACTCTAAGTAGATGACGATGCCACACAATGAAGCTGCCCATAGGCCCTCCTTCTACATATGAGTCTTTAGTGGGCACAGGGAGCAGATAGCTGGGGTCGATGTTGATGTTGATTTGTGCCTTCACATGTTCAGAAGGGATAGGCTAGTTATGAAGTGTATTATCCTCTAGGTGGTTGAACATACTGCACATTGCAATTGTATGGTATCTAGGGCTATCAGCAAAACACTTAACATCCACCAAAGCTTAGGCAGATCATGGGGGGAAATGTGTAGCTACCTCTAGTACTTAAGATGTCATTTCCCCCTTGTTGCTTTGTAGAACGCTCCTCATAAACTCTTCTACAAGAAACCAAAATTGTTCATGCATTTCATCACACTGTTTCTGGAACTTTTCATACTTTTCATCTCGATTATGTCTTCAAGGTTGCCACTGACCATAATATTTTATCTTGGTCAATCTAAAGCTGATACCTCTAAGAAGCCCGGGATGGTTAGGCTCCAATATATTGGCCAATACGTCCTTACTTGTAGAAAGACAGCCTTCTCTATTGTAACTTCCTGGGATGTGGTTTTTTGTGCATTTAATAGTAATTTTAATATTAATAGTTAATTAAAGACATTACTTCCATGAATCAAAGACTAGTATTAATACTTACTTATCAATGACCTCATTCATCTGAGGATCGTCATAAGAGCCATCTTTATTTTGTTTTTCTACCAACCAAAGTTCATGATGGGGAGGTCACTACTATCCCTACTCTCAACAACCAACTTTGTAGTAATATGAGAATACCCCATTCACCTTCCCTTAATACTTATTGTTCTTTACCCTCTTCCTATTCACCTAACTTAATTCCTATGAAAACACTCAACAATCAAGTTAATATTAAACAAATACATCCAGGTCTTATGAATTGTGAATAACAATTGCTTGGAATGCCAAGTCCCAACGTGAGAAGACAAAATATCACCAATCATCTGATTTGATGGTGGATCGAAGACCCACAGGAACTTCTGTCTCATCAGCCTCTTCAAGATTCAACAAATATGCCTTTGTCATTGCATGATGAATTGTGTGTAGTGATTGGCTAACCTTCTTGATGACAAATTCCTCGATGGTTTTTTTTGCTAAGCATAGGTATCCTCGTATTAAAGCCAATCCTCTTTAAGGCACTGTTGGGAACTAAATGTGGGCACCTCTCCTAGTAGTGATTCGAACTTTGGTTCGCCATATTGTGAGAGACTAGCCCCTTCCGATATACCCAACCACCGTTGGTTAAATTCCTTAATTGTTTTTTTTCTATATGATATACAGATTGCAAAGCACACAATGCAAGTTAACATTTTTTACATGTGCATAGCAAGTAATTAGCAAGCATATATACCTTACCCTGATATTGTCCCAAATAATGTCTACGTAATCTCCTTGTACCCAATGCCAGTTACTCGCTGAGATAGGAACATTAGTGCTTGATGTTAAGTCAATGTAGCTATTGAATTTGACGACTCTAAAGGTTGACCTTCATTGTTCCATGTCACGTGAAATTTTCTCCCCAAAGAATTTGCTTTATTCACAAAAGTCAAGGGCAGTGGCCCCTCCTTACAATATGTGGCACTCGTTCTAACACCTATTTTGGGGTCTCATTTTTGGGTTGCATAGGGACATCATCAGTACCAGTGGAATACCAGTACTAGGAACACTATTAGAACTATGGGAATCGTCACTACTGTAGGAAGTAGAACTGGCCATTTTAACTAAACAAAAGTCATTCAGTCAGCATAAGGAATAGAGCAATGGGTTTTCCAAAAAAACAAGATTCACTACTAAGGTCAAAACCTACCTAGGCAAGATGAAGTGAAAAATGAGGAGAATGTCGAATACAGAATGGAGATTGCAAAATACAGAAGAGAAATCATAGATTAAAATAAGGAGAATAGAGCACGAAAAGAAATGTGACCTCGCTAGGGCTCCGGAGTGAAAAAAATGAGTTAGGGCAATTAAAGCGAGTCATGCAGCTGTCGGATTGAAGTTCAAAGAAAGCAGTGAAGGATGTGGTTCTCTTGAAAGTGACTGTCGACGGCCAGAAAAGTCAATCAGAGTTGTGGGTTCCAAGGATGGTGGGTAATGTTTGACCAAGGACAAGTGTGTTAAGTTTAGTAACTTGGGAAAGTGAAGAGGCACGGGATAGCTGGCGTTTTAAAAAACTTGATGAAACTTGCTCATAATTATAAGTCTAGAACCGTTATGAAATGTAACACCCCAAATTTTATTCACAAAAAATTATATTGTAATTATTTGAATAATTCAATAAAATGGTGAATATTCATGGATTTGGATCTTGTGAATTGTGAAATATTCATATTCATAAGGAAATGGGAAAATTAATTCAAAAATTGAATTAAATTACAAAGGGGATAGCAAAATCATAATTTTGCCAATTTAGCCCAAGATTAATTATTTTCCAATTAATTGGAGTTAATCTCAATTAATCAAGGAAAATACAAGAAAATGCATAAATGGGATTATTCTTGGTAGAATAAATCAAGAATTTGGGGAATTAGGGGGAATTATACATTTTTCAATTATATGAATTATGGAATATATGAAAAACATTTTTTCTCCTCTACCTTCCCTAAAATTCGTCCAATACATAGAAAAATAAGGAAAAAAATTAGTCAAACCCAATTAGACCTAAATGATGATAAGGGAAGTATGGCAAGGTTGAGTGCACACAAATGGGAAGTATAGTGAATGTATGAAGAGAAGCTTGAGTGTAGGAGTGGGATACTTGAGTGATTGGAAGAGGACACTTGATTACATGTAAGAAGCTAGCTTGTCTTGTAAGAGAGGATGAGAGGGACAGATTTTTAGGAGGAAGCAAAGGAGGCAATTGAATTAAATTAATGGCAAGACAATGGAGAAATTATGAGGAAGAGAAGAGTGTGACAAGTGTCACATTAGAAGCCCTTGATCAAATCAATGGATAGGAAGATGGAAGATCAAAATAATAAAACATACTCCTTCCTCTTTTCAAGTCACCATTCGGCCAATACATAGAAAAAAAGAGAGAAGAGGAGAGCTCAAGGAAGAAGAAGCTAAGGTAAGTGTTGTCTTTTAAGCATTTTCCTTGTGATCTTCCATGAAATCCTTCTCTAAACTCTTGTTTCTCATGAATCTATGGTGGTGAAGAGACACTTTGAGATCAAGAAGAGAGGGGGGAGGAGCCTAGATTAAGAGGAAACCAAGAAGCCAAAGAGGGTAACTTCATGAACTTGCCTTCTTGAGTTGTTGTTGATAATTATTGTTTGTTTTTTATGATTTTTGAGTTGAGTTATAAAATTAGAAAAGCCATAACCCTAAGGGGTTATGCCGCCCAAAATCCTTTAAATCATGTTTAAGAAGTGTTTAAATAAGTTAATCAAGGATTAGAAGTGGAAAAGTATAAGTTTTGGGAGCTAAAACACAAAACCTCATTTTTTTTCCATTTTCCCCTAATATTTCGGCCAGGACCAGAACTGGTAGTAGGAGTTGGATTTTCATGAAATAAATGGTTCCATTGGACTCAGTGGGCAAAAATAGGTGGGGTTACAGTTGAGCACATTTTCGGTAGAGGCCAAAAAAACATAATTACGAAAACGCCACTAAAATCCCTAAATAGGGGTTGTCAAGGGTATTTTCGTAATTTGACAGTGAATTTGGTGATTTCGAGCCCAGAAATGGATTCCTTGGGCGAAAATAAGTTAGAATAGCCTTAGTCAAAATTTTGGGAAAACGTGCAATTGGGCCGGGTATGGCGGGGCCAGGCCAGGTTCCCAGGGGCATTTTTGTAAATTTTCACCATAGACTAATATAACCACAATAAACACTATGGAAGAGTCTAAAATGATACTTGGATAGGTTATGACCTATTTCTGGTACATTTAATATTTTAGGACCGATTTGGAGGCCGGATACGACACGTTCTTCGAGACACATTTAAAAGGGGATATTAAAGCTTTGAGGTGGGGACATTATCCTTCATACACTATGTCATAAGTTATGTGATTGTGTGGATGCTAATGTTTGTAAATGTGCTTTATTAATAACATGATTTGCCCAGAAAGGGGTCAAAAGTGTCAGCGGCACTTACACTGGAGTTGGTGAAAATCCAACCGGTGCAGAATAGTGGGGCTAGGCCCTACTCATGTATACATGCAGATGATATATTTATAATGTTCATTAATTAGTGCATACATGACATATATCATATTTACTTTTCGCATTTTCTATGAACAATAGCATGTTTCTACTGGGATTCTCCGGAATCTCACCCTATTTTTAAAATAAACACATCAGCGGGTACTAGTGGGCTAAAGGGAAAAGACATAGACGTCGGAAAGTGAACGGCACGTGTTTCGAGGCAAGGACAAGAACGTGGTCATAATTAGTCTATTTTGTGATATTTTGGTAAAAATTGTAAATATTAAAACTTTCGCTGTATTTTCTATTTTTGTCGACGAACGATATCAGAATTGTAAACGAATATTATTATCAGTATAATTGTACTTTTCTGTATGCCCATTGAATTCTGTCTTTATTACTCTTCGATTATCGAAATGGAAACGGGTTTTGACATGAAAGGTGGCCCTTTTCTTACGATTCTTAATTTACAACTGTAATGAACCTTTGAACAAAAGTCCACGGTTTCAACATCACAGTTATTAGGTTTTATAAATGGCGACAGGTTTTCTTAATGAACATTTAAATGAAAGTTCATGGTTTTAACATCACAATCATTAGGTTTTGTAAAAGGTGATGGTAATTTCTTAATAACTTTTAAGTATTTGACATGGTATTCTAAAAAGTGATATGTTTTACATAAAAACCGTGACTTATTGGACTTTTTTAAAAATAATTTTTAAATTTGATTATTCAGCCCTTTAGTACAAATAAAAAATTACAAGAAAATGTGAGTGCGAATGAGAGAAGTTAGTTCCTTCAAGCACTTGTCCATCCTTACTCTCCCATGTAATTAATGACGAACAAAAGTTAGAAGTTGGAATAAAACTGGATGCATGGATAAGGATTTCACGGGTTATCTAGTAGATTGTGTCCTTTGGAATGCAAAGGGTTATGTTATAGAGCCAAGTGTGTCATTATAAATTGCCACAAATAACATAAGTAACGGTTATTTACTAATAACCATAAACATCCCTTGTAAAATGCCTAAATTAGTAACGATTATTCACTAATAACCGTGAAGATTCAATTGTTCTTTTCAAAAATATTTTTGGTATACATTGCCCTAACAATTAATTATTTTTAATATTCAAAAAATAAAAAAACCAGTAGTGGTTTTCAATCGTCACTATTAATTCTATCCTCCTCCTTATAACACCCTTCATTTATGCCCCTTTAGTACGCATACAGAAGCGCTAATGTTCTTGATATGGCTTGGAAAAAAGGATAATTAAAACTTCCAGTCAAAATTTATGCAATTATTTTCTTTGGGCGCTATTTACTAATAACCGTGAAGAGTCCATTAGGTGAGGGAGGGTGAGATTCGGGAGAATCTCAATAGCAAACACTACCAAAACACGCTAAGTGTCTGTAAAGGCCTTAAGATGGTGCCGAGTGTACATAGACACCAATAAATTTTATTCGACTACTAACACACAAGGCCACGTATCATTGCGCAAACTCAAAAGCTACTTTATACATGTGGTACCCACATGGCGTCATACATGCACTCATGTGACCCAACCAAATTGTGTAATATCCTAAAATGTATCCTAGGGCTAAATGTACCAAATAGAAAGTGTAAATAATCTTAGAAACTGCTTTGGAAATTTTATAAGGAACTCAGTTCCAATTGACTAAAGGAAAGCACCAATCCTTTACCGAAAGCTAGAAATGATATAGAGCCTAACTTGAACTTAAAAAGAAAGGAAATGGCATCTAGAAAGAAATAATAAAGAGAAATAAAAGAACTAATGACAAAACAATTAATAAGCATATGATCAAGGGAAAAAGAGAAAATTGTCATTTGATCTTGAGGTTAAAATTGGAAGATAAAATGAAGGGTTAGGATTTTCTCATGAAAAGCAAGAGTAATCATGAGATCAAAAAGAAAATTAACCCTTCTCTTATAAGGGTTAAATTTCTGTTAAGAAGAGGGCAAAGAAGGAAGAGAAAATTTTGGTCAACAAGTCAATTAACATTGCAAGAGGACTTTGGTCAAACTTGGACACATAAACATACAAGCTTTGGTCAACAAGTCCACCTACTTTTTGAGTATTAATTTCGATCAAGACTCTCAAAAGGGAAGGATATTCAAATTTAAAACATAGGCATTGATAAGTCAAAGATAAAAGAAAGAAGAAGAGAAGAAAAGTCAACAAGACTTGCAATTGATTATAACTTGGTAGGTTGACTAAAAAGCAATCTTGCAAGAACAATTTGGTCAACAAAATTGTCCCCTTGTCATGAGCCTAAAGTCCATCAAGCAAGAGGAAGAGGGAAGGAATGAGAGTTGGCTCAACTAAACTAAACCAAGTTGGCTACTTAACTTACTACTTTTACAAGACACCACACAAATGTGACACATCACCTTCTTGGTTTTTCAATGCGAATTTTTGGCCAAGTATTTTGTGGGCTGAAGCTAAATGATTTGAAACACAATTACACCCTCCCAAATATCACAAAATTTGTCCAAGTAGAGAAAATAAGAGAGAAAACTTTGAAAAAAGAAAAAGGAAAGATAAAGTGCTATGGAAGATCAAGAAGCAAGGTAATGTGTTCTAGCTCAAATTTCACCCCTTAAATCACCTCTTATGCTCAAAACCTCTTCATAAACATTGTTACCCTTGCTAATAGCTATAATTCTATGGTTTTTGTTTCTCAAAAGTGGTGTCTTATGCTATCTACAAAGTGTCAAAGTTGGAGAAACAAAGAACAAGCTCTAGAAAGGGCAAGAGGTGAGTATAAGCTTTGATTTGAACCAAGTATCTTGTTGATTGGTTGATTGTGGTGAATTTTAGTTTCTACCCTAATTTTGGTCATCCTCGGGTTTTAGGGTGTCATGTTGATTTGGTCTTGGAAATGGTAATATATGACATTAAATAATGATTCTAGCATAGTTTAGAAGTGAAATTTGCAAACTTGTGCATTTTGGATTGGGACCAGATTTTTGGTCAGATGTAGGGCATGCAGAAGGGATGTGATTTTGGTGAATTTGATGTCACCAATGGATTCTACATGAAAATTTGAGTAGGGGTAGCTGGTAATGTTGGATGAGTAGGATAGGAAATATAAACATTGGAACTCAATGTGGCCTAGGTTTAGCATTGCCAGATTCACGGTAGGTTGATTGTGGCATGTTTTTGATTGACCAAATGTGATCCAATAGCCATGAAAATTTCAATACTGATAACAGACATGACAAGATTTAAAATGATATATAATATGTGGCAATTGGATTAGTACATTGTGAGTTATGATTGATTAAAGTTGGGCCATAAATATGGAGTAATGTTAGTGGCAGTGAGGATTCATTAGAAATTCCAGAATTGTAAGCATGCAATTGGTTGTGGGGGGAATTTTTTCCTTAAAATACACTCAGAGAGGGTCACATAGGACTTTGAAACACTCCAATTGGAGATTCTTAGACATAGTTATGAATTTTCAAAGTTGGGTGAAAATCATGGCAGTATAGGCTATTAGGCGAAAATGAACTATTTTGGGCAATTGGTAAGAAAGTTAACTTCCAATGGTAGAATTAAGCACATAAAGCTAGTGTTGACACATTGAATAACTTTGTGACATAATACACTAGACTTGAAGATAACCAACATAAGTGTTATGAGTTATCAAGAATTGGGACAAGTAATAATTATTCTAACTTCTAGGATTTGACATTTGCCTAGGTCACCAACTAGATTAGGAATAAGAATAGAGTTTGGAAAGGCTACCGGGTAGTACCTTATTCCTTATATTATATGTGTTGCTTTGAATGAATCCTCTATCATTTGCTTATGTGTGGGATAGTTAGTCCTTGGTCGGTAAGACCCGTAAGTACAAGTTGCACAGGGAGTTACCCTGGGCTCTAGTATAGGGGGTTACCCTAACTACATATCTTGTATGGCAGGAGGCCCTGGGTTGCCAGTTCATGGTCTCTAAGCATTGTGGTTATGTGATAAGGAACCAGTTAGGCCCTTTATTTGCTGCATACTTTAAGTGTTCTGTTTGATTATTTGCTTTACATGCTTAGCAATCTGCATATCATATGAGTGGTTTGTGGTACTACTGGGATTATTTTAAATCTCGCCCTTTCCAACCAATAATCTATAGCAAAGGCGAGTAGCTCCAAGGGTAAGAAGGTAACTATGGATGGGCGAAGTGCATACCGAATAGTTAAAGTCCCTTTGGTTATCTTTCATTTTGGATAATTGTATAACTTATAAATGTAACTAGTAGGAATAGCTGTAGCAGTAGCAGTAGTGCTAACCACATTAGCTATAAACAGTATGTTAGCATATCAGCACATACATTATGTTAAAATCCATGTTTTGATGATAACAAAGTGTTAACAAATTGATTTGTAAGAAAATAAAAAATTTTAATTGATTTAAAATGGTCACCAAATGCATTTCACATGTTTAAAAGAAGTTGCTACAAAATATCTTGTGCACTCAAGTTTTAGAGAACTTGAGTTCTTTGTGCTAAAAACTAGAGTCTAGAAAGTTATCTCTTAGAAGTT
Organism: Inga laurina; assembly: GCA_963855925.1. Classification (NCBI taxonomy): domain Eukaryota; kingdom Viridiplantae; phylum Streptophyta; class Magnoliopsida; order Fabales; family Fabaceae; genus Inga; species Inga laurina. The sequence continues at coordinate 5,447,535 of OY979713.1, forward strand.
TTACACAGAAGCTGTACTGGAACTAAAATCTCTAAGAAACTCAAGTTTTGGATCAAAGCTCGAGTTTTGGTCTGTTGAGAACTTGAGTTGGCGAGATAACTCTTGCAAGTTGTGTCTAGAAACTAATTTAGAAAATGAAACTTTTTGAAGAACTCGAGTTCTAGAGCAAAACTTGAGTTTTGGTCCTAAGTGCACTCAAGTTTGGAAAGTTAAATCCTGCAAGTGTTGTCCAAAAGCAACTCCAAGTTGAAACTACCTGATGCACTCGAGTTATAAATCAAAACTCGAGTTGTGAACTTGAGTTTTGGTGTAGAACTCGAGTTGTTGGTTAAAACTCTTGCAAATTAAAATCAACTCTTGCAAGTTCTTTGCAGAAACACAATGAAGCAATGCCAATAGTCTTAAGAACTTGAGTTGGACCTTAAGAACTTTTAGGTATCTTTCAAGTTCAGAGAAAGTAAAGTCTAGAACTTGGATAAATTGATGAAGGAACTCAAGTTATGCCTAAAAACTCGAGTTTTAGCTAAAAATTCTCAGACACTTTTAACAGCGCTTGAGAGTCATGAAAGTTCTCTCTGTACACTTATGCAATTATTGAAAATAACCTGAGTTTACTTGTAGAACTCAAGTTTGGACTCGAGTTGGCAGTACAAAACTTGAGTTCATCAGTCTCAAAAGCATAATGCATTACAAAGTTACAGTAAACAATCCGAATATGGTTCAAAGTTATTTATTCATTACGTTTACAATTGTTATTGTACCAAACTTTATCTAACATATATTTCAAGTGTGAAATAGGAGATTAAATGTTTGGATTATAGATTCAAATAGAAAGACAATTGCGACAAACGTAATCATTACACATCGAATATCGATTACCTACCATCACATGCAGTTAACCCACTATGAAGTATTGTCTGAATATTTAAACGCATACATCCCACTCCACAACAGGACATTCCATTCACAATGAATAATATAGTCTGGCTATAATACAAAGCATCAGAGACAGATAAATATATGAAACGAATATAACACGAGAGCATGCATTGAAAATTCTCTAATTTCATTTTTCTCTCTATATTCACATTGTACTTCAGTAATTATCATATCCATTCTGTGAGAGAGCCTATAAACACATTTTCAATTGTATTTTTTAATTGATCTCAAGGTATATGGACCTTGAGAGGGTAGATTTCTTTAAAGGGAAGCTGTATTGAACATTACTGGCAAAATTTTCTACTTGTAAGACTTACAAGGTGAAAGTAATAGAGAATGTTGCTACTCATAAGACTTATAGTGGTGTAAGTAGGAGAGAATGTTGCTGCTCGAAAGACTTGCATAGCTAAGTAGGGGAGAAAGATCTTCAGAATTATTCTGCTCGTAAGACTTGTTGTAAGTATGAGGGAAAATTCTAGGGGTTAGAATATTTCTGCTCGTAGTCCTTGTGAGGACAAGTTGTTGTTCTATGGTGTTTCGAGAACCCATTAAATCTTGGAGGATTAGTGAAAATCTCAAGAGGTGTTGATCTCTGAGACTAGGACATAGGCCTGGGGTTGAGCCAAAGTAGTATAAATCTCTGTGTGCCAATTCTCTCATCTCTACTCTCTTCATTTATCTCTATAACACTATAACGCGCAAAAAAAGTTATTATATCACCCAATTCACCCCCTCTTAGGTGAAGCTTGCCTCTTTCACATTATTATTTTAATACGCTAAGTGAATTAGATCGGAGATACTAAACACTAAAGGCCCATAGGTTAACCAGCATTAAGCGGGCTTTTGCCAGAGAACGCGTTATTTTTAAATAAAAGGATTTGAAACTAATGAGTGATAATGAATTTATGAACCAGTTTAAGACCACACTTAAAGTATTTTTAAAAATTTTTTGAAAACCCACTCAAGTGCAGTTCAAACCTTGTATTGAAGTCGAGACTTTAATAGTTTACGATAGAACACTGTCTCGGGTTTGTAATCATTACATGGTTAGAACTCTTTTAAATGATTAAGAAAATATGGTGTTAGAAATTGCACCGGTATATTTTATCTGATTACTTTCACATATTGAGCCCTTATATAATCTGGGGAATTATTCTCTACCTGGAGGACCAAATCATATAGACCCTAAAAATTATTCTATCTCTCAAGCATTCTTGGGACTCTTGCTAAACTTGGCTCAGTAGCCTACTGGATTTAGGCTTATTCACAAGCTTCTAGGCTTAATAAAATTCTCCCCCATACAATAAATCTTGTCCCTAAAATTTCGAATATTGTATAGTGTTAACTATACCTTTGGGGATCACATCTTAATACTTAGTTTGTCCCTTTCATATGCAATGCTCACACAAAGCATGCATCACAACTCCATATATCATCAATAATAATCTCAAATAGCATTTATCAATCATCACAATACTAGGCAACACAGATCTTACGGCCTCGAGTATATGCTCATTGTAATATCCCAAATTGTAATTAATGCTAATTAAACACTCTTGAAGTAAATAATGTGAATTATGATGCAAATGTATTTGATGATGGTTTATTTAGCATTGTGACAATCAGGGGCAAAATGGTAAATTTACCGACCGACTGGTTAGATACCATTGAGAACACTCCTTGGTAATCAAGATCAATGGCTAAGATTAAAAGATCAAGAGGTGAAATCAAGTGTGGATGGGAATATGTGAGATCATGTGAGGGTGAAGAGGGATCATGACAAGTGGCAAGCTATGGTCCATGGATTGAAGTCAAAGAATCAACTCTTTTCTCTTCCCTCCCACTCTTAAAGTCGGTTGTGTGTGTGTGTGCATGGGACAAAGAGAAAACTGAATTATCTTCATCTCTCATCCTCCATTTTCGCCAAGAACAAGCAAGAAAGGGAAAGAAGGAGCTTGAGTTTTAGGTAAGGTCTTGTCCCTAAATGCTCAACTCACCTTTATTAATATTGTTCAAGGGATTGAGAGCTTTATTCCTATGGTTTCATATTTTTGATTGGTGGAGTTTGAGAACTTGTGGGAATTTGAAAGTAGGAGAATCAAAGAAATGGCTTTGGGAAGAAGTTGAAGTGAATATTTGATACCTTTTGGTATAATTGTTATGGTCATTGGCTTGGTCTTGAGGATTTCGAATTTTGCCCTGATTATTGGCCTAAATTGAATGCTTGAATTTGTTAGGGTGTTGTATAGAATGTGGTGTTAAATTGTGTCTTTATGCCATGGGAGTTGATTTGGAATTTTGGAATGGAAGGAAGTTGCATTGTGGTGGATTGTGTGCATGTTGTGTGGACATGTTAAAATTTCTGTGGAACATGTCTAAATGGATAATGAATATGGTCATTTTGATGGCTCCAATGTGTTCCTTGAGCCAAATTGTGTGGAAATAGTATGTGATTTGAAATTAGGGACCATTGGAACCAATTGACAAAATCTGGAAAATCTATCCAATGTAAGTCTGTTCTGGGCAGTCAGATGGTGTGGACGTTTTGACTGGGCTAATGATTTTGAACAATTATGAAACTTTCCATTCTTAAAGTTCACATCTCAAGCTTCAAAATGGACACAAACTTTGTGTCATTTCGCTTTTTGAGCTGGGAGTTTGAACTGTCCAAAGTTTGGCATCAAAACTGGACCCTGTTTTGGCATAACATTAGGTTTTTGGTAAATCTGGACTTTTGTGGTGATTTCTAGTTATGGCCAATATTTTTCCTTGAAAGAGGACTTAAATAGCTTTCATTTGGCTTTGGAATCACCCCATTTCGATTTTTCCTGAATTAGTTATGATTTTTGGAAGTTCAGCCAGAAACTGGATTTTCTTGGGCCGCGGCCCAAGGATGTTGGGCCGCAGCCCAAATGTTTCTGTGCGTCTCTGGACAGCCTTGGGCCGCGGCCCAAGGATGTTGGGCCGCCGCCCAAGTGTTTCTGGGCAGTTTTGGGCCGCAGCCCAAGGATTGTGGGCCACGGCCCAAACCCAAAAATTTGTGTTTTGCACTTTTCAAAGGTGATTTTCGGTAGAGCCTTTCCCAACCTTTTGGGCATATGTTTAGGCTTCTAATAGCCACCTAAAGAGTCTAAATGAGAACCAACATTAAGTATTATGAAATTAGGAAACTTGGAAAAGAGATTGATTTATTGTCCCTACTTTGGTTTATAGGATTCGACATTTGCCGTCCTCGTGAGCCCACTGAGCCTGCAAACGTCAGGAAGGAACGAGGTAGTGACTTTTCTTTTGTACCATATATGATGCATTGTATGTGTGTTATATCGTTGATTTGTAATGAATTCGTATGCTGCGACATCTGTGGATTTGTGTTAGCACTGTCATTCCAATAGTCCCTGAGTAGCTAACAACGGTTCGGGTTAGGACGGTGTGCCTTCCCGGCGGAGAAAGGGGATGAGGATGAGGTGTGATATATGTGAATTATGTGAGCTGAAAGGCTATTTGTGGAGGCCGATGGGCCATTTGTGAAAGCCGAATAGCTGTATGGGCTATAAGGCTATATGTATGCACTGCCACGCCAATAGTCCCTGAGTAGCTAACAACGGTTCGGGTTAGGCGGTGTGCCTTCCCAGCGGAGAAAGGGGATGAGGGTGGAGTGTGATTTGTGGTGCTGCTGCTGTATGATGATTTGCTTACATGCTGTGTGTTTATGTGTGGTATAAATGTTTTGTTACTACTGGGATTCTCTTGAATCTCATTCTTTCCTTTAACTAACCTTTCAGACAGGGCGAGTGGCTCTAAGGAGAAGCGTACGACCCGGAGCGGTTAGAATCCTGTAGGGACATTTATTTTGGTTATGTTGGTTAAACCTGTTGGACAGGGTGTCTGTATGTTATGTTGGTTGTAAAGAATAGTTGAACGAAGTTGTGTAGTCCCCTATATGGAGGTTGTGAACCCTTTTTGTGTATGAATGGAACCCGGGGGTTGCCGGGATTGCTATTAGATATTCTGATATGAATGAATGTGAATTAACTGCACAGGTGATTATATTCGATAATTGAACTTGAGATCGGAATAGGAAAGAAGTTTTGAAAATTTTATAAAGTCCCTACTTCACAGGGAGTTCTAAATGAGTTTTGAACTATTCGACGGTCTCTAAACCAATTTAATTACGTAATATCGAATTATAATTACGCTATTTGAGGCAGGGGGTTACACTCATCACAATCTGAATGCTCATCAGGTCTTGCTACTTAAGGCCGCAACACCATACAAGTAGCACATCGGGTCTTACTTCCTGGTATACTCAAGTTTTACAACCTCTTCAGGACATTTCCTGATACACTCAGGCCTTATAACATTTTCGGGTTACTGCCCAGCACAACTCTAAATGCATAATAACCTGCCAGCCTAAGGACACACTGGTCCAATAGGTCTTATGGCCTTAGGACACACAGTTTGATAGTTACTCTGAATATTTTTTAGGCTCTATCTCTAGCTACTCAAGCCATTCATATACTTATGTAATGTTCCTGAAGCATGTGAAACAAATCATCTAATGAATAGCAATCATCACAAGAGCATTCTTCAATCAATATGCAGCATTAATCATAATCACATAACCTACTGCCCCATGCTTCGTGTCACTGCCTAAACTCTCCTACCTCGGGTCATTGCCTAGAATCTCATGCCTCAGGTCACTACCTAGAATCTCATCCGAATGCTTGCAGGCCTTACTGCTTAAGGAATCACCCTTATGACATAGGCACTTAGGGACTTATAGCCTCGAGTGTCCACCTGTTAGGTCTTACTGCCTAAGGACACGTTGGTCTAATAGGTCTTACTACCCACCATATATTCATGAAATGAATATACCCGATGGTAAAAATATACATTCAAAACCATTACATAAGATATGAGAGCAAGAGTTACTTGAATTTCTTTATCTCATCAAGCCTATTCTGCCTTAGTCTCTTTTCTATCTTTCTTTTGATAAACAACACTGGAGCACCCCATGATGATACACTTGGTCATACAAATCCCTTTTTAAAAGGAAACTCATCCGTTATGGGACTCATTACAATGTGCCACTCTCCAGAGGTGACTTTTGGTAGCTCCGCTCTATGGTTCCATGTCCCAGTGGCTCCAAAGTAATGCCCCAAAATATGTATAAGGGCTCATGAGTCTAAAAGTAGATGTAATGAATGTTAGACAAACACTTTCAGAGAATACAATGTGAATTATGACCCAAATTAACATTAGAAAGTGCCCAAACCCTGTATTTAAATTTAATTATGTGGCAAAGTCTATATTAGACTAAATGTGAGGGGGAATGGCTTATGGAAGGAGAAGTGGAGTTAAATAACTCACTATGTGGCAATCTAACTAAAATTATCATAGTCAGGGGCAAAATGGGAGAAAAAGAATTTATTGGCTAATTGTCAGCTACCAAAGAAAAAATTAACTATTAACTAAAAGAGTAAGAGGTGTGACTACAAGGCTAATGAAATTAGTTAGAGTAACACTATAGTCGCATGCTTTGGTGAGAAATCATGAGATGGTGATACTTGGCATCACATGGCACCATAGGATCAAGTCAAAGTTTCAAACACTCAAACTCTCTCCCTCTCTCTCCATTAATTCGACCAAGAGGCTAAAGGGGGTTGAAAAATCTGATCTCATCATCATCTCTCTCTCAAGCTCTCATTGACGTCCAAGAAGGAGGAGGAAAGAGAAAAAAGACTCAAGCTCAAGGTAAGATTTTTTTCTTAAGTTTTAACCTAATAGATGACTCCTATTGCTCAAAACCTCTTCTCTAATCTTGATCATCTTGATGAGAGCTTCATTCCTATGGTTTTAGATTTTTAAGAGAAGGTGTTTTGGGTGCTCAAGAAAAACTAGTGGTTGGGAAATCAAAGAACAAACTAGAGAAAATGGTAGAGGTGAGTAAGAGCAACCTTTTGACATATATGTTGTGGCTATTGGTTGAGTATTTTGGCTTGTGGAAATTGCCCTAATTTTTGGGTATATTGGGATTTAAAGAGTTTAGGATGTTTTGATTGTTGAAATAGTGTCTTGTGTTGTGGTTTGGGTAAATGGAATTGATTTGAGACTTGAATGTGAAGTTTGGAAATTTCTGGATTTTGTGTTGAATTGTGCCCAAAATAGAACATGTGAAAGGAAATTAAATTTGGTTGTTTTGGTGTTTTAATTGGGTTATATGCGAAAAACTGTTTAGGGAATAGCCCTGATTGTGAATTCTGACCATTGGAAATATATGTTGAAAAATTGGAAGTTTTGTCAATAAAAACTCTGTACAGGGCAGCTAGTTTGTAGGGAAGTTTTGAATGAGTAAATGGTGCCTAAAAATTTTAAAACTTTCTAGTATAATAGTTCACATGCCAAGCTTTAAAATGACATAAAATGGGTGTCATTCAGATTTGTGTGCTTGAAGTTATGTATTTCCAAAGTTTGAGGTTGAAACTGGAAGCTATTCTAGAACAATATGGGAATTCCTTGGATTCTATATTTTTTTGGTTGTAAATGGTAGTGGTTCATATTTTTCTTGTATATAAGACTTAAAAATCTTCAAGTAGGAGTTGGAATCACTCCATTTTGATTTTTATAAATTTAGTTATGATTTTTGAAAGTTCAGCCAAGAAACAGGAATTTTCTTGGCCGCAGCCAAAAACTATCGGACCTGCTTTTGGCCACAACCCTAAAGCTTCTTACCTATTTTTGGCTACAGTAAGAGGATTCTTGGCTACATCCCAAAAAATTTTGACCCATTTTTGGTTGCAGCCAAAGAAGTCCTGGCCACGACTAACCCTCAATTTTAGCATTTTGAATGTTTGAAAGGTGGTTTTTGATCTAGCTCTCCCCAAGCTTTTTTTTGACCTTCTCATAGCCGCCAAAGGGACTCAAATGATAACCAACCCTAAGTGTTTTGGATTTATTTAAGAATTGAAATCGAAAATAACTCGTCGTCCTTAATTCTGATTTATAGGAGTTGATGTCTGCCTTGAGCGTAAGAAGCCTGTACTGAGCAGGAATGGAAAGAACAAGGTAGTGACTCTTTCTCTTATATCATGTATAATGCTTTTTATGTTTGTGCTTATTATTGAATTGTGATGAATGTAAATACAGTGAAAGATGTCATAAATATGATGATTGTGAATACAACAAAAGCTATTGTATATGGCTATGAAAGTCGTCGAATATAGCGAAAGCTATCGTATATTGTTGTGAAAGCCATCGTGAATTCCATGAATGTGTATGTGGCTAAGAAAGCCATCGTATACAGCTATGAATGCTGTCGTGATGTGGCCAATGTGACGAATGTAAATGCTGCTGTGAGTGCTATTATGGAGGCTACTTTGTGATAATTGTTTACATTCTTTACTATATTATATATCATATAATTGAAATGTTGCTATTGAGATTCATATGAATCTCACCCTTTCTAATAACTAACTTATAGCCAGGGTAAGAGGATGAAGGAGAAGTAGGTAACCAAGGGCGGCTAGTGCTCACGGCCAGGAGAGTAGAACTTCATATGAATCTCACCCTTTCTAATGATTGTATATGATATATATGTAAGATCAATGTAGTAGAGGTAGGCGTATCTATCGTAGATTTGTAAATGTTTATGTAATCCCTAGTATGGGAACTAAAACGGGTGATTTTATTCCCTGTAGACCCTACTAGTTGATGAATATAACGCGAGAGTACGTCGGGAAATTTTATTAAGTACTCTAATATTTATTAATGGAACCGAACTGAACAAGCCAATTAGATTTGAAAAGTGGAAGTGAGACTTTGTTAAACCAATTTTGAAAAGTTTTTGAAAACCCTCTTTAACACAGGGCCGAATCCTGTCTTGAAGTCGGGACTTTTAATGAGTTTTAAGTTATCCTTTGGTCTCCCCTTTAATTCATACCACATTTTTGAACTATATTAATGGCTTTCAAGTTAGGGGGTTACATCTACTCTATGGTTTGATGTCCCAATGCTTTTCTCAGTTAGTTATTGGTCAGCTCCTCAAGTCAGAACCCTCCGTAGGTAGTCCTCTTAGGTCAGAATGCTCCGAGTAACCCTCTTCGGTTGGAATCCTCCATAAGTAGCCTTCTCCGGTTAGAATCCTCCGTAGGTAGCCCTTTTGGTCAGTCAGCCTATATGACATCACGATGGCTTCACTCTACTTTCTATTGGTCAGCCCTGTAACATCCCAAATTTCAATCACCAAAATTCCTTTACACCTTTGTGGTATTAGAGGGAATAAAATGGTGAATATTAGCACACTTAAATTAGCCAAACAGTGCAATTAGTAGCCACATGAATTTTGGGCCAAAATGAGACAAAATTTAATTTGTGTCTTCATAAAAGCCTATTATTGAAGCCCAAAAACATAGAGATTGGAAGAACAAAATTTTTGGGCCCAACTAATAGTGATTTTTGGCCAAACACAAAGGGAAGGAAGAAGGCCCAATTTAAATACAAAAATGTATGGGCAAAATGGTCATTTGGCCATTAAAACAAAAGCTCTTATTTATCCAATAATTAAGAGCCATTATTGTCCAACAAGGGAAAGCAAGGGGACAAAAATAAATACTTGGTCCAAATTAAGCAAAGAGGAAGCATTTGAGCGAAGTAAAAATGATGAAGAAAAGTCAAACAAATTAGCAAGTGATAATTAGCAATAAAATATTATTACTTAAGGAGGTGGAAGAGGGATATTTTAAAGAGATATTTATCCCTTTCAAGACCTCATATTTTGTCCAACCATGAGTAAGGAAAGATAAGATGAATATTTGAACATAAATGGTGACCTTTGGAAACCATTAGAGTCAAGTTCAAAAAGATGAAGACTAAAGTCAATTTTATCATGCTAATTGACAATTTAAGATTGTTATTTGAGGTGGTAAAATTAGGATATTTTAAGAAGCCCTTTTAGCTCTTCCAAGGGCCATATTTTGGCCAATATTTTATGGCCAAGTAAAAGATGATGACTTAAATTAATTTGGCATATGATTATAGCAATTAAATAATATATTTCAAGAAGGTGGATGATGATATTTTTTAAAGCTCTTATCCTCTCCTCCAAAGGCATATTTCATCCAAACAAAGAGAATAAGAGAGAGAGAGAGAGAGAGAGAGAGAGAGAGAGAGAGAGTTTTGAAACACAAGAACACAAAGAGAGAGCACAAGATATTCAAGAAGCAAACAAGGGAGGTTTCAAGTGATTTTCACTTGTTTATACCCTCTAATTCATGACAACTCTCTCTAATCTCTATGTCTTCTTGAAATACACTTGAAGTAAGAAGAAAATCAAAGGAAAGAGCAAGAAGAGGGCCATGGTTTTATGGCCTAGAGAGAGAAAGCAAAGGTAATCATAAACAACCTTGTTTCCTTATTGAATTCAAAGTGTATATTGTTGTTATGGTTGAGATTTGTTGTTGATTTGCTTGGTTTTATAATTTGGGATGCTCAAACCCTAAGGGAATGTGCTACCCAAATTCACACTAATTATGTGCAAATGATGTTTAAGTGGTTAAACAGGGGATTACAAGTAAAAAGGAAATGCTTAATTGAATAAAAGCATGAAACTTGCATTTTTCCTAAAAAATTCCAGAATTTTGGCTAGCTGCGTTTGGTAGGGTTTGGACTAGATTTTGGGCTTTTTGATGGTGCCATTGTGTTTAAAATGAAAAACTATGTAGGGAACATGTATAATATGAAGTATGAAGGCTTTAGGGTGTGAAATGACAATTTTACCCCTAAAGCCCTAACATAGTCACTGCCAGGGGTATTTTCATAATTTGGGCAAGAATTTGACAAATCTAAGGTAAAAAACAGATTCTATGATAAGAAATTGTATAGGAATAGCTCGGGTCATAATTTTTGGTAAAGTATAGTTAGACCGGGTACAAAGGCTTAGACGGGTTTCCAAGGGTATTTTGGTTAATATGTGATTTTGAGTCAAGATAACCAACAAAATGACTTTAGAATGAGTTATACATAAGTAATAACTCATTTATCATTAATTTGGAATTTTTTGATATATCAGTAGCCCAAGTCGGATACAGGATATTGGACTGACTGACTGACAGGCATGGAAGGGCAATCTAGGTAGTAACTCTATCTTTCATACATTATGTGGGGTATATATGTTGTATGTTGCTATATTATGTGATATGAATAATGAACACACATTATCTAGCTATGGTGAGGGAAAAGCACAAGTACAGTTCCAATGGGAAAAGAACAAGTACCATCTGGCATAGTGAGGACCCAACTATGAGACACAGTACCTGGGGCACATTACCTAGCTCTGGGACTCAGCCGAGGTACATGAACAAGCAGGGGATTTGGCCTTGAATAGTGTGCATACTTCAGTTTACAGTGTTATTGTTATATTTACACTATGTGGTGCATTGCATATCTATTTATCGTATTTTATATGATTGATAGTTTGTTACTACTGATATTCTTTTGAATCTCACCCTTTCCATAAATGTATATTGTTTTTAGCAACAAGCAGTGGCTCAAGGGGAAAAAGTGTAATTACTAGCAACTAGAGGTTTCGGACCAGTACAGGCAGGATATTTGGTTATCTGCAAGCTTTTATTATATTTTAAGTCTATAATTACTATTACAATCCCTATGGGGAATTCCTGTAATGTAATAAAGTACTTAAGATCAATATATTTATGTTATTTCTGTGTTTCCACTGAACTATGTGCAAACACTCTGATGAATATTGAAATAAAGATAGGGTGTGACAAGCCCCTCCGTAGGTAGCCCTCTTCAGTCAGTCGGTTGAGACGATATCCCGATAGCTCTACTCGACGGCACTTTACCCGGTGCTTTACTCAACCTTTTATTGGTCAGCCCCTCTGGTCAGCACTCACCATAGGTAGTCCTTTTTTGCAGGTCGTCCCTCAATGAAAGCACCATTGAAATGGGAACAAGTCCTTAAGAGAACAATATCCCAGAAACTAACCATTAGGGTTGGGAAACCCAAGGCCATATAACGCCTCTTTTCTCTAGCATTCTGCAATCTACTTCTTTAATTTCACCATTTCATCTGGGGCCTTTCTATATGGACTCTTGATATCGGTCCAGCTCCAGGCTTAATCGTAATCTCTACTTACCTTATCAGAGTAATCCATTGGAGCATCATTACAAACTCCACTTCCCTTATTGGGCTAATCCACTCACATTTTAGTAAATTTGGCAATTCGTTAGCCACTAGTATTTCATCTATTATCTGTCTCAACCAAGAGGCCATAATTCGTGGCTACCTTGGTTCTATCTGTTGGAAATTGTGCCCTAAGGGCCCATCATTGTACTTTGAACATTATTAATTTAATGAAATTTCTCTATTCTGTTATCATACTATTTGCATGTTAATTGTGATAATTTTGTCCTTGGATAAATCATAAAGATTGTCCTAAAATGTCCCTGGTCATTCATCTATGCAAGAGCAGAGATGAAACAAGACCAGTATGACTTTGATGAGATATTGAGATACGAATCAAAATCTTAGGCACTTGTAATAGTACAAGGTGCTGGACTGACCTACTATAGAAAGCTACATGGATCAAGTCATAAGCTTTTCTCATGTATAACCACGTCACAATGCCCTTTGACTTGAGTTCATCATGGATTCCTACATGAGAGTTGCTAAGCTTTGAACTAGTCAAAAGTCACTTTTGACTGGGTGATGATAAAGGCTACAATCGGGCTTGGTGGTTTTTCATGCGGAGGAATATGAATGATCAAGATGGAATTTGTCCCTCACATTAGTAGAGAGTATTACTGGGCCCCTCGATGAGTGAGTCTGAGAAATGTATGGTCTGACTATGATGGAAAGGAGTTTCCATTTCTATTGTCAGACTACTCAGTAATCGAGAAAGTAATGGTCAAGAATAAGAGGATGACATTATCCATGCCTCATCCTTGACCGATATATCGTGTGACAAAAGGGACGTGACATGGTTGTATGACAGGTTGCATCGTCTTAACGATCTTCATATGAATTGGGTAGTCATACTGTCTTACTAGAGGCCGCTTGCGACTTATGGGTTAGTACAGTTATTGGCCCACTGCCAACTTTGTATGAGCCTACAAGGTCGCACACAAGAATGACCCAACACGAGATAATGTTTAATCTAGGGTGGATGAATTTTATATTTATATATATAATATAAAATTCGTTAATAATTATATATATATATATGTGTGTGTGTGTGTGTGTGTGTATTTTCAAAATACATAGTTTATATATATGTATGTATATTTATTATATGATATTACTATATTGTGCTAGTTTTAAATTTAATTTTATTAAGATAAATTAGATTTAATAACTAACATGATAGAGATATAGTATCTCAGATTTAATTTATGAAGATAAATTAAATCTAATGGCTATTTATTTGGATTAAATAAATAGGTTAAATTAAAACTGTTAGACAAATTTAATTTAAACTGAATTTATTTAATTAGCTCATCAAGATAATTAATTGTTAATTAATTTCAAAATTAATAAAGATTAATTTTGAAATTTGAATATAGCCCACATAGGTTATAAACTTGATAGAGTAGATATACTGATACACGGATGAGAATTTAGAGCCGTAAGGGAAACCCTAGGAGACATTGGAGGCGCTAGCACGTAGTCTGTGTTTTAGAGCATTCGTATAGATACCGGTAGAGGGAGAAAACCTGACGTGTTGGCTCCTAGAGATCGAAAACCCTGAATTGAATAAGGTACAAATCTTTCTAACTGGGTTTAAACACTGTTGATAGATCCTCGATTAGGATCAACGAAAATTTTAAAATTCTTCTGCTATGCCTGCTGATCCTAACACTATCTGTAACCCCCTCACGGTAATTACATCCGGATTTCGAAGTTTAAGTGAAATAGAGACCAATAAAATCAAATCAACAATTGATAATCCCTCAACTCGGGATGAGGTATTTCAAAATCAATTCAAAACGTATTAATTCCGGGTCTCACATTCACATGCGGATATAACTACTTGAGAAATCAAATTACATAAGAAATATCAGAGTGCGGAAACTAAAATCCCGGCAAACCCCGGGTTACTTACATATATAACTTGGGTTTACAAGTTCCTAATAATGGGGATTACATGACCAAAATATACGTTTACATCTTTTTCTGTCTACGCTTGGTAATCTCAAAACCAAAATAAGGATAACCAACTCCCACTAAGATCTCGGAGTAACCTAACTACTCCGGGTTGTCCGCTTCCCTTTCGAGCCACTCGCCCTGTCTGAAAAAGTTAGTCATTTGGAAAGAGTGAGATTCTAAAAAATCCCAGTAGTAACAACTATTTCATACCACATGCAATCACATAATATGTAAACAAATCATCTCACATCACAGCAACACAATCACACTCCACCCTCATCCCCTTTTACCACCGGGAAGACACACCGTCCTAACTCGAACCGTTGATAGCGACTCAGGGACTATTGGCGTGGCAGTGTATACGAATAGCCACACGGCTCACATATAGCCTTTCGGCTTTCACAAATGGCCCGTCGGCCTTCACAAATAGCCTTTCGGCCCACATATACACATATATCACACCCTAACCTCATCCCCTTTTACTGCCGGGAAGGCATACGGCCCTTACCCGAACCGTTGTTAGCGACTTAGGGACTATTGGTATAGTGGTGCTTCCACAATTTTCATAAACTTGCAGCATACGATATCCATTTCAAAACAATGACATAGCACACATACAATGTATCACATAAGGTATAAAGAAAGAGTCACTACCTGTATCTTTCCTGACTGGCTCCGTTACCGTGGTCTCACGCGGACGACAGATATCAAATCCTATATCAAATTAGGGACAATTGATCAATCTCTTTTCCAATTACTTAATCCCATAATACACTAAGTTGGTTATCATTTAGGACTCTTTAGAGGCCACAAATGTCTCTAATGAAAGCCCTAAAAGGTTGGGAAACAAAAGGTTGAAGGTCACTTTTCGAAAACAAGAAGTGCTGGAACACTGGCTTGGGCCGCGGCCCACCCATCCTTGGGCTGCGGCCCAAATATGGTCAGAAAGGGCTGCGGCCCACCACTCATGGGCCGCGGCCCAAAACAAGTCAGAAAGGCTTGGGCCGCGGTCCGCCACTCTTGGGCCGTGGCCCAGAAATTTCCTGACTCTGGGCTGACTTCGAAAAACCATAACTAATTCTAGAAAAATCAAAACGAGGTGATTCCAAAGCCAAATGAAAGGTATATGAGTCCTCTTTCAAGGAAAAATATAGCCCCTCACTGGAAATCACTACACAAATACAGAATCACCAAAAACTACACACTACTCCAAAACAGAGTTCTGTTTTCATCCCAAACTTTGGACAACCATATCTCACAAAATACTAAACAAAATGACACAAAATATATGTCCATTTTGAAGCTTGGGATGTGAAATTTAAGACTGAAAAGTTTCATAATTTTCCAATACCATTTGGTCACTCAAAACGCTCGATCAAACTGACAGCGAAAAACAGAGCTTAAACAAGACAGATTTCCAACTTTCTACCAAAGTGTTCAATGACTCCAAAATTAATGACCAAGCTTATTCCCACACAAAATCACTCAAGGAACACAATGGTAACCTCAAAATGACCAAAATCACCACCCAATCACATGCCCTGTTTTGCCCAATGCAACAAAGCTATCACAAAGGTGTCAACTTTCACATTTCCAACCTAAATCCATTCTATCACCCAAAACACATATCAAAGCACTAATTCCATGACAACAACATGCCAACCACACATTGACCCTCATTTTCGAAATTCAAGGACCAATTTCCAGAAATTTCAAACTCAACCAATGGCTACAAAACCTATATAGAAATGTTTGTCTTACTCACCTCTAGAACTTTCCCAAAGGAGTTCCTTGATTCACCCAAGTCCAGAATTTCGTGTGGCCACAAACCACCACCAATGGACAAGCTACAACCATAGAAATGTTGCTCTTAACTCAAGGATCAACTTTAATGAAGAACATTTTTCCATTAGAAGCCATTTAGAGGGTCAAATACACACCTTTTTCACAAACTTCTTCTTCTTTCCTTCTGCAGAAATGGGGGCACGAAAATGAGAGGGAATGGGAGAGAGAGAAAGAGGGAATGGGAGAGAGAGAATGTGAGAGATGGAAGGGATGGGGAATGATGATGAATGAAGTAATATTTTCCCTTGCCCATGCCTCCAAAAACGCATAGGAGAGAGAGGAGAGAGAAAAAGGTGGTTTTTGTCTCTTATGCCTCATCCTATGGTCCACCATAATGCCACTTGGCAACATCTCATCCCATGATCTCTAATACCACACACATTTACACCAAATTCACATCATATTTCTCCCAAAATCTTTACTTACACAAATTACAATCAAATCTCAATGCCATTAGCCCTTTTTATTTCACATCTCATGCCCTCTTAATTAGTAATTAATCTCTTCCATTAATCACTAATTTAGAGCCATTCTTTCAATTTTCCCAACAATTATGGCATATTAATTAATATAGCCACCAAACCCATAATTATTCCACTTTAATTCGATAATTATCCTCAATGATTACCATTAGCCTTTAATTGAAAATTGGGGTGTTACACTATCTACTACTTTATTCCTCTAGAGAACTAACTCTCAATTAATCTTTTCAAGGGAATATTGTAACACCCTCCTTATCATAGTCATTAGAGGAGTTTAGACGCATAATGGATTTGAACCATTCGGCCAGGTTTATATCCTGGGACTTACAAACCTTTGAAAATTGCTTAATTCCCGATTACAACATAGGGTTCAAACCTGTCATTGAATGGGTTTTTTTATTTTGGTACTATAAAATAAATTCACAAAGGTTCGCAATTAAATCATAACTTACCTGTTCTTAATTCCTTTTATTAATATTAGCGCATGTTTCTACTGATATTCACATTCTATTTACTAGTTGTTGGGCTGTTATCTTATGGTTGCCTTTTTCTAATTTCTTTAACACATTAAAAATCGCTTACTAACTTGCTAGACACACATATGGCTATTGTTATTACTGTAACATCTAGTACTTTAGTCGTGCCCACAATGTAACCCCCTCCGTAATTATATCCGAAATACGCGATTAAAGTGAAATAGAGACCAATAACAATCAAATAACGTTTACAAACCCATCTACCAGACGGGGTTTTCATAAATACCTTTCGAAATCATTTATAACCTGGTCTCACATTTGCATTCCGAATACAATTACTACACGAAGATAAATCACATTTAAATATATCAGAGTACGCAATGTAATAATCCCGGCAATCCCAGGTTCCTTACATTAATTCAAGCCTTACAGGGCATATTCGCCCTTTACAGTTTTCCAAATAAGGGATTACACAAATTCTCATATCAAATACATACTCGAATATACATTTCAACCTACACAATTATATATCCAAATATACTTAATCCCAAACATGCATTGATAACCACCTATCACAAGATTACAACCCGAACGAGTCCCATCACCCTTGATTGCTTACTCCATCCTCGATCCACCTACCCTGTCTAAATTGTTGGTAGGGGAGGGTGAGATTCGAGAGAATCTCAGTAGGGAAACATTATCAATATGCAGGCAAGATAAGTGTTTAATGCATGACATGCTTGCATCACATAACTCATGCACACATATAATGACAAATCTATAAGCTCAATGCTTCGAACGATACACATATGGCCATAACATATATTGAAACATAGCTTCAAATCATTCATACATGTTCCACATAATCAAGCAAAGCAATAACATGCATCAACACATTAATACAGTTATCAGAGCATGTAGGAGAGATAAGTTCCCTACTTCCAGTCTTTTCTCCTCGATTTGCGTGCCATCAACTCGGGGCTTCACATTCGATCCTACAATGTCAAATGTACTATTTAGACACTTCCATAGTGTTTCTGGGGGTTATATGAGGCTATATTGAAAATTTACTAAAATACCCCCGGGGACCCGGCCCGGCCCCGCCGTAACCGCTCCGGCTGTACTTTTCTTGAAATTTCGACATGGGCTATTCTGACATATTTTCACCCAAGGAATCCATTTCCGAACTCGGAATTATCAAATTCAATGTCAATTTACAAATTTACCCTTGGCAGCCCCACTTTAAGGGTTTCAGGGGCGTTTTCGTAATTATGCTTTTTCAGCCTTTTCCGGAAAAGTGCCCAACTGTAACCCCACCTAATTTTCGCTCCTGAACTCAATGGAACCATCAAATCATTGAAAATCCAACTCTAAGACCCATTTATAGCCAGAACCGAAATATACAAGTACTCCGGGGAAAATTGGGGTTTTTCGGTTTCGGCTCTGTAAATGCGTTCCTTTCTACTCCTAACCACTTTATTAACCATTACATTAGGTTATAACTAACATTAAGATCCAATTTGGGCAGCATAACCCCTAGGCCATGTCATTTCCAAACTTTAAAACCAATGGCAATCCGGTGAAATTTCACCGATTAAATTGCCCACAACAACCAGAATAAGCAATATACGAAAGTTTGGAAGTTACCTCAAGCTCCTAATAGCTTCTCCTTGACTTGGCTGAAAACCCTAGCCTCTTGAACACCAAATTTTCTTCTCAAACACCTTAAATAACATAGAAGAGAAGCTTAGGAGAAGGATTATACGCGTTAGGTACGAATTCACCGAAGAAATCGACCTACCTTATGAGATTTCTCCTCTTCTCTCTCTAAAACTCCCTCTCTCTCTTTCTCCATGGTGCTGCACGGTTTTTGGCTGATGGAGGAAGAGGATGATGACTTTATAAAATTTGGCTTATGTCATCTTTAATTATGATGATGTCATAATTCCAAAATTGACATTTTCGGATTTTCTGGCAGATTTTCTGCCCAATCTTTGAAAAATCATAACTAATTCTAGAAAACTCAAAATGAGGTGATTCCAAAGCCAAATGAAATATATTTAAGTCCTCTTCATAGGAAAAATATTGCCCATTACTAAAAATCACCACAAAATTCCAGAATTACATAAAACTCATCACTGCCCCAAAACAGAGTTCAGTTTCCATCCCAAACTTTGGACAGTCATATCTCCTAATTCACAAAACGAAATGGCACAAATTATATGTCCATTTTGTAGCTTGAGATGTGAACTATAAGACTGGAAAGTTTCGGAATTTTTAGATACCATTTGTTCATTCAGAACGTTCAAACAAACGGACTGCCCAGAATAGAGTTTCACTAGACAGAATTTCAGATTTTGCATCTTTGCTTCCAATGGTTCCATTTTCATACCAAACATCATTCCCACATAAATTTTCACTAGGAATCCATTGGAAACACCAAATCAATCAAATTCACATCTCATTGACATGTTCTCACAACAATCTCAACATGTCAACACAATTCACATTCGAGTACCAAATCACATCTTATTCTCCAAAAGGGTTATTTATCACTAACCACATCCACTTTTGGAGTCATTAACCCTTAATCACAATTTGGGATCTTGCTAAACCGGGGCTTAGCAATCCACTAATCTCAGGCTTATTCTCTAGCCTCGAGTCTCAAAATTCGGGGTATTACACACAAGTTATTTACAACATATGCAATAATAAACAGATAACCGAAAGAAATTCTTAATCTTCTTGTTGCACCGTTTATTTGTCCATGACTACCTTCTTGCCCTTTGAGCCGCTTGCTTCCGCTGTAGGTTAGTTATTGGAAAGAGATGAGATTTAAAAGAATCTCAGTAGTAACATCAATGACTCATAGGATATGTAAATACACAAATCATGTTAAACAATCATCGCATAAGTATACACAATCATCACATCAACATATTCATCAATATGCAACCATCACATTATACATGGGACCTACCTGGTTCACATGCATAGGACCTACCCGTCCTCACAATGCCAATGCTTAAATTATACATGCAAAGCAATGTATAAGTTATAAGAGAAAGAGTTGCTACCTTAGCCTTTCCAGTCTTGTACTTGTTTTGGTTTAGCACTTAAAGCAGATATCGAATTCTATAATTACATATGACAAGTTATGACTTAGTCCAATTCTTTCATAATTCATACACTCAAGTTGGTTATTATTAGGGCTAATACACTAAGTCAAATGAAGACCCATTAAGGTCAAACTAACCCAAATTGGTTATTTCTACTCTTAGAGTTCTAGGTAATTACATTGTGCCATTACCTTTTTATTTTTGCACATTTACTAAAAGATGACAGAATTTTCAACCAACTTTGAAAATTCATATCTTTTTGTACAAATTTTCAATTGTAGTGGTTCCAAAGGACATGTGACTCTTATTAAGTATATTTTAGAAGAAAAATATTGCCCTTGGCCATTGGACAACATTCTATTACCTAGAAACACAATAGACTCCAGCTGCCATGCAGGAAACCTTAATAGGCAGTAACATTCCAAGTTTTGGAACTCCAATCCATTCTTTCTAAAATTGTGCCAATCATCAATTCCTACACAATTTTTCCCAAGAAATCCATTGGATACCTCAAAAATAGAAAAATCGTGCACCTTCTTCATGCCCCTGTTTTGACCAAAAATTAGGTCACAATGTAACAATTGTTCATAATTTATGCATTATGTTCATAATTTATGCACTATACTAGGTTCATATGCTGCCCAAACCTCATATAACCACACACACACACACACATATATATATATATATATGAGAAAAGCATGATGAAACCCTAAAAACCCTAAAATAACCAAAATTAGGGCAGAAATCCAAAGTTCGCAAGACAAATCCAATCAACATAAGACATAGGTCAAAATAAAGCTAATGCTTACCTCTTGCTCTTTCTTGAGCTCTTTTCTTAATTCTCCAACCTTGTTACTTTGTGGACAGCATAAAACACCTCTTCTCAAGAAAACAAAACCATAGAAATGAAGCCCTTGATGAGAGGAACAACATTTATGAAGACCTCAAGAGCTAGAAAGATGATTTGGAAGGTCAAAATTGAGCTAGAAAGTCTTACCTTAAAGTTGTCTTCCTCTTTCTCTGTCCTTAAGATTCTTGGACAAAATGTGCAAGTGAGAAAGAGAGTAGAAATGGTCTGATTTTCCTCTTTCCTTGCCCTTAAATGTTTGGTTGAAACTGGCCTAAAGAAATAAGGGGAAAAAGAAAATATCATGTGGCCAAAAATGCTTCTTGCATAAGCCAAGTTAATTAATCAAGTGTGGTTAATTGACTTTGGTTGGAATTTTCCTTCTTATCCTCTTCTTCTTTTTGGATGAAATGTCCCACTCAAAAAGGAGTTGGAATTGTTGACCAATTCCCTTCTTGAAATCTTGCTTCTTTTGTCATTTTCCAAGTTGTAAAATTGCAAGTCTTGTTGACTTTTCTTCTTTTCTTCTTTCTATTCTTTTTGGCTTAGTCAATTGAATTTCACTCTTCTTTCTTTCTTTCTTGATCTTGACCAAAATTAAGAGCCTAATGGAAGTTGATTTACTCTTCCTTCTTCATGTTTATTGTTTCTTTTCAAGCGCAAATCTTGGCCCTTCATCTTAGTTTCTGATTCTAACCCTGAGATTAAATGACAAATGTCTCTTTTGCCCTTGATTATGACAATATTAATTCTTGCGCCAATAATTCTTTTAACTCTCTTTCTTACTTCTTTCTAGACACTACTTCCCTTTTTTTTTGGATCTGGGTTAGGTTGTATGTCATTCTGACACATCCTAAAGGAATTGGGTACTTTCTTCTGACTAATTCGTACCAAAATTCATATTCTATTATGAGCGTGGTTTCTACAAGCCCTTTTGTTTCTTATGCCTTCCTGAGACCGTTGCTAAACTAGAGCTTAGTAGTCCCCTTAATTTAGGCTCATTCTCAAGCCTCTAGTCCCAAAATTTGAGGTATTACAAATATTCTATAATCGAGATCTTTCCCTATGCTAGGTTAGCAGCTAGCAATCATTAGAGACCTCATACACATCTTTAACATATTCTAGTACCTTGAACTACTTAGGCCATTTCAAATTCTGAAAGAATCAATTCAACTATTGAGTTTTATTCTTAGGTCACATTCATTCTATTGCATCAAATATTGGCTCTACTAAATCTAGAACCTTAACATCATTTGAGTCTAGAAATTATTTACCTCGATTATACCCAATATATATACTAGGAATCATTATGATTTAAAATTCCTATTCCAACCTTCATTGTATTGATTCTAACATCCTTATGGCATCTCTAAGGATCACCATATATCATACCTTAATGCACCTAAACCTTTAATCAAAGATTTCAAAGTTTCAGGGTACTTCCTAGGGGGTCACCCATTTTAGTACTACTCTCGTCCAAGCACGCTTAACTATAGAGTTCTAATAGGATTCAGTGCATTAAGGCAGTCCGGATCTGTATATCTCTAGGCATTGGTATCTCATATATGTTTCAATCCCATTATATCATATTATCCTCCCCAGAAATGCTAAATATTGT
The DNA here is from genome assembly GCA_963855925.1 of Inga laurina. NCBI lineage: Eukaryota > Viridiplantae > Streptophyta > Magnoliopsida > Fabales > Fabaceae > Inga > Inga laurina. The sequence goes on from OY979713.1 coordinate 5,470,026, forward strand.
CCCCACAGGGAAATACTAGCAGTACTCCTCTATATATTCCCTTATCACAGGGTGGGGATCTGGATCATACTCTAACTCAATATCAGAAGCCATAGAGTTAGCAATAGAATCCGAATCCTATGCTACCTCATCTAGCCTCAATCTTACTGGTAAAAGAATCCATACTAAGACTAAGCACCACCATCACTACTATCACCGAAGCCTGAACTCTCTTCCTTAGGGTGTACATCATAGCTGCTCCATTTCTTCCTCTATACACAGCCCTACCCCTTCTTTTGGCAGGCTAGTTAATAGGCGGAGAACATCTACTCCTTTGGTATCATCTATATCTCATAAGTTCTAGTCAAGGTATGTGTTTACCAACTCACATAAGCAGAGAATATCAACCAATTGCCCTAAATCTCTGCTCTGATATCAAAATTGTAACACCCTTCATTTATGATCCTTTAGTATGCATACAGAAGCACTAATATTCCTGATATAGTTTGGGAAAAATGATAATTAAAACTTCCAGCCAAAATTTATGCAATAATTTTCTTAGGGCACTATTCATTTGGTAAAACTATACTTTCAAATTTCTCAACTTAACTTCAAGAAAGCCATTACTTTTACAATTTCCATTCTTATTCATATTCATATATGTCACGAACGTCATATCTAGCAACTTCATTCCTCTCAACATGTTTACATAATTATTAACTTTACACGATAATTTAAACAATCACAAATTATTGCATATCAATCTTCAATTATTTCTTCACAAATTCGTCTGGCATATCATCATGCACTCCTCTTGTGCTCAAATACCTATATGGTTAGGTGAGGGAGAGTGAGATTTGGGAGAATCTCAGTAGCAAATACTATCAAAACATGCCAAGTGTCTATAAAGGCCTTAAGATGGTGCCAAGTGTATTTAGACACTGATAAATTTCATCCAAGTACTAATGTAACACCCATCATACATATCCCTTTATTACATACACGAAAGAGTTACTCTTTAATTACTTCTTCACAACTTATTAGCCATTATTCTTACTATATTCGTATGTCAGAGTTAGTTCTATTTTATAGGAAAAATATTTTTCCAGCCATTTCTATGCACAAAAATCCAGAATCACCCATAAACTCATACTATCACAAATTTTTGCCATTTTTACAGATCCAACTTCAAAATTCGTATCTCCTAATATATTAACCCAAATAGCATAGATGACCTATCAGATTAAAGCTTATGATGTCTACTCTAAGTTTGAAAATTTTTATAGCCATTGGATATCATTTGCTCAATAAAAAATGTGTCACAATCAGACTTTCTCACATAACTCAAATTTGGCAGTACTTGAACTAATCTTATATTATCATCAAACACCATATATTATATATATTCATGATTAAAACAACATTAGACCTCAAAAACCTAGCTTGGACTAAACATATGGCAGCCCAAAGGTCCAAGAAAACTCATTAAAACCTCAAGCCAATCAATTCAAAATAAAGCTTAGGTTTACCTCTTCACAATTCTACAACTGGTTTAGAATTCTGGCGCACTCTAGCTAGGTAGATGATACAAAACACCTTAGATTAGAAAACTGAGACCATAGAAATGAAGCTCTTAATGAGTAGAACAACTTTCCTAAAAGACTTACTAGATGATAATGGCAATTCAAGGTTAGAATCGGCTTCGGAGCTCAATAACTTTTACTATTCCCACTCCTTCTATCCTCTTCTAATTTCTTGTGTTTTGTTTTGATTTTCCCCCTTCCTTATGGCCTTTGGATGAAATTTTAATGAGGAATGGAGAGATGAGATTAAATTTTGTCTTTGATTGCTTCTGGTTGTGCGAAGTGTCAAGTGATCAAATCACAAAGTGACATGGGTCTTAAAAAGTAGGTCCCTCTTCTTCTCTCTCCTCTTAGGCATCCTTGATTAGTCAGGGGAGAGGAGAGGCCTGACAATTTCCCCGAACTCCCGTGTTCGGTGTTTGGGAAGTCAAGTATATGACTGGGCTAGGCACTGGTGGATTCCCCAAACTCAAGTGCTAGGTGGCGCATCCTGGGGATGCCAACACAAAAGGCAAAAAGTGAGGGTCATCATGAGGGACACTTGTCATCTTCTCATTCATCCAACACAAAAGTGCTCTTGTACTTTGTCATGATGAGGGGACACTTGTAAATTTCTTGTAGTGCCAACACAAAAGTTGTGTCATCATTAGTTATCATGACTTACTTTATTAAAGCTACTTTAATAAATTTACTTTATCGATATCTACTAGGGTTTTACTCAGGACTTACTCGAGATTGCATCACGTGTATTGGAGCCTGCAAGATGACGGTAGGTCATAGTATGTGTGTGGGCCCCACATAGTGCCATATACTGGTGTCTTCTTCAAAAACGTACGGTACACATGTCTACCCTGAAAATACTATGTGCACACTTATACCTACATATTTCGCTCAACCAATTAGTCCTATCCTCATGACATAGCTGAGTGGCATCTTTCAACCAATCCAATGGCACTGTATATGTGTCCTGTGAACATCTACACCGATACTTTGATCCTACTGCCTACGCATACTGGGCCCTCTACCCGATAGGGCTGAATCACATAGTCCCCTAGAGTCTTTCTATCTCTCGACATTCCTGGGACTCTTCTCTAACTGGGTTTAGTAGTCTCCCTTATATAGGCTTATCCTCAAAGTCTTAGGCCCAAAATTTAGGATATTACAACTAACACACAAGGCCACATATCATTGCGCCTACTCATAAGCTACTTTATACAAGTGAGACCCATATGGCATCATACATTTACTCATATGGCCTAACTAAATGGATCCAAGTGTGCCAGAATACACTTATACTGGTATATTTTATCTAATTACTTTCACACACTGAGCCCTCATATAATCCAGGGAATTATTCTTTACCTAGAAGGTGAATCATATAGTTCCTAAAAATTATTCTATCTCTCAAGCATTCTTGGAACACTTGCTAAACTGGGCTTAGTAGCCTACTGGATTAGGCTTATTCATAAGCTTCTAGGCCCAAAATTAGGGATATTACACTCCTCCTGCCCCTCCCCCTTGCTCTGTATATCATTGACATCTGAGGAAGGAGATAAAGGGTTTGACTGGAAGTGATCATATACAACCTGATTGTAATGAAGGATGAGGTCCAACTTCCTGTTCAAACTATAGGCATGTCTAGCAAGACACCTTGTGGAGTGGCTAAGGCTAGCCAATGTTTGAGCAGAGCCTCCATTTGAGGAGGGGGAGGGGGAGGTGGTGGTGGTGGTAGTGGTAGTGGTAGTGGAGGTGGTGGTGGAAAAGGAGGGGTTTGTAGAGGGGGAGGGTGAGGATAATAAGGAGGAGGAGGAGGGAAAGCGTTTGGAGGAAAAGGAGGGCGAATGGAAAGAGCTCTCTAGCATTTAACCATGATGAGGGAGAGAAGGACGAGGTTATGAAAAGGTGCCTTTTAGAAAAGTACTAAGAGCAAAAGGAATAGGTACTTTGCTCTAAAGTATTTAACTTTAGAGAAATAGTACTTGGTGTCTGACTAAACAAGGTTTTGAAAAGGTGCTTTTAAGATTTGTTCTTTACATAGCGGTTGTTTATTATCAAATGTTATTTTTGTCATTCATGCTTTACGGTCAATAGATATAACCATTATATTTGTGTTTTCGCTGATGTAAAGTTCGAAGATGAAACATTTGTAACTGTTACATGATGGTTGTTTTGAAAGAACCGTCACTTTTGTCACTAAATAAATCAAGGTTATTAACTACAACCGTTTCTTTTTTGTGTTTTCGTGAATTTTGCTAAGGAATACATTTCGGTGCGCATTATTAACCATTACTTTTAAGTATTATATATCTTTGTGCGACCTCCGCCTTAACTTACATGATATTTGTTAGCTATAATCATTATGTATTAAGCAATATAAATGCGTAAATCTGCAATAGTGGTGTTATTTTTAGTATTATCAAACCTCACAACTGATTCTAAATTTGGCCTAACTTTGAGTAGAGATAAATAAATAATTATTGCATTCACATTAAATGGAAATATGTAATTTCTATATCAAAATTGGAATTTTGTAGTTTTTAGTTTAAACTCCTAATCGGTTGTTGAAAAAAGTTTAGAGAAATCTTGTAGAAGTAAAGAAGGTGGCATGAGTTGTGAAATTAGGGATGATTTCTATGATCAAGACTAAGATCATTCACAAAGGATTTTGTAAGACTAAAATAAGTTTCAAAGTGCAAAATTGTTATGAAAAAATTATAATGAAAATATACAGTGTAACAATCAGTAATTAGACATGAAGAACAAGTCTTTTTCCCCCTTAGAACATCTGATTAGATTGTTGAGATAATCTATTCACCAAAAACAAAAACTATTTTTCTTTGTGTTAATTGTTACGTTTGCATCAAAAGTTCATCAGTTTTAATGTGACAATGGTTTCTAGTGCCTCTCTCCAGCATTCGCTTGGGGAAAGATGTTCAGTTGTGTTCTTTTGTTAGGGGAGTGTGTGAGTGCTGGTGTGGGTCATTTCTTGGAATTATTGGGGTTATCGTAGAGGAGAAGAAGATTCTTGAGATGTCAAATAAGGATGCATGGCAGAGTGAGTTAATCCATCAGTAAAGATTTCAGAGGTCAATGATGAGCATCTCAATTATGAATCGATGAAATCGATGCTCTATGCAGAGTGCCATGGTAGCATTTTGTTAGGTGAAGATTGCGCTCTAATAGTAGTTGCATTGCAAATTGGAGAAAGATTGAGGGTGCAAGTACTAAAGATTGAGATTCAGAATCCATATGATATCATGTATCATCGGAATATGGAAATTCAACGATGGCTAATTGAAGACGTATTTCCAATGGATGATACCTATCATATAAGAGGCACATCAAGAACTCTGTTTAATATATCTAAATCCTCTTGATACTAATGTTGCTTAATTTTGTTTCTATCTCTTATGCACGATTTTTAGAATGTGCAAATGAAAGCCATAAGGAGCGATGGATTTTGATGGAGGAGATGAGCAATCAAATAAGGAGTTATGCTATGTTTAACCTATCCTTGGAATTAACATGGTATGATTTCTTGAAGATTACTTTCATAAGCTTGATTGAGTATTTGCGTTGGATTGGCTATATTGAAGAGGCTAATACCATGTCACATTATAGATTCTATGCTTTTAATGAAAGAATAGAATGTTTGATGAAAATTCGATCTCTATAAATAAAGATATGAATTTTCAAATTTTGATGAAAATTCTGCCCAGTTTTCCAGTATATGCGAATTGAAAAGTTAATGGCAAAAATGTATGGGCAAAATAGTCATTTGGCTATATTTAATTGAAAGCCCATAATTTTCTCTTTCTCGTGTGTTCTTGAACGTCCAAAAGAGAAGCAAGAAGGGAAATGGATAATTGAAATACTTGTGCTAAAAGTTGAAGCATTTTACACCAAGTAAATATGAGGTTGAAAGTCAAAGATAGTGGCTAAACATAAAGGAAGCAAGAAGAGAACCTTGGTCAACATTCTTCCTCCCATTTGGTGATGTATTTTCGTATGAAAAGAGGAAGGGAAGAGAAAATCATCATTTGAGCATAAATTAAAGTAAAAGATGATTGGTTAATCATGACCAAGTATTTACATTAAACAAGCAATATTTCCAAAAATAAGAGAGATATGAGAAGAGATAAGGATGATGATATTTTATCTCTTTCATCTCCATCTTGGGCTCATTTTTGTGCAGCACCTAGAAATAGAGAGAAAAACATGAGAAAATAGAAAGAAGAGAAAAGGAAGGTGAATAGTGAAAATTCATGAGTTCCAGAGCTGATTTCACCTTCAATTTGGCGTTTCCAGCTTCTAGAGTCTTCTCTAATGTTGCTCTACATGATGAGAGCTTTCTTTCTATGCTTTTGGATTTTTGATCAGAGGTGTTTGGAGCCATCTACCTAGGGGAAGTGCCACCAAATTCAAGAACCAGTTGTAGAATCGAGTAGAGATACGTATAAGCTTCGATTTGAACCGATGGATTTGTGATTTTGTTGAGCTTTAAGCATTTCCTGGGCTGCCCTATGGTTTCGTCCAAGCTATGATTTTTGGACTATATGTTGTTTTAATCATGAAAATGATGATATATGAGGATTAGTGATGATATTAGACTAGTTTGATAGTAAAATTACAAAACTGTTGATTGCTGGGTTGAAGTTTCTGGGAGGCAGTCTGTTTGTGGTGCAAGTTTGATTGGCCGAACCTGGTCCAAATGTTATAAAACTTTCCACGATTAAGGTAGACATCCTGTGCTTTAATTTGATAGGCATTATAAGCAATTTGGATAATTGGATTGAAAGTTATGGATTTTTGAAGTTGTGCCCTGTTTCTGCACTTGATTCCGAAATAGTGTGAGAATTTATGGAATTTTGTAATTTTGTGGTTGTAGATGGTTGTGGTTCATATTTTCCTGTATAGAGGACTTAAAGAGATTTCCATGGAACTTTTAACCACTCCATTTTGATTTTTTGTAAATTTAGTTATGATTTTTGGAAATTGAGCCAAGAACAAAGGATTGCTTGGCCGCGTCCTAAATATTTCTGACCTCTCTTGGCCGCGGCCAATGGTTTTTGGTCGGGGCCAAGACCCGTATTTCAACATTTCATAATTTAGATTTGGTTTAGCTTTCCTAGCCATATAGGCACTTGTTTGGACTTCCAATGGCTATCTAAGTGGCTTTAAAATAACCAACATGATGTGTTTAGCCTCCCTAACTTCTTGGACATTGTTATACACTTCCAATGACTTGTTTTCATGGCTCTAATTATGTGATTTGGTATCTAAGGCCATGAGAGGTCAAAGAAGATGAAATTGAAGAATTTCCAAGAAGCTAAAATAGTTGGAAGAAAAGGGAACCAAAGAAGGACATAAAGCCATAAGGTAGGGAACTTTCCTAATTTGCATAATTTGTTATGTGTGCTTGTGTATTGATGTGTTAATTGCTTTGATAAATTGTATAAAGCATATGTGAATGAGTGAAGCTTTATTTTAATTATACTATGGCCATTAGTGTGATGTGTTGAACATTGAGCATGCATATATGTCATTATGTTGGCATGAATTTATGTAAGCAAGCATGTTATGCACAAAGCATATCTTGTATGCATTTGTTAACACTGTTCGCTATTAGGATTCTCTTGAATCTCACTCTCCTTCACCAACCATATAGGTAGGTAAGCTCAGAAGAGGAATTCAAGAAGATGTGCAAGAAGAAAATTCGATAGTGAATTGAAGATTAGTATGTGATAATTAATCATGTGTAAATTATCACTGTATGATAATACTTGTATGAACATGCCTAGCTGAATAGTTTTCAGGAATATGTAAATGAATGATTTAAGAGTGAGCAGAAAAATGAGTAGCGAATCACTCTGATAGAATTAAATGAAGATAAGAATCAATGAGTAATACTGAAGTTGCAAACTGCTAAAAGATGATTTCGCAAGATTTTGAAATATTTTGAAAAACCCACTCAACTACAAGTTCAAATCCTATCCTGAGATTGGGAATTTAAAACAATTTTACAAAAGTGGATCGAACTTATTGTGTATAAACTCATCCGATCGATTACGAGAATAAGGCATTACATCTAATATATGGGGTACCTTACAAAATTGTGTATTATGGAAAATTAATATCTTCATCTTATAAATCTCAAGTTGTGTGTTCATTGAGCTTAAAGTTAATCAGGTAGAGGCTTTATGTTATTTTCTAATGAGAGCAAATTTTGTCAATTATCATTTTTTCTATGTGACTTGAAATAAGCAATAAGGTAGTAGTATGAAAATTTAATCATTTATCTAGAATAGAGATAAATATGTCTTAATCTTTATGACATCATTATTTGGGAGTTTAAATCTTGGTATAAGAATCAATGAGTATGCCCCATCAATGTAAAAAATGAATTTTGATTGTGGATGACATACTATTTATAAAATTTTGTTGCTTCTAATTTGATTTGAAAACACGGATGATTCAAATGTGATTTTAGGTGTTGAGATTATAAAGGAATGATGATGATATATAATATTGGAAAATATTTATGAAATAATGGATACATTTAATTTAATATTTTTTTCATTTCATTTTAAGCCTTTAACACCATTTATCATTGTATTGTGATCTTTATGTATTTTGAATTTAATCCTTTTGTATAAATTCAAATTTCTCTTGAATTTCTTTGTAAATTCAATAAATAAATTTTGAGATTTTTCAAAATATATTTAAAAAGGAGTAGTGTTTTTCAATAAAAGAATATTGAGAGAAAATGTGGCGAATAAATAAGGTTATATGGTGCAAAATTTTAAACATTTCATTCACTAAAAATGCATCAAAAGAAGTAAATTGAATTATATTATTAATGAGTAATGAAACTATATAATGATGTAATACAATGCTATATAGTAGTTCCTGAACAACTATATAAAACAAAATTGATATAGTTCGTGAAGAACTAATATAATTTTTCCTTTTTATTCCATGGGTAGAAAAATAAGTGATCATAAAAATTTATGACCCATAGCTAGATTTACATCATAACTTCAATTTGTTAAAGAATTTCAAAATGATAGCCCAATTAGATTGAAATCCTTGATTGTATATGAACTCCATAGCATTTGGGTTTTCAAGTGCAAGATAGGTTATTGACCTACTATATAATTATCATCGTTTTTGAAATATAGGAATAAGGGAAGTATATTTATATGACTCACACTTGAGGGGAAGGTTGTTAGAATACAAATGTGAGTTAATATTGAAAAGCTGTACTCATATACTTCCCTACAAATCCTAATTGATCTCCCAAAAATGGATGCCGGATTAAGATTTTAAATCAATATGTTATGGAAATTGAAAAGTTTATTGTTGATTAAGAAACATGATACAATAAACTAGAAGTTTACTGATCATCACAAACTTATTGTTGGCATGACTTGTTTGATCATCCAAGTCACATATATAATGCAACAAATTATTGAGATTATGCATTGACATCCATGGAAGAATCAGAAGACTCTTTATGCGTAGCCAACATATTATATAGTTCAAGAGTTATCATGTGTTGCTTGCTCTCAAAGAAAATTGATTATATTAGCATCATTAATTATATGTGCCCATTCAAATAGCATGTAAATCATACAAGTATTCCATAAATTTAATAGATGCATTTATAAGATGGTTACATGTGTGATTATTATTAGTTTGCAACCTAAAGTTTGCAACATGGTTTGAATAAATCCTGTTGAATGCACAATTTCTAGATTATATGATCTAGAAATCATTTAATCAAACCTCCATAAATAGTAAGATCAATACTTATGAGAACAAAGTTTCTACTTCTTTGTTGGCATGTTTGATCTTATATATTGTGGCACTTATATATATCAACCGAACAAGATTCTCTTGATAAAATTAGCTTTTGGTTAGGAGATAGACATATTTCATCTTTAAAAGCTTAAATGTGCAATGTTTATTCCTATTAATCCACCATAATGCACATAGATGGATATTGAAAGAAAGTTGGAATAAATGTTGGGTAAACCTTCTCGTTCTTGTTTGTCTCTAAATAAAACAAAAGAATGTTTCTAAAGGAAACAAATGGATTTAGAAGACTTATACTACATGACTAATTGATTGTCATTGGATAAAGTTTTCTTAACAGAAGGGGGATAAATTGAGTAGCTGGAAAAGAGAACATAGGGAATGCATTATTACTATCAAATGTAGATTGAGTATGAACAAGAAGTTCATCAAACATTGCATTTATGAAATATTACAAAATATCTGCCAGATATAATTACTAACCAAAATGAGAATTACCAAATCTCTAACTCTAGTTGAAAATTCTCCAATTAGTATAAATGAAATTGAGACATACCTGCAGTATGAGAAATCAATCGATGCTAAATATAAATATTATTGATAAAGTGGAGAATGTAATTAAGATGATCATATTAAGGAGTCATGTACTCTAAAAGAGTGTTGAGACAAAACAAATTATAAAAACCTCAAGAGAGGTTTATGTACTTGAAAAGTAATACATAGATCTTGTGATAGGGAAAAAATTATAGCCTAAGACTCTACAAGTATACAGGATGTATCAAGTAATAAAGAGTGAGTAAAGTATCGTTCCCACATGAACTTGGTACAAATAATTCAGTTGTGTAACATCCTGAATTTCAGTCACCAAAATTCTTTATATTAAAGGGAATAAAATGATGAATTAAAGAGCACAAGATATGATAAAACAAGAAAATTGGTGGCCACACACAACATGAGTATGTTTAGAACACAAATTGTAAACATTTGATTTGCTACCAGTGAGTTTCCCTACGTAGCAATCTTGTTGTGTGACATTTTTAAATATGCTAATGATGTCCAAAGCTTATGATATTTTTCAGAATGAAAGTAGACTTATCAAACTTTAATTTGATAGGTCATAAAAGTCATTTGAAGTTGTACATAAAGAGTTATGAATTTTTGAAGTTAGCCCAATGAAACTAGAAGGTTTTTGTGATTGCGTCCAAAAATGAAAATTTTGGGAATTATAAGCTTCCAATTAGATAAAGGATAAATTTTTTCTTAAAAATAGACTTAATAAGGGTCACATAGCCTTTTGAACTATACCAATTGGACATCTGTACAATTAGATATGAATTTTCAAAGTTTAATGAAAATTCTTCCAGATTTCCAGCAAATTGTGAAAATTTAAAAAATTGTAAGGGCAAAATGGCTATTTAATCAATAAAGCAAGAAGCCATCTATTTTTCCCTTTAATTGGGATAAATTTTGGTTGAAGTAGGGAGTAAGAAAGGAAAATAATTTACTTGGTCCATATTAATTCAAGAGGAATTAATTAAAGCCAAGTAAAATATGCACATGTTGGTTTACATTAAACCAAAACGCATGAGATATATTATCATTAAAACTTCATTATCTCTCTTCCCTTCTTCATTTTCGATTGGAGCAAGAGAAATAAAGAAACAGAAGGGAGGTCAAGAGTTTGAAGAACAAGAGAAAGAGTTAGGGTTCAACAGGCACAAATCCAAGGTAAGAAGCTTGAAATCAAGTGTTTATGCCTCCTAATCCACTTAGAATTTCTTCTAACATCTTCTTCTTGAAAATCATCATCAGTAAGCATAATCAAGAGAGAAGAGAGAGAGGGCAGTGACATCCTAGAGAGAGAAAGTTGGGAAATCAAGAGGTAATCTCCAAAACTTTGATCCTCTTGCTTATGTGTTGTTGCTGTGGTTGTTGATGTTGTGATTGCTTGGTTTGTTTGTTTTTGTAAAATTTGGGAGATGAAATCCAAGGGAGTTATGCTGACAAAATTTCCTCAAACCATGTTTATTAAGTGTTTAAGTAGTTAATCATGTGATTATAAGTGAAAAGGAAGTGGTTAATCAAGAGAAATCAAGAAAACACAACTTCTCTTATAAGGGTTCAAAGTTTTGCCCGGATGATGAACCATAGGAAGGAGTTGGAATTTTGTGATTTTATGGGTTCCATTGGATTTAGAAGTAGAAATTGTGTAGGAATACATGTGTTCATGATTTTTGGATGTTGGTATGCAAATCTGGAAATTTATAAAGTTAAGGGGAGGTTTGATTTGTTTTACTAGAGGTAGTCTGATTGTGCAATGAATTTTATTAGTCAAACCTAGTCCAAATATTATGAAATTTTGCAGGATTAAAGTAGAGATATAGAGCTTTAATTTGATAGGTTGATCATAATTTTTGGACTAGTAGATTAAAAGATATGGATTTTTGAAGTTGAGCCCTGTTTCTAGAATGCATTTTGGAATAGTGGAAGGTTGGCAAATTTCTGGGAAGAATGTGGTTAAACTGGCCAGACTTAAGTATTTTTCTATAAAAATAAACTTAAATAGCTTTTTATAGAACCTGGAGCCAAGCTATTTGGATTTTTGTAGAATTATTTATGAATTTCCAAAGTTTGGGTAGCAAAACCAGCAGATTGGGCTAACCTATGAATTTATGGCAACTATGTTAAATTGTCATAAGTATTAGGCCAAATATAAGAGATATGTCCTACAAGCCATGTAGTCCCATTGGACACTTATTTATTATGGCTCTAATGATATGATTATATATCTAGGGTCATGAGGTGACAAAGAAGAAGCATCTTCATTGGTTGGAGAAAAGGTACAAGAGGAGGACTCAAGACAAGAGGTAGTAAACTTACTTGCATACATTTGATGTGTTTGCTGTGTATTGAGTTACAGTATTGCTTTGCTTGATTATGTGAACATGTATGAATGAATAAAGCTCTATTTTTGTTTATACTGTGGCAATAGATATCTTGCATGAAACATTGAGTATGTAGAAATGTCATTATGTGAACATGAGCCTATGTAAGGCAAGTATATCATGCACTAGCATTCATCTTGCATGCATTGTTAGTATTGTTTGCTACCGAGATTCCCTCGAATCTCACCTTCCCCAACCAACCATTTAGTCAGGTGAAAATAGGAGGTGTGCTAAGAACAAAGAAGAGAACTGCACGAGAGAAATGCAGTAGTGGATTGAAGAAAGGAAGATGTCTACGTTTCATTGTAACTGGTTTAGACACCCTAGTAGCCTTATGCGACTGCATTATTTGTAATTATTATGTACAATCCCTATGGAAAATCTTTGTAATCAAGAACTTATTATCAGTATATCTATGTTATTCCTGTGTGCCCATCGAATTGCGCTCAAGCACTCTATGAAAAGTGAAAATTAGATAAGGTTCTGACAAGTTGAGCATTAAGTTGAGCAACCTCAATTGACTTTAAATAAGTGAAAAGAAGTTAAAACCAAAATAAATGAACTAATCACCACAATTATCAAATGAGCAACCAGAATTACTAATCCCTTTTTACTGAAATCAATACAAAGATAACCAATAGAAAACTTAATTCCTTCATGACATATGAATGTTCACAAAGCATGCTAAATAAACCATCATACAATAGCAATCATCACGTACAACATTTAGAAATCAATATGTAGCATAGCATCAATCACAAAACACAATACCATAGCGCTTGGTAAAACCGATCCTGCGGCTCAGGGCCTCTGTCTTAGACAAGTATGCACATTGGATCTTACTGCCATCATGCCTTACATCCCAGGGTCACTACCCCATGCAAACTTGCATATCGGGTCTTACCGCCTCGGGCCTTTACCTATATAACTCTAAATGTATATCTTAGGACTCACTAGTCCAACATCATAGCCATATATTCATGAAACGAATATATTTGATGGTAAAAACAAACATGCAGAATAATACATAATGTATGAGAGAAAGAGTTACTACCTGATCTCATTTTTTGTCCTCTATCTTTATCAACCAACTTCCTTTCCAGGCTTGGGCAAATGTCGAGTCCTATAATTTAGAATTTACAAGTAGATGGGTTATTGTCAATTCTAATTCTATTAACACAACAAAGATTATGTTATTCTTTGACCTATCCCTATTCTTGTCCTTTACTTCACCTTGTTGGTTATCTTTAATACCTTTTGTGCTATGTCTAATGAGTACTTCATCTAAGACATATTATATGTCTTCCTTCCTTAAAGATTAGGTATTTAAGGTGGTCACTTTAACTTCTAAGTTATGTTTCTAATCCTTATGTTCCCACTAGCCACAACTCCCTTTAAGAACTAGAAATTCCAAAATCGACCTCAATCTGCCAGATTCCATTAGATAACTTTGATAATTCATAACTTAATCTAGAAAGCTCTAAATGATGTGATTCAAGTTTTTATGTAAAGCTCTTTAAGTCCTTTATAAGGGAACAGTATGTTGCGGACCACATGGAAGAGCGTGCTGAAGCTGCTGGTGTAAGGTCCGGAGCAAAGCCTGGCATATCCAGGAGTGTCACAGGTCATAAAGACTAGAGAGGATCCAAGGACGAGCGGAGCGATAGTGAGTCTTAGGTAGACCCAATACATGTGTTGTACAACCTACAGCTAGACTTGGATTTGGGATATTACCTCAGGGGCAGATACCACAGGGTACTGCAGGAGCATGATACACCTAAAGGCCGACATCTTGCATTCCTTGACGATGTAGAGTCTCTGTATTGGCTTCAGATACCGTTGGGAGTCACAGTGTCCGATGAATGATAGGTTTATTCCATGATATATTTCTTCCCAGACTCAACATATTGGAACTGGCAGAAGAATTGTATCGTTGAGCAAGAGCTGAAGGCAAACTTTTAGAAGTTTCAAAGGCACATCACTGAGCTAGTGGCGAAGTTTATATACATCAGGTGATGTGGGGTTTACGCAATCTATTTTTGTGACCAGAGGTGACCGACGCGTATTTTGAGACAAGGGTAGTCAGGTGCAACCGACGAATAGGAAAAGATTGACTCAGAGTCAGTATTTTGGGAGGGTACATAGAAAGTTAAGTGTAACCCCCTTCGAGAATCAGGCCGGGATTAGTGTTTAATCACATTTAATAATCGAATAAGAAATCCGGAACAATTAACAACTTTTTGCAGAAACTGTACAAATGGATCTCCATTCATTTCATTCATTAAAACAAATGGCCTGTTTGGTCTGTTACATATACAATATCAGAGTATCAACACAATTCCCGATGTTCACTCGGGATAATAACATTTAATCCAAAATATTGTTCAGGGCATCATCGCCCATCTCAGTATCCATACCGGGGATTACACAAAACTATAGTACTATGATCTATACAATATATTTACATTGATCCAAAATGATAACCAATTCGATATAAAACCAAAATATCTAACTAAGACTACCGCTGGCAGCCTTAATCGCCCTTATCCACTTGCTTGCTTTTCGATCCACTTGCTCTGTCTAAAAATGTTATTTGGAAAGAATGAGATTCTAGAGAATCCCAGTAGTAACAGTTTATTTATATGATGCATATATACAAAGCAAGTCACATATATCACAATGCAGTAATCAATATTTGAGACCGGGCTTTCACCATGTTCCCTTCACTATATATGAGGTCGGGCTTACGCCACGCCCCCTTACTTTATCTATATTCGAGTCCGGGCTTTCGCCACGTCCCCTTCACTTTCAATATAATCGAGTCCGGGCTTTCGCCATGTCCCCTTCACTTTTACCGTAATCGATGACTAATGCAAACAAACAATGCAATACACATGATATAGGATAAAGTGTCACTACCTTTGTCTTTCCTTCCTTGAGCAGGCACAAGCCTTCTATGCTCTAGGTAGATATCAAATCCTAAAGTCATAATTAAGGACAAAACATTATTCTCTATTCCAATACTCAATTGACTCTTCAACACTTAGATTTGGTTATCAATAATGACCCTTAAGAAGCTATAAATGCCTCTAATAAAACCCTTAAAAGGTTGGGAAACAATAGGTTGAAGATCTCTTTTCAAAAACTCAAAGTGCTGAAGCACAGGGGTTGGCCGCGGCCAGCCCTTCCTTGGGCCGCAGCCAAAATATGGTCAGAAGATCACTAGCCACGGCCAGCCACCCATGGGCCGCGGCCAGAATCAGGTCAGAAAGGTTTGGGCCGCGGCCAAGAAATTCCCTGATTCTTGGCTGAACTTCTAAAATTCATAACTAATTCTAGAAAAATCCAAATGAGGTGATTCCAAAGCCAAATGAAAGGTATTTGAGTCCTTTTTCAAGGAAAAATATGGCTCATTACTTCAAATCATCACAAAAATACAGGATCACCAAAGACTCAACACTACTTCAAAACAGAGTTCTGTTTCCATCCCAAACTTTGGACAATCATATCTCCCAGAATACTAAACGAAATGACACAAAATATATATATCCATTTTGAATCTTGGGATGTGAACTTTAAGACTGGAAAGTTTCAAAATTTTCCAACACCATTTGGTCATTCAAAATGCTTGTGCAAACTGACTGCCCAGGCAGAGTTTACATAAGACAAATTTTCCAATTTTCTATCAAAGTGTTCAATAACTCCAAAATCAATAACCAAGCTTATTCCCACACAAAATAACTCAAGGAATCCAATAAAACCATTTAAACAACCTAATTTCCACTATGTTAGCATGCTTTGGTCCATGGCAACATTAAACACTAACTTTCCAAACTTTCCAATCTCACTCCTTTCTTTCCCAATCAATCCTATCTATCCATTCACCTTCCAAATATACCATTTCTATACCTTTAACATGCCAAATGACCAATGACACTCATTTCCGAAAATGGCCAATAAATCCCAGAAATTCAAAGTTACCTACAATGGCACAAAACTTAGATAGGTAGATAGGTTTCACTTACCTCTTTAACTTTCTCAAAGCGACTTTTCAATTCTCCAACTTTCACAATCTCTTGAGGTCACAAAATAACACCAATGAACACATTACAACCATCAAAATGAAGCTCTTCATTCAAGGATCAATATTAGAGAAGGAAGTTTGAGCATTTGGAGACATTTTCCCTTACCTTTTGAAGCTTTTCTTCCCCCTTATTTCTGCAACAATGGCGCCAAGAGAGAGGAAAATGAGAGAGATGAGAGATGTAGTGTGGAGGAAGGAGGAGGAAATGATCATTCTTTACCCTCCCATCCCTATGTCAGCTGAAAGAAAGAGGGAAGAGGAGAGAGAAAAATATTTAAAATTCCATTTGACTTTTCTATATCCTCTCCCATCCTAAAAGCTTGCCACTTGTCCACTTATCATTGGCTCTCCCATACTTAGTCACTAATTAACCTCTCTAATCCTTCCATTAGCCATTTAATCACACTTCTCACTTTTCTTTTAGTTAGTAATTAATTTCTCCCATTAATCACTAACTTATGGCCAATAATTCCATTGTTTAATTTTTCCATCAATTATGACATATAAATTAATATTGTCACCAATATACATTAATTCCACTTTAATCCTATAATTATACTCAATAATTATCATTAGGCCTTAATCGAAAATTAGGGCATTACATTAAGTGTGCTCGACCAAGGATAATCCTAGGATAGGTGACTCTGTGGGAAGCTTCCTATAACTTAAGAGTTAGGTAATATAAAAGGGACTAATATGTCATGTACAATAGTTTTTGGTTGTATGATGTTTCTAGTTTTTTGTAACTAATGTAAATAGCTTATGTATGTTACAAATGACATATGTGCACCCGAAATTATTAAGAAATGACAAAAATACCCCTACATCTATATCAAAATTTATTTTTCCTTATTTTCATTTAGCGAGGTACCAAGATGATGCACACAAGGGAAGGAGATTATGACCCAAATTAGGAAGATAGCCTTGACTCTATTCAAAAATTCGGAGCAAGATGGCACGACAACAACTTATAATAAGTGATCTTAGAGATAAACTATGCGAGTTATGATAGAGACAGGGAAGATTAGAGTATCTTGAAAGGCAAGAGAGTGAATAGAATTTATTTGAGCAACCTCATCAAGAGCCACCACCCACACTTGTGTATAAAGCAAATGTTATTCAAACATGGGTGAAACGATTTGAGAAACAACAACCTCTTACTTTTCAAGGGAGATTCAATCTCTTACAAGCAGAAGAATGGTTATTTGCATTGGAGAAAATTTGCACAAGACTGATGTGCTTCAATGATATTAAGGTTTAGCTGTCGTTCACAAATTAGAGGGAGAGGCGTAGGAATGGTAGAGGAATACAAAGTTGATTTTATAGGTATGGAATATTCTAGTAACATGGGAAATGTTCCAAGGGAAATTTAATGAAAGATATTTCCCTCAACCAGATAAGTTAGCAAAAGAAAACAAATTTGTCAACATAAGATAGGATAATGAAGAGAGCCTTGATGAGTACCTGGCACGTTATGTCTTATTGTCTCGGTATTTCTCGTACCTAAGACATTGAGATAACGAGGAGTGGAGCTATGATATATTGATACAAGGGTTAACGCTAGAATTGAGAAAGAAATTGATTTCTAAACACTTTACAGTGTTCGACAAGGAGGTGGAAGAGAGTCAATTCACTGAGAATGACTTGTTAGGCTTGCATTGTGACAGAAACGATGACTACAAGGATGTTGTTGGAAATTGTGCCCTAAGGGCCAATCATTGTACTTTGAACATTATTAGTTTAATTAAATTTCTCCATTCTGTTATTATATTATTTTCATGTTAACTGTGATAATTGTATCCTTGGATAAATCATAAAGATTGTCCTAAAATGTCCCTGGTCAGTCATCTATGCTGGAGTAGAGATGAAACAAGACCAGTATGACTTTGATAAGATATGAAGATACGAATCAAAGTTTTAGGCACTTGTAAGAGTACAAGGTGCTGGACTAACCCACTATGAGAAAGCTACATGGATCAAGTCATAAACTTTTCTCATGTATAACCACGTCACAATGCCCTTTGACCTGAGGTCATTATGGATTCCTACATGAGAGTTGCTAAGCTTTGACTAGTCAAAAGTTACTTTTGACTGGGTGATGATTAACGTACATCGGGCTTGGTGGTTTTTTCATGCAAAGGAATATGAATGATCAAGATGGAATTTGTCCTTCACATTAGTAGAGAGATATTAATGGGCCCCATGATGAGTGAGTCTCAGAAATGTATGGCCATACTATAATGGAAAGAAGTTTCCATTTCTATTGTCAGACTACTCAGGAATTGAGAAAGTAATGGTTTGGAACAAGAGGATGACATTATCCATGCCTCATCCTTGACCGATATATCATGTGACAAAAGGGACGTGACATAGTTGTATGACAGGTAGCATCGTGTTACCAATCCTCATATGAATTGGGCAGTTGTAATGTCTTGCTAGGGTCTGCTTGTGACTTATGGGTTAGTACAGTTATTGGCCCACTGCCAACTTCATATGGGCCTACAAGGTCGCACAAAAGAATGGCCCAACATGAGATAATGTTTAATCTATGATGGAAAAATTTTTATATTTATATTTATATTTATATATATATATAATATAATATTCGTTAATAATATTATATATATATATATGTATGTGTTTTCGAAATACATATTTTATATATATATGTGTATATATATATTGATATTATTATATTGTGTTAGTTTTATATTTAATTTTATTAAGATAAATTAGATTTAATAACTAATAGATAGAGATATAGTATATCAGATTTAATTTATGAAAATAAATTAAATATAATGGCTCTTTATTTGGATTAAATAAATGGGTTAAATTAAAACTGTTGGATAGATTTAATTTAAACTGAATTTATTTAATTTGCTCATCAAGATAATTAATTGTTAATTAATTTTGAAATTAATAAAGATTAATTTTGAAATTTGAATATAGGCCTCATATGTTATAAACTTGATAGAGCAAATATACTAATACACGAATGAGAATTTAGAGCTGCAAGGGAAACCCTAGGAGACAATTGAAGGTGCTAGCACGTAGTATGTGTTAGAGAGCATTCGTGTGGATATCGGTAGAGGGAGCGGACCTGACGTGTTAGCTCCAAGAGATCAAAAGCCCTAAATTAAAAGGAACAAATATTTCTAACTCTGTTTAAATGCTGTTGATAGACCCTCGATTAGGATAGGGAAAATTTGAAAATTTTTCCGCTGTGCCTGCCGATCCTAACAGATGTGTCTAGTAGTAAGAGTTCTTCACAAAAATGCAAAGATCAAGATGAAATGTCTAGAGGAAACTATAAAAGGCTAAAGCAAACCGAAGACCATGGAGATCAAAATCCTACTAAGGGTAGAAAATGCTGGCGCTGTCACAAGCCATATCATCCTGGTAAATCATGTGGAGATGCGTCAGGAAGATACAGTTCAAATGGATGGGATCTAGTTAGTCGGACCTGTTATAAATGTCAGGAACCAAGGCATATTGCTAAGAATTGCCCACAGAGGCAACAGTTAGAGAAGACTAGACCAGGAACTCGTGAGGTACATGTGATAAACCAGGAGGAGGCTAGAAAATCTCTTGAACTTATTAAACGTACGACATCTTTTAATAGTGATTCAATGGGAGTAATGTATGGTTCGAGTTTAATTATTTATTCACTATATATGCTCCTTAGTGATGCTTGATACTTGATTAAATTTGGAAGCTAGTTCTCGATGAGAACAAAATAGAAACAATAGAGGATAGGTCAGTAGTCGATAAATTCCCTAAATCCTTCTGAAAGATAAGAGGGGATGATAGGGATAATTGAGGAGGAATGATTATAAACCTCGATAAAATTTAGGTTTGAATTATGATTGAGAGAATTGTAATATGAGAATCCAACTTAGTAATTATGCTGACTCCTTAAGCATCTAATATGGCCTAAGTTGCTCGAGGTATTAGAATGTGATACATAATATAGGGTAATTATGCATTAAGTTGATCCTAGAGGATCTGATCTGATGATACTGATGTTGAGGATAAGCTTGAATTTGATCTAAACTAAGATAATGCTTTGATCAAAATGTGAATTGGTTGTACTATGGCTCTATTCCATGATGAAAGGTTGAACCTTGTGGATAGTATTAAACCTTCAGTAACAATAATGTTTTGAGGATGATACCTAAATACCGTGAAAGTTAGAATAGGTGCTACTGATGTGAATCTTAGTGAATCTATTAGGTATAATTGACAAAAATGATTTCCAATATATGTGATGTTAAGGTTCTAGATTTCATAATGGACCTAAAAGTTGGGTTAGGGACCCTAGGTTGTAAAATCTTACATGCCGGATATTGTAGTGGACCTGCATGTCCAAATGCCCTAAGACCTAGTGGACTAGTATGTCCTTAGGTGGTGAATTTATTTAGAATCATATTGTACTAGTGATAATTTGTGGAGTTGAGGAAAGAGATTTCTCAACTCAGCAAATGCTGAGGTTTTAGGCATGGAATTATGATCCAAGAATCAAGCACAATCGTTAAAATGAGTTCTTAGGAATTTGAATTGACCTGGATGGTCTGAGGTACTAAACATGGCACTAAAATGAATTGAAATGTGTAGGAGGTTTCTCGAGGTTGCTAGTTGCTAATCTAGCATAGGGAAAGATCTTGATAATAGAATATTCCTTTACTGAATGATAATAGTTCTTAATAGAATAAAAGTAGCCACGAGATAGGGTCTCAAGGTTGAGACAGACAATAAAATGTATGAGTGCCTTTTGTTTTCCCTGTACAATAAGGGTAGAGTATCCTGATGAAAGAAAGAATTGATTTACCTGTTGTTCTACCAACTTGAGGCATTACTAGGAGTTGATTGGTGGATAGCAGATAGTTTGCTGAAAGGTATGAATAAAGGATATTAGGGAATCATGTTTTGATAGCCTGGTAGGCTAACCAATTCTCTGGAATTTGTTTTGGAGGATATGAATGGGCTACCCTAAAAAGGGTAGTAGAATTGGTAAGTATACGTAGATTTCCATACGAATAGACTGTGTCTACACCCATCTCACAGTCGATGTATGTATGAATGATATAATGAATGCTGAGGGACATGAATCACTAGTAGACTTGATTGTCTACTATTGCATGGCTGCATGGCTTAGCAGTAATCCTCAAAATCTGGTTGGTTGATGACCTATCGGTGAACTCATGAAGTAAAATGACACGTGAGTAACAATTGCGAATAGAATTGAACATGGTGAGGGAAAAACAACTCTATGCCCAGTCGAGTAAATGTGAGTTATGGCTTTTAGAGGTAACATTTCTAGGCCATGCGGTCTCATAGCAAGAGATCCTGATGGACCCGGGTAAAGTGGAAGCAATACTGAACTGAGAAGGCTAGAAACTATGGTTATGATATGCAGTGTTCTGAGTCTTGTTAATTATTATGAGGTGTCTATACCGAATGTCCCCAGAAAAACTCAACATTATGCATGAGATGAAGATTGTAAGAGGAGCTTCAGAGAGCTGATAACGAAAATTTATTAAAGTACCAACACTGAGAATCCCATATGTGAGTGGGCATAGAATGAAATGTGAACTGATGCAAGCCGGGTGAGGGCGTATGCATCTCATCAGTTGAAGCTTCAGAAATTGAACTATTCCATCCATAATATTGAGTATATGGTAATAATGTTTATATTGAATCTAGAAACGTTGCCTTTATGGCATAAATTGTGGAGTTGTACTGTGACCATAAAGATTGAAATGTGTGTATGATCAAAAAGAGCGAAATATGACACAATGTAAGTGGACAAAGTTGTTGAAAGATTAAGACCTAGAATATAAATGTTATCCAGGGCAGGCTAATGTTGTCACTGACGCATTGAGCCGCAAAATAGTGCAGGTGACAGATATGATGATTTATGAGCAAAAATTCAATTGAGGAATTTTAGAGATCTTAGTCTGTATAAGCAGATCTTGATTAGCGGTAATGATGTCAGTAAGACGTACACAGAAGTGCTACCCCAGAGTTTATGGTTATAAATGTGTAACAAATTTTGGGGACAAAATTTATTTAAGTGTGGGAGAACTGTAACACCCCAAATTTTATTCACCAAGAATATCTTGTAATTATTATATATATATTCAATAAAATAGTGACTATTTACGGCTAAAGGAATTAAAGATTGGAAATTGAAAGGTGAACAGTGTTTTCAGTGAAAACGCCTACAAGGCAGTGAGTTTGTTATGTGATTTTAGAAGATCAAATGATGAGAAAAAAATTATGAAATTTTATAGGATAAAAGTAGAAATCTCAAACATTAATTTGATAGGTCATATGAATCATTTGAAGCTATATGCAAAAAAATATGAATTTTTGAAGTAAGCCCAGAAAAACTAGAAAGTTTCCGGAGCAGTTGTTAAAGAAATTGAATATGGGATCTAACTGGCTAAAGTCCATATTTTTCTTGAAAAAATATTTGGTAAGGGTTCTATAGCCTTTGGAATCACTCCGAAATGATATCTATAAATTTAGTTATGATTTTTTAAAGTTTGGCCAAAAAATCTGTCAGAATTGGCACTATTCCGAAAATTAGAAAATAAAATGTGTTGATAATTGTGTAAATTGTGGAATGAAGAAATAGGAGGGGGGAAATATTTATTGGGCTATGGCACCATCTATAGCTAAGGAATTAAATTGTAATTGATTAAATATGAGCATTTGGGAATTTCCAATAAAATATGATATATGGGTACATGTGGTTTGACATATGTAATGAAGCCCAATTGGCTCATAAAAGGGGACCCTTAGGCGTGAACTTGGGCCAAGCAAGGAGGAGAAAATTGGTTCAATCTTAATGGGAGGTTTATGACACCAATTGGAAGAGGATAAAGCTAAAGTACAAATGGTCTCATAAATCCTATTTTTATGATAAAGTTAATTAGGGAGAATTTGTGGGATATTCTTAAGTCATGCTTCATCTTTCTCTTCCTTCATTTCACGCCTAAGCATACCAAAAGAGAGAGAGAAAGTGTCTTAGAAAAGGCTTGAAGACTTAGAGAGAAGGAGGAGCTCAAGGATGTTAGAATCAAAGGTAAGGCTTAAGATTTCACATGTTTAGGTCCCCTAATTTGTGTAGCGACTCTTGTAACCTCTTGATCTTCATGGAAACCATTGTTTAGTAAGCTAATCTCAAGCTTAAGGAGAGAGGAAGGGGACGCCTAGAGAGAGAAAGGATAAGAACTCAAGAGGTAACTTCAAGAATCTCAAATCCATACTAGTATGTTGTTGTTATTGATGTTTGTGGTTGGATTTTGTGATTGTTGGTTAAGTTTGTAAATTTGGAAAGTGCTAACCCTAAGGGGTTATGCTGCCCAAATTTCTTTAAATCATGGTTAGTATGTGTTTAAATGGTTTAATAAGGGATTAGAAGTGGAAAGGAGTAAGTTTTAGAAGTTAAAACACAAAGTTGCAAATTTTCCCTTTTCCTTGCAAGTTTCGGCCAGACCTGCTCTAGGGGGAAGGAGTTGGATTTTCAATGATATGATGGTCCCCTTGAGTTCAGGAGGAAAATTAGGTGGGGTTACAGTTGGTCACTTTTTCGGAAAAGCCCGAAAAATCATAATTACGAAAATGCCCCTGAAACCCTTAAAGCGAGGCTGCCAAGGGGAATTTCGTCATTTGGTAGTGAATTTGGTAATTCTAAGCTCAGAAATGGATTTTTTGGGTGAAAATATATAATAATAGCCTGTGTCAAAATTTCAGGAAAAATATAATCAGCCCAGGTACGACGTGGCCGAACCAGGGACCCAGGGCATTTTGGTAAATTTTAACCATAGACTAATATAACCACAATAAACACTACAGAAGTGTCTAAAATGGTACATGGATATGCTAAAACTAATTCTTGTCCATTTAATATTTTAGGACCGAGTTAGGAGCTGAAGGTTGGCACGCTTTTCAAGACATACCAAATGAGGTGAAAGAGACTTGAGGTAAGAACATTATCCCTCATATATCATGCCATAATTCATATGATTGTGCGGGAGTCATTGTTAATACTTCTATTAATCAACATGATTTTCTTAGAAGAGGCAGTTAGTGCCAGAGGTGCACTTACACTGGGAGTTGGGTAAGAATCCAACCGGTGTACGATTAGTGGGGCTGGGCCGTACTCATATATACATGACGATGATGTGTTATATACTATTCATTAATTAGTGCATACATGGCGCATATCATATTTACTTATCGCATTTTATATGAATGATAGCATGTTTCTACTGGGATTCCTTGGAATCTCACCCCTTTTTCTAAACAAAACATCTCAGCGAGTGCTAGTAGCTCTAAAGGAAAGGACGTGAATATGGGAAACTGAAAGACACATTTCTCGATGCGAAGACCGTGGTTATATATGGTTTGTGATCAAACTATTTTTTGATAGTTCTGTACAAAGTTTAAATATCTTCGTATTTTGTATGATTGATTCTGGTTTGTAAACAAACACTTTTATCAGTATATTTGTACTTTCCTGTATGCCTATAGAACTTGGTCTCTATGACTCTGTATATAGGGGTGGGAACAGGCCAGGAGGCCTGTCAGGGGCCTGCCGCCTGGCCTGTTTCTGGCTTGTCTGGGCCTGGCCTATCAGGCTAATAGGCCAGGCCAAGGCCTGCTTTGGAGCCTGTTTTATTTATCAGGCCAGGCTTAGGCTTATTAGTAGGCCTTTTAGGCCTATAAGGCTGGCCTGTTAACATAAAAAAAATTGAGGGTGAAATTGTAATTACAACCTTAACTTCTTCTTTTTTTAATCGTTCACACCGACAGATAATATTCTAATGAGATCTGTTTCTTCAATTGGACAACTCACAAAGCACTCAAAGTCAAAAGTGTTCAACTCACAAGCACTACTTTTTTCTTTTGGTCAAATAACTCACAAGCACTCCTCATTATGTCTCACAACGTCATCTTTCTCATCTTTTTTTTTCCTCAAAATCTATCTCACAACTCACATCATCGTCTCTCAATCTCTCACAAGCTCCCTCACCATCGGCATCGTCTCTCACAAGCACTCACCGTCGTTAGTTCTTTATCAGAGGTCTGTCTCACTGTCATCTGTCTCATCGTCTCCACCACTTCTCCATCAGGATTCAGGGGTCTGTCGTCCCTTTTGATTATGAATTCTCCATCAAGCATCGTTTTTCTGCTACTCCCTTCCTTGTCTCATTGTCATCTTCATCTATCCTCCCTTCTCCGTCAAGCAACCAAACTCTGTCACGGTCTCCCTCATCGTCTCTATCACCTTCATCGTTTTAAAATTTCAGGCCCCTTAACAAGCCACAGGCCATGTTAGCCCTTTATACAGGCCAGGCTTAGGCCTAAAAATTGGCCTCTTATAAGCCACAGGCCAAGATCAGGCCATCCTAATACAAAACAGGCCTGGCCTGTTAAGGCAAAAGCCTGGCCTGGCCTGGCCTGGCCTATTCCCACCCCTATCTGTATATATCAAAATGAAAACAGGTGTTGACAAGCACAAAGCTCCTTTGTTTAGGAATCTAAAACTATAGAAACATTGCTCTCGACGAAAGGAATAAGATTCATGAAGGCTTTACGGGTTAGAAACATGATTTCGAGGACGAAATTTGTCAAGAACAATTTCTCTCTCCTTGTGTTCTTCAAGTTTCAACACGTTCTCTCTTCTTTCTTTTTCTCACTATTTTTCTCTCTAATTTCCCCCTTGGCTGAAATTTTAAAGAGCTTGGGAGGTGTTGGGAATTATATAATTACATGTGCTTAAGTGTTTAAGTCATAGGGTGCCAGGTGCTCTTCTTAAAATCAGGCCAACTCCCCCTCTCACATGCCTTGGCCAACTTCAAGGGTCAGGGAAAAGGAGGTCTGATGATTTCCCCCGGCTTTCATGTGTAGTGTTAGGGAAGGTCAAACATGTGGCCTGGTCGGAGATCGGTAAGTTGTCTTAGCTAATTAAACGGTGATATAAGAAGGACTAGGGTGACACCTTCACATGAGTCTAACCCAAAAGCAAAAAGCTGAAGAGGCTTAGGTGGCAGCATCTTATGGCTCCAACCCAAAAGAAGAGTTAGGCATAAAGTTACTTTAATAAAGCTACCTTATTTGTATACGCTTCAGATGGTGCCACAAGTATGCTTGTGTCTTAGGAATGCACTAAGTGTCCGTGTAAGTGGCATGAAACGGCACCACATGCTTTAAGGAATTGCCGAGTGTGTGCTGGTGTCTCATGAAAAACGCCAGGTGTCTGTTTATGTGTCAATAAATGGCGACATGTATGCCTAAGTGCCATAAAAGTGGCACCATATGTGTCTCTTAAAGAGACGCCAAGTGTCCTTATATACATATGCATGGTATATTCTACCTGACTAATTACACACAAAGCAATGTTGGTTACTAAATTTCAGTATGTTACATTTATCTCTAGAACCTCCAATGATACTATGTTGTACCATAATGTAGATTAATCCCCCCACGATATTGTAACTCTTGGAGGGATTGAAGATCTATAAATAGATGAGGCTTGATATGAAGAATTACATGTACATGATATATATATATATATATATATATATATATATATATATATATATATATATATATTTCATCTATTTACATACATACGTACGTACGTATGTACGTACGTACGTACGTACGTATGTATGTATGTATGTATGTATGTGAATGAGAATTCTCCCCCATTCCTCATCTCTACATTTCTTTCTTCATTCTATTTTATTGTTCATATTTATCTTTCTTCAATATTTATAACACATAACAAGTTCTATATATTTCCATGCTTTATTCAGTTTTTATAATCTTAATGAAGAGCTCCATAATATTATAAATTTATTTTTTCTGGCACAAAAAAAATTATAAAATTATTTTATGGTTCACAAATTTTTAATGTACTGCTATTGTTTTATTTATTATTTATTTTTTTGACATAGTTAAAGTAAAAACATGATTTGGAGACTTCATAGTGTACAGTAACAAGGTAAAAAAAATACCCTTAAGAAAATAGTGTACATAAAAATTGTAATTATTTAGAAGGACCAAATATAAAAATGTATAATTAAAAAAACTAAAATACCCTTAAGAAAATCGTCCTCATTCCCTTCTACGTTCTCTCCCACATTCTATTTTTAAAACTAATACAAAATTCTGAATTTCACTGACTTGAATTAGCTGGGTGAGGAAATGGGTTAGCTAATGCGATCGATAGGGTGGAATTGCTTACCCTCAAAACTCGAGATGCTTTGGAAATAGTATAGAGATATGAATGGAACTCTGTTTCTCAACTTTCATTTTTCATAATTTGCATAGATATCTATGGAAAAAAAAATTAAAAAATTCTTTGATTTTGTCAACATTATATTTGTTAAAATCAACAAAACTTTTAATTAAAAATATAATTATATAATTTAATAAAACTCTAGGTCTTTTATAATTTATTATATATGTTAAACCAAAAAAAAATTAGGCAAAATGCCAATTAAATACCATTGAAATTGTAAAACCCTAAAAAGTCTATGAATACTTTAAAAAGATTTAATGGTACCAAGTACCGAATTGGGTTTTTCAAGTTTTGACACATTTACCATTTTACCCCTCATTTTTTTTAAATAATAGCGGTACCCCTGTCGGAGCACCATCATTGGCCGAAGCTTTTTTGGTGGAAAGGGGTTTTTTTTTTCAAAAAAAATAGTTGAGAAACGGCAAGGGGTGGAATCAAACATATCCCACTCCATTAGAAAAAGAGCATGGTGGCCATTGAGCCACCAAAGTTCCTTTAATATACATATGCATTATTAAATATGCATAATATAATTAAAGGCGTAGTAGCTTTGATAAAGTTAGTAATGACTTTGACAAATTCAGAAATGGAAATAACAAAATTCGTAATGGTATTGACTAAACCGTTTGCTGATGAACCTTGACATACATGTTTTCATCAGCATTTTTGCACAAAATGCTTTTGTCAAAACCATTACAACTATTGTCAAAATAATTAATAAATTTGTCAATCTCATTATTAAATTTGTTAAAGTCCTTTTATTTATATTATGAATGTTTTTATACTGGAATCTCATAATAGGATTGTTAAAACCATTATAATTCTTGTCAAAATCATTACTAAACTTGTCAATCTCATTACTGAATTTGTTAAAATCTTTTTATTTATATTATGAATGTTTTCATAATGAAATCTCATAATGAGATTGTCAAAACCATTACAATTTTTGTTAAAATCATTATTAAACTTGTCAATCTCATTACTGAAGGCTGGCGACTATTATTTTAAAAAAAAGTTTGAGGGGTAAAATGATAAATGTGTCAAAACTTAAAAAATCCAATTTGGTACTTGGTACCTTTAAGTCTTTTTAAAGTGTTAATAGACTTTTTAGGGTTTTACAATTTCAAATAGTATTTAATTGGCATTTTCTCAAAAAATTATATGATTTATTTTTATTTTAGAAGAAATTTATGTGGGTTAAGAAATTCATTTAATGTTAATAAAATTAAAAAAAAAATCTAAATAACCTATTATAGGTTGAAAAACATGAAATGAATTTAGTTTTTATTTTTATAAAAAGAGTTTAATTTGATATCGATGTTGATACTTGATAATATAAATCCGACAACTTGAGGATATATTTTTTAATTAAATGATATTGTTCATATGAACATGGAACTGGTTGAAAAAATACAAATTGAAAAAAAATATAAGTTTAAACCGCATTTGATTAAATAATGTATTGATTTTACATTAGTATGAAACCTCGTTAAAAAAATAGATATATATATATATATATATATATATATATATATATATATATATATATTTTTTTTTTGTTATTTTTTAATTATGAATATAAGAGATAAAGTAAAAGATTTGATTAAGGACAATTTAATAATTTTAAAGTTATATTATGTTATTTGATTCTTCTGAATAATTACAATTTTTTAATTATTCTCAATAAATATTTGTCTTCCAAATCCTTCATTTTAATTTTCCCAAAAACAAAAAATAAAAATTCCCTTGACTTTTCTCGCGGTTCTGAAGGTTGACGACCTTTCCCGCCTGTGAGTAAGCCAAGTATTTGAGAATTGAGAATGAGATGAACAAGTGATAATGATCCAAACTCTGAGCTAAAGCATATACATAAAAGATCTGAAGTCAGAAATCCAAAACCCTAATTGCAAATCACACTCATGTCTTCACGTCAAACGCTGTCCGACCACGGCGACAATGTCCCACTGGAGAGTTCCCATTTCAAACCAAATGCTGCTTCGGATGCTTCAGGCTCTTCTCTTCCTTCCATGTCTGATGTTTTGCTCCAAGGTAATCCATCCTTATACCAAAAAAACCCTCCGTGTAATGTCGTAAAAATTATCTTATGCAAGCCAATGTGTAATGTCGTAATGGAGGAGTGGAGGGTTCTCCCATGTTTCGAACTGAACTGGAAAATACGGTCTCGGTCAATCAATCTTCCATCTCTCGAGCTTCATCTGTTCTTGACGAGGATGCTTACGCTGGTGCTGATGTCTAATTCTTTGAAGTTCCTGCAGTATTTACTTTGTACAATCAACATTTGATAGCAAGCTTCTTCATATGTTAGTATGTCATAATATATGCTAATAATTTATGCCAAATCTAAAATTCCTCGCTTAGACTTCAACAATTTTTCATTTTCTTTTATCTTTTCTATGCAATTTCAATTTTGCTGTTACTTCATTTTAATGCACTTGTTGGTTGGCAAGAAACGAATCTAGTTATGCGCATACAAAAATTTTTTCCTCGTTGTTTTATGTTTCTTTGGAGTAGAATATTTGGTTTACTTCCATCCCACAATCATTTTGATGCTCAGAACAGTTAAATTCTGGGTACTTACTTGCCTAGAAGACACATGACTTTTCTAAATCAATCTCAATCTCTGAAGGCCCACTTTCCAAGCTACTGCAGGAAAGCTTGGTTCACTGAATATGTCATTTTAATAACATTTGCATTTTGACTAATATTTGTTCTCTTTTTGTGGTCTGGTCTGGAATAATATTCAGCAGGGGAAGAGAACACAATAGACAATGGTTGCCAATATACTGCAGGCAAAGAGCATGTAACAGATGATAATTACCACTTTTCAAATTCTCTGTTTAGAACGGGCACCGGAAAAAGGGTCAATATATCTGCTAATGGTCTTCTTAGAGCTATGGCATTATTGGGACTTGAAGAAGATGCCCTTGATTGTGATTCCCAAGGCCTTCAGGAAAAAACAAAATTGTGCGCTATTGATGATACAAATGAACTGCAACACTCTGCTCAAGCACAATTAGGTAAGGGTGTCAACAGTTATAGGATGATGAATGTAGTGTCTCATTCAAGTCGATCCTTAATAAATAACATTAGATCAGTTGGTGGTACTTGCACAATGAAGAATGACTCTAACATAAACCCCGTTCAACCTGAAACATATAGTTTCACTAGCAAAGAGGTGTCACTTAAATTTAGTGACAGATCTATATCTGTTTCTAATGATGCACTGCAACGAGCCAGGAGGCCTCCCGGTGACCCTGACCTAGGATGTTTCTTTCAAGAAGGGAATGCAGGCAATTCAATCTTCTTATCCATGGAGGAGAGACAATCTGAAAGTTCTTCAATCTGTGAAGGAAATGATCCTCAAACTCCTTTGGTCCATCATGTAACAGCAAGGAGCAATTATATAAGTTTCACATCCCCCATGAAATCTTCTGATCATATGGAGTATTCAACCAAGTTTCCAATTGTAGGCATTGGAAATAACTTAATAGCAAAGTTCTATGCTGTTGGAGAGGAAGTTGATTGCTTGCGAAGTCACATCAACCGTCAGCAGAGATCTTTATATGACAATAACCAAGTGTTAGAAACAACTTTATCTTCAAGGATAGGTCCACCTGGAAAGTCATCAAGTCAGACTTCTATTGACATCTCAAATAGCATGTTTATATCACATACAAACTATAGGCAACCTACTGGTTTAAAACGGAGGCTATCACTTGTTACTGTTTCTCCCTTCAAAAAGCCACGCAGTTGCAAATTTTCGGCTCCTTTGAATGAGGATAGTGCAGTATTTCCTAATGGTAATTTTTTTGAAGGCTTTTAATTACTTCAATATCTTTTTTATGTCTAAAATATTTTCTACTCATTTGAGGCATCTGGTCCTCAGGTTTTTCCAAGTTATCCTCCAATAAT
The DNA here is from genome assembly GCA_963855925.1 of Inga laurina. Taxonomy (NCBI): domain Eukaryota; kingdom Viridiplantae; phylum Streptophyta; class Magnoliopsida; order Fabales; family Fabaceae; genus Inga; species Inga laurina. The sequence goes on from OY979713.1 coordinate 5,501,691, forward strand.
TATAGCTACAAAAGAAAAGTTTCCACCCGATATCCTTTCAAAAATCCAAGGATGCACATTGGGGAATTTTTTGGGATGCCTCTATCAGAGCAGAAAATGGTGCGTGTAATCTTCATACGATCACTTCTAATTTTAAATTCTCCTAACGCCTAAGACTTTTAAAGCCTCTTGCCCTGACATCACTCTGTGCATTGCAATTAATTCAGTTGGAGCACTTTCCGGACCATTTAAAACAGGTGACATCAGGTAATGCAGAAAAGTATGTCTTCCATGATGGTCCTGGTGTCATTGGTCTGGCATCGGAAGCTTTCTTCCATACGTTGGCTCAAACTGGTGCCTCCTCAGATTATGCTACCAAAGAGTACATTTATTCCCTTCTAAATTATTTGCTTGTGTTATCTATTGAATATGAAGGAGTTACCTTGTTGTATGATTTTGGGATCATTAAAGATTTAATCAGTTATATAGTTTACACATAAGAGAGAATTATTTGCAACTTGATATATTCATTTGTATTTTTTTTAACATAAAAAATTAGAAGTTTCTTCACTTTATCCTAGGGTCCAAATTAATTGGTTGGATTCTAGTCCTTTACCAGCATAATAGTGCATCTCCATTCTTAATCTCTCTAGGTGGATCATGAACCATTACAAGTGGATTGTCTGGAAACTGGCATGTTATGAGAGATGCTATCCAGGTAGATCTGCTGGAAAATTTTTGACTACATCCAATGTGCTTGAGGAATTGAAGTACAGGTAACTAGCTGTTGTGGCAAATTTTGTTTGATTAACCTATAAAACCACTGAGAACATTTGGTTGACAGATATGAAAGAGAAGTAAATCATGGCCACCGGTCTGTGATTAAGAAAATTTTGGAAGGGGGCGCATCCCATTCCTCAATGATGATTCTGTGCATCTCAGCCATTCACCCCTATCAAAGTATGGAAATCGAGGTTTCTTCTAAGAGAAAACATTGGCCTGAGAGCAGTGCGGAAATAAAAGTTGAACTAACTGATGGGTGGTAAGAAATCCCGATCATATGCTTGTCTGCTTGAAATATATTTGAGGTTCCTTGGCAAATAGCAAGAGCATTTGTTTCAGGTATTCTATAACTGCTATTTTGGATGCGCCTTTGTCAAAGAAGCTTGCTGCTGGAAAATTGTTTGTGGGACAGAAACTAAGGGTAATATGTCAGTCTGCATTATTTATTTTACCTTGTTCAGTCAAGACATCGGATTAATATCACAATCTGTGCATTTTTCTTGTACAGATTTGGGGAGCTGGATTATCTGGCTGGACTGGGCCAGTTTCACCACTTGAGGTTCTTGATGATCTGAGATTATCACTGAAAGTTTATGTATATTTTGCTTGGAACCTTCCGATGTTTTTCTCAGATTGACTTCTAATTTCAGGTGCCAACATCAGTTTGTCTACTGCTGCATATGAATGGAACATATAGAGCTCAATGGGCAGAAAAATTAGGATTATGTAGGCACCTTTTAGTTTAGTGGATTCTGTTCTTTTCAAATTTACACGAAAGGTAGCATCTATTTCTTTTTCCTTAGCTAATGCATGTTACATCTAACTCAACAGGTGAGCACGCTGGTCCACCTATAGCATTCAGATGCATAAAAGTCAATGGCGGTCTGATCCCTCAAACTTTAGCCGGAATTACCCGTATATATCCTCTTCTTTACATGTAAATGTAACCTCTAAATTAACGATGTTCTACTGTTTCCTTTGAAATGCTTGCCTGTTAATTCTTTTTCTTGGTGCATGGTTTAATTTTACAGTGAAGAAGGTAACACTTGCTTTCTCCTTTAGGTTAAGAGATAGACAAACTGTTTTAAGGTCAGAGATGATGGAGACTAACATGATGCAACTGGACGATCAAAGGTAATTTCTTTGCTCTCAATTTCTGGAAAAATCTTGTTTGTTTTCAAAAATATTCTTCTGTCTACTGTTATTTATTCACGTGAAACATGGATGCTTAGATATGCCATTTTAGCTGCTATATCTGTATTGGAAGCATATTCATATTGAATGTGTACTGTATAGCTATGCATGCACTCATCTATTTTTTTGTTAATGCTTCTGAAATTTGTTGGAATGTTATGATTGCTTTTGAAATGAGACTACATAGCGCTGAAATATATTGAAAAGCTGAAGATATAAGAATATCCTTCCATCACAAGCAACTACAATCCCAAAATTCAAGTCTAATGCCTAATTTAATTCCTGTATATTATCCCTTCCATGAGTTTATGTGTGCTAGAGATTTTCTAGAAAGTCCCACAGAAAAAAGATACCCCTTTCTTGAAGTGTGCTTTTAGTTTCTGAGGGTGTGAAGTAATGCTAGAGAACTATGTTAGGAACAAGACCTTTGTTCATATCATGCTTCCTAGGTTTTCTTCCTTTTCTTGATTTTACCATGTAGAAATAAAAATTAACACTTTTGCTAACCAAAGAAAAAGGGTACTCCTACTTGTTGCACCCAAATTTTGATTTCTCACAATGGAAAAAAAAAATAAACGGAATCGCTTCCAAAATTTTTAAAAGGAAAGTTTTGTAAAACATCTAAAGAAAAACGTAGTTTGTGAAAGAGCAAAGGGTATAGGAGTCAATTGTGTGTGGGAAAGGTTAGACAGCTTGCAGCACTTATTCGGAAGAATAGTTACTCTCGATTCATTACATGAAATTCCTATGGGCTTGATTGCATTATAATTACGGTTAATAAAATAAAATAAAATAAATTTTACCCAAAAATAAAATAAAATAAATATGAAAATTATACGAAAATAATTATTTATTCATAAGTTGTACTTGACATAGAATCATATTCTAGGGGCCATGTACCCTTTGGATAGGATCAAAGGCCACATATTTTGGTAGTAGAAAGGTGTGTCACTTGGTTGGTAGTTAGGAAAAAAAATTATTTTGTTAAAATTAATTTTTAATTTTGGTTCGTAATTTTCATTTATAATAGACATTATTTTTTATTTATAATTGACTATGAGAAAAAAAATAATTTTACACACTATTTATGCTTTTATATTCCTACGAAGATTTATCATCTCAAATAGAAAACAATCAACTGTGAAGGTTTCAAAACCTCACATGGCATGGTTCTAGAAATCATTGGAATGAGACTTGGTATATGTATATATTTGAAATATCCTAATATAAATTTTTATTAGAAAAAGAAAGCATTCACTACTCTATGCTATATAATTTCTTGATAAGATTATCCTCAGTGTTAGATATGTATTGATTGTTTTGAGCAAAAAAGATATGGAAAATTCCAAGAAAATACCACTTGAACTTCAAAATCCCAAATCAATGATTTGACAAAAACTCTTTTTGTCAATCCCATTACACTTATTGTTAACAAAACCAATTTGGGATTTTGAAGTTCAAGTGGTATTTTTTTGGGATTTTCCCAAAAAGATATCTATTAATAGTTAGAGGCCCAAATTGGCCTATTTCAACTGAGCCGCTGTTTTAGGGCCCCAACCACTCTTTTTTGAGAGGATTGCCAAGTGTTGTTTGCATCTTTGCTACACTACAGTTTAAGAACCTTACTTCTAAATGACCAATTTCTAAAAGAAAAATTGTCCTAGTCGCATAGGCATTAATTTATTTTCTACAGTTTTAATGTTATGACCTATGAGGATCATTATAATAACAAGGTAGATTAAAATAATTGTAAGAACTTTGTCTAAATGATATTTCCAAGGACCTGACTCAACTGTCTTGAAGTGAAATGCATGTTGCCATTGAAATATCAAATGTGATTGGATGTGCAATACAACACAGATGAAGAAACAAGGAATTATCATTGTATTTTATATTTTGTACATTTAAGAGACCCAAAAAATATAGTTACTTACCGTTTGTATCTGCTTATTCTATTGGTATGATCCATTCGTGTGTAATTTTGGTGAATATGTGAGATTAATTTCTTTATGCTATTGTTGATCTCCTATATGGCTGTAGATGCACTGATGTTATGGAAGGCATCGGTTCCAACCTTCAGGAAGAAACTTTACATATTTATGATGATGATAGCAAAGGAGCTCACATTTATAACATGCTGGACACAGCTGCAGATTCTGAATTCCTAATTGCTGATACGAGTCATGAGCAACTCAATTCTTTTGTTGTTTATAAGGAAAAACTAAAGGTGGGGTTATATTCCTGGTTTTAGGGAAGTTTGTATGGAAAGAAATGTTGAATATTTTAGTTGGTTGACAGGCAACCGAGCAATCAAACATGGAGAAATCGAATGAGCAAGCTTTGAGAGATGCTGGCTTGGGTAAAAGAGATGCCATCCAATTTATGAGGGTGCGTATAGTTGGTCTAACACAGAAAGATAGAGAAGATATGCCAAGAGAAGGCTTAGTAACTATTTGGAATCCAACAGAGGAGCAGGTGGAACACTTGTAATTGTATCATTGCCTTGTATCAGAATTTTCAGCACCTGCATGGTTTGGTGATGATATGTGTATTCTCTAGTGAGGGGCTTTATAGTAAATAACCTGTGTTATAAAGGTGAATATTAGCCCTAGAGTTAGTTAGAAGAGAGAGAATTAGCAAGGACGTGGCTAGGCAGAAGAATATATTATGTACCTTGGCCATTTTGACAGATTTGTGAATGAAATATATCAGTCTTTTCCTCTGTGATATCATAAAGGTATCAGAGCCTCTGTCTGGCCAATGGCGCCGCCGCCGCCGGACACACGATCCCAGGAACGTCTCGGTGATTTAGAAAACCGCCTGGAGATGCTTCAATCTTCTGTGCACACTCGGCTTGACCAGAGTTCCCAGGACATTCTCGACTTGAAGCAGACTGCGGGTCGCCTGGAAGAATGTCTGAAGTCGATGGAAGCTCGATTTGCCTCATTTTGTTCAATTGCTGGAAAACAACCTGTCACTGGTAATGGGGGCCAGGATGGTAGCTCTAGTTCTACTATTTCACCACGCATTCCTCCTTTTGGGTCCTTTCATGAGCTGCAGCACCCTCCGTCCTCTTACTTCGTTCCCACCAAACATAGCCGTGTGGAGTTTCCACGTTTTGATGGGTCTGATTTTCGTGGCTGGGCATATCGTTGTCGTCAGTTCTTTGAGGTCGATGGCACTCCGCCAGAACACCGTATCCGACTGCTCAGTATCCATTTGGAAGGGCACGCTCTTCGCTGGCACCAGACTTTTATGCGCCACCGTTCCTTTTCTGAGATCAAATGGGACGATTATTTCTGCCAAATGGAAGCAAAATTCACAGAGGTGCGCGATGAGAATCCCCTCATTGCACTTAAAAAGTTGCAGCAAGCCGATGACTCTGTCGCCGATTATGAACAGAAGTTCGATGAGTTACTCTCGGAGGTGGATATCGATGATCGTGTTGCGATTAATCTGTTTATTGGAGGATTAAGAGCCGACATCCAGCAATTGGTGCTGAATTTCGCACCATCGACGTTAGCTACTGCGATGAACGCGGCGCGATTGCAAGAAGCTACTCTTAGAGCTCTTTATGATCACCTTCCAACTGGCAGTCGCAAGGAAAATTCTGCGACGGTGGGGTACACGGGTCGCACCAGCGGGTTGGGTTCTCGGTCTGAGTATTCTCTTGGCTCTAAATCAGGCCCACAAACCGACCCATCCCCTGCACCATCAAAATCCTATGCATCTGTTTCGTCCAAGCCCAGCACGGGAATTCCTCACTCATCTACGCTCTCGTCGGCCACTCCGTCTCCATTACCGTCGTCGAAACCTACTCGGCAACTATCTAAGAAGGAAATGGATGATCGGCGACGGAAAGGGCTATGTTACTGGTGCCCGGAAAAATTCAGTGCTGGCCACCGTTGCCGAGACTCCCACCTCTTTACCTTGGTGGTTGACGAAGATGAAGATCATTTTGAAGACGCACTTGGGGTTCAACAGGGTGACACAGACGGTACTATCAATGCTGTTGAAGGGCGTGAACACACTACAACTTTGAAGCTATTAGGCCATATCAAGAATCAGCAGGTTATTATCTTAATTGATACCGGTAGCACTCACAATATACTGGATGCTTCCATTGCTAAACGTCTCCGGTTGAAGCTTCAAGAAAGAGACCCGATACGACTCACAGTAGCTGATTCTCGTCAGGTTTGTGTTACTCAACACTGTCCTGCATTATGTTGGGAAATGGGTGGTTCATATTTCTCTGCTGACTTCTTAGTCATGAAAATTAGTGGCTATGATGCCATCCTTGGGATCCAATGGCTGAAAACTTTGGGTCGATTCACTATGGATATGGCGTTGAAGAGTTTTGAGTTTCAAGTTAATGGCCTTCCCGTGGAATTGAGGGGACTGGGTTCTGGTATACCCATTCCATTTGAGGAGGTATTAAGCCCACGTGACTTTACTGTAGCTAATGAGTTATATTTGATTCATACACCTGTTCTGTTGCAAGTGGGGTTGGAACCTGCTTCTGATCTTTCTGAGCAACAACAACATGAATTACATACACTTTTAGATACTTTTACTGATGTCTTTGCTGAGCCTAACGGTCTACCTCCATATCGACCATTTGACCACTCTATCCCTCTCAAAGATGACAGACCTATTAGTTGCAGACCCTATCGATATGGTCCTGTCCAGAAAACTGAGATTGAGAATCAGATTCAACAAATGCTCTCTACTGGTATCATTCGTGAAAGCTCTAGTGATTTTGCGGCTCCAGTGGTATTGGTTCAAAAGAAAGAGGGCACATGGAGATTTTGTGTTGATTATCGTAAGCTAAACGAGGCCACTATAAAGAACAAGTTTCCAATTCCTGTTATTGATGAATTATTAGATGAATTGACAGGGGCTACTTTTTTTTCTAAGCTTGATTTAAGAGCTGGGTACCATCAAATACGGATGAGGGAAAGTGACATTGCTAAAACAGCTTTTCGGACTCATGAAGGGTTATATGAATTTTTAGTCATGCCATTCGGCTTAACCAATGCCCCGGCCACTTTTCAAGGGCTCATGAACTCTATTTTTAAGCCTTTTTTGCGCAAGTTTATCTTAGTCTTCTTTGATGACATTTTGGTTTATAGTAGAGATTGGCATTCTCACTTGCATCATTTAGAAACTACCATGTCCACTCTGAGACAGCAGCAGCTTTTTGCTAAGGCTTCTAAGTGTACATTTGCTGCCACTAAGATTGATTACTTGGGTCACCTTATTTCTGCCCAAGGTGTCCAGGCTGATCCTCGGAAGTTAGCCGCTATCTCTTCTTGGCCGGTACCTTCTTCTCTTCGGGAATTACGAGGTTTCCTTGGCCTTACGGGATACTACCGACGATTCATTAGGAATTATGGCTCTATTAGTCGTCCTTTGACTGACTTGTTGAGGAAGAATGAGAAGTTTGTATGGACTTCTAATGCTGCATCTGCTTTTCAGACTCTTAAAGAAGTAATGATGTCACCTCCAGTGCTTGCTTTACCCAATTTTTCAGATACCTTTGTTATTGAGACAGACGCTTCTGGTTCTGGTTTGGGGGCTGTTTTATCTCAGAATGGACATCCCTTAGCTTATGCTAGTAAAGCCCTTGCTTCAACTAAGCGGCATCTATCTACCTACGAGAGGGAAGTACTCGCTATCCTATTCGCTGTTAAGCAGTGGCGTTCTTATTTATGGGGTCGCAAATTTATTATACGCACTGATCATTTACCCTTAAAACACTTATTGGAGCAGCGGGATTTAAGTCAAGAACAGTTTAAATGGCTGCATAAATTATGGGGCTTGCATTATGAGATTGTGTATAGGAAGGGCAGTGACAATGTTGCAGCAGATGCTCTTTCTCGACGACCTGAGAGCTCTTGTTTGGCCCTTTCCGCACCTATTTCTCCTCTTTATGATCGTGTTCGAGACTCTTGGCTGACCGATGATGCTTTACAAACATTAATAAAGGACTTGGAAAGGGATCCCACATCTCATTCTAAGTTTACTTGGCAACAACACTTGCTGAAACGAAAGGGGAAATTGGTGGTAGCAGCTGATCGCAGCCTTCGTAAGGATTTGCTTGTTTTCTTTCATGCTGATGGTATTGGTGGACATTCAGGTATTCATTCCACTTTCAAACGACTTGCTTCTTTTTTCTATTGGAAGGGTATGGAAAAAGATGTTCGTAACTTTGTACGCGAATGCAATACTTGCCAACGATTTAAACCTGAATTAGTAGCTTCCCCGGGTCTTCTTCAGCCCCTCCCTGTTCCAGACAATGTTTGGTCTGAATTGTCTATGGATTTTATTAGTGGTCTTCCGAAGTCTTATGCTAAAACCACCATTCTAGTTGTGGTAGATAGATTATCCAAGGCTGCTCACTTTATGGCACTAAAACATCCTTATACAGCTGTGGATGTGGCTAATGTTTTCATGGATAATATTGTTAAGTTGCATGGTTTTCCTAAATCTATTGTTACCGATAGAGATCCAATTTTTTGTGGGAAATTTTGGAAGGAACTCTTTCGTTTGTATGGTGTGAAATTACATTATTCCTCCGCTTATCATCCTCAAACGGATGGACAAACCGAAGTTCTTAATCGTTGTTTGGAATGCTACCTCCGATGCATGACCGGTGATTTCCCTAAACAATGGGTTAAATGGTTACCACTAGCTGAATTATGGTACAACACCACTTATCACTCAGCCATTGGCATGACTCCTTTTGAAGCTGTTTATGGTGTGTCACCACCAGTCCACCTTCCTTATATTGCTGGGGACTCTTCTAATGATTTGGTGGACCGCACTTGTTTGTCTCGTGAAACTACACTGCAATTCCTTAAAGAACATTTACTGAAGGCACAACACAGGATGGTGCAGCAAGCTAATAAGCACAGATCTGAACGTCATTTTACTCCTAATGACATGGTATATCTCAAGTTGCATCCCTTCCGCCGCAATTTACTCAATAATTCTTCTCTTCACAAACTTGCTGCACGTTATTTTGGCCCTTTTCGTGTCTTGAAGAGGGTGGGAACTGTTGCTTATGAGCTGGAGCTGCCTCCAGAAACTCGGATACATCCTGTATTCCATGTTTCTCTCCTCAAGAAATATGTTGGCCCTCTTGCTACTTTTACTCAGTCATTACCACCTGTGGATGACCAAGGACAGTTCACGCTTGAGCCAGAAGCGATCTTAGGTCGCAAGCTTGTTCGGCGCCACAACCTTCCTGTTACTCAAGTGTTAATTCAGTGGAAATTTACTCAACCTGAGGATGCTACTTGGGAGGATCTCTCGGTTATTCAACACCAATTTCCTCATTTCCCTACTACTGCCATTCCTACTAATGAAATCCTTGTGGACAAGGATTCTTTCTAAAGGGGGGGAGTAATTGATATGTGTATTCTCTAGTGAGGGGCTTTATAGTAAATAACCTGTGTTATAAAGGTGAATATTAGCCCTAGAGTTAGTTAGAAGAGAGAGAATTAGCAAGGACGTGGCTAGGCAGAAGAATATATTATGTACCTTGGCCATTTTGACAGATTTGTGAATGAAATATATCAGTCTTTTCCTCTGTGATATCAGGTGATAAGGTCTTAATTTAATAAGGAAAATAGAGAGGAATTTTAGTGAAGAGAGTAATTCCAGGATCTGAAACACTAATAAATTTAATGGATCAAAGGAAAAAATCTTTAATAGTAAAATCAGTGTTTCATAAAGCACATATAGTTCATAAGCGCATGTCAATTTTTTAAAATTTGTTTTGATTATTTATCTATCCCACTAACCCATGATTTAGATAATGGAAAATAACATATACAATAATATTAAACAGAAAATCTAAAATAACTCAAAAATATATTTATTCATGATTTTTCTCTAACTCCCCACATCACCCATTATCCCACCATAATTGGTCCTCTATCATTGTGGCTGCTTGTGAATTTGTTCCTCTTGTGTGTCTTGCTAAACGTCATATGCTTTCTTTCATTTCCATGACATCACTGCATGTTAATTTTGCATGTAAGTGAGATTTCTCACAGGTTTCTACATGCTAACAATGTGACAGCGACAGGAGCTGGTTGAGGGTCAAGCATATTTAATTAGAGGTCTTACACCATCAAGTTCTGGTTCAGATGTCCTCCACTTGCAGGCGACAGGATCTTGTACCAAATGGTCACCTCTGTCTTCTGGAGCCAGGGAACAGTTTAAGTAGGTATTTCCAATCAAGAAGACAAGAAAGAAAGTACCTTGGTTCTTATTAATCTAGTTAATATCAAATTCATAAATCCAACTTACGGTTATTCTTTTGCAGGCCTTTTTTCAACTGTCGCAAACCGATCTCCATCTCAAGTTTGATTGACATCCCTCTTTCCAGGTTATTTGTTACTATTGTATACAATATCTACTCTCGGTTAAAACAATATAAGAAACATAATGTTAAATGAATTCCTTGTATATTTCATACAGTGAGTTTGATACAGCTGCCTATATTGTGCATGTGGGAGATGTTTATACCTTTGGACATCAAAAGACACAGTGGGTTTTTGTAATTGATGGATCCATGTCTAGCGTAAACTTTGGACAGACAACAAGTTTGCTTGCTATCTGCTTTTGCTCTCAGTCCACAGATAATGATTTGATTCCGCCAATCAGCTATAATCTTGTTGGATCTACGGTAATTAATATATATTATCTGATATCAGTTTTACTGCCTGTATTTGGCATACGAGAAGGTCTGAACCCTCCAAATTATATCTTGACTATTTTAGTTACATTATGTTACTTCTGAAGATGGACAAGTCCTTTAACTTTCACTATATGTAGCAGGTTGGCTTCTGTAATCTCACTAAAAGAGAAAAGGACCATATCAACCATATCTGGATTGCCGAAGCAACTGAAAACTCAACTTACCATTTGACTTTCGACTCCCCACACTGCTCTCACCTCATGCATACTGCAACCTCAATCAAAAGATGGGCAATCAATTCTAGCTTGGTATATCAAGAACTCTCCCAAGTTGAAACTTGTTCTGCATGATTCAATTCCATCCGGTATTGATTTTTCCTTGTTTTTTTATTGTTACTGTCACATCTTCAGACTATAGGTAAGGTCAAGAAAAAAATTTTAGCTGCAGTTGCCAATTGCAAGACAGAATGACGAAGGAGCTGAACAAAGAGGTAGTAAACCGCCTTGTTTTGTCTATATTATTGCTATCCTTTATGAAATCTTTGACTTTAGTTGTTGAGATTTTTGTTTTTCTAACGGCTATGTAGTTAGATTTATTATAAGAGTTGTATATTTAGCTTTTATTTATGCATTTTTGGATGGATTCCCTGGTTTTCTACCCCGAATCAAATTATTTAATGAAGGACGAGTTCAAAACATTTCACCAAGAGAACAGAGTTGAACTTGTTGAGAGAGTATCTCTGATCACTTTCGGACATAAGTTGAACTGCTAATATGGAGGCATAAGGGCAAGTGTAATTGGAGAAGAAAGGAGAATGGAAGAGGGAAAACAGCATAACTCATGTTAGAACCTGGAAAATATAAGTAGAAATGGGGGAAGGGAAAGAGAGTGAAGAGGAAGAATAGAGAAGAGGAAATCTAGCACCAGAATCTGTAATTCTAGATAAAAAGGGAGTTAGAAGAGAAAAGAGAGAAGGAAGAGTAGAGGGATCAGAGAAGAAGGGAAAGAAATGAGTGAATTATCTCAACAATAACTTGATTCATCCATCCATTCCTTTTATAGAGTACATATATGGTATTTATATATTAATGCATTAACTGCAAATAACCACTCTTTCCTAAACACAAAACTGACATTATCTTAAAATAACTGACATAGGACACTAATAGACATAAAATATAAAATATAATACTAATAAAGGGCATTGGTTCCTATCAACTCATGTCCTCGTAAATATTTATCTGGTTAGCGAAATAATCATGAATTTTAATATGAACATTAATTAATAGAAGTCCTCTATTGCTAAAACAGAACACTAAATAACCAAACAACTGATAAATGTCTCATTTTCTTAATCCTAATATTCCTTTCTCATGTTTCAATATTCTTACTTCACACTTTGTTGACGCCAAATAAAGAACTGAGGACCTACGAACGATAGATTTAAACAGAGAAGCAAAGATAACGCTTTCAAAGACTTCTAGGGAATTCATTTGATATTATACTTCCTTTTCTGCTTGCTTTACATTGAAGATGCCCTTGATGTCTTTTATTTGGCTGTTGACTTTTGTTTTTGATGAATCAAAGAACATATCAGAGTCTTCTCTTACTTGCTCGTGTCTTAAGTTTTTATTCTGTGGTGTATGCACTGTTCAATTGTGACAAGGTTACTGAACACTAACACTTCATTATAAAGGAAGTGTTAGAAGTTGACTTTTTCAAGCTTTAAGGTGTTGAATTTTTTAATCTTGTAGCTCAGCAGTTGGAATGCAGTGATGGTAGCCCCCTATTTGGACATATGAAAGTAGTATGTTGTAAAGGATTTTTTTTTTTGGCCAGATGTTGTAAAGCATTTATACCTTTTTGTTCATGTAAAACTGGTATTGCTTTGGACAGTTAGTTTTGTGGTTACTGAACTTTCTCTCAAATTAAAGGGCAATGCAAACAGCAATTCTCATATCGACCATAGCAGTCAAATGGGCATATGTAAATATCTATCTACCATAGCAGTCAATTAATTAGTGTGCGACTTCTATTTGTAGTTACATTTTGCTGAATTATTTTTATAACTAGATACAATCCCATATATTGCTTAGATCTTATATTGCAGAATTTGAAATTCAAATAGTACTGTTTATGTATCAGTAAATTGACTGGTTACAAATTTTATATTCAAACATTTTGATTGATGATACAAATAGAAGTTGCACACTAATTAATTAGCGATGGTGCCAATTGCATTCCTGGTGTATTGAGCTAGTGTTGGCATAGTAGCAGAGGGTTAATGGTCCTTTTCATGCTTTTAATTGTGAAACACGCAGAATGAATGTTCTTACTTTCTATATACTTGATGAGAATATTAGTTGATTATTGAAACTGCACTTGATGAGAATGCTAGTGTTCATTTGCTGCATCATTATTCTTCTGTTATCTTGTATTTATAGAAGATATGTTGTCAAATTTTTCCTCTCTTTATTCCCGATTTAAACCATACATATTTATATAAGCAGTTTGTTTTGAATTAACTGACAAAAATAAGATAAATAACACCAGATCATGCATGAATAAAAGAATGGAAATAGGTTTTTGGATCGAAGGCAAAAGGAAATAGTCATTTGGAGCTTGGTTATGAAATTTGGATTATTAAGTCTGAGGCTTGGCCAATTCTTGCAACATTAGTCAGAACACAAATCAATATTCAGGTTACAAAGAAGCACATTGTACTAATTTCGAACTAAATTTTTAATGATTACAAAATTACAAACAATTATGTTTCATCAATGAATAAAATCATCCGCGGTTAATTACAGTATCTTAAAAATAAGTGATAAAAGTAACGTGATGTTCTTTTTCAACAGCACGGATGAAGCATGGAGATATGTTTGACCTCAAAAATATGTTATTGGATGAAAAATACTCTATCCGATCCTAATTATAAGATAAAGTTGACTTTTTTAGAAAAATTAAGGAAGCCAATTAAATTACTGTAATATCTTTATATTTCTATTTTTTTCTCCAAACTAATTAATTTGACTACTAAAATAATATATAATGTAAGGATATTAAAAATATAAACACTCTAAAGTAATTTAATTGGCTTCCTTAATTTTTCCAAAAAAAACAACTTTGTCTTATAATTAAGACCGGAGGGAGTACTTAATTTGCAATGCCTAATTAAATCATGAAATTATGACATAACCAAAAACAAAATAAGTAGAAAAATGACAATTTTCACATTGAGAAAAATCACTGCATTTAAAATAGGGAAAATGGCACTCAAGTCCTAAGGACCAGAAAAAATATTAAAAAAAAAAAAAAAAGTCCCAGTGTAGATTCCCTATCTAAAAACTCTCTAAAGACCTCAGTAATATAGATTCCAAATATGAAATTACATTCTTGCCTTCGGTAATTGATAGCTGAAGTTAGTTTACCCTTAGACTGGCAAGTGTATATACATATTTTGACAAGTTTATGTACTTATATTCACGAGTTATACATTGGCAAGTATATGTACCTTTTTTGACAAGTTTATGTACCTATATTGGCAAGTTATAGATTGGCAAGTGTATATGCTTCTTTTGACAAGTTTATGTGCATATACTGGCAAGTTATACATTGACAAGTATATATGCCACTTTTAACAAGTGTATGTGTCTATACTGATAAATCAATCTATGTTAACTAATGTCATTTTTCCAATTTTAATTTAAAATAGCTCTCATTGATAAGTGTATGTATCTATAATGACAAGCCATAGAGTGACTATTAACAAGCCCTTCTCGCTTCTCTTTTCTTTTTTAATCAATGGGGGCAATAAAGTAATTCACATTTTGAATCTATATCACTGCAGTCCCTAGGAAATTTTTAGATAGAGGAATCTATACTAGGACTTTATTTATTTATTGTCTTTGGGACCTGAGTGCGATTTTTCCTTTTTTTTTTTCTGGAAATATTGCACCTAAGTTCCAAGTAAGAGAAAATATGATTAAAAAGTCCCTTAAAACCTCAAATTTACAATGAAGGTCTTGTGAGATATTTTTATAATATATTTTAAATGTGAAAAGACACATATAAATTTAATGAATTTGGCAAAAAAGATAAAACCGAGAAATCGGACCGAGCCCGTTTAAGCCCTGTTAAGTTTCGGGCCGGGCTTGTAAATTGAAGCCTCCAAAGAAAGTCGGGCCTAAAAGAGCCAACCCTGTAGGACCAAGGGCCTTAAAGGGCCGGCCCGTTAGGCCCTTTTAATTTTTTTTGCCCCTGCCCCTTGCCCAGTCGCCCCTTGTCCAGAAATCCTTGATATTTTTACTCCTCAAGTAGAGCCTACTATACAAAGTGAAACAAAATCAAATATCCTTAAAATTGATGATAGTGGTGAAGAAGATGAAAATGATAGTCGTCATACTAATGTTGTGTAGAGATTAGAGTGTTTAGTTTCTTGCCTTCTTATGCTTTGGTCTTTATGTGAGTTATTATAGGCATGATTTTACTTTTAATTATGCGTTAGTAACTATGTTTGTTTCTTGCGTGAGACATGTTTAAACTTTAATGTTGACAACATTTATGTGTTAAATTAGAACTTTGTATATCTCTCTAAAAGAAAATAAGTAGAAAAAATAACTAAATATTGTGAAAAGGACTTCCCGACCCTACGAGCTGGCCTTACCCTGATGCTATCGGGCCGGCCTTTGAAAAACTGTAATTTTCCTGACCCCAGTCCCTTTAGGGCCAGCCCTGACCCGTCAAGGGCCGGCCCTGATTCCCAGCTCTAAAAAAAGGTAGAGATTTGAAACCCTTATTTGCTCTTTCTCTCTCCCCATAGTCGTTCTCTCATTCCCAATCCTTGAAGTCGTCAGCCAACTGAAGCTGTCATCGTGAGTGTTGTTGTTCGTGGTTCCTCATTGTCGAGGTTCAGTGGCCGCCGCTTGAGTAAATCTTCCTGGTACCCAACGTCGTTGCCCCACATGATTGCTAGTCTGAAGCAATTTTCTTCTCTCAACATAAAGCCCTAAACCTTATCTAGCCTCTTTGGAATAGTGAAAGACTCGGCTGTTGGAAATTGTGCCCTAAGGGCCAATCATTGTACTTCAAACATTATTATTTTAATGAAATTTCTCCATTTTGTTATCATATTATTTGCATGTTAATTGTGATAATTGTATCCTTGGATAATTCATAAAGATTTTCCTAAAATATTCCTGGTCGGTCATCTATGCGGGAGCAGAGATGAAACAAGACCAGTATGAATTTGATAAGATATAGAGATACGAATCAAAGTCTTAGGCACTTGAAAGAGTACAAGGTGCTGGACCGACCCAGTATGAGAAAGCTACTTAGATCAAGTCATAAGCTTTTCTCATGTATAACCACATCACAATACCCTTAGACCTAAGGTCATCATGGATTCCTATATGAGAGTTGCTAAGCTTTGACCTAGTCAAAAGTCACTTTTGACTGGGTGATGATAAAGGCTATAATCGGGCTTGGTGATTTTTTATGCAGAGGAATATGAATGATCGAGATGGAATTTATCCCTCATATTAGTAGAGAGATATTACTGGGCCCCTCGATGAGTAATTGTTAGAAATGTATGGTCATATTACAATGGAAAGGAGTTTCCATTTCTATTGTCAGGCTACTCAAGAATCGAGAAAGTGATGGTCAAGAACAAGAGGATGACATTATCCATGTCTTATCCTTGATCGATATATCGTGTGACAAAAGGGACGTGACATGGTTGTATGACAGGTTGCATCGTGATAACAATCCTCATATGAATTGGGTAGTCGTAATGTCTTGCTAGAGGCCGCTTGTGACTTTTGGGTTAGTACAGTCATTGGCCCACTACCAACTTCATATGGGCCTACAGGATCGCACACAAGAATGACCCAACACGAGATAATGTTTAATTTAGGTGGATGAATTATATATATATATATATATATATAATATAATATAAATTTTTTAATAATATTATATAGATATATATTTTCAAAATACATATCTTTTATATATTGTATATATATGTATATTATATTGAGTTAGTTTTAAATTTAATTTATTAAGATATATTAAATTTAATAACTAACATGATAAAGATATAGTATATCAGATTTAATTTATGGAGATAAATTAAATCTAATGGCTCTTTATTTAGATTAAATAAATAGGTTAAATTAAAATTATTGGACAGATTTAATTTAAACTGAATTTATTTAATTAGCTCATCAAGATAATTAATTGTTGATTAATTTCGAAATTAATGATGATTAATTTTGAAATTTGAATATAGCCCTCATAGGTTATAAACTTGATAGAGCAGATATACTCGTACGCGTATGAGAATTCAAAGCCGTAAGGAAAACCCTATGAGACATTTGGAGGTGCTAGCACGTAGTCTCTGTTGGAGAGCATTCATGTGGATACCGGAAGAGGGAGCGGACCTGAGGTGTTGGCTCCTAGAGATCGTGAAAACCCTAAGTTGAAAAAGGTATGAATCTTTCTAACTCAATTTAAACATCGTTGATAGATCCTCGATTAGGATCGGTAAAATTCTAAAATTCTTCCGCTGTGCCTGCCGATCCTAACAGTGGCATCAGAGCCAGGTCAATTGTGCGTTTAAATTGAGTTTATGATTCTTATATGTGTGATATATGGGATATACTTGATGCTTATAAGAAACGTCTGAACATATATGTGATTTTCGTTTTCGGATTTAATTGCATATATATGATCTACCAAAAAATTGTTTCGATTACATGAGCTACTAGTTACGCAATTTCAATTCTGGAAAAAAAAAATCTAAAGTCAGAATTTGTGGTTTCGTTTTGAATTGAAAAGGATCTTGCTTGTATGAAACCCTAGGCTTGCATGAAGTCGGGTAGGGTACCTTAGATCATAGTTGGCGGCAATTCAATCAGGTCTAAGTTCGGATATCTATTCAGGTAATAGGGATCCGAAACTATGGGGAACACAATGCGGATCAGAAGCGTTCTGGGCCGTTGTTGTGTTTTGAAATTGGGCCGAAATCCCTTTAGAACTGGACTGAAACAAGTATTTAGCGTGACCGCCGTGGCTATCTCTGCGTAGCGCAATATAATCTGATAATGACATTTATTGCTTTTTATATTATATGAATTCTTGTTGTGGTTTATTATTTATACTTGTTTGGGTATGGTGAACAACATGGCTTTAGAATTTTATAAAGTATTGTAATATTTAAATATAGCCTGCGTGCCGTGTCTTTCTCTAAATACTCTCAATATACATTCTCTTCTCATCTCACTCCCCTCGAATGTTTAAACGAGGTTTCTCTCAATGTATTTCTTTTCTTATTTAGAGATATCCTTTCATTGGCTTAGAACGATTTTAGGTTAGGTAAGTCATGTTGTGTCACGTTTAAATTATGCTTTTGATAAGATCATTGCATGAATACTTTTATGTTTATATGTATTTATCTGTATGAGATACGACCACGATTGCATTCATATAAACAAGACTAATTACTTGAGCCCTCTAATCAAATCTTAAGTCTTAATGCCATCAATTAATGAATGTTTGTCAAAACCTAGATCGCTCAATTGCAGAAACCACCAAAGTGGATGCACTTGAGTTATCTTGATGAGACAAGCATGAGCAATAGTGCTGCTCATAATATTCATTATTGCTTTGACCTAATTGAAATTAACAAAATGGTTTTGAATCTCAAGGCGTTAGATGGGATTAAACAAGCCGGATCATATGATGATCAAATCCCAAAAACATCTAAGAGTTACATGTGATGTAATTGGTAAATAGGTTACCTATTTAAATAACTTGAATTTAAGCGTCTTGCCAAAGCGGACTTAAGTTTAAGCCCAATATGGATCTTAGCCCACTAATTATTATTTTGAGGGTTGTTAATTTAGTGGGAGATTACTAACTAACTTTGCATATTTTAATTGTAGAATCATGTCGACCAGTAATACTGCTACGCTATCATTGCGATCAGTCCTTGAGAAGGACAAACTCAATAGGACAAACTTTCTTGACTGGTTCAGAAACTTGAGAATTGTTCTCAAGAAGGAAAGAAAGGCTTATGTCCTATATCAACCCATTCCTAAGCAGCCTGTAGCCAATGCTCCAAGAGCTCAGAGAGATGCTTACACAAAGCATAAGGATGACTCTGTGAATGTAAGTTGCCTGATGCTTGCCACTATGGTTCCAGAGCTCCAAAGAGATCTGGAACTTATGGAGGCTTATGAGATGATTGTCCATCTCAAGGAAATGTTCCAGCAACAGGCAAGGCAAGAAAGGTATGAGACCATAAAGGCCTTACATTCCTGTAAGATGGCTGAAGGTGCATTAGTTAGTACTCATGTGTTAAAGATGAAAGGTTATATTGATCACCTTGAGAGGCTTGGATTTCCCATGAGCCAGGAGTTAGCTACGGATTTGATCCTGAACTCACTCCCAGAGAGTTATGACAAGTTTGTCATGAACTACAACATGAAAAACATGGAGAAATCAATTTCTGAGCAGCATGGGATGCTCAAAACTGCTGAGCAAAGTATTAAGAAAAAGCCCATTACAGTTTTGATGGTTCAGAAAGGAAAGGGTATAAAAAAGAAAGGGAAGGGCAAATGGAAGGGTAATGGCTCAGGTGGTAAGACCAAAGAGTCAGACAAGCCCGAAACCAAGCCTGCACCCAAGAAGGCAAACCTCCAAAGGAAAGAGTCTACTACTTCTGCTATGAACCCGGTCATTGGAAGAGGAATTGCAAACTCTACCTGGAATATCTGAAAAAGAACAAGAAGGATAGCAGGGCTATCGCTTCAGGTATTTATGTTATAGACATTCATTTTTCTACTTCCTCTACTTGGGTATTAGATGCTATATGTGGTTCTCACATTTGTACAAATGTGCGGGGTCTAAAGGACAATAGAAAGCTGAAGAAGGGCGAGGTGGACCTATGAGTTGGAAATAGAGCAAGAGTTGCTGCTTTAGCCGTAGGCACTTATGAATTAGTTCTGCCCAATGGGCTTTTGTTAGTTTTGAACAATTGCTATTATGTTCCTGTTTTGAGTAGTAACATTGTTTCTCTTTCTTATTTGGATAAGGAATGTTATACTTCTATTACTATGAATGGTAAATGTTCTATTTATCGTAATGATATTTTCTATGTTGATGGTGATTTGCATGTTGGTCATTATATATTAAATTTGGAACATCCTAATAATGGGAATATCTATAACGTAACTACTAAAAGGATAAAATCAAAAAATTTGAATCTGACCTACCATGGCATTGTCGTCTCATCTATATAAATGAGAAACGTATTTCCAAACTCCATCAAGATGGATTTCTTAACTTATTTGATTTTGAATCATATGATACATGCAAATCTTGCTTATTAGGAAAGATGACAAATGCACCTTTTACTGGGCATAGTGAGAGCCACTAAATTATTGGGCCTCATACATACAGATGTATGTGGACCATTAAATACAGCTGCCAGAGGAGGTTATGTCTACTTCATTACATTTATAGATGACTTTAGTAGATATGGTTATATCTATCTAATGAAACATAAATATGAATCTTTTGAAATGTTCAAAATATTCCAAAATAAAGTATAAAATCAACTTGGCAAAACAATTAAAGCACTTCGATCTGATCGAGGTGGTGAATATTTGAGCTAAGAGTTCATTGACCATCTTAGGAGCTGTGGGATAATCTCACAATTAACTCCTCTAGGAATACCATAATGGAATGACGTTTCTGAACGGAGGAATCGAACACTATTAGATATGGTTTGATCTATGATGAGTCAAACAGATCTTCCACCGTCCTTTTAGGGACATGCCCTAGAGACAACTGCGTTCATACTAAATTGTGTTCCATCTAAGGCAATTGAAAAGACACCATATGAGATATGGACCGGAAAGAAACCAAGTTTATCTCTTCTTAAGATCTAGGGATGTGAGGTATATGTTAAGCAACAAGCCTCTGATAAATTAGCGCCCATATCCTCAAAGTGCCTTTTTCATGGGGTATCCTAAAGAAACAAAAGGATACCATGTCTACAATTCCACCGATAACAAAGTGTTTGTTATTCGAAATGGTAAGTTTCTAGAAAGAGAGTTTGTCTCTAAAACAACCAGTAGTAGCAAGGTACATCTTGAAGAAGTTCGAGAGTCACAAGATAGTACAGAACCACGGATGGGCATTAGAGAAGACTCACAACAAGTTGTTGAGCCTCCTTAAGTAACACGAGGTCCACGAAGATCTGATAGAACACGGCATCAGCCTTAGAGATATGGATTTCTAATTACTGAAGGCCGTGATATGTGCTCATTGAGCAAAATGAGCCAACCACCTGTTGAGAAGCCATAGTGGGACCAAACTCTGAGAAATGGCTAAATGACATGAAGTCTAAAATGCAATCCATGTACTACAATCAGGTATGGACCTTAGTCGATCCACCTGAAGGTGTAAAAACCATCGAGTGCAAATGGGTTTTCAAGGAGAAAACTCACATGGATGGCAATGTAAATGTTTTCAAGGCACAACTGGTTGTAAAAGGATTCACTCAAACTCATGGTGTAGACTATGATGAAACCTCTTCCCCAGTTGCAATGGCCAAATCAATCAGAATCCTTCTTGTCATTGCAGCATATTATGATTATGAAATATGACATATGGACGTCAAAACAGCCTTTCTTAATGGAAAGCTGCTTGAGGATGTGTACATGACACAACCTGAAGGTTTTGTGCGTCCAGAGGACTCTAGTAAAGTTTGCAAGCTTCAAAGATCCATTTATGGATTGAAGCAAGCATCTCAGAGCTAGAATCATCATTTTGATGAAGTAGTCAAAGAGTTTGGATTCATTCAAAACATTGATGAACCTTGTGTTTATAAGAAGGTTAGTGGGAGCATAGTTGTATTTCTAGCGCTTTATATGGATGTCTATCAAATCCAATGTCACAAGCTAGCCTTGTTGTAGATTGCAGTCACTAATCCAAGCCAAATCAGAGTGTTTTGTTCTATCTCTTTTACTTTTTTTAACTGAAGACGTGTGCCTTACGTATTATTTTTTTTCCTTTGCCCGGGTTCAATTAATTGAAGACTGGGTTAAACATTGAGATATTCCTCTTTCAGGAGGAATGATGCAAGCTTTTTTTTTTTACATTTTTCTTCCAGTATTTTTTCTTAGCTTATAACTCTCTATGGCTTATAATTTACCTTAAAATGGCTATTATTATTTAATCTGGAAAATAGGTCAAATATGTTAAATAATGCTTCGTTTGCATCTACTCCCAGGTCACTATTCGCTAGTGTTTATACTATCTGGGTTTAGGGATATACTTGAAACTCTCGAAAAGATTTCAATAAAAAGTTGTAGTTTGGTACAGTGTCATATGAATTCTTTCATTAAATCTTTGTTTTCTTTCCATCACTTCTTAGTTTGATTGAAGGAATTGCCATAATTCATTTACAATGATTTTTTAGTCATACTCATCATTTGAAGTTGGTGAGAGTATTTTTCTCCCTACATTTAGGTTTCCCATCAATTTGAAATAGTGAGTAGATATGTTTATGATCTTAGTATATGTGTATGGTGATTCTTGTTGAATTAGATTGTTAAAGCTTAAACAACTAACCATGAAGTTCTATTTTCAAACTTGTAAAATGTTAAGCAAGTGATTCAACTACTAGAGTTTGATTTGGGATGCTTAAATAATCAATAGACATGTTTGAAAACATTATAATGAGAAATAAAGGACTTTGACCTTTATCTTTCACCTTGCGAGCACATAACATGTTTTGGCACCTGTTGTTTTATCTCCCAAACCAAAGGTCTTGTGCAGCTTAGTAAGTAGTTCAATGAATGTTTTGTCATTGTTTGATAATCCTTGAATTTATTTTCAAGTAAAGAAGATGGAGAAGGGAAAGAAATTATACAAGAAAAAAAGGGGGGAAAGCAAAACTGGACCAAGGGAGCCAAGCTTCTCTGGTTACACTTTGTTTACTAAAGAATTTTACAACGAGAAGGAGGAGAAGAAGAACTCAATGAAATGAAGGTTGGGTTCTTGTGGTAGCTTGTCACTCATCCTAATTGTAAGACCCTGTCTTACATACCACTTTTCATTGATATTAATCAGAGTAGCAACACGCAGTTTAGTGGATACATAGGATTAGCATAGAAATACTGATAAAATGTACATGATTGTTTTACAGGAATCCCCCCGTAGGGTTTGATAATATATACAATTTTGGTCCAAAACTATCCAAAATAAACTAATAATAACCAATAGCTCAGTCTTCTTGACTCAGACACCACAGTTGCTAGTATTTATTGTTTTGTCCTTCAAGTCGCTAACTTTTGTTGGAATATTTTAATTTTGAAAAAGGGTGAGATTCAAACGAATCTTAGTAGTAACAACCAATCAATCATAGAAAATGCAATAATAAATATGCCAAGTACCACATACAACAATATTATAATAACACATAATTCAATTCAGTCGGTATAATTCAGTTCAATTAGAAACATTCAGAGCCAACCATTGTTGCAATCCCTACTCGTTCCCGTACCTCAGCTGGGCTCGAGACCACCAACTAGGCATATTAATGTACCCGTATGCACTATGTTAAGTGTACCCGTAGGCACTGTGTATCATACATATTACGGAAGATGGCATACACAAAGTATATAAACATTGACATAATGTATGAAAGATAGAGCTACTACCTTAAGCCCTTTTTTGTTTACATATAAGTCCTTAATTTGATCCGGCTCAGGCTCAACAATTTGGTCCTAAACATCTAAGTTTACAAGAATTAGGTTAATTTCCATTCATGTATCACTTTAGACTCATCCAAATTACTTTCGTTGGTTATATTAGTCTAAAACTACAAAATTACCAAAATGCCCCTAGGGACCCGGTCTAAGCACCTTTTTACCCGGTTCGACCATACTTTTCCAAAAATTTTGACCCGGACTATTCCAACACAGTTTTGCTTGTATAATCCATTTTTTACCTCGGTTTTCTCAAAATCATTGCCAACTGATTATTTTGCCCTTGACAGCCCCTACTTAAGGCCTGTTTGGTACGCAGAAGATTTGAAAAGGGAAAGGAAGATTGTAAAGGGTGATGGAAGATAAGTTGATGGAAGATGGGTTGTTTGGTAGGAAGAAAATTGAGGGTGGAACTTGAGGGGAAAAAAGAGAAATGCCTATTTTACCCTCAACATAAGTTAATAATTATATATTAATTAAATTTATATTTCAATTCATAAATTAAATATTAGTAGAACATTAATTTAAAAATTAAATAAAATGAATAAAATATAAATTATAATTTAAATAAATAAATATTTATTTATTTATTTTTTAATGAAATTCAAATTTATAAGGCTGGGATTTTGAAAAGTTCGAATTTATTGATGAAGTTCGAATTTGCAAGACGAGAATTTTGAAAAGTTCGAATTTATTAATGAAGTTCTAACTTGCAGGGCGGGAATTTTGAAAAGTTCGAATTTGATAAGCAAATTCTATTGAAAAGTTCAAATTTCTCGCCTTTTAATTTAAATATTTCAGGGGCATTTTTGTCTTTCGGATCTTCCTCCACTGAATGAACTTAAGATCCCACCAATTTTGGTGGGATCTCATCTTCTCATAATAAGGGAACATTGGTGGGCCCAGGAACTTGAGTTCCAGGGAAGATTGAGCCAAAATTGCGTACCAAATGAGGGAACTTGTACATGTTCCCTTCCCTTCCCACATCTTCCGCGTACCAAATAGGCCCTTAGGGTTTTAGGGGTATTTTCGTCATTTCACTTTCTAGGGCTTTTCTCACAACATGATCAACATCAACTCTACACAATTTTCCCTCCTGAACACAATGGAACTATCATATTAGTGAAATTCCAACTCCTTCCCTATTTCTTGAGCTAGCTGAAACTTAGGTTTAAAAAGGGAAAATGTGATTCTTATGATCTAACTCGTAAAGCTCCTTCCTTTTTACTCTTAATCCCTTATTGAACCTCTTAAACACCTATTTGACATTATTTGAGGAAATTTGGGCAGCATAACCCCTTAGGGTTTCAACATCCCAAGTTTACAAAATCACCAACCAAACCACAAATCAACTCAAGAACCACAACAACAACACCCTAACACCAAAACGATTGAGGTTCTTGAAGTTACCTTTGATTTCTCAAGCTTTCTCTCTCTAGGATTTCACTTTCTCGCTCTTCTCCTTTGATATTTTGCTTGCTACACAAGATATTCATGATTAGAGAAGAGCTTAGGAGAGGACCTACACAAGCTAGAAGGCATAAACTCTTAGAATCACAAGACTTTCCTTAGATTTTTGCCTTCCTTAAGCTCTCCTTTCTCTAAGTCTTCAAGCTCCTCTCTCTCTCTCTCTCTCTCTCTCTCTCTCTCTCTATTTTTGTGGTACATGTCATGAAATGAGGTGGAGAAAAGTGATGATGATAGCTTAAAAATGTCTTTTACACTCTCCTTTAGGATATAATATTTTATTGGTTTAAGACGTGTTTGTACTTAAGCTTATCTCTTGCTAACTTGTCATCAACCTTCCCATTAATTTTGGACTAATTTCCTTCTGTTCTCCTTGTCCCAAAACAATGCCATTTAGGTGTCCTAAATGAACCAAATGGGTTTTCTTTGTTTACTTCATCCTATTGCACAAATATTATTTTTTATGCCTAATTCCAACATGTGCTCTTATCTTAATAAATTCTTATTAAATTCCTTGGTTCAAGATAATGACACTTGGCACCATATTAATGCAAGCAATATTTTTCCTCCTAATTTCCCTTAATAGGTAAAATTATCAAAAGAAAAGAGAAATAATAATTGCTCTAGCATTTTTCATAATCCTCTCTCCTCAATTAATTAATTTATGTACATATCCACTTTTAACTTTTCAAACTTTGATTTACTTGACCAAGAATGCTCCAAAATTGCATATTTATTTCCAAATATATATTTTCCCTTTATTTTCTCTATTTAACCAAAATTAATCTCAAGAAATGGGAAAATAATTTATTCCTTGCTTTATTGGAAAATTACTATTTTGCCCTCAGATTCTTGGATTTAATTTAGGCCTTCTTCTTTTCCTTCTCTTCTTGGCTGAAATTCCTCTTTATTATTGGGCCAAATATTGTGTTCTTTTATCCTCTACTTTGGGCTTGAATAATGGGCTTCAACAATTGGATTTTTGTAAGACAATAACTTGAATTTTATGTCTTGTCTTAGCCCAATTTTCATGAAAATGGAAATTTACTGGCTTCTTAAATTCCAAGTTCATGAATATTTACCATTCTATTTCATTAAATGCCATAAATAATTACAAGGCATATGGGTGAATAAAATTTGGAGTGTTACATTAATAACATACATGCAGACAAAGGTATGACTTTGGTACAAGAGAACCATAAGAGGAAGAGAACCAAATAGGCTGATGAGTTATATTGTAGCTAGGATTAGTGTTTAAGTAAGATCAAGTATAGACCGATTGTTTTGATGACATGTTTTTTGTAATGATCAAGTACAGACTAATTGTATTGATGACATGTTTTTTGTAATTATCAAGTATAGACTAATTGTATTGAATTCATATTAGTGATTCAATAAGGTTATGCAGAATTTGTGTATCTAATTGCATATTGACATGTTTTATAAACATAGCTAAATATATGCTGACAAGAACAGGGGATTGCCCTGACAAGTCCATGGGCATCAATTGACAAGTCCATATGTCTCTGTTGACAAGTCCATGTGCATGTGTCACCAAGTCCATGTGCATTCCTTAACAAGGCCATGTGCATGCATTGACAAGTCAAATGATATGTTCACCTAATTAATATTAAATAATAATGACGTAATCTATAAATATGTCCACACAAATTATCAATTTCCAAGTTGTTCATAAACTGACTGCACTTTAACCACAAATATGTAAACATAGCTACATATATATATATATATATTAACAAGTACATGGGATTATATTGACAAGTCCATGGGCGTCCATTGACAAGTCCAGATGCGTCTATTGACAAGTTCATGTCTATATATTGACAACTGAATTTACATCACAATACAAATTTCCATAAATGAAACTTAGATACAAATTTCCAAGGGATAGCTATGTATGAATCCTTTATGCGACTATGTATTTCCCTCAATGCTCTTTCTTTTCCCAGTATGCTTGAGTATAATTTAGATGCAACACATAATCACTATACATGCCTCTCATGATCTCATTTACATTCTTGTCTATGTTACAGCTCAAACTGTCTATCATGATTAATGATGTTAATTTGGATCTCTTCGAGTGAGCTACAACTAGGTTATCCTGTGCATGATGTATGTGCTCACCTTTCAATGTTCTTATAGTTAGGAAATTAGTATCTTGCCGTTCTTCCATTGAGTATGGTCCCAAGTACCATGGACAACCATCAACCATGCATTTCACAATAATCTTTTGCTGATTGTTTTTGACATTTTTTATGCAAATTTCTTGGCAATGATATATTTATATAATGTTTGCCGAAGGGTAGCCGCATTAGGAAAAACCTGTCATCTCCAATTATCAAATCCTTCTACTTTGTGACATTCATTTTAGGTCTTCTTATTGTCATCATTTGGACAAGACATGCCAATGAAGGTGAATCTTCATTACACATAGTGGCTGATAGTTCATCCCAACCTTCTGACAAGTTATCAAACCTACACAAAATGACAAGTACAATATGTTAGTAATGAGAAGTTAATAGCACCCCATTCAGTGGTTAATTTCCATAAGGAAATACAACTTACACATATTGCTCATCCCTTAGATCATCCCTTACTACCGTTGTATTATTATCTTCAATTTCTCCTTCATCTACATATACATGCTCACTTTCTCCATTGAAATTAATTAAATGTTCAATTAGGTCATCATCTAGTAGGTCCGCAAATGTAGTTGTATCAAATGTCAATGTGAACTTCATAACAAGTTTACTACTCTCTTTTCCTATAATGGAGGATATCATTATTTTGAACTCTTCATAACTTGTGCTTTCCTTAATGGTTCTTGATCTCATCGTTTCCCGCAATATATGTTATATCACCAGCTCTACTATTTACAAACATTTCCTCTATATGAAGGAAACATAATAGATTCTTCCCATACGTGCTAGCCATCACCATTGTCCACCTGCACAATATTGTTGTCATTAACAAGTTTACTACCTATATTAACAACTATTGATGCCCCTATTAACAACACAATCTGACTTAGTACATCAGGAGTTCCAACCACACAACTTTCACCCCATGTTGATTAATGCTCACTTTTAATGAGTAAAAAAGCACATAATCCTAAAAACATAGCAAACATTTGAAACCCTTTCCAAACACCATTAAAAACACAACTAAAACATTTAAATATAACCTTCAATTGTCATTAACAAGTTCATCACACATATTGACAACTATTGTTGCATCTATTAACAACACCTTTTTGCCTTTGCACACCAAGTCTTGTAACCACAAAACTTTTACCCTCATCTTCATTTCTTAGTCATTGCAATGCAAAAAAAGAACATATTAAACCCGAAAACAAAGCATACTAAACCTTACTTAAACACATTAAAACCACAACTACAACATATACATTACATTTAACTAGGCCAGCCTTGATAGTTTACAAATATAAAGGAGGACAATAGTGGTCATTACTTTAACACCCACAAACCAAAAAGATGATAGCTTTTTCATATTTAGGGCAAAAAGAAGATGAATAATGCAAACCTCAAAATCTATTCAAATAATCAACCATAAAGATCAATCAAATGGAATAATGAAGATACTAGAGATGTTGGCACCAATTCTGTACCTTCCTCCTTAAGCTTTTCTCATGATCAAAACCTCCGTACTATGCTTTTTACTTGCCAATTCTATATTCTTAGTTTTACAGAATCCTCTGTTCCCTCTCTCTATTTATTCAATGGGGTTATTTATGTCTTTTTACGTTTGGAATATATTGCAAAAATGTTCCATGGGACTTCATTGCAAATTTGAGATTTTAAGGGACCTTTTGATCATATTTTCTCTTGCTCGAGACTTAGGTGCAATTTTCCCTTTTTGTTTTTGCAAACATTTTATAAGTTGTTACTACATGCATATTAAAAAAAAACTAAACAACGTATTTTATTCCAGCATTTATTACCATGCGCCATTGCTTCTCATGGGATTTAACAACTTTTGATTTTTTACCCCATGCAAATTAAAAGTTAAAAACATGTTTTGTTTTAGAATTTATTTCTTCTGTCTTGTATAGACAACTTTTCTATGTATAAAAAAATAGACTATTTTATTTACGAAAAGTAAAACTTTTGCTTTTAGATTTTGTTAATGTGCATTAAAAACAGGGAAAACTTCAGTAAATGATCTCTATAGCAATTTAATGTCAAATAGCCTTCAATAAATTCTAAAACATCACTGCAGGACCTTAGGGGCAAAATAAAATAAATTTTTGTACTAAAATGACATGATTGCCTCTGCCTATTTTTAAAAAAAAAAAATCAAAGTTTTCCAGCCCTTGGTGGCCAGCCAGGGTCAGTGCTCCGGCAACAGGTCCCTGAATGCTGACCAACTAGCCAATAGAAAATAAATTTTGGCAAAGGAACCAATAGCGGTTTGCAAGACCTCGCCCCTTGGCACCTAAGAGAAACAATACCACTAGGCTAACAAAACTCTTTAACTAAGATGTGCAAGAAAATAAATATGTAATAATCTTATTTCTCTACCTACTTTACGTCATAGTCATCAAGTGTTTTATACTTCATAAATAAGTAAAATAGTTCTATAAACAAGAGGAATAATTTTATGAACAAGATAAATTAATTTCTTAAGAAGATCAACACTGCATACTCGGGTACATACTCGAGTAATCCACTTAAAATAGAACATTAAATACTTGCATACTAGAGTAATGACTCGAGGAAAATGAGATAAAATTAAATCAAGTTTATCGAGTACTACCTTCAAGTTTTTACTTACCTCAGTGCGTTACTCGAGTAGCTACTCTAGTAACATTGGCAGTGGTACAAAGTGCTGAGAGCAACACTTTTTCAGAAACAGAGTAACTCGAGTACTTACTCGAGTATCATTTGCAGGCCGAGAGCAACTTGAAAACTTTTACATGGTTACTCGAGTAGCTACTCGAGTAACGTTGGCAGGCCGAGAGCAACTCCAAGTATTTACCTAGTTACTCGAGTAGCTACTCGAGTAACATTGGCAGGACGAGAGCAACTTGAAAACATTTACCTGGTTACTCGAGTACCTACTCGAGTAACGTTGGCAGGTTACTGGAAGGTGCCTCTGGTTACTTCAAGTTTTGTCTCATTACTCGAGTACGTACTCGAGTAATGCCTTAGAGAAATTGCTCCTGCTCAAGTTTCTCAGCATTTTCTCTTGGTCTTTCCTCATTACTCCAATGCTTACTTCAAGTGATGCTTATCCTTGTTATTACTTTGTTCAAACTTATTTATTAATCAATTCTTTTTCATACCATTCTTTTGTTATCATCAAAACATGAGATCTAACAATAACCTTATGAACAAGTGGGATAACCTTATGAATAAGATAAATTAATTTCTTAACAACTACCCATTTCCAAGTGTCTTGCACTTCATAAACAAGTGCAACAATCCTATGAACATGTTTTAATAAAAGTTTAAATTAATTTATCTTAGTCCAAAAAATACTTTCTGAATTTTTATATTTAAAATACATTTTAGAATAAGATAAATTAATTTAAAATTTTATTAAAACTTGGTCATAGGACTATCCACTTTTTCATGAAATGCAGGACGCTTGAAAATGGGTAGTTGTTAAGCAATTAATTTATCTTATTTAAAAGGCTATTCCACTTGTTCATAGGACTATTTGACTTGCCCATGATGTATAAAGCACTTGAAAAATTTGATGTTCTTAAGAAATGTATTTATCTTTTTAATAAAATATTTCACTTGTTCATGATATGTAAGACACTTGTTTACTATGATATAAAATAGGCAGGGATATACGATTTTACATATATTTTTTCTTGCATACATTAACAAAAGGACTTTGTTCGCATAGTGGTGATGCTTCTCTTTGGTGCTAAGGGGGGAGCGGGTTCAAACCCCACTTGGCCCCTTTGCCGGAAGCCGAAGCTCCGATAGTGGCCAGAAAATGTTGATTATTTTTTTACAAAAAAATAGTCAAAGACAATCATGTCATTTCAACATAAAAATTAATTTCAATTTGCCCCCAAGGTCCTGCAGTGATGTTTTAGAATTTGTTGGGGGCTATTTGACATTAAATTGCTATAGAAGTCCTTTACTGAAATTTTGCCTTGAAAATATAAACAACTTGTTTTATTCATACTAATTACTCCTTTTGGTCCTTAATATATAAGACTTATTAATCTAATTCAAAAAAGGCAATTTAAGTTTAACATCTTTATGAGATTATGAATATTCCAAACACCTTGTTGTCTTTTTGGATTTTTAAAGTTTTTTATTAGGGATTTTCCCTATTTAAATTTATCATTTTTGTCCAAACTAAGTTGTCTGACTTATAAACATATATATAATCTATTAATAAACAATATATACTATGATTAAATAAATTGTTTAACTTCCTTAATCTCTCAAAAAAAAAGTCAATTGTCTTTTATATTAAGGATATATGGGAGTATATAATAAAAATTTATAACTAAAAAGGGAATAGAAAAATGGAGAAAAGACACTTAAATATTATTTAAACTTACAAAAATCCAAAAAGTATGTTAACACATAGAAATGACAAAAAGGTGATGAGGTAGGAATCTGGAATTTTGGAAGTTTGTGTATTTTTACCAAAATGCCCATAATAATTAAATTGAAAAAAAAAAACCCACACTCACCGGAGCACCACTGTCGGCTGGCACCTCAAGTCGCCAGAGCTGGGTTTTTTTTTTTTGAAAAATGTGGAGCAAAATGTGGTAGAGGTGGGATTCGAACCCACCCCACCTTGGTTGGTTCCAAAAGGCTTAGCCATTAGGCCACCAAGTTCCTTTGGATATATTTTGGCATCAGAATATATATCTACAATACATATAAAGGTGTAATGGTATTTTACTAAAAGAGTAATGGAAGTGACTAAAAGTGCCATGATATTGACTAGAGGCATAAGAATATTTACTAAATGAGTAATAGTATTAACTAAAGGCGTAAATGCATTGTGTAATATACTGAAATTTCGTAACTGGCATTGCTTTATGTGTGTGATTAGTCGGATAAAAAATGCCGTGCACATGTGTATGGGGACACCCAGTGTCTCCCTAAGAGACCCATATATAGTGCTATCTTTATGGCCCATAAGCATACATGGCACCATCTAATGCCACTTACACGCACATCCAATGTTTTCCAAGACACACTGGCACACACTTGGCAATTCCTTGAGTAACAAGCACATGTGGCGCCATCCCATGCCGCTTACATGAACACATGATGCATTCCCGAGATAGAAGTACACGTGTGGCGCCGCCTGAGGCCTATACCGATAAAATAGCTTATTAAATCAGCTTTATTAAAGTAACTTTTTACGTCCAATTTGGAAACATGGAATGCCGCCACCTAAACCCTTCAGCTTTTTGCTTTTGGGTTGGTACAGTGGTGTGACGCCGCCTATATCCTATTCGGGATAACTCATTGGTCTCCGATCGAGCCTCAAGTCTATCCTCCCCTGACACTGCAGATGAAAGCTAGCGAAAATCATCAGACCTCCTTTCCCCTGCCCTTGAAGTCGGCCAAGCATGAGAGGGGGGAGGCCGAATTTCAAGAAGAGAGTCTGGCACCCTAGGAAGAGAAGAGCACCTAGCACCCTGGGGAACTAACACTTGGACACATGCAATTATATAATTCCCAACACCTCCCCACACTCTTAAATTTTGTCCAAAAAGAGAACTTGGAGAGGGAAAATTGTGAGAAAAAGAAAAAGGAGAGAAGGTGTTGGAACTTGAAGAACTAGAGAGAAAGTGTTCCCGAGTAATTTTCACCTCCAAATTCGTGTTTCTAGCCTGTAGAACCTTCATGAAATGTTCCTCTCTTCGAGAGCAATGTTTCTACAATTTTAGATTTTTGAACAGAAGAGTTTCGTGCTGCCTCAAGGTGTAGGTGCTGTCGAAATCAAGAGCGGGCTATAGCATCGGATAAAGGTAGCGTAAGCTCCGTTTTGAGTATAGTATCTTGAGATTTTGTTAAGTTTTATGAGGTTATGGTGCTGCCCTAAATTTTTGGTCAAAGAGTAATATTAGGGTTTTGACGATCTTATGAACATTAACATGATGATTAGTGAGGCTTAAGTATGGTGGAAATGATGTAGAGTAAGTTTTGTGGATTAAAATGATAAAATCACTTTGTGACAACCTTGGTGAGTTTCGACCAAGACCAGAACATTAGATAGGAATGTTATTTTGATCATTTTGAGGTTTCCAATGGGTTTAGAATGAAAAATTATGTGGGATAAAGGTAAGAAAATGATTCCGGGAACATTGAAATAGAAAACAAAATTTTGGCCCAAGAAACCGTAAGTTTCAGCCCTAGTATGATTCATAGGAAAGGAACTAAATTTTGCCAAATTTGAGGTTCCCAATGGATTCTATGGGCAAACTTGTATAGGAATAGCTTGTGGTTATGATTTTGAAAGGGTTAGATTGAAAACCCTAAATTTGGAATTGAAAGTTGTTTAAGGCTAGTGCTGCCAGATTCGTTTTCCAGAAAGTCAGATTGCTTGAGGTTCAAATTTGGATGATCAAACCTTATTCAATGATTATGATATTTTACATGTCAATACTAGACATCTCATGCTTTAAAATAAGGTATGTAATGCATTATTTGGATTAGAAGTTTGTAAGTTATGAATTGTTAAACTTAGGTATCAAATCTGGAATAAATCCTAAGGCAGTTTTGTTAGTCGTGGATTTTGGGATTTTAGCACTCTCAATTGGAAGTGATTAATATTTTTCCTTTATAGAGGACTTGAAGAGATTCAAATAGGAACTTGAACCATCTCATTTGCAGTTTCCTAGATTAAGTTATGAATTTTCAAATTTGTCTGATAAAATCTGGCAGATTAGGGTTGATCCTCATATTTTTAGTTTTTGAAAGGGAGTTATGGCTAGAGGGAACATGAGGATTAGAAACATAACTTAGGGGTTAATATGACCATCTTAAATACCTAATCCTCAAGGAAGGAAGACATATAATATGTCTTAGATGAAGTATACATTGGACTTAACACAGAGTACTAAAGATAACCAACAAAACAAGTAAAGGGCAAAGATAGAAATGGGTTAAGAATAACATAATTCTTATTATGCATGTTCCCTTACTGTATCTGTATTCAATGAATAATGCAAACAAGCAATGCAAGATACATGATATAGGATAAAGTGTCACTACCTTGGTCTTTCCGTTCTTGAGCAGGCATAGGCCTTCTACGCTCCGAGCAAATATCAAATCCTAAAGTCATAATTAAGGACGAAGAGTTATTCTCTATTCCAATACTCAATTGACTTCTCAACACTTAGATTTGGTTATCAATAATGACCCTTAAGAAGCTACAAATGCCTCTAATAAAAGCCCAAAATGGTTGGGAAACAATAGGTTGAAGACCACTTTTCAAAAACTCAAAGTGCTGGAACACAGGGGTTGGCCACGGCCAGCCCTCCCTTAGGCCGCGGCCAAAATATGGTCAGAAGGTCACTGGCCGCGGCCAGCCACCCATAGGCCACGGCCAGAATCAGGACAGAAAGGTTTGGGCCGCGGCCAAGAAATTCCCTGATTTTTGGCTGAACTTCCAAAATTCATAACTAATTCTATAAAAATCGAAACGAGGTGATTCCAAAACCAAATGAAAGGTATTTAAGTCCTATTTACTGGAAAAATATAGACCATAACTAGAAATCACCACAAAATTCCAGAATCACCCAAAACTCAACACTACTCCAAAACAGAGTCCAGTTTTTGTCCCAAACTTTGGCAAAGCATAACTCTCAGTTAACAAAACGAAATGACACAAATTATTTATCAATTTTGAAACTTGGGATGTGAGCTTTAAGATTGGAAAGTTTCAAAATGTTCCAACACCATTTGGTCATTCAAAAAGTTCGTGCAAACGAACTGTCCAAAATAGAGTTCACACAAGACAGATTTTCAACTTTCCTACCAAAGTGTCCAATGACTCCAAAATCATTAACCAAACCAATTCTCATACAATTTTCCACAAGGAACACAATGGTAACCTCAAAATGACCAAAATCACAACCCATTGACATGCCTTATTTTTGGTCCAATGCACAAAAACTAACACAAAGTACCAAACTTCACATTTAAGCTTCAATTCAATACTATCCATTCAACACACTAAACAAGGGACCATTTCCATAACAACAACATACCATCAACACATTGACCCTCAATTTTGAAATTTGAGGCAATAAATTCCAGAATTTCCAAGTTTAATCAAATGGCATGAAACATAGATGGAAAAGTTTCTTTTACTAACCTCTTCAACTTTTCTAAAGGGACTTTTTGATTCTCCAACCTCCACAATTCCTTGTGTAACCCCCTGCCTTAATTACTGTAATTATTATTCGATAATGCATAATAAAAAGGGGTTTGAGACCGTCGGATAGTTCAAAACGTATTAAATTACCTACCAAGCAGTAGGACCTTACAAAATTTTTAAAAACTTCTTTCCTACCCGGGTCTCGTTTTCAATTACCGAATATAATCACCTGTGCAGTTAATTTACATTCACATATATCAGAGTTCGTAATTTAAACCCCGGCAACCCCCGGGTTCATCTATATATATATAGAGTTTCAAATTCCACATAGGGGATTACAAACCAAGGTATCCACACTATTTACATCTCAAAATGTAATACAATAATCCCTATCCAAAATGATTAACCAACAAAAGCCATACTAATGTCCCTAGGAAGCTCTAACCGCTCCGGGTCAGACGCTTCTCCTTAGAGCCAGTCGCCCTGTCTGAAAGGTTAGTTCAAAGGAAAGAATGAGATTCAAAAGAATCCCAGTAGTAACTAAACATTTATACCACACATAAGCACATAACATGTAAGCAAATCATCATGCAACAGCAGCACATATCACACTCCACCCTCATCCCCTTTCTCCGCCGGGAAGGCACACAGCCCTAACCCGAACCGTTGTTAGCTACTCAGGGACTATTGGCGTGGCAGTGTATACATATAGCCTTATAGCCCATGCAGCTATCCGGCTCTCACAAATGGCCCGTCGGCCTCACATATAGCCTTTCGGCTCACATATCACATATATCACACTTCATCCTCATCCCCTTTCTCCGCCGGGAAGGCACACTGCCTAAACCCGAACCGTTGTTAGCTACTCAGGGACTATTGGAATGACAGTGCTAACACAAATCCACAAAGGTCGCAGCATACAAATCCATTTCCAATCGACGATAAAACACACATGCAATGCATCATATTTGGTACAAAAGAAAAGTCACTACCTGATCCCTTCCTGATGTCTCTGGGCACAGCAGGCTCACGAGGATAGCAGATGTCAAATCCTATAATCAAATAGGGACATTTGGTTAATTTCCTTTTCCAAATTCTTACTTCCATAACACTTTAAGTTGGTATTCATTTGGACTCTTTAGATGGTCATTAAATGCCTAAACATATGCCTAAAGGGTTGGGTTAACTATCCCTAAAGATCCCCCTTTTGAAAGCTAACCACTGATTTTTGGTCTCTTCACTCGAGCACAGAAGGCCGTGCTCGAGCATGACTCCCGCTCTCACTCGAGCACACATGCGAGTGACCTCCAGCGAGTGCTTGCCCGAGAGCAACTCCCGCGACAAACCTACACTCTCACTCGAGCACAAGAGGCTGTGCTCGAGCAGAGACCCCGAGCACACTCGAGCACCACGGAAGTGAGGCTTGCGAGTGACGACCCGAGAGCATCTCTCAACATCTTCCTCCACATTTACTCGAGCACAAAACACCTGTGCTCGAGCACTGCTCCCCAGTGCTCGCGAGCACAAGGAAGTGCGGTCCCGCGAGTGTCCACCCGAGAGCAACTCCACTCCCAGGCAGCAGATTCACTCGAGCACAACTCCAGTGCTCGAGTGATCTCCCAATGCTTGCTCCCAAGCCTCGCGAGTGCCAGCGCACTCTTGGCAACCACCCACGAGTGATCACCCGAGACGCTCACCCCCAGTGATTTCAGACACCCTCACTCGAGCACAACATGCTCACTCGCGAGCACATTCATCCTGTGCTCGAGTGAGTTCTTCCCTCACTCGAGAAATCACATCAGATACCAAAAACGCAGCAACTGAGTTGATTTACCAGAATTCACCAAATGAATTCCAATGGTCCTATAACTCATACCATTACTCATTCTCATCCAAAACTTCACCATAAACCCATTGGCAACCACAAACAACCCAAATTTCCACTCAACAACACATTCTCTCTCTAAATCATCAAATCACTCAAAACCTCCTTCTAACACATGTCCCTTATTCAACTTCAAATCAACTTCTAATCACTCTCAAGTGTCAAAACTGACCAAATGAACAGTGACCCACTAATCCAAGCCTACCCTTTAATTAACATCATAATTAGGTCAAATTTCCAGAATTCTCATTGATTAGGCAAACATCTTGACATATATATCAAAATGCATCACAAACCTACCTCTTTAACTTGCTGAAATCAACACCTTGATTCCACCAACTTCCAGATTTATCCCACAATCAAGCACCACCAATGGAAATTCTGAAATCATAGAAACCAAGCTCTCAACCTCTTGGTCAACATTAATGAAAGGTAGCTAAGCATATAGGATCATTTACCTTGACCAATTTCAAGCCCTTACTTTCTCTTTCTTGCTTACACCGCCGGAAATGGAGGAAAGGGAGAGAGAATAGTGATGATCACTTCTCTTGGTCCAATACACACACATGGCCGACTTTGAGAGTGGGAGGGAAGAGAAAATGGTTTGACTTTTGGACTTCAATCCCATGGCTCTCCTCTTGCCACTTGGCAAAATCTCATTCTTCCTCTTATGAGTTTATATAAACTCCTCCACACAAGATTCCACCCCTTGATCTTCCAATCTCAACCCTTGATCTTGATTACCAAAGGGTTTTCTCATCAATAACTAACCAGACAGTTGGTAAATTTACCGTTTTACCCCTGTTTAGCACAATACTTATTAAATCATGAATAATGATCTTATTATCACATTACACAACATAAACTTCAAATATGATTAATTAACATTAATTACATCATTTGAAGTCATAATTCCTTGATTAAAATCCAGGATGTTACACCTTGGGGTCCAAAACCAACACCAAATGGCAAACTAAAACCATCAAAATAAAGCTCTCAACTCAAGAAACAATTTTAATGAATGGAGTTTGAGCAATATAAGTCATTTTCCCTTACTTTTTCAAGCTTTTCTTTCTCCCCTTTTGGTCTTCAATGGCACTGGATGAGAAGAGAGAGAACGAGAGAGATGAGAGATGGAGTGCGAAGGAGAATGAGAAATTATGGCAATACTCCCTCCATACTTTTGTAGCAGAAATGGGAAGGGAAAGAGAGAGAAAAAATGAATATAATACACCATTTAACTTTTCCTTATACCCCTTTACTTGTAGGCTTGACACTTATCTCATGGTCATTGGTTCTTATAAAGTAAACACCCAATTATCTTATCTAATCCCTCCATTAGCCATTTAATCACACTTCTCATTTTCTCTTGATTAGCAATTAATTTCTCCTTTAATCACTAACTTATGACCAATATTTCCATTTTATCAATTTTCCGTCAATTATGACATATTAGATAATATTATCACAAATACACATTAATTCAACTTTAATCCATGATTACATTCTCAATAATTCTTATTAGCCTTTAATCAAAATTTGAGATGTTACAATCGTGATGGCAGTAAGTCTTGATGTGCATCTTGTATAGAGCAGAGGCCCTGGGCCCTAAGACTTATTTTACCAAGCGTTGTGTTTCATGACTGATGCTATGCTACATATTGCCTTTTGAATGTTGTATATGATTGTTGTTGCATGATGGTTGATTTAGCATGCTTGTGAAGTTTCATTTTCTATGATTGATTGAGCTACTACAAAGATTCTCGCGAATCTCACCCTATTCAATAATTAATATACAACAAAGACAAGTGGCTCAAAAAGCAAAGAGGAAAACCCCAACAAGTAAGACTAAAGATGAAGGATTAAGACTTTCATTGGTTATCTGCCTACTTATTTCATTTGTACTGTATGTAACATAAAGACATATCATAGGAAAGTTAGTACCCATAGAGATAGTAGCACAACTCGCAAAAAATATTAGGGGCATTTGAAACTCTGACGACCAGCAGTGATCCTCCAACGAGAGTGGTTTTTTTTTCTTTTTTTTTTTAATTCAAATATTAGGGGCATTTTGATAAAAATACATAAACTTCAAAATTCCTTATTCCTATCATATCACTTTTATATAATTTCTGTGTTAACAAACTTTTTGAAATTTTACAAGTTCAGATGGTATTTAAGTATCTTTCCCTAAACAAATACTACAAAACTTATAGTTTGCATATAGGAACAATTAACCACTGTGTTTTTAGTTACAAAATACATGGCCACCAAATCGCACAAGCAGACAAATCACGCATTGAATTTAAAATCCAAAAAAAAAAAAAAACTTGAGTCTTTCAAAATGTTACAAGTGGCCGAGGTTAATATCACAAAATATACAAACACTTCAAAATACTAATTTCCTCAGGAGATATTGGGCAATAAGCAACATTATTCTTATTAGCTTGTTAACTTCTTCAGCTTTTCCATAGTACCACTGTAATGGACAACGTACATATTTCATTATTGAGATTTTTGGCCAAAAATAGAGAATTGATGAGAGAAAAGAAGTAAACTGAAAATTACCTATCTGAAAATGGAGCCAACTTTTCAACTACCCGGACAATAACTAAATTTCCTGAACGTCCTTTACATGACGGTGACTTCTTTCTTTTTCCTATACCAAACACAACAGAAGAAACAATGTTGGTTATGTGAATACAATTATTGCATGTAAGAATCGACGTTCTGTACCATGTGATGTTATCATCATCAAAGTAAAGATACAACTAATATAGATATTGTTCTATATTTTTCTTAAATGTTATATGTGGTATAGACACAAAAGACACTAAGAGCAATAACAACTAGTCATGTTCCCTTAAACGACAATAGTCTCCTACAAATTCACCATAATAACCATACATAATTTTAAATCGATCCATTATTTATATATATGATCCTGATATTATAAACGTTACACACACACACTCATAATCTTGATCTTATACAATATCTTGTTTAAGGTCACTCCATGTAATAATAAAAGGAAGATGTGCACTGACAATTACAATTTACTTTTACGGAAATGAGGAGTTAAATGTCCAAAACAATTATGACATAAACCAAAATTCCTAGTGATAAGCAATAGCTTTATGTCAATGCTTATCACGAGTGGGTAAGGAATACACAATCGATCATAAAAAATTATAGCATTTCATAACTGGCAGAATTATATAAAATCAGAAATTGAGAATACCTTTTCCATGTTCAATATGATTATCACCTGTCAAGTATAAATTCTGGCTCTTATTTAGGTTCAAGCCTTCAAGTTTAGCAAACTCCCACAACACACCACCTATAAGTTTATGAGTAAGCATACTTGTCTGGTCACTAGCATCTTGAAGGGCATGGTATTGGTTCCGAGTGGGCTCAGATTCTACTCCCTCACAGTTGCCATTGGTGAAGCAACTAGTCTCCCCTATTTGACTATCTTCATGGTCATCTTCAACATCGCTTTCTACTAATTGTTCCGTATATGCATCGGCAAAATCTTCATCAAACCCATAGTCAAGCAACAAATCCAAAGCAAGTTGTTTTGTTCGAGCACTGAAGTTTAATATGTCATCAACCTCTTGTTTGATTTTCTCCTCTTGTAATGATTGAAGAGGTCTATCACCCGAACTCCCATTAATAACATCCAAGATATCCAATAGACTCTTTGGTATATGATCCAAATCGTCACACTGAAAAAGAAATTCAGTCAACAATTCTTTCAGAGCTGACTTAAATAACTTTTCTGATGTTCCAACCTTTGGTTTTGAGAGAAGCATCAATTTTTTTAGCTCTGGGTTTCTCACTTTTCCAAGTCCCCATATAGCTTTCATAATATCACCTTGCAAGGATTTGGTTTTAGAAGCAAGTTGGTCAAACCTGTTTAAAAATACATCTTTATGATTTGCAAGTTTTAGTGACAAGTCAGCTACAGCCATAGCTTTGGCTAAGGGTTGTGATAGCTCATCTCCTTTGTCAAGTTTAGAACACATTTCCTTACTAATTTTCGTCACTCTAGTGATCAGAACATTCTGTGATCTCCACGCCTTTCTGCCACTCCGTAATTGAGGTGTAGTTGCTTTCTCTCCCTTAAGCTTTTTGTGCATTGCATTCAGAGTTTGAGGTGAAAATTTTGTCAAGTCACCAAATACATTCTTTACAGCAGCATGGCTAGATTGGGATCTTGAAGCATATACGAGTTCAAAAAGCTGTTTGAGAATTTCCAGTTGATAACAGTTATGGTTTTGGTTGCTAAGAGCACTTGAAAGAAAACTCTTAACAATCCTTTTCAATTCAAAACGGGTTCTCTTCAACTTGACTGAATCACCAGAAATTATCTCAGCAAGAAGATACAGACCTCTAATGGTCATATTATCCAAGCATGATATCAACTTTTTAATGCTGGACATGTCAACTGACAACATATCATCCTGAATAGCATCAAATTCTCCTTCAATATTGCATAACCCAGAGAGACCTTCAACATAAGTTCTGACAGATTCATAAAATATCTGAAATGGTCATTTCAATCTCATGAGAAAATATTTTTTCAAAGAGATAAAGCATACACAGACTATGTAACATGATCGTAAAGAAGTATACCTCTATTCAGAAACTCAACAAGTACAAGATTGATTATAAGGATAAAGAACAAGAAAGAGGAATCCAAGTTTATCCCTCTATCCAAGAGTATCAAGTTATTTTTAGATAGTTTTATATTCTACAACCAATTTCAATTCAAGATATTGCATATATATATATATATATTTTGCCAATATTACATATATATACTATAAGGTAGAGTTTATGGTTTAATAAAGACAATAATCTAAAAGAGAACATTCACATGCGACATTCCCAACATAATAGAAAGCTAAACCTCTTGTATGTAGCTGGAGGTGTTACCCTATTAATAAGCCAGCAATACATCATAAATACAAATGAAGAATATGATATAGTACAAATATAGCATACATTTCACACAATATTCTTTAAAAAACACTTTAATGAGGTATATACTTGACTAGTACAAGGGAAAAAAGGAGAACAAGTATCATTGGAATATGTAGGTAGTAGAATATAAACGATATACTTACATCATCTTCCCTAAGAGAGGACTCG
This sequence comes from Inga laurina, assembly GCA_963855925.1. NCBI lineage: Eukaryota > Viridiplantae > Streptophyta > Magnoliopsida > Fabales > Fabaceae > Inga > Inga laurina. Next base: position 5,544,004 of record OY979713.1, read on the forward strand.
GGCAGAAACCTATCTTTTAAGAACTTGGCCTTCTTGAAGTTCTTCCGGTCATATTTTGAGGTCGCAATACCCAACAGCCACCTATATCGAATCAAATTCTTAATCAGGGTAAACAGGGAAAAATTAGCATATTAACAAAAACAAAATGAACAAAAAAAATACCTTTTCTTGCGTTGAGTATGTTTTTCATCACTCTTAATTCCAGACAAAAGTGATTTAGCGTTTCGCAAAAGCTCACTTTTGAAAGGATAAGCCTAGAAATAAAATCCATTCACAATGTGAGGAGCATGTAGTGGAAAAACTACACTTATGGTTAAATGACTAAATCTATTGTTGAGCCCCTTTAAAATATTACCAAAAAAAAATTCAATATGCCAAGCAACAATACATTCAAAACACACCCAAAAAAAAAAAAGATTTTGGATCAAGCCATACACCAAAAAATGGGGGACTGTTAGTATAAAAAAATGGGGGGGGGGCGTATCTGGCATTAGACAAATATCATATCACAAACCTAATGAGATCTCTAAATTTATGCTTTATTACACTGTCGAACACAGTTACTGGCACATTCAATAGAAGGATGCTGATAAAATCAAATGCCAAATCTATACTTGAGTGACCTATCATTTTTTACTGAACCACCCATGATTTTCTACAAAAAATTTCTGCAATATCAAATAAAATATTAGTTCAAATTTCACAAACATATATTTCAAAACTAAACTTCTCAATCGCTGAAGTGAAGAGTTCCAGTTAGTCAATGGTTCCATGAACATCGTATGTAACATAGATATGTATGATAGATTCCTTGGCACATTCACACTGTTCAACCATCTACGAATATGAAACTATGTCTAAGTAATTTCATAACTCATCATGTTTATATTTCTTCTTTTTTGCTTCACTAGGCTCGGAGATTTCTTCTTTCAGTATCTATGAAGTAAAGTAGCCAATAGAGAGGATGCCTCACTCAATTATCCAAGTGATACTAAGCTTATATTGTCATGGCATTCCATCAACGAGGCCCTCATTCTAGTAGTTATTTCTGTCACATCCTTATTATAGCTTTGTAAAAACTAGCTATCATTGGTTATTTTAACCTCATTTCATCTTTGTTCAAAACAGTAAACATTGCACCTGGTAGAAGAGGTTAAAATGTAGAGGTTACAGCAACTCTCTGTTTCCTTCTATTGTATTACTTTTGGTCACCGATGAAGCGAAGTGACTACCAACAAGACAAATAAAGAACAAGCAACCACTTGCTATAGAATATATCTATGCATCAGTTTAGATAAATATAATATATTTATGTCTATCATCAAGAACAACCAGAGCTGGGGGAGCTGAGGAGATTTTCAAAGACCAGTTTTTAAAAGGGAAAAGAGATTAGTCTTAACATATATAGCCAAGGCTGGCAGAGAAAAACAGCAAAACCAGAGCTTTTTCATTGTGAATGTGGGTGGTGAAAGTTTGAACGGCCATAAAATTTTCAAATGTGCTTCATTTTTGTCCCTTTCGCCAATTTAATAATTACTTGCTAGGCACTGAACATCAACTTGCCTATTTTCTTTGATCTTTCTATTCTATACAAACAAGTCATCTCAAAGTTTTCTGCTTGTGACTCTTTGGAGGTACAAAAACTAGTAACCACAAGCATACAGGAAAAAGGAACAATCTTGCCCTGCAAAACGCAGGTCTTCCTCGACCCAAGTATTCGAGTCCTCGCTCAAAGAATCTTCCCCCAACCCACACATACCATCGTCAACCAGGAACAAGAATCGGACAAAAAACATAGTTTTATTTAAAAATGAGAAAGGGTTTAAAGTTCACCTTTTTCATTGCTGAAAATAACAGAGATTTTTGGACGGGTCAGAGAGATTCAGTTTGAAGGAATTCTAACAGAAGCCTAGGTGCTCGCAAACGTGGAGGATGGCGACAACACTCTTATTTTGTAATCAAAGATCAAAGCTTTGCTATTGATGTTGGAAGTGAAGATTGAAACTTGTTCTCTCTTTCTCTCTTTCTCTCTAGCTCTCTCTCTCTCTCTGAAGCCTTCTTCGCTTCCTTGTCTCTGTGACTGTGTGTGCTCAAGCCTTTCGCACCGCAAACATTTCTCAATTGGTTTTGGCGGGTCTTTAGATATTTTTTGATTTTCCCTCAAAATGGTTTTCTTTTTCAGCGCTCAAATTTATTATACTTATGTAATAAAATTTTGATTTTGTAAACAATATTTAAATATCCCTCTTAAGGGTGTGTTTGTTTTGAGGGGAGGGGAGGATGGTGAAATTAAAATTTTGGATAAAAGAAATCCAAAATTTACTTTCTCATTTTTTAAAATTTTGAGTTCTCACCTAAAATTTATTCTCTCATTCCTTTAAAATTTTGAGTTCTCGCCCAAACATTAAATACCTTTAACCCAAAAAGGGAATTTACCCAGCCTCGCATCCCCTCCTCACCCCTCAAACCAAACACACCTTAAATGTTAATGCTGAAATATATTTTTGAGTTAAAATTTTGGTAGGGGACCCATTGGTAGTTGATTGAAAGAGTGAGAGTAAGCGGAGCAGTGAGGCCTAGTAGATGGTTGTGCTAGGGTTTCGACGCTTCCATCCTCCTTGGTGGGGCTCTCTTCCCCATCACGTGGGAGTTTCTTCTAGCCTCTTTGTGGCGTGGTCTTCAGGCACTTCTCTTCGGCGTCCGCTGAGTGAGAGCGACCTCCCAATCCATGACTGGACGGATGAAGCGTCGAGCGGTGAAGATGCGGTGGATGAATGGAAAATCGGTGACAGCCTGGAGAAGAAGGGAAGATTGGAGAGTTGGGTGGTTGTTGGTAAGCAGATCTTAAGAGATAAAATTTCTGTCAGAATCGAACTTAACAACGATGACCACTATGATTCGAGTAAAACGGAGGATTTGAGATGGGTCCCTCCTGGGTTGGTGAGGAGGATGAGGGTTTCGACTTCGGAGCTCTTGGGTCTCACGAATGATCGCCTTGTGGTGATGAATCTTGGTGCTTCTAGGAAGAATTTAACATCATGAGCTTGAAACCGGGGAATAGAAGAGCATAATAGTATGGAATAGAGGAGCTTCAAGGTGTCGAGTTCTAGGGATGAATTCCAATGGGGGCCTCTTGGGGTTTTGACAGTGATAATTGGTCCATGTTCAGATGTGGGTAATGCTAGGTTTATGGTAGTTGAATGTGGAAGAAAGGTAAGGAATTTTATTATTCAGTTTTCTAAGGAAAAGGTAATAGCTTGATACTTGAGAATATTTAATTTGGGGATGATCAGTGTGGTTGCATATGTTGTTCTTTCTTGGCTTACCATATGTCTGTTCAGTGTGTTCTTTAACATTGTTCTTTGTCGGGCTAGTATTAAGCTTGTTCAGAATGTGTGGCAATATTGTTCGTTCTTTGGCTGGTACTGTGATTCTCTTTATCTCTGTGATTGTGATTGTGATTTCACTGCTAATATATTGTATGTTGAACTCCTTGAGTCTTCTCTTATCTCAAGGAATTTGGTCAGGAACAATTTCTGCCAACAATTTGTATTATTTAACACTGTTCTTTGCCGGGCTAGTATTAAGCTTGTTCAAGATGTGTTGCAATTTTGTTCATTCTTTGGCTGGTACTGTGATTCTCTTTATCTCTGTGATTGTGATTGTGATTGTGATTTCACTGCTAATATATTGTGTTTTAAACTCCTTGAGTCTTCTCTTATCTCAAGGAATTTGGTCAGAAACAATTTATGTATATGTGTTCTCATCGAAGCATTTAGCAGTTAGGTGGATTGCCAAAGCTTCATTGGAAGGGTCTTACCTCATTGATTGGGTATCTCAACCCTCGTCCCAGATGCAGGTCTATCTAGCACTTTAAGGAGCTTTTTATTTTGTTCTTAGGGGTTGTATTGCAAAGAAGTAGATATTTCAAGTATTCGTATTTCTAGTGTGGTTGCTGGTTTTTATAGTTTAGGTTCTTTATTTGTTAGTTTTGTTGTTCATGATCTGCTTATTCGTATTGTTATGGGCTACTTGTAAGACTCTGTAACTGTGTTTGTTCTTAATTCTAATACCTTTGTTGGCAAAAAAAAAAAAAAGAAAAGAAAAGAAAGAAAGTTAAAATTTTGATTTATCCATGAACAGTTCTTACAGTCAATTGTTATATTACTTTCATAATTAAAGAAAAACTAAACACTTAGTTTCTTAATTTTAACAAATCAGTTTTTAATTTTAACTTCTTGTAACCCAGCCCTAATAATTTTGCTTATTGAAGCTTGGTCACTAAACTTTAACTCTATAAAACTCAATCTTCAACATCTCAAGCTTTTTTTTAGCCTTTTAGAATATTAGCCCCTAAGTTTTTAATTTTAACTTTAGTTTTTTATACTACCTCCGGTCTTTAATATAAGATTCAGTTGATCGTTTTTAAAAGATTAAGGAAATTAAATAAATTACTTTAAAGTATTTATATTTACCATGTTTATGTCAAACTAATTTGCCTAACTTACAGTGTTTGTTTAAGATAGCTTATTTTTTTACTTATAAGTGCTTTTAAATCGTGATTTACAGTATACGAGTTAAGCATATAAGAGGAGTTTTGTCTCGACTTATGTGAAAAGAACTTATATCCCAAAAATAAGCTATTCCAAACATAGCTATAAATTGATATATAATCAAATGATACACAATATATGTTATAATTAACTTACTTATTTAGCTTCTTTAACTTTTCCAAAAAAAAAAATTCAACTAAATCTTATATTAAAAATTAGATGTAGTAATTTTTTGTAAATGTTGAAACCAATATTTCAATTTCTTGAAACTAACGGTGCTAAATTGTGAGTGGTGCTAAGTTGGAGTTCAGAAACTTAGTTTAATGTGATCAAAATTATCCAGATTGAGTTATAATTAGGTCAAAAATATAGGAATTGTATAATTAATTTTTCTTGTAAATAATTTTAAATTGTATAATTTTTTTTATTTTATGTAATTGATTTTTTTATTTAAAAAGATTAGACCATTTGACCTTAGCCAATTTGCGTCATTTTTCCATTTTGTTTTTGCATGTGCATCCGGTATCCCAAGGCAAGCCATTTTTTAGGCACATCAACATCTTCAGACTATTCCGGATCACTCATGATATGCACTTCAAAGGATGGGAGAGATGGCTAAGAGATTAAACATTTTTCATACCCAAATGGGAATTGAACCCCCAACCTTAATTAAGAAAGAATGAGTCCTTACCACTCAACATCATACCTGATTGGTCGTTTTTCCATTTTAATAAATCAATAGGACAATACAAAAGCAACCTTTTCGCTTTTTGCCATTCCCGCTACGTGTCTCTACTTTTCTGTGACTATTTGTAGTTCTCTCTCCTATCCCTTAATCTGCAGAATCTTTGTAACAGCAAGCATCTTTTCTTCTTCCTGCCCCCAATTAGGCTAAATTATATAATTTTTTTTTAAATTTTGGTTTAGTTGTATATAACTCTATAATATTTTAAAATTTAAATTTAAACCCCTGATCTTTCATTTCTTAACTATTAACCCCCTGTCATTAAGTGACCGTTGTGTTTTTAATAAAAAAATATCATGTCAGATTATAAGATGACGTGTCATATGTAAATTATTAATTTCATAAAACCTCTTTGAACTTTAAATAATTACAAAGAACCCCCTAAACTTTAAACAACTACAAATAACCTCCTGACATTTTAAAATTTAAATTTAATTCCCTTAAATTTTGATTTATAATATTAAACTATATGCCGTTACTTTCTATCATTTTAATAAATTTATTAAAATTTTGCTATCATTTATCAATTAATAGTTATTTTATATGGCTAAAACTAGAAAAATAATATTTAAAAAATATAAAATAAGCGTTGAACCTCTCATTCATTACTAATAAAAAATTAATAAAGGCAAGAGCTACCCTATAACAAAAATTTAATATTTAAACTATTAATGCTCCATTATCTCAAGAATATATTTAACACAAATTATGATAATTTTATACTATCAACTCACAATTAAATCAAGAAAATAAGAAATGTTATATAAATGATGACATTTTTATTTTTATATTTTTTAAAAATATTATTCTTCAAATTTTTTCCATACAAGAGAACTATTTTAATTGGAAAATGATATTAAAAATTTTAATAAATTTATTAAAATGATATAAACTAATTGCATGAGGTTTAATATTACAAAACAAAATCTTAAGGGAGTTAAATTTTAATTTTGAAATGTCAAATGAGTTATTTGTAACTGATCAAAGTTCAGTGGATTATCTACAACTATTCAAAGTTCATAGAGGTTTTATAAATGACACGTGTAATCTTATAATCTGACGTGACGTTTTCCGTTAAAAAGATAATAGTCATTTAATGATAAGGGGTAATAGTTTTAAAAAATGAAAGGTTAGAGGGTTAAATTTAAACTTTAAAATATCAAAGGATTATATACAACTAACTCAAAGTTTAGGGAAGTTTTGCATAATTTAGCTTTTTGTTTATCTTGCTGAATTTTTCATTTTATAAAGTAACATATTTGTTGTATATTACGTTCTAAATATAAGAACGAATTAATTTGGTACTAAATATAGGGCTCTAATCTACTTTATTCTCATATCTTTCATTTTTTTTCTCTAAACTATCCCTATTAATTACATATATTGAGAGGGTTTGCATCAATGGATTATTTCAATACAAATGATTTAAGAGGAAGCGGGAAAAAAAAAAGAGAATTAAGAGGACATTTTAAGAAAAATCACACACATTGTATTTTACAAATATAACTAATTTAACAAACTTTCTTAACCTACTCAAATCAATTAAGTAGATCTTATATTTAGCACATGAGGTAGTATTATTTATTAGTATTTCAAATTTTTATTTTATTTTATTTTATTTTTGTATAGTTGTATATAATTTTGTTAAGTAGATCTTATATTTAAGAGGGTAATTTAAGGAAAATGATTTAAAAGGTATTTCAAGGAAAATCACAGGCATTCTTTTTACAAATATAACTAATTTAACAAACTTTTTTAACCTACTTGAATTAGTTAAATAGATTTTATATTTATCACATGAGGTAGTACTCTTATTTTTTGGTATTGTAGATTTTTATTTTTCAATTTTTATATAACAGTATATAATTTTATTAAATGAATTTTCTTAAATATTACGAAATTATTTTTATAATTATTAATATAGTTGACACAGTATGAATCAAGATTAACAATTAACTGAGGGAAAATCCCTGTAAAATACTTTTGAAATAGAGAATTCTAAATCAGTGCGCCGAAATTGTAAAATCCCAAGAGTAGAAAGCGGAGTTGTTAATGTAGAATGTTGTGTTATTAATCAAGAGTGATATTCCGTACTAGCACAACACTGATATGGAATTTTGTAATTTCGGTGCACTGATTTAGGATTTTCCGATTTTTAAGGTATTTTTTTAGTATTTTCCCACTAATTGTTAATTACCAAGAAAAAACTTGGGAAAATCCCTATAAAATACCCTTGAAATAGGGAAATCCCTAATCAGTACATTGAAATCAAAAAATCCGGATCAGTCACGCGTCAGTACGGATGAACAGTGTGGGCGGCGCCAAAAAGACGATTTTGCCCTTCAGCCCTCATTCTCGCCACTTCAAAAATAACAACACGCGGTTCTTAATTAACAACTCCGGATTCTTGATTAACAATTGCGTATTCTTGTTTCACAACTTTCTCATTTAAGTTTCAAGACTTGTGTTGTTATTTTTAAAGTGGCGAGAATGATGGCTGAAGGGCAAAATCGTCTTTTGGCTCACCCGCACTGTTCATCCGTACTGACGCGTGATTGATTCGGATTTTTTGATTTCAATGTACTGATTAGGAATTTCCCTATTTCAAGGGTATTTTATAAGGATTTTCCCAAAAAACTTACTACTGCCGCTGCCATATCCATCAAATCAGAATTCAAAAGGACGATTTTTTAATGTATTATACTCTTCTGTTTATTAGAGCTCAATAGATAAATTATATAATTTAAGAAAGTAGTTAAAATTAGTTAAAGATAATAAATATGTCTGAAATAAATTTTATTTTTTGAGTATGCTTTTATTTATCAAGCGCAAGTAGGAGAGAAATAAAGTAAATATAAATATTATCAATATTTTAATTAATGCAATACATAAAATTAATGATGCGTAAAAATAAAAAAGAAAACTCATTAAATATTCATGCAATTCTTATCAAATTTGTATAAAAATAATTAAGACAATTTAAATTTTGAACTTTTTTTAAAAAAAGATAAGAGGGAGTACTGATGTTTTTAATCCGTCAACAATGATATCAAGTGAAGGAAACGAAATTTCCGAGAGTTTATAACTCCCTCTACCTTTTAGTGCCAATAAAGTTTTTGTTGGGCCAAAAGTGCCCATAAAGTGTAAGATAATGAATAGTAACAAATAACACAAAAATAACACAAACACACACACACACACCCATGTAAACAATTATTAAAAATATTAGCTAATTCTGAAAATTCTCAATTTGTTAATTATGCCAATTAACACACATATATTTATATAAACCTAAATTAACTATAAAACAAGTGGTAAGGATCAAGGTATGTAAAAATATGAAAATAATGCCCCATCTGATCCTTAATATAAGATATATTTAAGGAGTTGATCTTTATCATAAATATAATACATAATCCTCATATTTGTCAATCCCTTTTTAATTTACCCTTATTGATGCCCCCTTAACAATAATCAAAAAATGAGAGGGAAATGAGGGAATTACAGAAGATATCTAGGGTATTTTAAAAAACACATTGTAAACACCCTATTTTGTCCGAGCCCAACTCAAAAATAATAAAAAAATAAAAAATCTTCCTTAATCCTAACACATCTAAATTAATAAGCAAATGACATTGATGGTGATTGGATTATTTGAAATTTAAAAAATGATCATTTATGGTGATTGTCTTGACCTTGGGGTTTTGTAGTAATTGGAAATAAATTTTAAAATAATTTATCTCATTGATGTTATTTGATATTCAGATTAGGAAATTTAGTGTGAAGTCATTAAAAAAATATAAAAAAAACATAAATATCTCTCATTCATAGGTTTAAATTAGGAAATTGTTTGTAGGAAAAATATATAAAAAATAATAATTAATTAAAATTAAAAAAATATCTCTCATTTATGTTGATAGGTTTAAATTAGGAAATTATTTGTGGGAAAAATATAAAAAAAAATTAAAAAAAAATCCCTCATTGAGAGTGATTAGGTCAAATTAGGAAGTTTTATTAACAGAAAATACCGAAAAAAAATAAAAAAAATGAAAAAAAAAATCTCGTTTTGATGGTGATTGAGTCAAGTTAGGTAGTTTCATTAACATGAAAATACAAAAAATTTAAAAAAAAATGAAAATTCAAAAAAGAAAGAGCATTTATGAAGAAAACCCTACCTTGAGACTATAAATAGGAGAGCAAGGGTTGAAGCAAGGCACAAAAAATTTTGGGAGAAAAGAGAGGTAAGGTAGAGAGCTAATTTTATTTCATTGCTCATACGTAATTCTCATAGGGAAGGGTAGTTGACATAAGAGGTCATCTTATTTTGCTCAGTACTCTTTGATTGTGATTAAATTCGCATGCTCTTCTTTTATTTTTGATTACATTCCACCATTGATACAGGTAATATGTTTGACTAATTCTCCCTCCACTATGCTCTTTTATGATTGTTCTTGTCTTTGTGTTTATCTCAATGGCCCAACACTACATGAATCACCTTTCTGTTAAAAAAATTGCTTAACTCACCTGCTTTAACATGTGATATTAACATTGCTGGATGTGAATCACCTAGCTTCTCCATTCATTGAGCCGCTAGTATGGATGACATTAACATTGTTGGACGTGTTTGTGTTTGGGATCAAGAGGTACGTGCTGTGTTGTCTTCTAAATGTGCTAGGTGTCATGCTTGATAGATATAGATGATGTGATTATAATTACCTCTTGTGTATTATGTGGTTCTATCACTCTATCTTTTGTTATAGTGGGATTCAAAGCATTAAAGGTACACACTCTCACCCATATCAAAATTTGAAATACAAGTCATCACTTTTTTTATGTCTCATGAAGCATCCTTGCATCATTCATTGGCATTTAGCATTATTTGATATGGGCCTTGGACATAATCATTATTTTTAAAACCCTTAGCCACGTGATGGCCTGACCCGTTTGCAGGTTAATGGATACTTCATTCTCCCTATGAGGTAATAGACCTCTTGAGGAGGTGGAGTTCTTTTTCTCAATGTCCATCACTCATATCAAAATGGGAAGTACATGTCATTAATCTTTTATGTCTCGTAAGGCATCCTTACATCATTCATTAGCATTTAGCTTCATTTGATATGGGTCCTTGGACATAATAAACATTATTGAATAGGGAGGCAAAAAGAGGAAAAATGAGCAAGTAAATAAAAATAAAAAAAATAAAAATAATAATACAGTCATATCTTTAGTAAATAATGCTTGTATAGAATATCTTTTCTTTAAAATGACTTCATCTACTGTTGTCCATATCATCTCTCCTTCACATAAATGGTTGTTCCTCTTTTCACTTTATGGGAGTATTATTCTTGATTGGAGAAAACTATTAAAGGTCTAAAAACTTGTTTTGTACAAGTTACTTGTATAGAGGTGATATATCATACTATGGAGAAGCTTAGTTTTGAAAATGACTCAACCCCACCTTGATGACGCTAGTTTTAAAGGGTAAATCGTTTAAATTTGACGCAATGTGATGATGATTACATAAGTTTGTGAGGATTTGAGCCTATTGATATGATTTCATTTTCATGTGTGCACCACTTATCCTTACCCAATCTAGAACTTGGCATGTATCTTGTTTGAGGTCATATTTGATGTTCATTTGCTTGATATAGATAGGACTAAGGCATTCATTTTTCATCCTTAATAAAAACAAAGCCGAATAGCCACCTTTACATGATAGCCATTTGAGCCTGTGTGATATTCTTTTCCTATCCCTTAACATGCAGAAACCACAAATAAGTTCCTTACATCTTATTCAAGTTTCCTTTTGCTTTCTAAGAGGACTCACTCGTCCTAATTAGAGGAGCATGTGTACACTCTAAAAATTGTTATGGCTACGAGATGAAACTTGTTGAAAAATGAATAGTTGAAAGAAAAAGAGAAAAAAAAAAGAAAAGAATGAAAAAGCTCGCTAAGTTGAAAACTAGTAAGGGTAGCGTAGGCAAAAGTTAAAGCTGAAAAATAAAAGAAAAGGCAAAAAACTGTCTAAGTTGAAAACCCAAAAGGGCATCTTAGACAAAAGTTAGAGAAACAATAAAAAGGGAAAATAAAAAAAATCAAAAGAAAGATGGGCAAATACTAAAGGAAACATGGAAAGAGCTTCCTTCGATTCTTTTAATGTTTTAAGGCCTTTAGAGTATAGGTTTGAGAAAGTTGATAAGGTGAGTGACACCAATCTTTCTATCTATGTTTCATGTCATTTAAAGTAGTTTGTAATTTCTAGAAATTTTGGTTTGAATCCAAAAATGAGTGCCACTGTTCATTTGGTATGTTTTTGGCATGAGAATGGTATCTTGGAATGAGTTTAGGATAGATAGATTGATTGGAGGTTGAAATGTTAAGTTTAGTGATTTTGGGAAAATTGTTGATTTGTGTTGATTCAAACCAAAGCATGATAATGGAGTAGGATTTTGTTAATTTTGATGTTTCCATTGGATTCCTTGGGTGTTTTTGTGTGGGAGTAGCTTTGGTTTGGTATTTGGGTTCATTTGGATTACTTGGTAAAAATTCTGGAAGTGTTGCATACCTTCTGCTTTTTCTGGTTTTTGATAATCATGCTCGAGTGAGAGTAAGTGTGCTCGAGTGAGAGTAAGTGTGCTCGAGTGAAGGAAGAACATCAGTCGAGTGAGGGAAGATCATGCTTGAGTGCTGTGTGTATTTTCCCTTCTGGCCTTCAGTTCTCATGTCGCACTTCCGGGCGAGAGGCAAGAGTGTTGCCTCACTTGCAAGTGTTGAGGTTTCTCACTCGAGTGAGGTCTTCTTCACTCGAGTGATCCTTTTCTGTGAAAGTTCTTGTGCTCTCAGGCAAACACTTTCTGTCCTCACTTCCTATACTTGAGGTACTGTCCGTACCAATGCTTGAGTGAGGGCTTTTGTGCTCGAGTGTCCGTACCAATGCTCGAGTGAGACCATTTTCACTCAAGGTGCAGCAGTGGAAAATCAGTTTTTGTGCTTCCAAAAGGGGATCTTTAGGATAGTTCTTCCTACCCTTTAGGATTTTTGTTAAGGGTATTTAATAACTCTAAAAGAGCAATAATGATAACCAATTAAGTATTATGAAGTGAATTAAGTCTTGGAATAGAGTATAACTCTTCGTCCCTAATTGTGAATATAGGATTTGACATTTGCCCTACTCGGGAGAGACCGGTGCTAGGACACGTATGGAAGGATCAAGGTAGTGACTCTTTTCTCATATTGTGGTATGCATAACTTATCATTGAATTTGTGAAATGTGTGTTAGATCTCATGTTTTGATGATAACAAAGAATATTATGAAAAATATTTGATTTACAAATAAGTTTGAACAAAGTAATAACGGGGAAAATCATCTCTTGAAGTAAGCATTGAAGTAATGAAGAAAAGCCAAGAGAAAAAGCTGAGAAACTTGATCTGTGGCAAGTTTTCTAAAGGATTACTCGAGTACCTACTCGAGTAATGGACTAAAACTTGAAGTAACCAGAGTCGACCTTCAAGTAACCTGCCAACGATACTCGAGTAAGTACTCGAGTAAGAAGGTAAAAGTTTTCAAGTTGCTCTCGGCCTGCCAAAGTTACTCGAGTAGCCACTCGAGTAACCAGGTAAATAACTTGGAGTTGCTCTCAGCCTGCCAACGTTGCTCGAGTAGCTACTCGAGTAACCATGTAAAAGACTTTCAGTTATTCTCGGCCTGCCAATGATACTCGAGTCACTACTCGAGTTACTCTGTTTCAGAAAATGTGTTGCTCTCGGCATTTTGAACCCTGCCAATGTTACTCGAGGAGCTACTCGAGTAACCCACTGTGATAAGCAAAACCTGAAGGTAGTACTCGAACAACATGAAATGTTTTTCTCACTCTTCACTTCCAGTTACTACTCGAGTATGCAGAATTACTTAGAAGAAAAACTTCAAGTCTCTACTCGAGTATGCAGAGTTAATTGGAAGTGAACTTCAAGTCAGTACCCGAGTAAGCTATGCAGAAAAATTATATTCACTCGAGTATGTACTCGAGTAACAAGGTAATCAAACTTGAAGTGCTCTCGGCCTTGAAATCCTGCCAACATTACTGGAGTAAAGCATCGAGTAACCTAAAGTTTATTTGAAGGTTTACTCGAGTTGGTATCCGAGTAACCTATCAAGAAAAGAATGCAATACTCGAGTAGGTACTCGAGTAAACAAGTATTTCCAAAGGTTTGAGATTTTGTTTATTCCATGCACTACCCGAGTAATGTTATATCTGTTTGTTGACTTGCAGTTCATCAAAGTTTTCCCGATGATACTCGAGTAAACTTTAATGTATACTCGAGTATCCAAGTCTAGAAATTCAGAAATCATTCTAACGTTCATTGATTTGTTTCCTATATGATTAACCTTTCATTGTATTAGTATTCTTAGTATATCCACATATAAACAATGAAGAGATCTTACCAAATAAGGAAAGTCAAATGCAACGTTCAAATGTCACCTACCGCCACCTACCGCAAATGGATATTTTTCAAATACTTTAAAAGTCAACTGTGGCTGCGCACGCTCTAACGGACATGAAGAAAAACGTTCCAACAATCATTACCAACGCATCTATATATATGGGAACCTTCAAACAGAGAAAACAACAAGAACACACACACGAACGTATCATCAAGTTCATTACTCTGTTTTACATTATACTTGTAATTCTATGCTTCAGTGATTCTTATTCACTCTGTGAGATAGATATTTCATTTAAACTCAATATTTGTTATTGAGGTAACTTAAGGTTGTGGAACCTTGAGTTGGGATTGGATTACAACTTGTAAGGGGGAGCGAGTGTCCAGGCAAAGGAACTTGCTTGTACTGAGGTGCCAAGAACCCACTGAATCTTGGAAGTTATAGTGAAACTCTCAGAGAAGCTCTGAGGACTGGATGTAGGTCAAAGTGGTTGTGGCCGAACCAGTATAACTCTCGGTGTACACTTCGGTGATATTTCTCCTTACTCCTTATTGCTTTATTTTCACCGTCAAGTTTTTATATTTACAACGAAATTTCAGTATCACCCAATTCTCCCCCCTCTTGGGTGAAACGCTTGCTCTAACAATGTGTGCCATAGTACATTACGGCATGAGCACTTCAGCGTGAGCCATATAAGGATTGACGTTGGTCATCTCTAGGTCGACCGTTGAACTACTGTGTTAGTCGACATGGATCTTTGTGAATCCGACCTGTGGGGCGGCGTTTGTGAAACCAACCGTGGGCTATGTGTATCTTGCCTGTATGGCGTGCGTTATGAAATGCTTTATATGGATCCCATCTGTGGTGAATTATATTGTGTGGGTTGTTGTGATGCAATACGGCGTGAGCAATCGTCAGGGATGACATGTGTCATACTAACCATTGTCGTTGAACTGCCATTGTAGTTACTTGTATGGAAAATGATTTGATTTCATGCCTTATTATTGTACATTATATGTTGATTTGACACTACGGGGATTCTTTAAAATCTCACTCTCCCAAAATTAAACATTTTAGACAGGGCTAAAAGATTGAAAGGCAAACAGGTGACGAAGAGCGGGTAGAGCAGAGCTCCGTGTTAGGAGTTCCTTTTTGGTTATTGGTTATCATTGTATATTATGGGATATTTTGTGGGAAGTATATGTATATTGGGATTTGTGATGTAGTTTTGTGTAATCCCCAAGTAAAGGGTATGAATTATGGGCTTTATGCCTTTGTATAAACCCTTATTAAATGAATAGAACCCGAGTGAGTCAGGAATTTACTTTGCACTTTGATATTTGTAAATGGAATCCACCTGTACAGGCCATATTTGTTTTGTATTACGAAGATGAGACCATTGTGAATAAATTTTGAAATTTTTTTTTGCAAATCCAACTTTGGGCAAAAGATTACCTTAATAAGTCCCAATTTGAAATATGGTCTCTAATTCTACATTAATTACATGTTTAAGAACTTAATCTCAACCTAAGGTGGGAAGGGGGTTACATCCATGATCTTGAAGACACATCTTGAGCTCAAGGAGAAAGAGAAGAGGACGCCTAGAGAGAAAAAATCCAAGACCTCAAGAGGTAACTTCATAAATCTTAGATCTATAAAGTATGAAGTTGTGGTTGGTAAATGTTGTTGGATTTGGTAATTTTTGTCAAGTTTGTAAATTTGGAAAAGTTCAACCCTAAGGGGTTATGCTACCCAAATTTCTTTAAATCATGGTTAACATGTGTTTAAATGAGTTAATAAAGGATTAGAAGTTGAAAACTATAAGTTTTGGAAGCTAAAACACAAAAGAGCATTTTTCCATTTTTTTGCCTAAGTGTTGGCCATAACTATAACAGGGGTAAGGAGATGGATTTTCATGAAATAGATAGTTCTATTGGATTCAGTGGGCAAAAATAGGTAGGGTTACAGTTGGTCACTTTTTCAGAAAAGGCCAAAAAAGCATAATTACGAAAACGCCACTAAAACTCTAAATCGGGGATGTCAAGGGTATTTTCATATTTTCACACTGAATTTAGTGATTCTGAGCCTGGAAATGGATTCCTTAGGCAAAAATTAGTCAGGATAGCCCTAGTCAAAATTTTGGAAAAACATGCCTTCAGGCTAGGTCGGGGTCCCGAGGGCATTTTGGTAAATTTTCACCATAGACTAATATAACCACAAGAAACACTATGAAAGAGTCTAAAATGATACTTGGATAGGTTATGACCTATTTCTTGTATATGTAATATTTTAGGATCGAGTTAGAAGCTGGAAGCGACACATTGTACGAGGCACATCTAAAAAGGGTTTATAAAGCTTTGAGGTAGGAATATTATCCTTAATACATCATGCCATATTTATATGCTTATGTGAATGCCATTGTTTGTAAATGCACTTTATTAATCAACATGATTTACCTAGATAGAGGCAATTGGTGCTAGAGGTGCACTTACACTGGGAGTTGGTGCAGTCCAACCAGGTGTAGATAGTGGAGCTGGGCCCTACTCATATATACATGATGATGATATGTTATGATGATGATGTATTATGATGATGATGTGTTATGATAATGATCTGTTTATACTGTTCATTAACTGGTACATACATTGGCACATATCATATTTACTTTTCGTATTTTCTATGAATGATAGCATGTTTTTACTAGAATTTCTTAGAATCTCATCCTTTTTTTTAAAAAATAAACATCTCAGCGGGTGTCAGTGGGACGAAAGGTAAAGGTACAGATACGGAAAAGTGATTTGCACGTGTCTCGAGGCAAGGTCAAGGACGGTAGTTATAATTATTCTATTCTTAAGATATTTTGGGAATCCTGTATATATTAGAATTTCTGTTGTATTTTTGTATTTTGTTGATGAATGACTTTAGATAGTAAACTAATACTGTTATCAATATAATTGTATTTTTCTATATACCTATGGAATTTCGTCTTTATTACTCTTCGATTATCAAAATGGAAACTGGTGTTGACATGCATGCTTACAGAAATTCCTCGCAAGGATTGTATAGAAGAATTACAAATTATGTAGTAGCATAGGTCTACTAGGGTGTCAAAACCCATTCTAGTGAAACGTAGACACTTTCCCGTCTTTGTTCCACCACTGCATTCCTCTCGTACGGTTCTCTTTCTTTATTCTCAACATACCTTTTGTCTTTACCTGTCTAAATTGTTGGTAGAAATGGGTGAGATTCAGGAGAATCTTAGTAGGAAACAGTGTCAATATGCATGCATGATAGATGCTATGTACATGACATGTTAACTTTATCTAGATGCATGCCCCATAATGACATTTCTGCATGCTCAATGTTTCATGCAATAGAACTGTGGCCACAGTATAAATAGAAATAGAGCTTTATTATTCAAATATGCTCTACACAATCAAGTAAAGCAATAACATACATCAATACACCAGTACAAAAATACATATAGAAGAGGTAAGTTTCCTATTGGAAATTGTGCTCTAAGGGCCAATCATTTTACTTTGAACATTATTATTTTAATGAAATTTCTCTATTATGTTATCATATTATTTGCATGTTAACTGTGATAATTATATCCTTGGGAAATTCATGAAGATTGTCCTAAAATGTCCCTGGTCAGTCATCTATACGGGAGAAGAGATGAAACAAGACCAGTATGACTTTGATAAGATATAAAGATACGAATCAAAGTCTTAGGCACTTGTAAGAGTACAAGGTGCTGGACCGACCCACTATGAGAAAGCTACATGGATCAAGTCATAAGCTTTTCTCATGTATAATCACGTCACAATGCCCTTAGACCTGAGGTCATCATGGATTCCTACATGAGAGTTGCTAAACTTTAAACTAGTCAAAAGTCACTTTTGACCGAGTGATGATAAAGGCTATGATTGGGCTTGGTGGTTTTTCATGCCGAGGAATATGAATGATCAAGATGGAATTTGTCTCTCACATTAGTAGAGAGATATTACTAGGCCCCTTAATGAGTGAGTCTGAGAAATGTATGGCCATACTATAATGGAAAGGAGTTTCCATTTCTATTGTTAGACTACTTATGAATTGAGAAAATAATGGTCAGGACAAGAGGATGACATTATCCATGCCTCATCCTTGACCGATATATCGTGTGACAAAAGGGACGTGACATGGTTGTATGACAAGTTATAATACCCCGAATTCTGAGACTTGAGGCTAGAGAATAAGCCTGAGATTAGTGGATTGCTAAGCCCCGATTTAGCAAGATTCTAAAATGTGATTAAGAGATAATGACTCCAAAAGTGGATGTGGTTAGTGATGAATAAACCCTTTTGGAGATTATGGTGTGATTTGGCACCCGATGTGATTCGTATGTGTTGTGAGCAGCGCCGAAACCCTGTATTTAAGTTCAATTATGGATTAACATCTAAATTGACTTAAAATAGAGGGGAGGGTGCATTGTGGAAGAAAAGGAATGATATGGTGTGTTTAGTGGTGATTCAAGAGGAATTACCATAATCAGGGGTAAAACGGTAAAGTTACCGACCAATGGATCGGTTACCAAAGAGGAAATTCATTGGTAACTTCAAGATCAATGGTTGAGATTGATTTGTGCAATAGATCAAAGGGTGGAATTCCATGTGTTTGAGCTTATGTGAACTCATGGAGGTGTGATAAGATCTTGACACTTGGCATCTTTTGAGCCATGGGATTGAGTCAACATGTCAAAGCTCTTTCCTCTCTCCTCTCCCTCTCTTTAGGTCGGTTTTGGAGGCCCAAAAACTGATCACTCTCTTCATCATCTTCATCTCTCTCCAAAGCTTACATTTTCGCCAAGCAAGGAAGGAAAGAGAAAGGAGAAAGCTCATGGTAAGTGCTCTATATGGTCCTCTATTGCTAAAACACCCTTCTATAATGTTGTTCATAGTGATGAGAGCTTCATCTCTATGGTTTTAGATTCTTGATTGGTGGTGTTTGATAGCTTGAGGAAAATTGGAAGTATGAAGAATCAAGGAATTCATTTGGGAAAGAGGAAGAGATGAGTATTTGAAGCCTTTTGATCTAAGTTTTGTGACTTTTGGTTAAGTATTATGATTTGTGAATTTTGCCCTGATTTTGTGGTATTTTTGTATGGAAAGTAATTGGATGATTTGAGTGGTGAATTGTGGTTAAATTGATGCCATAATGTGTTTTGGTGTCATTGGAATTGGTTTGAGAACTTGGAATGAAAAGAATGACAATGTGGTGTTTGTGTTGTGATTTGTGATGACATGTTGTGATTGTTGGTAAAACATGTCAATATAATGGGAATTTGGTTGTTTTGGTGTTTCCAATGGATTCCTTATGAAAATTCGTGTGGAAATGATGTTTGGTATGAAAATGGAACCATTGGAAGCCAAATTGCAAAAACTGGAATTCTGTCTTTTGAAACTTTGTTCTGGACAGTCTGCTTGTGTTGCCGTTTTGAATACGCAAATGATGTCAGAAAATTCTGAAACTTTCCAGTCTTAAAGTTCACATCTCAAGCTTCAAAATGGACATATAAATTGTGTCCTTTTGTTTTTTGAACTGGGATTTATGTTTGCCCAAAGTTTGAGGTCGAAACTGGGTTTGATTCTGGGTCAGTGATGAAATGTGTGTAATTCTGTATTTTTTTTTGGTGATTTCCAGTAATGATCCATATTTTTCCTATGAAGAGGACTTGAATAGATTTCATTTGGCTTTAAAATCACCTCATTTCAATTTTTCTGAAATTAGTTATGAATATTTGAATTTGCCTTGGCTGCAACAGAAAATCTTGGCTGCAGCGCAAAAGTTTCTGTGCACGTCTTGGCTGCAGCCAAAAACCTTCTGTGCGTGTTCTGGCTATAGCCAGAGGATTCTTGGCTGCAGCCAACCCCCATTTTCAGCATTTTGAGATTTTGAAAGGTGATTTCCAACCTAGTACGTCCCAATCCTTTAAGCTTTCGTTGAACTTATTATAGCCACCTAAAGGGTGTGAATGATAACCAACCTTAAGTAATATGGAAGTAAAGATTTGAAATAGAGAATAACCCTATGTCCTCGATTTGGTTATAGGGTTGGATATTCGCTTTGATCGTGAGTAGCCGATGCTGGAGCATACGTGGAAAGAACAAGTGTAGGGAACTTACCTCTTTTGCATGCGTTGATATTTGTGTTTGTGTTTTGATGCATGTATTGCTTTGCTTGATTATGTGAAACATGTATGAATGATTGTAGCTCTGTTTCTAGTTATGCTATGGTCATGAGTATGTTGTTGAAACATTGAGCACGTAGATATGTCATTGTGTGAACATGAGTTATGTATTGCAAGCATGTCATGCATTAAACACATATCATACATGCATATAGGTATCTGTTTCCTACTGAGATTATCTCGAATCTCACCCTCCCCTACTAACCTTTCAGACAGAGTAGTAGATCGATGATGGAGTAAGCAGCCAAGGGCGAAGAGGACTTCCTTCTGGTTGAAGATTAGGTAGTTGGTTATCATTATAGTCCGGATGTGTATTTGTATATTTGGATGAGTATTGAGTATGTATTCGAATGGGTTTGTGTAATCCCTATTTGACGAGTTGTATTGGCCAATGTGCCTTAAGATTGTTTAGTGAAGATATGAAAACCGGGATTACCGGGATGATTATATTGTGCACTCTGATATTGGTATAAATGTGATTTATCTTCGCATAATAATTGTATTCGAGATTTGAATATGAGACCAGGTATATTATATTTCGAAAGGTACTTGTGAAAAGCCTATATGAAGATGGGATTTTGAAATAGTTTTCTTTCCTATTGGTCTCTATTTCACTTTAAATCGCGTATTTTGGATATAATTACGGCAGGGGGTTACACAAGTTGCACGTGTTAACGATCCTCATATGAATTAGGTAGTCGTAATGTCTTGCTAGAGGCCGCTTGCGACTTGTGGGTGTAACCCACTTCCATAATTATATCCGAAATACACGATTAAAGTGAAATAGAGACCAATAACAATTAAAACTCATTTACAATCCCATCCTTGAGATAGGGTTTTCACAAATACGTTTCGAAATCTAATTAACCTGGTCTCATATTCAAATTTTGAATACAATTACTAAGCGAAGATAAATCACATTTATACAAATATCAGAGTGCACAACATAATCATTCCGGCAATCCCGGGTTAATATCTTCGCTAATGGGTTTCAAAGGGCACATTAGCCCATTACAATTACTCTAATGGGGATTATGTTAGAACCGGCTATCACCCAAGAGGGGGGTGAATTGGGTGTATAATAAAAACTTAAGAACTTTGAAAATCTTTTTGCATCTTAACGAAAGCGGTAAGTATGAAGGTTTATAAATCAACAGTTAGATTAAATAATATATGCTGGAAATATAAGAGTTTAGGGAAGAGAATATGCAAACTGTGATTTATCCTGGTTCGGTCAAATCTGTGATGGCCTACGTCCAGTCCCCAGGCTCCTCCTGAGATTTTCAAATCCACTATCTTCTTGTTTAATCCGGGCACAAGAAAAGCCTTTACAATTCCACAAGTTTAACCGGGTACTTGTGAAACCTATTACAAATCTCTCATTGAGATACTCCCCCTTACGGCAAGTCTTACGAGCAGAGCAATCCCGAAGATCTTCCTCTCCTGCTTACTCATGCAAGTCTTATGAGCAGCAACATTCTCTCCTGCTTACACCCCTGTAAGTCTTATGAGCAGCAACGTTCTCTACTGCTTGCACCTTGTAAGTCTTACGAGCAGAATGTCTTACTGGCAATTCTCTCTACAGCTTCTCCCGTAAGGAAATCAACCTTCTCAAGGTCCCTCTACCTTGAGATCAACTCAGAAATATATTTGAAGGTGTTTACATACTCTCTCACAGAGTGGATATAATACTCACTGAAGTACAATACAAATAATCACTCTTTTAACGATAAGTAATATAGAAACTGGAAAACAGAGAGTGTTTGGGTAGAAGCAGAGGATTCATGTTATTCGCATGTTGGTGTCATTGCTCTGTTTTCTCTGTCACCCATCGACGTTGAATGCTCTCTTATTTATAGTTGATGTAGATGATGACCGTTGTGAGCATTCGTCCGTTGGAGTCATTTTGTCCGTTGAGTATATTTGAAAAATGAGCTACCATGAGATTTCCGTTGTAAAGCAGAGCGTCACGTTGAGGAACCGCATATCTCATTTTGAGCTGTACATCACGTTGTGGAGCGGGATGAATTCGTTTGAGTTTCCAGACAATCTCTTATGGTGGGTCAAGCTTTTGTCGTGGTAGGTAGCTGATGCTCGGTGTGTAATGATGCCGCCCGCCACAGTTGACTCTTTCATTTGAATATGTAATCTCAACGTTAAATTTCTTGTTTAACACTGCAAAATACTTAATCACTAATATGATGAAATATTAGTCATGGGTATGTTGGATCATTGGTCAAAAACTGAATTTTTGGCTTCTGGGACTCATCACGTTGAAGACTTTTGCCATAAGTGACCTCCGTTCTTGAAGATGCAATCCAAATATTTAATCTCCTGTTTTACATTTGAAATATATGTTAGTTAATGTTTAGGAGCAATAACAAGTGAAAACATAATGATTGTATAACATTTAACCACGTTTGGATTGATGGTTGTGAGGCTCTGTTTTGTTTTTGCGTTGTGTCAGGACCTCACTTCGAGTGCAATATGGCTCACTCGAGTGATCTTGATAATTTCACGTTTTGACTTCTTCTCGGGCAAGCACTCGCTGCACTTCACTCGCATCTGCTCGAGTGAATTCTCGAATCACTCGAGCACAACCAGTCATGCTCGAGTGCGTTTCGTGCTTTCACATACAAGCTTCTTCTCGGGTTATCACTTCCATGACAAAACTTGCATGTGCTCGAGTGAGAAATCATCCAATGCTCGAGCATGGATCCTAGTGCTCGAGTGAAGCAATTTTCTTCACGTTTCAGCTGCTTCTGGACATCACTCGCATAATATTTTCAGAGAGAAAGTTTTTGCACTTGCGGGTGATGTGGGGCCACTTTAGAAAAATTTTGTCCATTTGATTCAAATGATGTATCATAAGAAAGCTCTTGCCATATGCATTCCAATGCAAAAAGAATCAGCTCCAAACTCCTTGTATTCTGCAAGTTATGATCGAAAGAGTGTATATTTCGCTATACTGCACAAGCGTCAACTTCCAGAAGGCATAGCTCCTAGAATACACGTTAAAATTAGTCAAATTACCTATCCATGGAAAGATCTTTGAGTATACTTTCATTTGGCACTAGTCTCGTCTCAATCCGATGTGTAGTTTGTGAGTTATACTCAAAATACCGAACCTGTGTCAAAATGTGACGGTGATTTCAGTTTCATTTTTCACGATTCATAACTCCTTCATTTGATCTTCTTTCAATGCGATCCTGGTGCCCATTTTATGTGTTGGGAGTCTTCTTTCATATGCCACTGGTTTTGGGTCAATCTGATGTGTGGTTTGAGAGATATGACCAAAATACCAGACCTCGCTCAGGCTGAACGTAAAACAGAGTAGAACAGAGTTTTCACCCCGTGCTCGAGTGAATTCATCTGTGCTCGAGTGAGTTCTTCCTATGCTCGAGTGAGACACCTCGTGCTCGAGCATAACACCTCTGGAAGTGCCAAAACTCATATATAAGTCATCTTAGCTTCATATTAACCTATTCCAACCATTATTTGATCATAGAAACCTCCGGTATCATCATAGAAACCTCCAGTATCACTTCTAACAACTTGAATCTTGATATTCATGATAGATCTTCCAAGTTCTTCATTCTTCAATATCTTTCTTCTTGGTTTTCCTCTTGATAATAATTCTTCATAATCCGAGTAGGCATCTACTTGACTATCTTCAATTTCTCTTCTTCTTCCTCCTCTTGTTCATTTTCATTAATTCAATCTTCTTCATTCTTTGCTTGACTAATCTACAAAATATGTAACATTAAATATAGTAGTTAATCAAAGAAATACATTATATAAACTTTTTGCTCTTATCACTTCATATATATATTTGACATCATCAAAACTAATCATATCTAACAGATTACACAATCCAACTCGAATACATGTACAAATATCAAATAACTCATTCCAAATACATAACCAAATATACATCCAAACATATACACAATCCCAACTATTGAATCGATAACCAACTACCAAAATGACAACTCGAAAGAGTCCTCGTCGCCCTTGGATGCTTGCTCCATCCTTGATCTACCTTCCCTGTCTAAAATGTTGGTAGGGGAGGATGAGATTCAAGAGAATCTCAATAGAAAACAGATACCTATATGCATGTATGATATGTGTTTAATGCATGACATGCTTGCAATACATAACTCATGCTCACATAATGACATATCTGCGTGCTCAATGTTTCACAGCATACTCATGGCCCTAGCATAACTAGAAATAGAGCTACAATCATTCATACATGTTTCACATAATCCAGCAAAGCAATACATGCATCAATACACAAACACAAATATCAAAGCATGCAAGAGAGGTGAGTTCCCTACTCTTGTTCTTTCCACGTAAGCTCCAGCACCGCTTACTCATTATCAGAACGAATATCAAACCACGTTCAGGGCGAACATCAACCCTATAATCAAAGCAAGGACATAGGGTTATTTTATATTCCAAAATCTTACTTTCATATCACTTAAGGTTGGTTACCATTCACACCCTTTAGGTGGCTAAAATAAGCTCAATGAAAGCTTAAAGGATTGGGACGTACTAGGTTGGAAATCACCTTTCAAAATCTCAAAATTCTGAAAATGGGGGTTGGCTGCAGCCAAGAATCCTTTGGCTGCAGCCAGAACAAGCACAGAAGGTTTTTGGCTGCAGCCAAGAATTTCTGGCTGCGGCTAAAACGTGCACAGAAACTTTTGCGCTGCAGCCAGGATTTTCTGCTGCAGCCAAGGCAACTTAGGAAATTCATAAATAATTCAAAACAAATTGAAATGAGGTGATTCCAAAGTCAAATGAAAGCTATTTAAGTCCTGTTTATAGGAAAAATATGAGCCATTACTGAAAATCACCACAAAAATACATAATTCCCCAAAATCCACTACTGCTCCAGAATCAAACCCAGTTTCAACCTCAAACTTTGGGCAAACATAAATCCCAGTTAAAAAAATGAAATGACACAATTTATATGTCCATTTTAAAGCTTGGGATGTTAAAATTCAAGAATGGAAGGTTTCAGAATTTTTTGACCTCATTTGCCCATTCAAAACGGCAACACAAGCAGACTGTCCAGAACAGAGTTTCAAAAGATAGAATTCCAGTTTTTGCAATTTGGCTTCCAATGGTTCCATTTTCATACCAAACATCATTCCCACACAAATTTTCACAAGGAAACCATTGGAAACACCAAAAAAACCAAATTCACATTATATTGACATGTTTTACCAACAATCACAACATGTCAACACAAATCACAACACAAACACCACATTGCCATTCTTTTCATTCCAAGTTCTCAAACCAATTCCAATGACACCAAAACACACTATGGCATCAATTTAACCACAATTCACCATTTTCAACACAAAACACATGAAAATTCATGCATTTCACAATTCCACCAAAATCAGGGCAAAAACCATAATTCACAATACTCATCCACAAATCACAAAACTTAGATCAAAAGGCTCCAAATACTCAAATCTTCCTCTTTCCCAAATCAATTCCTTGATTCTTCGTCTTTCCACTTTTGCTCAAGTCATCAAACACCTCCAATCAAGAATCTAAAACCATAGAGATGAAGCTTTCATTACTATGAACAACTTTATAGAAAGGTGTTTAAGCATTATAGGACATTAAGCCAACCAAAAACTCACCTTTTGATTTCTCTTTCTTCCCTTAAGCATGGCGCCATAGAGAATGAAGGAGAGAGAGCATGAGATCAGTTTTGGCTCCCAATTAGCCCACTTAACCGACCTAAAAGGGAAGAGAGGAGAGAGGGAAGAGTTTGACATCTTGACCCAATCCAAAGGTCCACATTTTGCCACTTGTCTCAATCTCACCACATCTCCTATGAGCTCACATGCACACAAGCACATGGGATTCCACCCTTTGATCTATCACACAAATCAATCCTAATCATTGATCTTTAAGTTACCAATGAGTTTCCTCTTCAGTAATTGACCAATTGGTCGGTAACTTTACCGTTTTACCCCTATTTGTGGCAATTCCCTTGGAATCACCATCAAACACTTCATATCGTTTCATTTATCACCAAAACATGCCTTCCCTCTATTCTAAGTCAATTTGGATGTTAATCCACAATTGAACTCAAATATAGGGTTTCGGCACTGCGCATAATACATACGAATCACATCCGAATCTCAAATCACATCGGATTCTCCAAAAGAGTTCATTTATCACTAATGACATTTACTTTTGAAGTCATTAGCCCTTAATCACAATTTGGGATCTTGCTAAACCGGGGCTTAGCAATCCACTAATCTCAGGCTTATTCTCTAGCCTCAAGTCTCAAAATTCGGGGTATTACAGTGGGTTAATACAGTTATTGGCCCATTGCCAACTTCATATGGGCCTACAGGGTCGCACACAAGAATGACCCAACACGAGATAATGTTTAATTTAGGGTGGACGAATTATATATATTTATTTATTTACGTAATATAAAATTCGTTAATAATATTATATAGATATGTATTTTCAAAATACATATTATATATATGTATGTATATATATTATATGATATTATTATATTGTGTTAGTTATTAAATTTAATATATCTTATATTAAATTTAATAACTAACATGATAGAGATATAGTATCTCAGATTTAATTTATGAAGATAAATTAAATCTAATGGCTCTTTATTTGGATTAAATAAATAGGTTAAATTAAAACTGTTGGACAGATTTAACTTAAACTGAATTTATTTAATTAGCTCATCAAGATAATTAATTGTTGATTAATTTCGAAATTAATGATGATTAATTTTGAAATTTGAATATAGCCCTCATAGGTTATAAACTTGATAGAGCAGATAGACGCATACACACATGAGAATTCAGAGCCACAAGGAAAACCCTAAAAGCCATTGGAGGTGCTAGCACGTAGTCTCTATTGGAGAGCATTCGTGTGGATACCAATAGAGGGAGCAGACCTAACGTGTTGGCTCCTAGAGATCGTGAAAACCCTAAGTTAAAAAAGGTATGAGTTCTTTCTAACCCGATTTAAATGCCGTTGATAGATCCTGGATTAGGATTGGTGAAAATTTTTATAATTCTTCCGTTGTGCCTGCCGATTCTAACATTTCCTACCTTAATTGTCATTCCCTGATCCTTTGCTTATTCTACTGTCTGTCCAATCTTATATTTGGCTTAGGATCCTACCAATACCTAAAATACCAAATGTATAGGAATTAGATTAAAACCCATTCATGTACCACTTTAGACACTTCCATAGTGTTTCTGGTAGTTATATGAGTCTATAATGAAAAATTACTAAAATACACTTGGGACCTAGCCAGGTTGTACTTTACCGAAATTTTGACCCAAGCTATTCTGACTTGTTTGCACCTAAGGAATCCGTTTCAGGCCTCAGAATTATCAAATTCATTGCTAAAAGACAAAAATGCCCTTGGTAGCTCTAACCTAGGGTTTCAGGGGTGTTTTGGTCATTATATTTTTTAGGGCTTTTCTGAAAAATGGATTAACTGTAACCAACCTAATTTTCCCTCATGAACACAATGGAATCATCAGATCATCAAAAATCCAACTCTAACACCCTTAACTAGAGCTAGCCAAAACCCAAGATTCTCAAAAAAAAATTGGGGTTTTCGAATTTTGACTCCATAGACTTGCTCCTTTCTACTTCTACACACTTTTTTAACTATTTAATTATGTTATAACTACCATTTAAACCCAATTTTGGCAGCATAACGCCTAGGGTTCAACGTTTTTTGAAATTTACAATCACAACAAATTAACCAGAAATTCATCGATTAAATCAACCACAAGACTCAAACAACAATAATTTCAAGTTTAGAAAGTCACATTTGCTTCCCTCTGGTTGTTCCCTTGTTGGCTGAAACCCTAGCTCCAACAACACTAAAAATCTTACTTCAAACACCTTGAATCACATAGAAGATAAGCTTAGAGGAATGATTATACATGTTTGGAGCTAATTCACCGAAGAAATCAATCTTACCTAGCAAAATTTCTCCTCCTTCAATCTAGAAATCAAAGCTCACTCTCCTTCTCTTGAGCACTCATGGCTAACATGAAATGGCAGGGAAGTGGAAGAGAAATGCTTTTTATAAAATATCCAATTTTACTCTATTTTACCCAATTACCAAAATTCTAAAAATTTGACTTTTGTGTACATGGATTTATCTACACGTAATGTTGTCATAAAGCCCAATAACATTTAACTAATATTTCCCTCACTTGGTCCATCTAAAATGATGCCTAGGAGCGTCCTTCAATTAGCCCAAATGGCTTTTCCCATTTATCTCAGAATTTCAAAATTGCCATCACATTATTTTCTTCATTTTTGGATTAATTGGAAATTCTGGCAAATTTTCTACCCAAACTCTGAAAATTCATAACTAAATTTGTAGACATCGTATAAGAGTGATTCCAAAGGTAATAGAACCTTTATTAAGTCTAGTTTCAACGAAAAATATAGCCTTTAGCCAATTGAATGCACAAAATTCCCATAATTAAATTCTTTGGATGTTGTACCAGAAATTAGGCAGTTTTTCAGGGCGAACTTCAAAAATTCATAACTCTTTGCATACAACCCATTACATATCAAATTAAAGTTTAGGATGTCTACTTTCACCCTGTAAAATTTCACAATTTTTGAACGTAATTTGATCTTTCAAAATCACATGACAAACTCACTACCTCACTAGAAATCTCATTAACAGCATAATCATATTCTCTAAGATTCACCATTTTATTTCATTGATTATTTCTAATAATTACAATACATGTTAATGAATAAAATTTGGAGTGTTACAGCTATCGTAAAAATAAGCGCTACAGCTGTTTTTTTTTTTTTTTTTGTAGTAGTGAATAAAACCCCATACAAATTTTATAGGCTAAAATTATATTTTAGTCCAATATGATTTATCAATTGAACAAAAATGTATGCTCTCGCAGAGTCCACCCGAATCACTTTGAAAACATCTTTATTTTCACAAGTTTCTATCGAATTTAGCACTTAAAGTTAGTCTCAAACTCTAATTACCTATGCTTGTCGTGTGCAAGAATTCAATATCTAGTGTTGAATATTGCCTCTCCTAGCCTCCTTAATTCAAATGCGACCGTGATCGCTTCTTTCCATTCCAGTAGGGGCACATTTTGTCCTAAGTTCTAATATGCATTATCTGGTCCTCGGGAAATTCAAACTAATTTTATCTCATTTTTAACTCGTTTAAACTTAATTAAGCTCAATCCTTCTCCATAATCCATCCAAACACAATTTCTTAGGTTTCTATATCTTAAAAAAAAACGTATTTTGCTCACAAGAATTCTCAAATCATTTAATGGAAATAACTTCCTGCTGACACTTGAGATTTGAATGATACAACTTTCGGTCTTAGAGCAACGATCACTGTGTTGGGTACAGACATAAACGACCTTGGATTTATTAAGTAGCTATATTTGTTGACGAACTCCTGCTAATATCACCGTAATCCGAGTCACGTTCAAGGACGCTGTCCTTAAGAGCTATTCCGCAACCACCGGCTGACTGGAAGCGGCACTCCCCAGGATAAAACGGATTCTTCCTGCTGAAACAGGGCGAACAGAACAGCAGAACAAGAACAACTATAAGGCAGAGAGAATATCAGAGAGGAGGAAGAGAGAGCTCGAGATTGTTCAGAGCCGGGTGCCTGAACCTCTTGCAGGCAGTGCCTTTTATAGGCCTCCATACATCTGAACGTTGGGCAAGGTTTTTAATTCGCATAAACACCATTAAACCGCCGGTTACAAAATAATAAAACCACATAATGAGGCCGTTTCTGAAATTGAAGGACCAGATCCGTTCGGCTATTTAAAACATCCGTTTGGAAAATCAAAACATGCGTTTGGAAATTTAAAATCTGGCCCATAACGAAAATACTGATGCTTCAAGTTTCAGATGCCTCAAAACAGGGTTTTTCCGGTAAGCTATTTTCACAAAAATAAATTGTATATTTTTCCAAAAAAACATTTGATAAAAAGTGCCCAGTCCGCATTTAATTCACGCGCAGGGGGGGGGGAAATCGCCGGATTTCCACTACGTTTGCCTCTTGGTGGCCCTTTGTTGTGCGCGCGAGCCCACTCTTCCTCTTGGCCCATTTACTAGCCCAACTTCACAAGGTGTAATATATACACTAGTATTCTCTCTTTCCCAAGCAATGTGGGACTTGTTCCATTTGACACACCCACATGTAGCTTGTATTTCCAACAATCCCCCACATGTGTCAAAAGGAACGCCTTTAGCTTAGTTGCACACACACGGATATAACCATTGTATCTGGTGGTTCTTTGAACTTAAAACCAGACCTAGACTGATAATACTTAGTACACAGAGATGCGGTGGTCCTATGAACTTAAAACCGCTCATCTCTTAGGCGTATACTAGAGGCATTAAGAGTCAGATTATACCCCCACATTTCGCTGTTAACGCGGTTTTGCACGTTAAGACGGCCATGCGCGTGCCTGGTTCATAACGAATGCTCTAGAGATTTTGCCATGATCTCATAGGAGCGGCCCCACTCCACATTCGTAGAGGTGATTTCATTAAATGTACCTGCAATGAGCCCACCATTCCGTAGAATTATGAAATCATTAAGAGCTTTGCTCATCCTCACCAAAATGCATTCTAGCACATTCTCGGCATCATAGGAAGGGACTAATAATTTACTTTAGTGCTAGCAGAACTAACTCACGACTTGTTCTTACCCATTGAACCTCCTTCATGGGATCACCAATCACAGAGGTTGGGTTGCCATCGCTGTTAATTTCTTATCGGCTTCAGTCCCATTCCCCTCGATGAGTCAAGGATTTGTTTCCTTCCCAAGGGTTTTGTAAACGGATCCGCAAGGTTCACAGCTGACCTTACATAATCGATTGAGATTACACCATCTTTGAGCAGCTGCCTTATTATATTATGTCTCAACCGAATATGTCTACTTTTACCATTAAAGGTTTTATTTTTAGCCGTAACTATCGCAGATTGGCTATCACAATGTAAAGACACTGATGGTGTTGGTTTTCCACCTAGTGGGATATTCGCTAAGAAGTTTTTCAACCACTCAACCTCAGTACCAGTCAACTCCATAGCTATAAACTCAGAATCCCTTGAGGAACTAGTTAAAATAGTTTGTTTGACTGACTTCCACGTTATAGCACCACCACCAAGAGTGAACACATAGCCACTAGTGGATTTACTCTCCTCTGAATCTGAGATCCAGTTAGCATCACTGTATCCTTCCAATACAGCGGGAAATCCACTATAATGAATACCATAATTCATGGTAACTCTCAAGTATCTCAATACTCTTACCAGAGCCTTCCAATGCTCATTGCTTGGACAATGAGTATACCTGCTCAATCTACACACAACATATGCTATGTCTGGCCTGGTATAGTTCATTAAATGCAACAGACTCCCAATAATCTGTGCATATTTAGATTGAGCAATTGGTTCTCCTCTATTTTTCTTTAAATGCACATTAGGATCATAAGGAGTGTTCATAGGAGACTCACCAAACAGTTCAAACTTTCTCAGGATTTTCTCAATGTAATGTTCCTGAGAAAGTATGATACCATTATCATTCCTTATAATCTTTACACCCAAAATCACTTTCGCTTCACCCAAATCTTTCATATCAAAATTAGAAGACAGAAAGTGTTTTGTCTCAAGCACAACATCCATGCTAGTACCAAAGATAAGCATGTCATCCACATACAAACAAATAATCACACAATCATTATTTACAAGTTTTGTATAAACACATCTTTCTACCTCAACAGTAGAGAAACCGCCACTTAACAAAACTTGATCCAGTTTTTCATGCCATTGTTTAGGCGCTTGTTTCAGACCATACAAGGATTTTACAAGTTTGCAAACTTTACTTTCTTGCCCAGGAATAATACACCCTTCAGGTTGCACCATATAAATCTCCTCTTCTAAATCACCATTTAAAAAAGCTGTTTTAACATCCATTTGATGAATGAAAAGCTTATGAATAGAAGCTAAGGCAATTAGGATTCTAACCGAAGAAATCCTAGTTACAGGAGAAAAGGTGTCAAAATAATCAACATTTTCTTTTTGAGTGTACCCTTTTGCTACTAATCTAGCTTTGTATTTTTCAATAGTTCCATCAGGAAAACATTTTTTCCTAAAA
This sequence comes from Inga laurina, assembly GCA_963855925.1. Lineage (NCBI taxonomy): Eukaryota > Viridiplantae > Streptophyta > Magnoliopsida > Fabales > Fabaceae > Inga > Inga laurina. The sequence continues at coordinate 5,576,185 of OY979713.1, forward strand.
ACCCATTTACAACCAATAGGCTTTGCTCCTGGAGGCAAGTCTACCAAAACCCATGTTTTATTTTGATTTAAAGAATCAATCTCAGCTTTTATAGCTTCTTTCCAAAAAGATTTATCCGGAGAAGAAATAGCTTCATAAAAATTTTTGGGTTCATCTCGCACCAAATAAGTATAAAAATCATCTCCGAAAGACGTTTGTTTTCTTTGTCTTTTACTTCTCCTTAAATCTTCAACCAAAACTTCATTTGAATTTTGTTCAGAAGGAGCAGAGGAATTTTCAATTCTTTTAGGAATATGCTCAACCTTCAAAGGAAATATATGTTCAAAAAACTCTGCATCTTTTGTTTCAACAATTGTATTATGATCTAAAACATCGCTTTTCAAAACCAGAAAACGATAAGCAGCACTTTGTTGAGCATATCCAATAAACATGCAATCAGAGGTTTTAGAACCAATTTTCCTCTTTTTAACATCAGGTAGTAAAACTTTAGCAAGACACCCCCACACTTTCAAATACTGAAGATTAGGCTCAAAACCTTTCCACAACTCATAAGGTGTCTTTTTAGTTTTCCTGTTGGGTATTCTGTTTTGTAAAAAACAAGCAGATAACAAGGCTTCACCCCACAGGTTATTAGGTGCTGCAGAACTTACAAGTAAAGCATTCATCATTTCTTTTAAAGTTCTATTTTTCCTTTCTGCAACACCGTTAGATTCAGGTGAATAAGGAGGAGTTACTTCATGAATTATCCCTTCTTTTTCGCAAAAATTATTTAATAATAAATATTCTCCTCCTCTATCTGACCTAACTCTTTTAATCTTTTTATCTAATTGATTTTCTACTTCTGCCTTGTACAAAAGAAATTTTTCAAAAGCATCATCTTTATTTCTCATTAAATATACTTTGGTATATTTTGAAAAATCATCAATAAAGGTAATATAATACCTTTTACCACCTCTAGTCTCAGTTTGTTTTAAATCTCCCAAATCAGAATGAATTAAAGCTAACAACTCAGTTTCTCGTTGAGTAGAAAAATGTGGTTTTTTAGCTTGTTTAGTTTCTGCACAAACTTCACACTTTTGAAAATCATCTTTAGTTTTAGAAATCAGTCCTAGATTTTGTAGCCTCTTAATATAAGATTTATGAACATGTCCTAATCTAGCATGCCACATATCATAGGAATCAATCAAGTAAGCAGAAGAAGATGCATTCTCATTCATTTCAGAAACACTAAGAACAAACAGTCCCTTATTACAATAGCCCTTCCCAATAAGAACATTGTTCTTAGTCATGACAATCTTGTCAGATTCAAAACATACCCTAACCCCAGCTTTCCCAAGCAAAGCCACAGAGACTAAGTTAGCTCTGACCTCAGGTACATATAGCACGTCACTCAGTGCCAAGGTCTTTCCAGATGTGAGCTTCAATACCACCCTCCCTTTTCCATGAACCTTAGCGGTTCGGGAGTCAGCCAGATAAACGTGGTCTTCCCCTTCTTCAAAGGAGGTAAACATCTCTTTGTTTGCACAGATGTGTTTGGTAGCTCCTGAGTCTACCACCCATTTCTTCACATCAGAGACAAGAAGGGCTTGTGACACCACAGCAATAATGATTTCTTCATCACTGCTATCATCTCCTTTAACCAAATTTACATTTGGCTTAGGAGGATTTTCACCCCTTTGAGAGTTATCTCCCTTAGCCCTTTTCCTGCACTGTGCCGCATAATGACCTGGTTTTCCACAGACAAAACAATTGCCCTTCTTCTTCTTGGGGTTAGAGTCTTTGGGCTTGTAGTAAGGTTTCTTATTTTTATTATTTTTGTTTTTGGAATCGTACCTCTTGTTGTGCAGCTTTTCCTCAACTAGGTTTGCTTTTGCAGCCAATTCCTTGCCCTTTGCAGCCTGTATTGCCTTTCTGTTGGTATCTTCAATGATGATATGAGTGATTAGATCATTCAAGGACAACTGTTTCTGTTTGTGTTTCAGTTGTTGCTTGTAGTCATTCCATGAATCTGGCAGCTTTTCGATCAGTACACCGGCCACAAACTCATCTGGCAAAATGATCTTCTCAGCCTTGAGCTCCTCATTCAGCTTATGGTACTCGTTGATCTGAAGCTTGATATCTTTTTCATCTGTCATCTCCCACTTGTAAAAGTTTCCTATCACGAACTTCTGCTTTCCAGCATCCTCAGCAGTATACTTGAGGATAAGTGATCTCCATATCTCACTTGCTTCTTTATAGACATGGTACACATCGAACAGATCGTTAGATAAAGTAGTAATAAGAGTGTGTCTGCAAACCTTGTTGGCATAGGCCCAAACATCTTTCTGGGCTTGGTTAGCATCTGGAGATGGTGCAGACTGTGTAAGCGCATCAGCAACTCCATGCATGTCAAGAACAGTGTAGACACGTTCCTGCCAGCGTCTGAAGTTCTTCCCCTCGAACTGTTCAATCTTGGAAATGTCTGGAAATTGCCTGGGAATAGGAACCGGCACCGGAATAGGACCAGAACCAGGATTGTTGACACTGGGTGCAGCAGCACCGTCAGGTTGAGCACCAACTCCGGAACCAGCAGGAGGAACAGAGACAGAAGCCATAATAGCTCTTAAGATTGTTGACGAACTCCTGCTAATATCACCGTAATCCGAGTCACGTTCAAGGACGCTGTCCTTAAGAGCTATTCCGCAACCACCGGCTGACTGGAAGCGGCACTCCCCAGGATAAAACGGATTCTTCCTGCTGAAACAGGGCGAACAGAACAGCAGAACAAGAACAACTATAAGGCAGAGAGAATATCAGAGAGGAGGAAGAGAGAGCTCGAGATTGTTCAGAGCCGGGTGCCTGAACCTCTTGCAGGCAGTGCCTTTTATAGGCCTCCATACATCTGAACGTTGGGCAAGGTTTTTAATTCGCATAAACACCATTAAACCGCCGGTTACAAAATAATAAAACCACATAATGAGGCCGTTTCTGAAATTGAAGGACCAGATCCGTTCGGCTATTTAAAACATCCGTTTGGAAAATCAAAACATGCGTTTGGAAATTTAAAATCTGGCCCATAACGAAAATACTGATGCTTCAAGTTTCAGATGCCTCGAAACAGGGTTTTTCCGGTAAGCTATTTTCACAAAAATAAATTGTATATTTTTCCAAAAAAACATTTGATAAAAAGTGCCCAGTCCGCATTTAATTCACGCGCAGGGGGGGAAATCGCCGGATTTCCACTACGTTTGCCTCTTGGTGGCCCTTTGTTGTGCGCGCGAGCCCACTCTTCCTCTTGGCCCATTTACTAGCCCAACTTCACAAGGTGTAATATATACACTAGTATTCTCTCTTTCCCAAGCAATGTGGGACTTGTTCCATTTGACACACCCACATGTAGCTTGTATTTCCAACAATATTTAATATTTTCAATACTTAATTTTGATTTTTTATTAATGATATATTCAAGTTTTCCAGTACTTAAATCTAAACATTTTAATATTCATGTTTAATATTTTCAGTTCTCATCTTTTTTTATTTTTAAATAACTAAATTTGATTTTTAATATTTATCTTTAATTCTTTCAATGACTAATTTTTAATTTTTTTAGTAATTATATATCAAGTTCTCCAATTATATGTGGTAATATATCATATATATTTCTAAAATATTATCATTTAATTATAAATCTAGATAAAAAAAATAACACACATGACTATATATGACTAGAGAACCTAACATAATGAATGAAAGAAACTTGATATAAATATGGTTCAAAAAATTTAAGATAGTACTATTTGTCACGTAACTAAAAATTTCAACTTCAACCGAAAAGTTTAAGATATAAATATGGTGGTCGTTTCTTTTTAGTTTTTTTTTTTAAATTTTCTATTTTAATTATACAGGATATTTCTACGCCTACTTATATAGATATTATATATGTATGTATGTATATTAAAATTTAAAAGAAATTTTACTAAACAATATGTTTATAGAGCCCTCATTCAGCATGCACATCCTATCCTATTGAATTTTGTTTGGATTATTGTAATAATATTTTTAATCCGCTAGTCGTTCTTAATATTTCTAAAATTGACTATTTTAATTGATCATAATCAAATGCCACTTTTCCTAATTAATTTACTCCTTTTTCGGCGGAATCCAAGTTTTGGCACTGAAACGAAATGCTAGCTTGGCTTTAGTGTTCCATACTCTATTTGTAAATTATTATTTGATATATTTGGCATTTTTCTTTCTTTTCTCCTTTTTAAATTTGTAGGTCATGATTTTCTTTCTTTAAAAAAGAAACCTAGTATTAGGTTCTTAACTGTGATAATTGCATGGAAGCCATAAGAAATCTTTTCTTTGTATTATTATATACATAAAATAGTATGTGTGTTACGCAATTAAAACATGGTTAGAGGTTTCTTATCAATCTGGCTTCAACAAAGTGCATGTTTATTCGGATTCACTAGATGCTCTAGACCTTCTTATGAGGGAGTGTGCACCAGATCATCCATTACAGAATGGATATTCGGGGCTTATTATTTCAAGAAGAGCTGCATGAACTAAGATACACGGAGGAAAAATATTCAGTGTGTGTGCTGATTTTCTGGCTAGAACAGGACACCAAGACCTGTTGGAGACGATCCTAATACCAGAGGTGCCTCCAGATTGCGTGAGGCTGTTCTTAGAAGATTTGCAACAGTGTGTGCCAACTAGGACCATAGATTTGCCTTAGGGTTTAATCTTTTCAGGTTTTGGCTTGCCTTTGTACTCAAAAAAAAAAAAAAAAAAAAGTGTGTAAGGGGGAAAGAAATCATGCTTCCATCATTTTATTACCTTTTAACGTGGTTTAGTTTGATTTAATAAATAGACATTTAACTGATACTATGTAAAGTGACAAAATTGATTTTTTATATTTTATTTTATACAATTTAAACACACATGCACACAGATAATATGTCAATATCCGGTCCAAACGCCTCATCCAAACTATTAATTAACTTTTTAAGAAAATTAATAATTTCAACTTTAAAAATTGAAGAAGTGGAGTTAAAAGATTTTAACTATTTTTTCTTATTTTTTAATCTTACAGCTTCTTTTTATTAAAATTTTATAACCCCACTCTTTTATTTCTCTTAAATGAACTTATTAAAATTTCCTTCAAGGCAAATGCTTTGCCTGTGTTCACTTTGGTTTTGTTTTGTGTCCCTGGGTTTGAACATATTTTTAGGCATGTTGTTGGGTCTAATTGTTTTTTTAGGGTTTTCTATCCTTTTTTTTTTACATATAATGAAAATTATTCTTAGTTAAAAAGAAAAGGGGCTAAGGTGTAAAAATACATATGTGATTTTTCTCAAAAGGGCACCCAATACCAAATGCTTTTTTTAGGTGCAACAGTGACTATGTGGTTACAAAATAGGTCCAAAACTACCATTTAACCGTTAATTTGACTTTTTTATCCTGAAAGTGATGACTTGTATGATGACATAGACGCTGGAATGACATTCTAGCAAAAGAAAAAAACTTGCTGAAAATCGAATTTTCCTAATAAATCATGTAATTTAATAAAAATTAGTAATATAATATATGTATTATAATGATTTTAATTTATTATAATAAAATATTAAAACATTAAATTGTTAAAGAATAGTAGCTCACCCCAGGATGGTTTCATAGTTCGGACCCACGAAGCAAGGAAACAATTATAAACCATGAACCAAAAAGCAGCCGAGCATAAGTTAAGAAATGTACTTATTGATAAAATTGAATATTTTTTTTTAAATTTTATCTCTATTTAATATGTAATCGCTCCTATACAAAATATATGTGGCTATCAACTAACTCATTGGAATTAAGGTTGGCAAAAAAAAAAAAAAAAAAAAAAAACTCACTGGAATTAAGAAAGAATGGTTAGTTTATTAAATTTTTTTAAAATTAAAATAAAATTTTCAATTTTGCACATATTAATGAGGATTTGAATGAAAGAAAAAATTATGAGGAGACACATTCAAATATTCATTGATATATATTTATTAATTACTCTCCAAGTCACTTATTTGCGATATGAATTAAAAATGTTTTTTTTTTTATTTGATAAAGGGTTTCTTTTTTGAAGCTTAGAAGACTTATGGTTCTTACCTCTCTTAAAAAATGTGATTTCTGATATTCAAACTTATATTCTTCTTTTTATAAAAAAGAGGTCCTTTATGACCTTAACCAATAATTTCTCAACAAACTAACAGTTTCTGTTAAAAAGATTATTTATGTCCTGAATGGGGAGTATCAAGTAATGTGGATATAGAGTGTAGTAATAATCATTTGACTATTTGAGAAAAGAGATTGTGCGAAATCAGATTTAAAATGGTATTCATATTTTATCTCCATATTTTATGTGATAAGTATAAAGTCATGTCACATAAAATGAAGAGTCTCATGTCCTTCTCACATTAAACGAAACATTGGGATTTGCTTTCTTTTTTTGCCATTTATTTCTTTTTAATGAATCACCGCAAAAAGAAACCTTTTATACCTTCCTTTTAGGCTTTTAGACTATTGTTATTTCTCCATTAACCCCTCCCCCAAACCCACCTCATAATCACAACTAGGGGTGAGCATGGTGTCCAGTAGCCCGATGCGCCCATCCTGGCCCTGTAAAAAATTGTCCAACCCAGCCCTAAAAAAGTGGCCCGAAAAAATTTTAGGCAGCTTTGGGCGGGCTACTAACCGGGCAGGGCTGGGCATCGGGCAAGGGGTGCTGCCCTGCCCATTTGGCCCTGTCCTGAAAATTATTTTTATTTATTTAAAATATAAAATTTCATATCAATTAAATATTATTTCATATATATTTTTTTATTTAAAATATATATTGTCTATTGTATAATACTTAGTCATTTCTTTTTTTCCCTAGCCACTAAACACTATTTATAAGTAGATTTCTTCATTTCTTCTTTACTTTGTGATGTATTAAATTATAGTTGCTTTTTATTTTTTTTCCAGATGCTTCATCATTTTATCAACTTTTGGGACATTGAATTAATGCAAACTATATTGACTTCACGGCTTTAATTACAATCATTTTGTTTCCTTATTTATAATGGATTATGGATGTTGTTTAATTTTTAAAGTATGGATATTTGTTAAGACATATAATATTTTTTAAATTTCAAGACTCAAGTTGTGGACTTATTTTGAAATATCCCAAGATGTGGAATCATCGAATGTATTTGAAGTTTATATTACTTAGGGCGAAGTTAAAACATATGGTATTGTTAACTACAGGAATATTTATGAAATTTACACAGAATTATCTTTTTTATATGTGGACAAGACAATACATTATTAGTTGGGCAGGGAAGCCCACCTTGCCCAGCCCATCCTTACCCAGCCCAATATGGTTAGGGCTTTTAGCGGGCAGGACCGGGCATCGGGCTGCAAAATACAGCCCGTTCATCCTTCGGGCAGGGCATCGGGCAGGGGTTTCGCCCTGCCCAGCCCTGCCCATGCCCACCCCTAATCACAACCATAGCTTTTTCTTCTCACTGCCTTGTCACATTTATTCTATTTATAAGTTTTATTTAACTAACTTCAATATATTAGGGAAAGATAGTTAATTCAATTATTATGGAGTAAATTTTTAATTATGCCTTCATTTATGAATGAATACTTTTCAACTCTTTTTTTTATCTATCTCTAAATTATTTCTTCATTAGTACAATAAATAGGGGTAAAATTGTCACAGTTTCATTTACTACACTGAAATTAGACTTATAAATAAAACCAAATTTTTTTGTCAAAAAGGATTTATAAATAAAACCAGAGTGATACTTCTTATAGCGTACTTATATATATATATATTTAAAATTAATATATCACTCTGGTCCTATTTATAAATCCATTTTAATTAAATCTCACATAACAAAGAGATGTAGTTAACTCAATGATTGTGGGGTAAATTTTCAACCATGCCCTCATTTATGAATGAATACTTTTTAACTTTTTATTCTCTGCTTATCTTTAAATTATTTCTTCATTGGTATAATAAATAGGGGTAAAGTTGTCTCAATCTTATTTATTATACTGAAACTGAACTTATAAATTTTTTTCTCTTAAATTTCTATGTTATATTTAATTTTGGAAAAGCCTTTTGTTGGTGATACATAGTATCCACTGGTCAAAAAAGTGATATTTAGTACCATAATTTTTTTTGCAATATTAATTTTAAAATATTTTCTCAGTAACATTCTTTATTTTAAAGTAATTTTGAGTATAATTTTATTATTAGACTAGTATTTTCTTAATAACAATGACCACCTTACGCTATCCTTTTTCTATTTGATTTTTTTCTCCTTTATTATTATTATTTTCTAGATATTAAAATTGTAGAAAAACTTTTTTTAATGTTTTCTAATCTACTTTATTGCATTCTTTTGAAGAAAAAGGTTAAAGAGATAAAGAGAAAAAATAGTTTTAGATGTTTATTGCTTTTGACATATATTTGAAGAGCCAAATCGCATTAAAAAATTATTTTAGGGTTTTTAGTGGTATTAAAAAACTTTAAAGGTAATATTATACTAAAAATTAGAGTAAAGAACGGGAAAAAACTAGACTAAAGAAAAAATTAATATAATGTTAGAGTTAAATATAATTAATAAGGATAACAATAGAAATGATCCGATATTTGTGACAAATTTAATACTTTTAACTATTTATATTGCTGGAAATGAATTAGTTAAAAATAGTTCTCTCTTTTTTGTCTATTAAATCACTTCTAAAAGAATTATTTAATGTGTTCGGTTTTCTCTCCAAAACCTAGGTTTGATTGTCAAATACTCAAAATTTTTCTAAACCTAAGTTTTGAGAAAAACTATTCTTTTTTCTTTTTCCTTTGTGTGGGTCTCATCTCCTCTTTTTCATTGGTCCTTTTTCCTTATGTGGGTCCGTCCTCTCTCTCTCATTAGTCCTTTTCCCTTATGTGAGCCCACCATTTCTCTCATTGATCCTTTTTCATTATGTAGGCCCTACACCATGAAAAAAACTATTCTTACCGCAATACTCAAATATTCTTATTTTATCAAAATCACTTTTTTATCATAATCTATTCTCCAGAAGTTATTGTTTATTTTTTCTCCGGAAGTTATTTACAAAAACTAATCCAAAACCCACAAGTTATTGAGAAGTAATTAATGTTTATTTATCGATATTTTTTTTATAATCAATATTTAAATGTGACTCTTTATATTTTTTTTATTTGATAGAATCTCATATATATATATATATATAATATAGGTAAAGTTGAATTTAAATTAAAAGAGATTATTTAATTATCATCTTAGTTTTAAATAATTAGTTAAAATGGTTTATATTATAGGGAAAATTCCAAAAAATTACATTGAAAATAGCAAAAGAACATTTTAGTACATTGAAATTGCAAAAGGACAGATTAGGCGGTGTCAGACGGGCAGATGAATCTGGCATTTTGAAATCTTGGCCAAATGACGAAAATGCCCTTTAGCCCTCCATCTCCACTTCAGAATAACAATATGATCCTCGTAATTAACACCTCCGGATTCGTTATTAACAACTTCAATTCTTCTTTTACAATTCACAAGTTTCAAGGCCAATAATACCACCGATCTCACCATTAACAACTACGGATTCAATATTAACGACTCCATTTTCTTCTTACGCACTTAACAAATTTCAGGGCCAATAACAACACTTATCTCTTAATTAACAACTCTGAATTCGAAATTAACAACTCAAATTTCTTCTTTCACAAATAACAAGTTCCAAGGCCAATAATACCATCAATCTCGCCATTAACAACTCCGGATTCGCCATTAACAACTCCTATGTTGTTATTCCGACTGATGGCTAAAAGGCATTTTCGTCATTTGATCGAAATTTCAAAATTCCAAATTCATCTGCTCGTCTGACACCGCCTGATTTATACTTTTACAATTTTAATATACTGAATTGTCCTTTTACTATTTCCAATATCGTTTTTTGGAATTTTCCCTGTATTATAAGCCCAAATATATTTCAAATGAGAAAATACATAAAAAGGCAAAAAGCTCATATATTTTATAAATCAGGAGACAAAGCGTATCTATTAGCGTATCTAGTAATCCAGCCTTCATGACTTTAAAGTCAAATCAAATCCCCAGTAATGAATGAAGCTAGATGACATCTCCTTCTCTTCCCCTCGCTGCTGTTCAGTGTGCACAAAATAAGCCGGCTTTAGCTTTCAACGTTCAAGTGCTTGGAATCCACCTCCTTGCGTCTTCTTTCCCTCGCCGTACTTTGAGTTCATCTTGAGTTTGGGTTTGGGTTTTTCCTGAGCAACTTGGCTAGTTCACCTTCACCTCTTCCCACTGCCGTTTCAGTCTGATGAGTTTATCTGCCTTCTCAACATCTGAGTCTTTAGAAATGAATTTAGATTGTGGATTGTGGCATTTTGGGCTATAGTTTTGCTTGTGAATGATGAATCATCAAACTCCTGAAGATTTTGGCCAAGTTTCCATTACCAGAATGTGATGAAAATGAGTTCAGCATAATCCCATTAAACCTTTCTTTTGCTGCTATCGTTGTAAGCATTTCTTCACTCTTCTTCTCATTTCCATCTTTCTTTGTGTATTTTTTATGGTTCACTCCATCTCTGGTCTCTAGAAGACGCTCACGGTGTTTGGAAAACCAGACCCTCTCCTTCTTGACTGGAAAACCAGAGCTTCGGTTATCTTTCTCCGGTAACCCACCTCTACACTTTGTTTAACGAATGTTGTTGATACTATGATAAGTTGCTAAGTAAAAGATTAATGTTTTTTAGTTTTTTAATATTTTGGGTTGTATATGTACAGGAGAAAGTGAAATAAATGGAGGCTTGTAGCAACTGGCTTTGCCAATTTTGTGGCTACGTAGGCCTTGAGGACGGTTCCGATGGTACTTTCTACTGCCTCCGATGCTTCGCTGTGGCGGAAGACGTCATTGCCACTGGCACTGCTGACGAGGACGTAGCTCCTGGTGGTATCTACTTACCCCGCCACCGTCGCACACGTGCCCATGTAATGGAAGTCACACCCATTCAGCCGCACAACCCTTTATATGACTCGCAACCGCAGTTGTTGAAGGCCTTGGGGCTTGAAGACTTAGTCACTCAAAGAATAGAGGATGATAAGGGTTTAATAATGGCTGTCGGAGCTTTAAGTTATGAGGATTACTATAATGCTGTGAGGATGAGATATGTAATGGGCTTACAGATTATGCTACAGCTTCAGTGTGAAAAATTAGTAGAGGAGTTCAAAGTGATCCCTCTCATATGTGACTTAGCGGAGAAGATTTGGTTAGATTTCATAATGCAGACTAATGTTTTCGGCCATCACTGGGCTGATCAAGTGATTCTGGAGTCTGAAATGCAACCACATGCTGGTAATACTTATTTACACTTTTACCCTCAAATATGTGACATACTATATATGCATTTACTGATGAGAAAATGTCTTTGAAGTCATATAAACGCCTCATACAAAATACATAGCACGTTAGTAATTCCAAAGATTTCTGTCTGGAATTTTTAGAAAGAAGGAATATGTAGGCATATTTCTGAAACTTAATCTTGAACAAGTATAATCCCACAAAGCATGCATGGTAATTTCAGCAATACCCAACTAAAAGCAGAATATTTGTCATAAATCGCTAACAACTGCACAAATAAATAGTTTTGCAGAAAACCTCCCTGTCATAATCAAATATTTGGACCAATAGGAACAATCCCAAATGGAATATTTTGATTGAAGGATGGCTGGGATTTGGTAGGAAGATGTCTTTGGTGTAATTGAATAGGTGTGGGTATTCCCTTAATAGCTTTTTGTTGCACTGGAAGTGAACAGATAATACCCTTGTTAAGAACCAATTCCACTTCAAAGCTACAATTAGATGAAGGCTATGAAATTGTCTACTAATCCTGAGCTCCTGGTTAGAGGCTGTGATACTACCAAATCACGGACCAATTCAATAAAAGAAAAAAACAACTTAAACTGTCAAAGAAACAGATGCATGAATCGTTTTACTACCATGTCCTGGTTAGAGGCTATGATACTATGTACTTTCTGCTATGGCTTCACATAGTCAAAGAGTCCAAAATTAGTAGCCTTCAATGTGGCGTTTTCATCCTTAGAAGTAAAAAGAAAATTCTGAGGCAGAAAAGCAAACATTTGTGTTAGGAAACCAGCAAGAGTACGCCACAAAAATCTGCTTGGAATCTTTTACTGAAAATTTTCCTTGCAATTTAATTTTTTTCTTAAAGCCTGTTAGAATAATTTTAAAATCTATATTTCAGTGTAAATATTTACAATTTAGGGTTCTCAATTGTAGTTTTTATTTTTAAAATAATAGAGAATCAATGAACAAGCACTGATATACTAGAACATGTCATGTATCATCTAAAGAAGCCCAAGTGAATTAATCACCTCTGGCTTGAGATCACGATAAGCACACCCTGCAGATGACAGAAGGCCACCACAGGTAATATCTGAATCATGACAACCTTAGCATCCTCTTCCAAATACCTGCCCCTATAAATTACATTTGACTTTAATTTGTGCTGATTATAATGTCATTAATTATGACAATGGTACCCTATTCTTCTTTATTCCCATTTGTGCCCCACTTTAAATGTCCTTCGACTTAACGGTGGGCGTTTTCTAACGGTTCATGAGCATTGATTATCAAAATACTAATCCTTGGAGATAATCTGCATGTTTTGCAACTCTATTAACTGCCTTTTAAGTTTCCAAACTTTACTTCCATCATGTGTATCTTGCATCTCATTGAGTTCATTTCTTACTTAATGCTATCAGAAGACAATGCTTACAAGCTGCGTGGGAAACACAAAGGAGAACCTCAAAATATGTACGGTAAACGCGCTGTAATAATATGGTACAAGTCTCTAAGGAAGACGATTCCACTGGATTGTATTGTGGCAATTTCATTCTTGGCTTGTCATTTGGCTAGGGAGGCAGTCTTGCCTACAGACATCACAAAATGGGCCATTGAAAGGAAACTTCCGTATCTGGCTGCCTTTGTTGATATTGAGAAACTCATAGGGCCGCCTGATAGAGCATGTCCCATACCTTCAAATCAAATGTTCAATCCTTCACGACATGTTTCGCCACAAGGGATCGAGTCATTGGCCGCAACAATTGCTGAATCTATAGGCTTGGAGTTGCCTCCTGTGAACTTTTTCGAGATAGCTAGTCGTTATCTTAGACAGTTACAACTTCCACTCGACAATATTCTTCCGAAAGCAATGCTTATCTATGATTGGTCCATGCCCCCAGATTTATGGCTATCCACAAATGAGTCGAGGCCTACAACTTGCTTATGTGTTCTGTCAATTATAATAGTAGCCATTCGAATGTTGTATAACATCAATGGTCTTGGATTCTGGGAGAAGAGTCTGTCTAATAATTCTGCTACTTTGCATAAGTCTAAAGGAAAAGGTGCAAGCGATTCAAATTTTAATGAAGAGAATGCTGCCAAGCTTTTACATCAACTTCATTCCTTCTACACTGGGCTTCCTCAAAACTATGGTGTGTAGTCCTTTATGTTATATATATATATAGTAGTTTTAATTATTTTAATCTTTACTTTCATAACTTGTTTATATCTTTATTTTCCTTCTATGGTGACATTTTTGGGCATGTGGAGACAGAGCATGCAAAGGAGTTGCACACATATCTCAAATATTGTGAGGATTTTGTGTTTGCTGGACTGGAGCCATCTTCTGAATATTATGAAGAGAAGAGGTCGATGGAAAGCTTGTGGAATTATTATCAGAATTTCTCTCAAGATGAAAAGGTAAAATAAAAGCCTAAATATTCTTAGAAGGTTTATTTTAATTTCCTCCTTAGACCAGCTATACATAGATGAATTAAATACCTTTTTTCCCTCTGTAATATATGAAATAGAGCACAACTATATATATAAAAAAAAAAAAAAAAATTTGCGGGACCTGTGTTTGGAAAGAAAAGGGAGGTGTGATAGTCATAGATCTTGTAATATTATTGACCTCAATAGGGCTCAAGCTAAACTATTGACCAAATTTCAAAAGTTGATTTTGAAATTGAATCTTCTTAAAAACTTCTTGAAAAAATTTTATTTTTTACCGGTTACTAAATTGAGTGAGCATTGCAAAATATTGGAAATGGTCAGAATATTTAAAACAAAATCAGTGTCCCAATGTTACAAAAAGTTTATTCCTGACTTGTTGATTTTTTTGGTTGATATTTTAGGATTCATCGGAGCCAAAGGTGCCCTCTAATTCCTGTTTGAAGCAAAAGAAGCAAAGGGACAAGGGATGTAGCAGTTCAAAGGTACCTAAGAGGAAAACAAAGAAGACACAAATATGTTTGAATAAACATCAATCAACTAATGATGATGATGATACCTGCATTCAGAGAATGAATTTGGATGATTTCCATATGGATTCATTGGACTTAGAGCATGAATCCAAAACTGATGGTACCCAAGTAAATGAGGAAGCCCTCAAAATATTGCAGTTGGACATGGAAGAGAAGAAATTCCATTACATACCTCCAAGGACTCCAAAAAAAATCGGTTACATTCGCTATGTGAGGAAGAAGGATGGTGTCTTGACCTATGTTGCTCATGCTGATTATTACATTCTACTGCGCGCTTGCGCTCACGCTGCCCAAGTTGATGTTCGTGTAATGCATGTCGCAGTATTGAACTTTGAGAAAAGATTAGGTTGGATTGAAGACAGGATTGAAAACACCTTGCGTTTCATACCTGAAAAGGTTAGGTGCGAGCATTGTGAACGTCGTGAGAGTAAGACTAGAAGAAAGGTTGATAAAAGTAGGACTAGAAGAAAGGATGGACCAAATATTTGATGTTATTGATGTTTTTGTAAATCTTCTATATATTTGCACTGGAACTTCTAAAAGGCATGTATTAGGCGCAAGCATTGCAAACGTGGTAAGAGTAGGGCTAGAAGAAAGAATTGATGAGATATTGCATGTTGATGTTTTTGTTTTTTTGTGGTTCTTGTGTTTCCACTCTTGAACTTTATATGAATATTGCTAGTTGAAGGCACTTAATTAGTCTACTCTTATATTTCTCTCTCATTTTTTTTGGATTGAATGTGTTAGTGTGACTTTTATCACCATGACTTGGTTATGATGATAATACTCTTTAGCTTACCTCATTGTAATTATAGCTTCTCAAGGCAAGGTGTCTAATGCAGTGGCTGTTTCATCATCATAAGGGGCTAAACTCCCAATTATATATTCACTGCACAAAACCATGGGACTGAGACACCCACCATATTAGCAAACAATAAATCTAGATTCCCAATGGGAGGCCTATGAAACATAGTGTAACCCCTGTCACGCCCTTATCTTAATTTCATCTTTATCAGAGTATTCGCAGAAAACGATATGCGGTTTGGTGGACAACACAGGAATAATATAATTACATTGACAATATGCATATGATTACGGAAATTCCCCTCAGGGATTCGTACCTGATAATTATAATTAGTGTAGCCGCACAGGGCTACTTGGGTGTGTAAACTCGCCCCAGTGAAATGGAGACATATTCCTGACTTCGTTCCGCACTGCAATTCTCTCGTGTAATTCTCTTCTTTGCTCGCAACATATCTTTTGTCTTCTCCTGTCTAAATTGTTGGTAGGGGAGGGTGAGATTCGAGAGAATCTCAGTAGGAAACAGATACCATAATGTATGCATGATTGATGCTATGTGTATGACATGTTAGCTTTATCTAGATGTATGCCTCATAATGACATTTATGCATGCTCAATGTTTCATACAATAAGACCATGGCCATAGCATAAATAGAAACAGAGCTTCAATCATTCAAATATGCTCTACACAGTCAAGTAAAGCAACCACATACATCATTACACAAGCAAAGATATCAAATACATGCAAGTAAGGTAAGTCCCCTACCTTAACCCTTTTCCGCCTCGAAACGTGTGCCTCGTAATGCATGCCAACAGCTCGGGGCTCCATATTTGATCCTACAATGTCAAATGTCCTATTTAGACACTTCCATAGTGTTTCTGGGGGTTATATGAGTCTATCTTGAAAAATTACTAAAATACCCCCGGGGACCGGGCCCCATCATACCCGGTCCGGCTGTACTTTTCTCGAAATTCTAACCTGGGCTATCTTGATATATTTTTGCCCAAGGAATCCATTTCCGGACTCGAAATTACCAGATTCATTGCCAAAAGACTAAATTGCCCTTGGCAGCCCTTATTTCAGTGTTTTAGGGGCATTTTCGTAATTATGCTTTCTCGGCCTTTTCCGAAAAAGTGCCCAACCGTAACCCCACCTAATTTTCGCTCCTGAACTCAATGGAACCATAAAATCATTGAAAATCCAACTCTAAGACCCATTTACAATGTTGACCGAAATATATAGGTTTTAAGGGGAAAATTGGGGTTTTTCGGTTTCGGCTCCGTAAACACGTTCCTTTCTACTCCTAACCACTTTATTGACTATTCCATTAGGTTACAACTACCATTTAGTACCAATTTGGGCAGCATAACAGCCCCACATACCCATTTACAAAAATTAAAACCAATGGCAATCTGGCGAAATTTCACCAATTAAATTGCCCACAGCAACTAGAATAATCAATACACAAGAGTTTGGAAGTTACCTCAAGCTCCCACTAGTTTTTCTCAAAGTGGCTGAAAACCCTAACTTCAAAACACCAAGATTTGTGCTTCAAATACTTTACATCACATAGAAGAGAGGCTTAGGAGAAGGATTATACACGTTAGGTACGAATTCACCGGAAAAATCGACCTATCTCGTGAGTTTTCTCCTCTCCTTCTCTCTCTAAACTCTCTCTATGTTCAGCTGATATTTGCGTCAGTTTAAGCTGAAGGAAGAAGAAGGAATATGCTTATATCATATTATATATTCTATTCTATTCATTTACTAATTTTCCAAAAATTTCGGATTTTACAAAATTCTGGCAGATTTCTGCCCAAACTTTGAAACATCATAACTAATTCTAGAAAAATTGAATTGGAGTAATTCCAATTCCTATAGAACCCTTATTGAGTCTAGTTTCAAGGAAAAATATATACTTTTGCTTTATGGAATCACAAAATTCTCAGAATTTTAATCTTTACATGCTGTTCCAGAAATTTCACAGTTTTTCTGTACTGAATTCAAAAATTCATATCTTTTTGTGTATAGCTCTAATTGAGTCATATGACCTATCAAATTAAAGCTTAGGATGTCTAATTTCATCCTGTAAAAGTCCATAATTTTGTCTCATCATTTGGTCATTTAAATGAACATGACAAGCTTACTACCTCATAAGCGATTTCAAAAAAAATATAATTACTTTCTCCAAAATTCATCATTTTACTTTCTTAATACCCCAAAGATTTTAGAATCATTAGGGAAAAATTTGGGCTTCTACTAAATTGGGGCTTAGTAGTCCACTTAATTTAGGCTTATTCCCAATCCTCAAATCTCAAATTTCGGGGTATTACAACCCCCTCCGTAATTATATCCGAAATACAACATTAGAGTGAAATAGAGACCAATAATAATCAAAATTCATTTACATTCCCCATCCTTAAGATAGGGTTTTCACAAATACATTTCGAAATCAAACACTTTAACCTGGTCTCACATTCACATTTCGAATACAATTACATTGCGAAGATAATTAACATCCATAATATATCAGAGTGCACAATAACAATCCCGGCAATTCCAGGTTCATATCTTCACTAAAAGTTCATAGTGTTAGAACAAGCGTTTCACCCAAGAGGGGGGGGGGGTGAATTGGGTGATACTAAAATTTCGTCGGAAATATAAAACTTTAACAGTGGAATTAAAATAGTAATGAGTAAGGAGAAATATCACCAAAGTGTACACCGGGAGTTATACTGGTTCGGTCACAACCACTTTGACCTACGTCCAGTCCTCAGAGCTTCTCTGAGAGTTTCACTATAACTTCCAAGATTCAGTGGGTTCTTGGCACCTCAGTACAAGCAAGTTCCTTCACTTGGACACTCGCTCCCCCTTACAAGTTGTAATCCAATCCCAACTCAAGGTTCCACAACCTTAAGTTATCTCAATAACAGATATTGAGTTTGAATGAAATATCTCTCTTACAGAGTGAATAAGGATCACTGAAGCATAGAAATATAATTACAACGTAAAACAGAGCAATGAACTTGATGATACGTTTGTGTGTGTTCTTGTTGTTATTTCTCTGTTTGGATGTTCCCATATATATAGATATGATGGTGAAGACCGTTGGAACATTGTTCTTTCGTCCGTTGGAGAGTGCGCAGCCACTATTGACTTTTCAAGTTTTTGAAAAATATCCGTTGGCGGTGGTTGGCACTTTGAACGTTTCATTTGACTTCCAATACTTGATATGATTTCTTCATTGTTTATCTGTAAATAGGCTAAGAATACTAATACAATGAAAGATTAATCATATAGAAAACAAAACAATCAACATTTGAATGATTTCTGGATTTCTGGGTTTGCTTACTCGAGTAGCTACTCGAGTATCCTTTGAAGTTTACTCGAGTACTTACTCGAGTATCATCGGGAAATCTTTGATTAACTGCAAGTCAATGAATAAATACAAGATTACTCGGGTAGTGCATGGAATAACCAATTTTTAATCCTTTGGAAATATATGTTTACTCGGGTACTTACTCGAGTAATGCACTCACAACTTTATGAGTTACTCGGGTACCAACTCGAGTAAACCTTTACCAAAACTTTTGGTTACTCGATGCTTTACTCCAGTAATGTTGCAGGATCTCAAGGCCGAGAGCACTTACCTTGTTACTCGGATACGAACTCGAGTAATGCATTCATTTTTGCATAAGTTACTCTGGTACTACCTCGAGTAAATGTACTTCTTGTGCTTGACTTACCCGGGTAATGACTTGAGGTTTTCCTTGAAAATATCTCTGCATACTCGGGTACCTACTCGAGGAATCCATTTAAATAGAACATTAAATACTTGTATACTAGAGGAATCACTCGAGGAAAAATGAGATACAATGATATCAAGTTAATCGGGTACCACCTTCAAGTTTTCATTGACTTCAGTGCGTTACTCGAGTACCTACTCGAGTAAATGTTGCAGTGTTACAAAATGCCGAGAGCAGCATTTTTTCAGAAACAGAGTTACTCGAGTACCTACTCGAGTATCATTGGCAACCTGAAAGGCAACTGGAAGTTTTTCATATGATTACTCGAGTAGCTCCTCGAGTAACATTGGCAGGCCGAGAGCAACTCCAAGTGTTTACCTGGTTACTCGAGTAGCTCCTCGAGTAACATTGGCAGGCCGAGAGCAACTTAAAAATACTTACACTATTACTCGAGTACCTACTCGAGTAACGTTGGCAGGTTACTGGAAGGTGCTTCCGGTTACTTCAAGTTTTGGTTCATTACTCGAGTACCGCCTCGAGTAATGCCTTAGAAAACCTACTTCTGATCAAGTTTCTCAGCTTTTTCTCTTGGCCTTTCTTCATTACTCCAACGTTTATCTCAAGTGATACTTATCCCTGTTGTTCCTTAGTTCAAACTTGTTTATTAATCGTTTCCTTTTCAAACCATTCTTTTGTTATCATCAAAACATGAGATCTAACATTCTCCCCCTTTTTGATGATGACAAAACTTGGTGATTTTGGACATGGTTTTTCAAATTGAATTTTCAAAATGTCTTATTTAGTTTGGATTCAAAGCATACACCTTGCATACACAACAATTTCATTAGTCCAACAACAATGTATCATAATTCAAAGCTTAAATGAACTTATAACATAAACACACTTGTATTAAACTTTAAAACACATTACAAGCTAATAAGTTCAAGAAGACTAATAATCAAAATGCTCCCTAGAACCTATATACAACCAAATACCCCAAAATAAATTCAGACACTTCCACAAATCACACTCAAGCTCTTCTCCCCCTTTTTGGCTTCATCAATCAAGTGGAGGACTAGGAGGCTTGACCATGGAAATGGGCGTCACTGGAAGAACCATGGAATCATCTGAACTGGATGAATCAAAGGAGCTGGAAGAGACTAGTTCAGGCAGATTCACAGGAGGAATATGGATGTCATCACTGGGGGGAATAAGAGAGGGTTGGAAGACAACCATAGTGGTATCAGTCTCTGGAGGGGTATCCATAACAGGAGTGATATGTTCAGAGGAGGAAGAGGGAGATATTTCCTCAGTTTGGGTAGGTGATGGATTCGGTTTAGGAGCGGTGTCTGGCTGAGGTTGTGGAGGAGAATCATCAATAACAATATGAACGGTCTCATTGGTATCTGGATTGTCCAAGGTATATAGAATGTCTTTGGCTTGAGTCTCAGGTGGACTAGATACCAGAGGAGTAGATAGTTCTTCCTCAGGGATAGGAGTGTCAGAAGGAGGGTTTACTGGAGGTGGTGGTGGTGTAGATGAAGATGGACCAGCAGAAGATCCGGGACCTAAGGAGTCCAGTCGTGCCAAAATCATTCTCAGAGTCTCGCCCTGGGCACGTTGCTCAGCTAGCAACTCCTCATGTCTCCTGTCCATTCTCTCAACCAACTCCTCATGCCTCTTGTCTATTTTCTCAACCAACTCCGCCATCTTGAAGTTTGTGTTGGTAATCAACTCGGCGTTTATGTTGGTGATATCCACATGGAAACCTCTCAGTATATTCTCCATAAAGTGCTGGGGAGTGGCATTGAGAAAAGATGGTGAAGATGTGGTTGCAGCTGGAGCCGATGACTGAGTGTCATCCATCCTACTGGTCTCTGCCTCAGTGGTCTTCTTCTTCTTCTTTGACCCAGATTCCAGAGGGCCTTTGAGAGGGATTTCGATGTTTAATTTCCCAATTTGGTTTCTCCCAACTGGAGTCAACCTCTCAATGGGCTCCTTACTATCCAAATACCATATTTTGTTCTCTTTCAGGATAAGAGACACAATTTGAGGATATGGCATTGGTGTTGTAGCTTTCCCATCCACCTTATATCTTTTCATCTCAGAAAAGATATATTCTCCCAGATCCTTCTGCTCCTTCAGAAGCAGTGAAGCAAACCACCTAAAGTCCCTATCAGAGAAATGGGTGTAATTGTTGGCTTTGTTCACTAGGGACCTAGAGTAAATGTACCAAAGGACCCTATGATGATCACACATATCACTGGGCTTGAAATTTAGGGGGCCAACTAGCTCACCGGGTTTAAGAATTGCAAAAATTTGGTTTGGCTCAAGTTGGGAATAGATATCATCAGGGGGGTTCTCTATCCCTAGCCACAAGTTAATTCTAGAGGGTGATATCAGTATCTTTTGACCTCTGACTGTGGTGGTCATCTCTTCCTCAACTGAGGTTCGGTTAGGCTCATCTAAGATCTCTAGGTTACAGTAAAAATGAGTGATCACCTTTGTGCAAAAAGGTAATCTAATGGATAACCAAGGCATAAATGGATCTAAATAAGGACTTAAGTCATGCTTCACTACCTCTTGAAGTAGCTTGAGATCCACATAGTGTGTCTTGCACACTTTCCTTCTGGAGAATTGAGTCAAATACTTGGGAGACTTCACCAATTTGTTGACATTGAATCCCTTTGGTGGGTTGGTGATCTCTTCTTCCGGCACTTTGGACTTCTTGGAAGATTGTCCCTTCTCCATTTGATCAATGATATTTGCCATAGCTGCAGCCACATTCCTATCATATTTAGGCTTTTTAGGTGGCTTAGGAGTGAAAGAAGGGGTAGAGGAATCAGAGGGAGGAGGTGAGGGAGATTTGGCACTCTTCCCTCTTCCGGTTGAGGTACTCTTTTTGGATTGAGCCCTTGTAGCAATAGGCTCTTTAATAACCACTCCTTTGGGTTTCGATTGAGGTTGAAGAGGAATTTTGGCTTTTGATCTCGGGGTTAACTTTCTTCTCTTTTTGGGAGGAGAAGAAAGAGGATCAGAATGTTGTTGGGATTCAGAGGATTCTATGGGAGTAAGATTTTTGGTTCTCATCTTTCTGAAGGATTGAAAAACTGAAATTCTCAGAAAAACAGAGACTCAGTCGCGTTTTTAGGGCACAGGGATTTTGAGCAAGATAGGAGGTTTCTAGAGATGAAAATGGTTGGGTTTTGACGGAAATGAAGCAAGGAATCACTTGTGAAAAATTTTTGTGAGAGAAAATAGTGATTTACTCAAGGAGATTTTGTGGAAATGACCGAGTTTGCGACAGATAAAGACCTAGAACCCGACGTTACTCGAGGCCTTACTCGAGTAATGTTCAACTTTACTCGAGGCCTTCCTCGAGTGTTCATACAGAAAAATTTTAAAATAATTCATTTAAATTGCGTACCTGGCATGAACAATATTGTAATTATCCATGGATGTTCCCTCGATCATTTATAATCCATTCTGAACAGATTTGAGTCATTCTTCATCAATTTTGAAAATCTGGACTTGCAGTTACTCGAGGCCTGACTCGAGTAAGCTTCAAGTTTACTCGAGGCCTTCCTCGGATAACCTGGGTTTTCAACTTGTGACTCTTCATTTCTTTGTAACTGGACCGTTAGATTTGAAAATCAAGTAACTTGATCAGTTACTTCCAGTTTTGAAGTCCATTACTCGAGTACATACTCGAGTAAAGTGCTTCTTTACTTCAAGTTGTTCCTCGGGTATTGCTTCTTTGTCACATATTACTTCAAGTTGGTACTCCAGTAAAGGTGTCCTGTGATCACCTCTGTTTTTGTTTCACAAAAACAGAGTTTCTTCCTTCCTGCAAACAATTTTCTACATACTCCGATGCTTAAATTAGTAATCATCAAAACATTATCAAGTGACTTCATCTAATATTATGAGAAACTTAAATAACTTACAACTCATTGGGATTTACCATTCCCAATTCTCTTCTAATGTATAGAAATTGATCTTTTGCAAGGGGTTTTGTGAAGATATCTGCTAGTTGAAGATGAGTAGGAATGAATATCACTTTCACATCTTTCTTTTGAACATGATCTCTGATGAAGTGATGTCTGACATCGATATGCTTGGTTCTAGAATGTTGAATTGGGTTCTTTACCAAGCTTATCGTACTAGTATTGTCACAATAGATTGGTATTTCTTTGAGATAAATACCAAGATCTTGTAGTTGTTGTTTTAACCATATTACTTGTGCACAACAACTTGAGACTGCAACATATTCAGCTTCTGTGGACGAAAGAGACACTGTATTTTGTTTCTTGCTAAACCATGATACAAGAGATCCTCCAAGAAATTGTCCTTGTCCACTGGTGCTCTTTCTGTCTGTTTTGTATCCTCCATGATCTGAATCTGAATATGCAACAAGATATTCACTTCTTCCTTTGGGATACCACAGACCCAATTCGGGTGTGTCAGCAAGGTATCTAAAGATTCGTTTGACCGTTTCAGCATGTGATTCCTTTGGTGCTGATTGATATCTTGCATATATGCCAACACTAAATTGAATGTCCGGTCTACTTGCCGTGAGATAGAGTAATGATCCAATCATTCCTCTATATTTTGTTATGTTGTAGTCTTTTCCTTTGACATCAGCATCAAGCAACGTAGTTGAACTCATAGGTGTGTCTGTGCTGATACGAGTTCAGATGATCAATTAAATAGTGCAAGTATACACTGTCGTAATCAAGTAATATAGAAGTAAGTAGAGTATCGTTCCCACGAGGATTGAGCACTAAGTACCAAAATGAGTAATTTTAATTCTATTCAGTCGATCGATTAATTGGTGATTGAAAGCACAAAATAAAAGAAAGACAATTAAATATGAATGCAAATGATATGAAAGCAAATATGAGAAAAAGTCCTAGGGATTAGATTTCACTTAACAAATTCTGGATTGAATCACTTATCTATTCTAGCCCAATTTATTCCACATGATTGATAATCGAGTTTCCCTAATTTAATTACCAGCCTCTTCCAAGGTCAAGCAATTCTATAATCAATTGCTAATCCAATATATTCCTATATGAATTTAAGCAATTAATTATGCATTAAGATTTATGGAACTCAGTAAGACTACACAACTCATATGAATATATTCCTATTTCATATGCAAGTCATGGTTTTAATTATAGGGTCTACACACATGTATCTCCTTCCGGTCTCAACATGCATATTGAAATCATTCAAAAGATGGCCAGTCAATCAAAAGCATTAAGAATAATAATTAAAACTCAATCATGAAGGAGAAATTCAAACTATATTTAATAAGTTAAGATTCAATCCGTCATTAGTAAGCTACGTCATCACCCTAGGAAAATGAAAGTTTAGCACATGATAAAATTAAAAACAAAACCAAAATAAATTGACATTATATAAAGCTAGAATGAAAGCCGTAGAAATACTGCATAAACTTGAATATTACAATATCAAACATAAATATACAAACAAAAGAAGAATGAAAGATGAAGAAATCTAGCCGTCCATTGAGGAGGTAAAACCTTCCATGTAGGCGGCATGCAAAATGCAATATAATCCTAAGCCTTCCAAGATGGAGGCATGCAAAAAGTAATAAAATCCTAAGCCTTCCAAGATGGAGGCATACAATACATGAAATTAAATCTAGAAAACAACACAAAGAACTCAGAAATATCAGAGAAGGATCTTTCCCGGTCAGAGAAGGATCTCTCCCGGTCGGAGAAGGACCTCTGCTTCTCTTCCTCTCCTCCTTTCCTTGAGCTTGGCCTTGATCTCTATTTATAGAAGGGAAAAAACGTGTGCTACAGTACTTTTACTATTCCCTTGACGGCTGCTACAGTGTTCTGGAAGCTTCAACAGTGTTCCGGCGGCATCTACAGCGTTCTTGAAGTTTCTGCTACAGTACCCCGGCGGCTGCTACAGTGAAGTTGACCGCTACAGTTCCTGTTGACTGCTACAGTGCCTGGCAACTGCTACAGTACTTTTTATTTTTTACTTTTTTTTAACTTTTTTATTTTATTTTTTTTAAAATGCTATTTATTCCAAAAAACAATATTTATTTATCAATCACACCCAAATTTATTATATTAAATGCAAATATCGTCCATAAAATCATCATATAAGGGAAAATAAACATGCAAATATTTTACTTATCATGTGCCATTTGCTTCATCCATTCCATACTTCTTCAACAATTCTCTCAAGTACTTTGTTTGAGATATGAAGATTCCATTCTTCCTTTGTTTGATTTGCAAACCAAGAAAGAAATTCAATTCTCCCATCATTGACATCTCAAATTCTCCCTGCATTATCTCAGAAAATTCCTTACATAGAGATTCATTAGTAGCACCGAAAACAATATCATCAACATATATTTGAACAATCAAAATATCATTGTGTTTTCGTTTTATAAAGAGTGTTGTATCAACTTTTCCCCGTACAAAACCTTGATCGATAAGAAACTTACTGAGCCTTTCATACCAGGCTCTAGGAGCTTGTTTTAAACCATATAAAGCCTTTTTAAGTTTGAAAACATGGTCAGGTTTAGTAACATCCTCAAAACCTGGAGGTTGTTCTACATACACTTCTTCCATGATGTAACCATTTAGAAAAGCACTCTTTACATCCATTTGATAGAGTTTGAATCCTTTGATGCATGCAAAGGCTAAGAGTACACGTATAGCTTCCAATCTAGCCACTGGAGCATACGTTTCCTCATAATCAATCCCTTCTTCCTGATTATAGCCTTTGGCCACCAATCTTGCCTTGTTTCTGACAATAATTGCGGATTCATCGAGTTTGTTCTTGAATACCCATTTAGTACCAATGATCGGATGATCTTTGGGTCGGGGCACTAAATCCCAAACTTGATTTCTCTCAAATTGATTTAGTTCTTCTTGCATTGCTATAACCCAATCATTGTCTGATAGGGCTTCATCAATGTTAGAAGGTTCAATCTCAGAAATGAATGCAGAAAAACTTACTTCATTAAAAATTCTATTTCTAGTTTTGATCCCTTCATTCACATCTCCTATAACTTGGTCTAAGGGATGACTTTTGTTGTATTTCCAAGCTCTAGGTTGTCCTAGGGAATGCTCTTCTTCCTTGGTTTCATTAACTTCTGGAATAAGAGATTTAGAAATAGATTGACCATTCTCTTGATTTAAAACAACTTCCTGTTCTTCATCAATGGTTTTGTCAGAGGACTCAAATTCATCAAATATAATATGAATTGATTCTTCAACAACACAAGTTCTTTTATTGAAAACTCTATATGCTTTACTTCGGTTAGAGTACCCTAGGAGAATTCCTTCATCTGTTTTAGAATCAAATTTTCCTAAGTTATCTTTACCATTATTATGAATGAAACACTTACAACCGAAGATGTGTAGATGAGCAATGTTTGGCTTTCGTCCTTTGTACAACTCGTATGGTGTCTTTCCAAGTTTTGTTCTGATATATGCTCTATTTGAAATGTAGCATGCTGTACTCATAGCATCAGCCCAGAACACTTGAGACACATTCTTTTCATTCAGCATTGCTCTAGCTATTTCTGTGAGTACTCTATTCTTGCGTTCCACAACTCCATTTTGTTGAGGCGTCCTTGGAGCAGAGAAATTGTGATCAATGCCATTAGTATCACAATACTCTTCAAAGGCTTGATTTTCAAATTCTCCACCATGATCCGTCCTAATACCTGCAATGGACATACCTTTCTCATTTTGCACTTTCTTGGCAAAAATAATAAATTTTTCAAAGGTTTCA
Organism: Inga laurina; assembly: GCA_963855925.1. NCBI lineage: Eukaryota > Viridiplantae > Streptophyta > Magnoliopsida > Fabales > Fabaceae > Inga > Inga laurina. Next base: position 5,602,926 of record OY979713.1, read on the forward strand.
TCTTTTGATGATAGAAAAATAACCCATGTAAATCTAGAGAAATCATCAACAATGACCAATGAATATAGGTTGCCACCAAGACTTTTTAATCTTGCTGGACCAACTAAATCCATATGCAATAATTGTAATGGTCTATCTGTTGAAATCTCATTTTTCAATTTGAAAGATGATTTAGTTTGTTTACCCTTTTGACATGCATCACAAATCAAGTCATTTTTGAAAGTCACTTTGGGTAATCCAAGAACTAAATCCTTTTTGAGTAATTTGCCTAGCTGATGCATATTGACATGAGCCAATCTTTTATGCCATAACCAACTTTCATCGGAATTACTAAAAAAACAGTTTTCAGATTCATTTCTATTAATATCTAGAGTATAGCAGTTACCTTCCCTTTTTTCTCTGAGCTTACTCTTGATATTCTTCTTATCAAGCTGTAAGTCATTCTTGTTGATAATTAAACATTCTTCTGAATCAAATATTACCTAGTTGTGTTTATCTGCACTTTGACTTACGCTCAGCAAATTATGACACAAGCCTTCAACATAATATACATCTTTGACTTGTATTCCTTTGACATTTTTGATTTCACCAATTCCTGCTATCCTTCCGGATTGATTTCCTCCAAATTTTACCTCTCCACCTTCTTTAGGTTGCAATTTGGTAAAGCTATCGAAATCACCGGTCATATGTCTAGAACATCCACTATCAATGTACCATTTGCTATTTTTGGATGCTTTGAGACATTCCTGCAGCCAAATGACTAAATCTTAGGTACCCATATCTTTTTGGGTCCTTTTGGGTTAGTACAAACAACTTTCTGAATATATGAACCTTTAGGTACCCATTTGTAGGTTCCTATTGTTCCTTTCTTCTTATGAATGCATGAAGAAGTATAATGACCTTTTCTATTGCAATAATTACAAAATGCAAAGGAATTTGATGTGTGTACAGAATGCTGGAAATACTTCAAATATGACTTACCTCCTGCTTTCTTTTTACCCTTTTTTTTATCTGACTTTGGATCATATCCAATTCCAGATCGGTCATTTACAAATCGTTGAGCTTTTAAAATGACATTTAGCATCTCACTTCCTTGTGTAAATTTTTCAAGAGTTTTTGTGAGATCAATGTTTTTCTTTTTCAAAGAAGAACAATTTTCACAAACCTTTTCTGAATTTTCTTTAATTTCGATTTCAAGAATTTTGTTTTTCTTTTTGAAAACAACCAATTCTTTAACTATTTTGATGAATTCAGAATGTAAAGCATTATATTCGGAAAGTAATTCATCATAGGTAGGTTCAGAATCATTTACCTCTTCATTTGTTTCTTCTTGGGCAACAAGACATATATTAGCTACTTCTTCCTCATCACTTTCTTCGTCAGAAGAGCTATCACCCCATATAGCAGATACGAAGGCCTTCTTTTTGTTAAAGAATTTGCCTTTTCTCTTTTCTTTGCTCTTTTGATTCAATTCTGGACATTCTGACTTGATATGTCCTGGTTTACCACATTCGTAGCAAATGATATGATCTTTGCTGCTAGTTCCACCTTTTTGAAAATGTTTGAATCCTTGTCCTTTCTTGTAGAACTTTCTGAATCGTTTTATGATTAACCCCATTTCATCATCGTCAAGCTCCTCATCCTCATCTTGATTCTCTTCTTTTGCTTTTAGTGCTAGACCTTTCTTTTTCTTGTCACCAATGTCATCTAGTTCACGTTTGAACTTTAGTTTGCTTTCATATTCAGAAAGACTTCCAAATAGAGAAGCAACTGATCTCATTAATTCTCCTTTTGCTTCTTCTATCGTAGTGACTTTGGCCTCCCATTCTTTAGACAGAATGTTTAAGATCTTTCGTACTTGAGTATGTTGATCATAAGATTTCCCAAGTGCTGCAAGTTGATTAACAAGATGAGTATATCTAAGTTCAAATTCAGAAATTGATTCACCTGATTTCATTCGAAGTAGATCAAATTCAGTGACTAAGGTGTTGATCTGGTTCTCCTTTATTCCCGAAGTTCCTTCATGAGCTATTTCCAGAGCTTCCCACATTTCCTTTGCTGTTGGAAGTGTGCAAATTCTGAAATACTCACTTTGACTCAAGGCACTTTGTAGCATCAGAATTGCCTTGCTGTTGAGAGTGATGAGTTTCTTGTCATTCTCATCAAATTCCACTGGTGTCTTTGGAATTTTCTGAGAATCTACAATCTTTGTAGGTTGATAATTTCCACTCTCAATTACATCCCATAGCCCATATTAAGTCGCCATCACGAACACTCTGAATTTAGCTTTCCAGAAAGAGAAGTGTTCTCCATTGAAACCGGGAGGTCTAGTGATGGATGCTCCGTCGGGAAGAATTCCTTCACCCATGCTTGCCATTGGATCCTTCTTAGGCTGTTAAACCTTAACAAGAAGACCTACGCTCTGATACCAAATGTTAGAACAAGCGTTTCACCCAAGAGGGGGGGGGGTGAATTGGGTGATACTAAAATTTCGTCAGAAATATAAAACTTTAATAGTGGAATTAAAATAGTAATGAGTAAGGAGAAATATCACCAAAGTGTACACCGGGAGTTATACTGGTTCGGTCACAACCACTTTGACCTACGTCCAGTCCTCAGAGCTTCTCTGAGAGTTTCACTATAACTTCCAAGATTCAGTGGGTTCTTGGCACCTCAGTACAAGCAAGTTCCTTCACCTGGACACTCGCTCCCCCTTACAAGTTGTAATCCAATCCCAACTCAAGGTTCCACAACCTTAAGTTATCTCAATAACAGATATTGAGTTTGAATGAAATATCTCTCTTACAGAGTGAATAAGGATCACTGAAGCATAGAAATATAATTACAACGTAAAACAGAGCAATGAACTTGATGATACGTTTGTGTGTGTTCTTGTTGTTATTTCTCTATTTGGATGTTCCCATATATATAGATATGATGGTGAAGACCGTTGGAACATTGTTCTTTCGTCCGTTGGAGAGTGCGCAGCCACTATTGACTTTTCAAGTTTTTGAAAAATATCTGTTGGCGGTGGTTGGCACTTTGAACGTTTCATTTGACTTCCAATACTTGATATGATTTCTTCATTGTTTATCTGTAAATAGGCTAAGAATACTAATACAATGAAAGATTAATCATATAGAAAACAAAACAATCAACGTTTGAATGATTTCTGGATTTCTGGGTTTGCTTACTCGAGTAGCTACTCGAGTATCCTTTGAAGTTTACTCGAGTACTTACTCGAGTATCATCGGGAAATTTTTGATTAACTGCAAGTCAATGAATAAATACAAGATTACTCGGGTAGTGCATAGAATAACTAATTTTTAATCCTTTGGAAATATATGTTTACTCAGGTACTTACTCGAGTAATGCACTCACAACTTTATGAGTTACTCGGGTACCAACTCGAGTAAACCTTTACAAAAACTTTTGGTTACTCGATGCTTTACTCCAGTAATGTTGCAGGATCTCAAGGCCGAGAGCACTTACCTTGTTACTCGGATACGGACTCGAGTAATGCATTCATTTTTGCGTAGGTTACTCGGGTACCACCTAGAGTAAATGTACTTCTTGTGCTTGACTTACCCGGGTAATGACTTGAGGTTTTCCTTGAAAATATCTCTGCATACTCGGGTACCTACTCGAGGAATCCACTTAAATAGAACATTAAATACTTGTATACTAGAGGAATCACTCGAGGAAAAATGAGATACAATGATATCAAGTTGATCGGGTACCACCTTCAAGTTTTCACTGACTTCAGTGCGTTACTCGAGTACCTACTCGAGTAAATGTTGCAGTGGTACAAAATGTCGAGAGCAGCATTTTTTCAGAAACAGAGTTACTCGAGTACCTACTCGAGTATCATTGGCAACCTGAAAGGCAACTGGAAGTTTTCATATGATTACTCGAGTAGCTCCTCGAGTAACATTGGCAGGCCGAGAGCAACTCCAAGTTTTTATCTGGTTACTCGAGTAGCTCCTCGAGTAACATTGGCAGGCCGAAAGCAACTTAAAAATACTTACACTATTACTCGAGTACCTACTCGAGTAATGTTGGCAGGTTACTGGAAGGTTCTTCCGGTTACTTCAAGTTTTGGTTCATTACTCGAGTACCGCCTCGAGTAATGCCTTAGAAAACCTGCTTCTGATCAAGTTTCTCAGCTTTTTCTCTTGGCCTTTCTTCATTACTCCAACGTTTATCTCAAGTGATACTTATCCCTGTTGTTCCTTAGTTCAAACTTGTTTATTAATCGTTTCCTTTTCAAACCATTCTTTTGTTATCATCAAAACATGAGATCTAACACATAGGGCAATACGCCCATTACAATTCCTCAACGGGGATTACAAAAATTTCAATCCAAATACACATTATAATCTATCATCCGAACATATACAATTATCCCAGCATATAACGATAACCAACTACCAAATACAAATGCCCATAAGGGATTCTCGCCGCCCCTAGTCGCTTGCTCCTTCCTTGAGCCACTTGTCCTGTCTAAAATGTTGGTAGGGGAGGGTGAGATTCTAGAGAATCCCAGTAGGAAGCAGATACCAATATGCATGCAAGATAAGTGTTTAATGCATGACATGCTTGCATCACAATAACTCGTGTTCACATAATGATATATCCGCATGCTCAATGTTTCAACAAAATACTCATGGCCATAGCATAAATAGAAACAGAGCTTCAATCATTCATATATGTCTCACATAATCAAGCAAAGAAATAACATGCATCAATACACAAACACAAATATCAACACATGCAGGAGAGGTAAGTTCCCTACCCTTATTCTTTCCACGTATGCTCCAGCGTCGACTACTCGCGATCCAAGCGGATATCGAACCATAATCAGGGTGAATACCCAACCCTATAACCAAATCAAGGACATAGGATCATTCTCTTTTCCAAATTCTCATTTGCATAACACTTAAATTTGGTTATTATAATTGACCCTTAAGAGGCCACAAATGCCTCTAATAAAAGCCCTAAAAAGTTAGGAAACAATAGGTTAGAGATCTCCTTTTGAAAACTCAAAGTGCTGGAACACAGGGGTTGGCCGCGGCCAGCCCTTCCTTGGGCCGCGGCCAAAATATGGTCAGCAGGTCACTGGCCGCGGCCAGCCACCCATGGGCCGCGGCCAAAATCAGGCCAGAAAGGTTTGGGCCGCAGCCAGCCACCTTGGGTCGTGACCAAGAAATTCCCTGATTTTTGGCTGAACTTCCAAAATTCATAACTAATTCTAGAAATATCGAAACGAGGTGATTCCAAAGCCAAATGAAAGGTACTTAAGTCCTCTTTCTAGGAAAAATATGTACCATTACTGGAAATCACCACAAAATTCCAGAATTACACAAAACTCATCACTGCCCCAAAACAGAGTTCTGTTTCAATCCCAAACTTTGGACAACCATATCTCACAGAATACTAAACAAAATGACACAAAATATATGTCCATTTTGAATCTTGGGATGTGAAATTTAAGACTGGAAAGTTTCACAATTTTCTGAAATCATTTGGTCATTCAAAACGTCCACACAAATAAACTGCCCAGAATAGAGTTCCAAGGGATAGATTTTCCAATTTTCTACTAAAGTGTCCCATGGCTCCAAAATTAATAATCAAGCCTATTTCCACATAAATTTTCACAAGGAACACAATGGTAACCTCAAAATGACCAAAACCAAAACATATCAACATGCCTTGTTTTGAACAAAGCACAAAACCAACACCAAATTCCCAAACTTCACCTTTAAGCTTCAATTCAATTCTATTCATTCAAAACACTAAACAAGGCACTAATTCCATGACAACAACATATTATACTCCCCAAGACCCTAAATCATGAAAATTAGGGCTAAACTTCCAGAAATTCAAGGCCTAACCAATGGCCACAAAACTTATATGAAAATGAAGCTTTCACTTACCTCAACAACTTTTCCAAAGGCACTTCATGATTCTCCACTTGTACATTTTCGTGATTCCTCAAATCACCACCAATGGAGAAACTACAACCATAGGATGAAAGCTCTTAGCTCAAGGAACAATATTAATGAAGAGCATTTTGGCATTTGAGGCCATTTGCTTACCTCAAAATCCAGCTTTTCCTTTCTCTCTCTTAGCCAACAATGGAGGATGAAAAATATGGAGAGAGGAGAGAGATATGAGAGGTTGAGTGATGGGGAAGATGAAAGAAATGATAATCATACTCCCTCCCATCAGTTTCAGCGAAAAGAGAGGGAAGAAGAGAGAGAAAATACCATATTTTATCCCATTTGACTTTTCTCTCACCCTCTTAACATGTGAGCTTGCCACTTGTCACATTCCCATTGGCTCTTCATACAATAATCCACCAATTAGCTACTCTAATCCCTCCATTAGACATTTTAATTTCACATCTCATGCCCTCTTAATTAGTAATTAATCTCTTCCATTAATCACTAATTTAGAGTCATTCTTTCAATTTTCCTCTTAGTTAGTAATTAATTTCTTCCATTAATTACTAATTTATGGCTATGCTTTCAATTTCTCAATAATTATGGCATATTAATTAATATAGCCACCAGAACACATAATTATTCCACATGATCATTCACAAGAATTGTAATTAGCCCTTAATTGAAATTTGGGGTGTTACACATAGTCAGATCTTCCCTACAATTAAACCCCAAATTAACCAACCAATCTACAACTGCATTTCCTTAACTACAAGAGTGAGAGAATCTAAAATCACAATTACTATTTGCTGATCGTAACCAAGAACACAGAATTTTGTTACTTGACCTCCCATCATTCCATGCTTCTTTCAATAAAGCAATGGCAGTACTTGAATCCCCTTCAACAATGAGTTTGAATTACCCAGCTCCTTTGCTAACAGCAACCCAGTAACAGTTCCCTACAATTTTGCTGTAATTGTTGAACAGCATCCCACTCTCAAAGTACCCACCCAACCACTTCCCATCAGCATCCCTCAACACCCCTCCACAACTAGCCCATCTTGGACATCCTTTAGCTGCCTCATCAAATTAACTTCACCCAACCAGGAGGAGGAAAATCCCATTTAATATCACACAATGATTTCCTTAGTCCATTACCATCAAATTCTTTTGCCAAGGACAGATACTCCCATAGATATTTCCAAACCACCAACTAAGGCCTTGTAGGTAATACAAAACCATCCTCAAAAAGAGAGCAATTCCTCCAATACCATAACCACCAACAACCTATACTGAACACCACCCTCCAATTCCCTCTATCTATTAAAATATGTACAAACCAATCCTTCCTCTATAAATTAAAAAAGTCATCAACAAGATCAAATTTACCCAGTGACGTCCACAGACCCCTAGCCATTGAACAATCCCTTAATACATGCATGAGATCTTCCTCCGCATCCCCACATCTTGTACATATAGGACTACCATCCATAATCCTTGTTCAACAAATAGCAGTCAATAATATATCTTGCGCTCCTAACTAGATAAACGTTTGAATTCTCCCAGTAGCTGGAATATTCCAAATCAACTTCCATATTCTATCATTCCCTCCCTCCACTATAGGAATAAAAAATTTATACATACCGGTTATCGAGTAATCACCATTACTAGCTCCCAGCCATGTGATATGGTCTGCACCCTCCTCATCATAAGGAGGCTTTATCACTTTAATTTTTTGAACCACTTTTGTAGGTAGATTATCTTCTAACCATTGCCAATTCCAACATCCTTCCTTTGTTCTAGCATCCCTTACTACTATATCCTAAGAGGCCTGAACAACCCTTTCATCACCACTAAGATTCAATCTCAAACCCTTGTCTAACAAGCAATTATTCCAGAACCTAGTACGCTCCCTATTCCGCACTTCTTATTTCAAGTTGCTCACTATCTTAGGCCATAATGCCCCCAAATGTCTTAACAGCATTGTGTCAGAGTTTTTCACAAAACATTCCTTCTGAAGGTCTGCTTTTCTTTTATACTTGGTAGCTAGCACTTTCAAACATAAATTTCTAGGCTTTGCAATCACATTCCATCCCACATGTCCCAACAAAGCTTCATTCATTCCCCTCATTCTCCTGATCCCCAAACCTCCTTGGTCCTTCAGACTACAGACTTGTTCCTACTTAACAGCATGAATTTGCTTCTCTCCTTTGTAGAGCCCCATATAAATCTTTTCTACAACTTTTCAATCTTTTTACAAACTCCCATAGGAAGGTTTTCATGTTGCATAAGGAAATTTACCAGCTATGAAGTAACTGACTGAACCAATGTAATCCTCCCTGCTAGCGACAAAGATTGAACCTTCCAGCATCTCAGTTTATTTTGAACCTTATCAATCAAATATTGGAATTTAAACCTCAAATGTTTCCCATTTGAAATCTGAGCCTGCAAATACCTATAAAGCTCATCTTTCCTTTTAAAAAACACTTATATTACAAAGGATGTTCTGCCTTTCTTGACCCACATTCTTAGAGAGAAAAATAGTTGTCTTTTGTACATCTATCTTCTTCCCAGAAATGCCCCAAATAGTTCCAGACAATCTAGAACATTACACATTTGTTCCTCACAAGCTTCACAGAATAGGAAAAGATTGTCCGTAAAACGTAAATGAGAAATAGATACTCTATTTCTCCCAACCTTAAAAGGTTTCCACCTCTTAGAACTTACTGAATCTGCTATGATGTGAGATAGCTTCTCCATTGCAAACACAAAAAGGTAAGGAGATAGAGGGTCCCTTTGCCTTATACCCCTAAAGGGAAAGAACACTTCTTTTTTTTACTACCATTCCACATCACTTTCATAGAAACAGAGCATATACACTGCTTTACAATATTTATAAAGCTTAAAGGCAGCCCTACCTCTTCTAATACCCTCTCCAAAAAATCCCAACTCAATCGATCATATGCCTTTTCCAAATTTATTTTAATTACCATAAAGCCCTTCCTTCCACACATCTTACTCATAGTATAAACAGCCTCTTTTGCAATGATAATGTTATCCTGGATATTACGCCCAAGAATAAAACTGGATTGAAATGGCGACACCACCTTATCCATTAAAGGTTTAAGCCTTTGGACCAATATCTTGGATAATCCTTTGTAAAGCACATTACACAATGCAATATGGCAAAACTGTATAACATTCTCAGAGTGTTCTAATTTAGGAATGAGAACCAGTAATGTTGTATTTAGTTCCCTTATCGTTACTGGATTGGCCCACAACTTCCTTATTAAATCCACCACCTCCTTACCAACAACCTCCCAATTCTTCTGATAAAAGATAGCCGGGAACCCATCATCCCTAGGGGCCATTAACCTTCCAATACTAAAGAAAGCCCATATGATCTCTTCCTCTTCCAGACACTTCACAATTCCTCACTAGAAGCAAAACCCCATCGCTGATTCATGAAATGCCAAATTCTATCTTCAATTTCCTCACTGAAGAGCTTCTTAAAGAAATCATTAAACAATCTACAGATTGCAGCCTCCTCCTCAACCCAAACTCCCTCCCTATTCTTCAAACAATGGATTTGATTCCTTCTTCTTCTAGTGATAGTCTTTCCATGATAATATTTAGTGTTTCTATCTCCTTGGCTTAACTACAACCCCCTCAACTTCTAAAACCATAACAACTCCTCTAGTTTTAAAGCCACAAGCAATTCTCCCTCCAGTTCTCTTTCCAAATTACGCAAGAACAAATTCTCCTTCCTATCTACGGCATTCTGGATCCCTTCTAGCCTTCAATTTAAACTTCTAATACGGCCCTGGATATGCCCAAAGACTTCCTTGTTCCACCATATTAAGTCCTTCTGTAAAGAGATATGACCCTGATGAACCTTGTAATATCCCAATTCGGGATTAAGGGCTAATGAATTTGAGATTAATTGTAAGTGTGTAATTAAGCACTTTTGGAATTAATGTAATATGAATTTGGTGTACATGTGTGTGGTATTTAAGATCAAGGGTTGAGATTCATTGCACATGGGTCGGGATCTTATGCTTTGCAATTGTGTGAGCTCATTGAGGGAATGTGTAGGATGGTGACAAGTGGCATTTGATGAGCCATTAGATGTAGCACAAGAGGACAAAATAGCACTTTTTCTCCTCTCTCTCTCTCTCCTATTTGGTGGAAGTGTGTATGGGAAGGAAGAGGAAGGCTTGTTCATCATCATCATTTGCATCATATCACCATTTCCCTCTCTCTCTCTCCTCTTTCTCCATAGTTTTCGGTGATCAAGGGAAAAGGGAGAAGAAAAGGTGAGATTTTGATGCTTTGTTTGGTCTCTAATGCCCTAAATCTTTTCTATAAAGATATGCATCTCATTGAGAGCTTCAACTTGGTAATTTCAGAATCTTGAAATAGTGGAGGTTGTGTATTGGTCGAAATTTGAAAGTGGGAGAATCAAGATTCTGGATTTGGCAAAGTGAAGAGGTAGGCATTTAGTGCATTTTGAAGTATTATTGGTGATTTTTGAATAAGTATAGTAAAATCTGGAAATTTGCCCTAGTTATACCAAATGTTGAAAGTATGGATTTCATTGTGTTAGATGTTGGAAATGATCTATTGTGAAGATATTTGAGTATTGGATTTAGTTTGGAATGTTGAAAATGTGTTAAGGGAAATTGGACCTTTGTTGTGTTATAGAGACCTAAAAGTATGATTGTGGTCAAATTGGTTTTGGGAGTGTTTTTGAAGTGGCAAATGTGTTCCCTAGTTAGTGCCAAGTGTGTATGAGCTTTTGGTAGAGTTTGGGAACCATTGGGTATAAATTTGACCATATGGTGTTTTCTGATATTTTCTGTGTTTTTGGTCTTTGATGCACAACACTCGAGCAGAGGAAGATCATGCTGGAGTGCTATGTGCATTTTCCCTCTTCTGCGTTGAGTTTTGATTGGATTCTTTGAATGAGGCTTGAGTACACTTCTTTGTTCTCGAGTGAGGGAAGAACATGCTCGAGTGAGCTTGGGCTTGCTCGAGTAATGGAGTGAATCCAGAGTTAGGGTTGCTCTCGGGTTGTCACTCGCTGGCCATTGTTCAAGAGTGTGCTCTGACACTCACAAGCATAGTCATCTCACCCGAGCACTGAGGGTATGCTCGAGTGAGCTTGTCCCTCTGATGGTTGCATGTGCTCTCGGGTTGTCACTCGTGGTGTTGCACTTTCGGGGACTCGAGCATAATTGGGGTCATCACCCGAGTGCAGAGCTTGGTGCTCGAGTGATGTGAGCACTTCCTGATCGTGAAGGTTGCTCACTATCAAGCACTCACAAGTGAAAGTCCTTCTCACCCGAGCACAAGTCTCTCATCACTCGAGTGAGGTCGTCTTCACTTGAGTGAGGCTGTCAGAAATCAGTGTTGTGCCTTCGAAAGAGGGGTCTTTGGGGTAGTTTCTTCCAACCCTTTAAGCATATGTTTAAGCATCTTTTAGCCACCTAAAGAGTCCTAAATCATAACCAACTTAGAGTATTATGAATTTAAGAACTTGGAAAAGAGATTAATTGGTTGTCCCTAATTTGGTATAGGATTCGACATCTGTCGCTCTCATGAGACCACGGTACCGGAGCCAGTCAGGAAAGATACAGGTAGTGACTCTTTCTTTATACCTTATGTGATACATCGTATGTGTGTTATGTCATTGTGATGAGATGAGTTCGTATGCTGCCAGATATGTGAAATTGTGGAAGCACCGCTATACCAATAGTCCCTAAGTCGCTAACAACGGTTCGGGTAAGGGTTGTGTAACTTCCCGGCGGTAAAAGGGGATGAGGTTAAGGTATGGTATATGTGATTATACGGGCCGAAAGGCTATTTGTGAGACGAAAGGCTATTTGTGATGGCGACGGGCCAATTGTGAAAGCCAAAAGGCTAGATGTGAGCCGTAAGGCTATTCGTATGCACTGCCACGCAATAGTCCCTGAGTTGCTAACAACGGTTTGGGTTAGGACGGTGTGCCTTCCCAGCTGTAAAAGGGGATGAGGGTGGAGTGTGATTTGTGTTGTTGATATGAGATGATTTGTTTACATGCTATGTGATTACGTTTGGTATGAATAATTTGTTACTACTGGGATTCTTTAGAATCTCACTCTTTCCAAATGACTAACCTTTTCAGACAGGGCGAGTGGTTCGAAAGGGAAGCGGACAACCAGGAGTAGTTAGGATTACTCTGAGACTTAGTGGTAGTTGGTTATCTTTATTTTGGTTTTGGGATTACTAAGTGTATATGAGATGTAAATGAATATTTTGGACATGTAATCCCCATTTTGGAAACCTTTAAACCCATGTTATATATATAAGTAACCCGGGGTTTGCCGGGATTTTAGTTTCCGCACTCTGATATTTATTATGTGATTTGATTTCTCAAGTAATTATATCCGCACGTGAATGTGAGACCAGGATTAATTACACTTTGAAATGATTTTTGAAATACCCCATCCCGCGTTGGGGGGAAATTATAAATTGTTGATTTCATTTTAGTGGTCTCCATTTCACTTAAATTTCGTAATCCGGATGTAATTATGGTGAGGGGGCTACAAACCTTCTCCCCTTTTTCTAGTATTCCTCTAGGAATTATCTAAAACCTATATGATTTAACCATACTGCCTCAAAACGAAATGGCCATTTACCTCTATTATCAATACACGACCTACATGTCCTTATTATTAAAGGATGATGATCAGAAGCTACTCGTATACCAACCAGTACTTCTGCCTCTTCAAAGGACTCCTGCCATTTCAAATTACAAAGCCCTCTATCTAATCTTTTACACAACCTTTCTTGTCCTTGCCATTTTGGCCCTATCCATGTAAAAAATGGTCCATTATAACCAAGATCAATTAATCTGCAGCTTTCAATCCAATCTCCAAACCGATGACATCTTCCTTCATTCACACGACCTCCCTTTTTTTGCTCCAGAGGGCTACGAATTTCATTCAATCCCCTGCAACCAGCCACAGTTCCAACATACTATCTGCAATCTGACCCAACCTACTCCACAGTTGCCTCCTCTGATTATCATGAGGACTAGCATAAACAGCCGTAAAAAACCATAGCATTGAACCATCAAAACTTAGTTTGCAATGTAAAAATTGCATATGTTTCTGACACACTTCCACTTTCAACTCCTCTACATTCCATAGTACTTATATGCCTCATGCAAACCCTACAGCTTCCACAATCTCAGCACTTTTAAACACCAAACTATGAATTGTTTGTTGTGCTCTACGCCCACTAACCCTAATTTCCATCAACACAACTATCTCAGGTTTATACATATTCCTTAAATTCTTTAACGTAGCCAAACCTTTACTAGCGGCTCCTCTGCAATTCCAAACTACAGCTTAACCATATTAATTAGCATTTTTGGACTCCCCTACTTCCAACCTCCTCAAGCCTATTGTAACCCCCTGCCGTAATTAATATCCGGATTTCACGATTAACGTGAAATAGAGACCAATAAGACAAAACAACCTTTATAACCCATCAACCAGACGGGGTTTTCCCAAATACATTTCGAAATCATTTAAAACACGGTCTCACATTCACACTCCGAATATAATTACTATGCGAAGATAAATTACATTTATACAATTATCAGAGTACGCAATATAAATTTCCGGCAATCCCGGAATCATATCTTCGCTCAATAATCATAAGGCATAATAGCCCATACAACTCATCGATTAAGGATTACACAACCTATTCGAATACATGCTCAAATATTTATCCAAATATACACATATAATATCCCAATTACTTCTTGATAACCAACTAATAAGCTCTCGCCTAGAAACGAGTCTTCTTCATCCTTGGATGCTTACTTCATCCTCAATCTTCCTTCCCTGTCTAAAATGTTGGTAGGGGAGGGTGAGATTGTGGGGAATCTCAGTAGGAAGACAATACCAATATGCATGTAAGATAAGTGTTTAATGCATGACATGCTTGCAATACATAATCCATGTTCACACAATGACATATTAGCATGCTCAATGTTCATACAATATACTCATGGCCATAGTAAAAGTTGAAACAGAGCTTCCATCACTCATATATGTTTCACATAACAAGCAAAGCAACAACATGCATCAATACACTAACACAATTATCAAATACATGCAGGAGAGGTAAGTTCCCTACACTTATTCTTTCCACGTATGCTCCAGCGTCGGCTACTCACGATCCAAGCGGATATCAAATCATAATCAGGGTGAATACCCAACCCTATAACCAAATCAAGAACATATGATCATTCTCTTTTCCAAATTCTCACTTTCATAATACTTAGATTTGGCTATCATAATTGACCCTTAAGAGGCCCCAAATGCCTCTAATCAAAGCCCCAAAAGACTGGGAAACAATAGATTGAAGGTCACTTTTCGAAATCACAAAGTGCTGGAACATAGGTGTGGGCCCCGGCCCACCATTCCTTGGGCCGCGGCCCAAAGATGGTCAGAAGGTCGTGGGCTGCGGCCCACCACTCATGGGCCGCGGCCCAGATAAGGCCAGAAAGTCTTGGGCCGCGGTCCAGCCACTCTTGGGCCGCGGCCCAGAAATTTCCTGACTCTGGGCTAACTTCCAAAATTCATAACTAAATCTAGAAAAATCGAAACGAAGTGATTCCAAAGCCAAATGAAAGGTATATAAGTCCTCTTCCAAGGAAAAATACATCCATTCACTGGAAATCACTACACAAATCCAGAATCACCAAAAACTCAAGACTGTCCCAAAACAGAATCCATTTTCGACCTCAAACTTTGGACAGCTATAACTCACAGTAGACAAAACGAAATGGCACAAATTATATGTCCATTTTGAAGCTTGGGATGTGAACTTTAATACTGGAAAGTTTCAGAATTTTCCAATACCATTTGGTCATTCAAAACGCTCATACAAAATTACTGCGCAACACAGAGCTTAAACCAAACAGATTTCCAATTTTCTACCAAGGTGTTCAATAACTCCAAAATTAATAACCAAGCTTATTCCCACACAAAATCACTCAAGGAACACAATGGTAACCTCAAAATGACCAAAATCACAACCCATTTATATGCCCTGTTTTGACCAAAGCACAAAACCAACACAAAAAGTGCCAAACTTCACATTTAAGCTTCGATTCAATACCATTCATTCAAAACACTTAACAAGGCACTAATTCCATGACAACAACAATTCAAACACCACAAGACCCTAAATCACAAAATTAGGGCTAAAATTCCAGAAATTTAAGGCCTAACCAATGGCCACAAATCTTATATGAGAAGGAAGCTTTCACTTACCTCAACAACTTTCCCAAAGGCACTTCATGATTCTCCCAAGTTCATAATTTCGTGATTCCTCAATCACCACCAATGGAGAATCTACAACCATAGGATGAAAGCTCTTAGTTCAAGGAACAATATTAATGAAGAGCATTTTGGCATTTGAGGCCATTTGCTTACCTCAAATCCAACTTTTCCTTTCTCTCTCTTGGCCAACAATGGAGAAAATGGAGAGAGAAGAGAGAGATGAGTGTGTGATGATGAAGATGAGGAAGAGTGCAGAAAAATCTGCCCCCAAAAACGCATAGGAGAGAGAGGAGAGAGAAAAAAGTGGTTTTTGTCTCTTATGCCTCATCCTATGGTCCACCATAATGCCACTTGGCAACATCTCATCCCTTGATCTCTAATACCACACACATTTACACCAAATTCACATCATATTTCTCCCAAAATATTTAATTACACAATTTTATAATCAATCTCAATGCCATTAGCCCTTAATCGAAAATCGGGGTGTTACAATTCTCCCCCCGTTTAATAAATTTCGTCCTCGAAATTTGTTCCACCACTAAGGACATAAACTCCGGACGCCTCTTCACGACGGCTTCCGTTCGTCGAATTGTTTCTCATTAGAACAATCCATTCAAGACCACTTGTACAATAACACGTTACAGGTCCGATTCTCACAAGAATCTCAACGGACCAATGTGTCCTGGCTCAATTTCTTTCTCTCAATCGCTTTACCAATTCTCATGCCTGGAGACACTCTCATGAGTGTGTGATCTCCATTTTTAACTCTAGAGGTTTTCACCTCATTCGATCATATTTCGAATGGACTGCACTCGTGCATCCTGGCTTTGAGCCACTCTAATCACTGACATCAAGTCACCTTTTCTTTCAGGTACAATTGAAACCATCACAGATTCACTGCGTACAATCGACATCTTCCGTTTCACCAATTACTCTATCTTGGGAAAGTCTTTCTAGACCACCCCCACAATTGGTGCATCACAATTCAGATTCTCGAAAGAATCTTACTCAATAAATGCAACCCAGTTGCCACAAACTGTAATCGGCCCATTTCACGATTGCTATGAACACAATCATCACATTATTTCCAAACAAGTGCAATCGCCTCCACATACGATTGCCACACACTCTATCACCACATCACCACAATCGTCGCAAGCCCTCCTCAACTCATGAGTGGCTAGTGCATCTCAATATCCGGTGACTCTAATTCATGAGCCATATCATAAGATTTCGGCAGTTAGGCAGCATAGGCCACCACTCTGCTTAATTCAATCTAGTTACCCCTTCCAGGAGTAAACACCACAACCTCAATATATCAAATGACAGCCTCAGCTGTATACACAAACATTCAGCTTCCGCTTTATCCGCTTTCACAGCTTTACCCTCACCCGTACACCCACCAGTAACTCCGCTAGTGGTAACCGGGACTTTCGGTTATTCACAACAATCACATCAGGTCACTCTGGAATCTCAATCTCTTCTATCGGAAGCACCCTACCGCAATGGCCCACCTAGAATCTCAGTCTCTTCTATCCAGGCGACCGGTTGAGAGTCTCAATCTCCCAACATCACTTTCATGCTCTTTCACCACACAAAGCAACTACAACGGCAGTTCAACGGCCGAGCTAGAGATGACCAGCCTCAATCCCTAAACGGCTCACGCTGACCTGCACACGCTGCATAGCACCTTAACACAATTCACACTGACTAGATGTACAACACACAGCCCACGGCTGGATTCACAACACGCCGTCCCACGGGTCGGATTCACAAAGATACATGTTGATTACAACGGCAGTTCAACGGCCGACCTAGAGATGACTAGCATTAATCCCTTATACGGCTCACGCTGACCTGCACACGCTGCAATTCACATAGCTTTCACCGCAATTCTCATCGCAAACTCTAACACAACTATACCTCAGTCCCAGCTTATTCACAACTGTCACCGATTCAAAATCACACCCTACCCTCATCCCCTTTCTCCGCCGGGAAAACACACAGTCTTTACCCGAACCGTTGTTAGCTACTCAGGGACTATTGGCGTAGCGATGCATACACATAACCTTATAGCTCATACAGCTATCTGGCTTTCACAATCGGCCCGTCGGCCTTCACAAATAGCCTTTCGGCTCATAAATGGTCAATCCCCCGTAACTACCGCCCCAACGGAACGGTCCTCCGCCATAGGAATCACCCCATGCGGCCGCAGGTGAGAGACTCACAATGCACAATTGCAACAAGCTGGAACCAGGCATTTTAATAATTCCACCCACCACAAATTCTTTTCACCAAACTAGGATCCTTCAAGACCCCTTTTTCATAAAATAATCTGGACTTCGAAGTTTTACTTCCCGAAGCCGTAAGTAACACATCACACTTTCTGCAAACTTGAGCTCCTGCTCAGTGCTATACTCATATACATCAATTACCACGCTTCCGCTGCACACTCTGAGGTCTTTCTCCTCACTTGTGCTTTCACAATGTCAAGTTGATTTAACAAGAGTCCCATAGGAATCTCCCACCACAACTGACAACATTCACAACATATATTTATCTACGTCAGACCTTGGCCCCATTCGACTAAAATCAATCAGAGCCATAACCAGCACTTCGTTGAGATCCCATACTCCCAATGTTCCCAAAGCTCTATTCTACGATTCAACGTTATGGCGAGTGCACACTAGGGTTCATCGTCACAGTGGCTTCACTCTAGGGTTCATCGTCATGGTGGCTCCACACTACGCTACTGCACCCGATGCTTCACTCAGTCACCTGACCGGTCAGCCCCTTCGGTCAGAATTTTCCGTAGGTAGCCCTTTCCGATCGGATCTCACCGTAGGTAGCCCTTTCCGATCAAAAGTCCCCGTAGATAGCACTCTCCGATCCGAATCCTCCGTAGATAACTTCCTCCATGTGCTGGATTAACAACCAACACTCTCAGAATAGCTGATACACATTTCAATTCACTTCTTGTACCATACCTTGGTACCACAGACCATTGAGATCAAATCCAATTCCTAAGAATCAACCCAGCTATTGAGTCTAATCCTTGGATCACAACTCATCTATCCAAACCTTAACTTTAGTTGAACTGGGAAATCACTTCCCTCATTTCCAAGGAGCACCATCAGCCCCAACACAAGTTCAAATATCTTTGCCAGCCTAAGGCACCATGGTCCCCTAGGTCTTAAGGCCTTTATACACACAAGCTCAGTATGACATCACTACATGTAACATCATACCACCTAGGGTTTCTCACCCAACGTCTAGGTAGGAGCCATGATCAACCTAGATCCTTAATATCACACATCTAGGAAATCATTTTCCTTAGTTCTCTAATCAGATGATGGGTCTGATTACCTCTACCTCTAGGTCTACACCTCAAATTCTCGGACGAATCACTATATCTTTCGATTACACAATGATTCGCCACTCTAGCATAACCAATAATGTATACACATATTCCACAAATCTCTTATGTCCACAATAACAAACCACACATGTGTATACATAATCACTATCAAAAATCATCTTCTACCCCCAAGGTAGAGATCTAAGGGAGCTATCCTAGCAAATTCCCAAGTTTGCCAGGAACTACAGCTCTGATACCAAAAATGTAACCCCCTGCCGTAATTAATATCCGGATTTCACGATTAACGTGAAATAGAGACCAATAAGACAAAACAACCTTTATAACCCATCAACCAGACGGGGTTTTCCCAAATACATTTCGAAATCATTTAAAACACGGTCTCACATTCACACTCCGAATATAATTACTATGCGAAGATAAATTACATTTATACAATTATCAGAGTACGCAATATAAATTTCCGGCAATCCCGGAATCATATCTTCGCTCAATAATCATAAGGCATAATAGCCCATACAACTCATCGATTAAGGATTACACAACCTATTCGAATACATGCTCAAATATTTATCCAAATATACACATATAATATCCCAATTACTTCTTGATAACCAACTAATAAGCTCTCGCCTAGAAACGAGTCTTCTTCATCCTTGGATGCTTACTTCATCCTCAATCTTCCTTCCCTGTCTAAAATGTTGGTAGGGGAGGGTGAGATTGTGGGGAATCTCAGTAGGAAGACAATACCAATATGCATGTAAGATAAGTGTTTAATGCATGACATGCTTGCAATACATAATCCATGTTCACACAATGACATATTAGCATGCTCAATGTTCATACAATATACTCATGGCCATAGTAAAAGTTGAAACAGAGCTTCCATCACTCATATATGTTTCACATAACAAGCAAAGCAACAACATGCATCAATACACTAACACAATTATCAAATACATGCAGGAGAGGTAAGTTCCCTACACTTATTCTTTCCACGTATGCTCCAGCGTCGGCTACTCACGATCCAAGCGGATATCAAATCATAATCAGGGTGAATACCCAACCCTATAACCAAATCAAGAACATATGATCATTCTCTTTTCCAAATTCTCACTTTCATAATACTTAGATTTGGCTATCATAATTGACCCTTAAGAGGCCCCAAATGCCTCTAATCAAAGCCCCAAAAGACTGGGAAACAATAGATTGAAGGTCACTTTTCGAAATCACAAAGTGCTGGAACATAGGTGTGGGCCCCGGCCCACCATTCCTTGGGCCGCGGCCCAAAGATGGTCAGAAGGTCGTGGGCTGCGGCCCACCACTCATGGGCCGCGGCCCAGATAAGGCCAGAAAGTCTTGGGCCGCGGTCCAGCCACTCTTGGGCCGCGGCCCAGAAATTTCCTGACTCTGGGCTAACTTCCAAAATTCATAACTAAATCTAGAAAAATCGAAACGAAGTGATTCCAAAGCCAAATGAAAGGTATATAAGTCCTCTTCCAAGGAAAAATACATCCATTCACTGGAAATCACTACACAAATCCAGAATCACCAAAAACTCAAGACTGTCCCAAAACAGAATCCATTTTCGACCTCAAACTTTGGACAGCTATAACTCACAGTAGACAAAACGAAATGGCACAAATTATATGTCCATTTTGAAGCTTGGGATGTGAACTTTAATACTGGAAAGTTTCAGAATTTTCCAATACCATTTGGTCATTCAAAACGCTCATACAAAATTACTGCGCAACACAGAGCTTAAACCAAACAGATTTCCAATTTTCTACCAAGGTGTTCAATAACTCCAAAATTAATAACCAAGCTTATTCCCACACAAAATCACTCAAGGAACACAATGGTAACCTCAAAATGACCAAAATCACAACCCATTTATATGCCCTGTTTTGACCAAAGCACAAAACCAACACAAAAAGTGCCAAACTTCACATTTAAGCTTCGATTCAATACCATTCATTCAAAACACTTAACAAGGCACTAATTCCATGACAACAACAATTCAAACACCACAAGACCCTAAATCACAAAATTAGGGCTAAAATTCCAGAAATTTAAGGCCTAACCAATGGCCACAAATCTTATATGAGAAGGAAGCTTTCACTTACCTCAACAACTTTCCCAAAGGCACTTCATGATTCTCCCAAGTTCATAATTTCGTGATTCCTCAATCACCACCAATGGAGAATCTACAACCATAGGATGAAAGCTCTTAGTTCAAGGAACAATATTAATGAAGAGCATTTTGGCATTTGAGGCCATTTGCTTACCTCAAATCCAACTTTTCCTTTCTCTCTCTTGGCCAACAATGGAGAAAATGGAGAGAGAAGAGAGAGATGAGTGTGTGATGATGAAGATGAGGAAGAGTGCAGAAAAATCTGCCCCCAAAAACGCATAGGAGAGAGAGGAGAGAGAAAAAAGTGGTTTTTGTCTCTTATGCCTCATCCTATGGTCCACCATAATGCCACTTGGCAACATCTCATCCCTTGATCTCTAATACCACACACATTTACACCAAATTCACATCATATTTCTCCCAAAATATTTAATTACACAATTTTATAATCAATCTCAATGCCATTAGCCCTTAATCGAAAATCGGGGTGTTACAATTCTCCCCCCGTTTAATAAATTTCGTCCTCGAAATTTGTTCCACCACTAAGGACATAAACTCCGGACGCCTCTTCACGACGGCTTCCGTTCGTCGAATTGTTTCTCATTAGAACAATCCATTCAAGACCACTTGTACAATAACACGTTACAGGTCCGATTCTCACAAGAATCTCAACGGACCAATGTGTCCTGGCTCAATTTCTTTCTCTCAATCGCTTTACCAATTCTCATGCCTGGAGACACTCTCATGAGTGTGTGATCTCCATTTTTAACTCTAGAGGTTTTCACCTCATTCGATCATATTTCGAATGGACTGCACTCGTGCATCCTGGCTTTGAGCCACTCTAATCACTGACATCAAGTCACCTTTTCTTTCAGGTACAATTGAAACCATCACAGATTCACTGCGTACAATCGACATCTTCCGTTTCACCAATTACTCTATCTTGGGAAAGTCTTTCTAGACCACCCCCACAATTGGTGCATCACAATTCAGATTCTCGAAAGAATCTTACTCAATAAATGCAACCCAGTTGCCACAAACTGTAATCGGCCCATTTCACGATTGCTATGAACACAATCATCACATTATTTCCAAACAAGTGCAATCGCCTCCACATACGATTGCCACACACTCTATCACCACATCACCACAATCGTCGCAAGCCCTCCTCAACTCATGAGTGGCTAGTGCATCTCAATATCCGGTGACTCTAATTCATGAGCCATATCATAAGATTTCGGCAGTTAGGCAGCATAGGCCACCACTCTGCTTAATTCAATCTAGTTACCCCTTCCAGGAGTAAACACCACAACCTCAATATATCAAATGACAGCCTCAGCTGTATACACAAACATTCAGCTTCCGCTTTATCCGCTTTCACAGCTTTACCCTCACCCGTACACCCACCAGTAACTCCGCTAGTGGTAACCGGGACTTTCGGTTATTCACAACAATCACATCAGGTCACTCTGGAATCTCAATCTCTTCTATCGGAAGCACCCTACCGCAATGGCCCACCTAGAATCTCAGTCTCTTCTATCCAGGCGACCGGTTGAGAGTCTCAATCTCCCAACATCACTTTCATGCTCTTTCACCACACAAAGCAACTACAACGGCAGTTCAACGGCCGAGCTAGAGATGACCAGCCTCAATCCCTAAACGGCTCACGCTGACCTGCACACGCTGCATAGCACCTTAACACAATTCACACTGACTAGATGTACAACACACAGCCCACGGCTGGATTCACAACACGCCGTCCCACGGGTCGGATTCACAAAGATACATGTTGATTACAACGGCAGTTCAACGGCCGACCTAGAGATGACTAGCATTAATCCCTTATACGGCTCACGCTGACCTGCACACGCTGCAATTCACATAGCTTTCACCGCAATTCTCATCGCAAACTCTAACACAACTATACCTCAGTCCCAGCTTATTCACAACTGTCACCGATTCAAAATCACACCCTACCCTCATCCCCTTTCTCCGCCGGGAAAACACACAGTCTTTACCCGAACCGTTGTTAGCTACTCAGGGACTATTGGCGTAGCGATGCATACACATAACCTTATAGCTCATACAGCTATCTGGCTTTCACAATCGGCCCGTCGGCCTTCACAAATAGCCTTTCGGCTCACAAATGGTCAATCCCCCGTAACTACCGCCCCAACGGAACGGTCCTCCGCCATAGGAATCACCCCATGCGGCCGCAGGTGAGAGACTCACAATGCACAATTGCAACAAGCTGGAACCAGGCATTTTAATAATTCCACCCACCACAAATTCTTTTCACCAAACTAGGATCCTTCAAGACCCCTTTTTCATAAAATAATCTGGACTTCGAAGTTTTACTTCCCGAAGCCGTAAGTAACACATCACACTTTCTGCAAACTTGAGCTCCTGCTCAGTGCTATACTCATATACATCAATTACCACGCTTCCGCTGCACACTCTGAGGTCTTTCTCCTCACTTGTGCTTTCACAATGTCAAGTTGATTTAACAAGAGTCCCATAGGAATCTCCCACCACAACTGACAACATTCACAACATATATTTATCTACGTCAGACCTTGGCCCCATTCGACTAAAATCAATCAGAGCCATAACCAGCACTTCGTTGAGATCCCATACTCCCAATGTTCCCAAAGCTCTATTCTACGATTCAACGTTATGGCGAGTGCACACTAGGGTTCATCGTCACAGTGGCTTCACTCTAGGGTTCATCGTCATGGTGGCTCCACACTACGCTACTGCACCCGATGCTTCACTCAGTCACCTGACCGGTCAGCCCCTTCGGTCAGAATTTTCCGTAGGTAGCCCTTTCCGATCGGATCTCACCGTAGGTAGCCCTTTCCGATCAAAAGTCCCCGTAGATAGCACTCTCCGATCCGAATCCTCCGTAGATAACTTCCTCCATGTGCTGGATTAACAACCAACACTCTCAGAATAGCTGATACACATTTCAATTCACTTCTTGTACCATACCTTGGTACCACAGACCATTGAGATCAAATCCAATTCCTAAGAATCAACCCAGCTATTGAGTCTAATCCTTGGATCACAACTCATCTATCCAAACCTTAACTTTAGTTGAACTGGGAAATCACTTCCCTCATTTCCAAGGAGCACCATCAGCCCCAACACAAGTTCAAATATCTTTGCCAGCCTAAGGCACCATGGTCCCCTAGGTCTTAAGGCCTTTATACACACAAGCTCAGTATGACATCACTACATGTAACATCATACCACCTAGGGTTTCTCACCCAACGTCTAGGTAGGAGCCATGATCAACCTAGATCCTTAATATCACACATCTAGGAAATCATTTTCCTTAGTTCTCTAATCAGATGATGGGTCTGATTACCTCTACCTCTAGGTCTACACCTCAAATTCTCGGACGAATCACTATATCTTTCGATTACACAATGATTCGCCACTCTAGCATAACCAATAATGTATACACATATTCCACAAATCTCTTATGTCCACAATAACAAACCACACATGTGTATACATAATCACTATCAAAAATCATCTTCTACCCCCAAGGTAGAGATCTAAGGGAGCTATCCTAGCAAATTCCCAAGTTTGCCAGGAACTACAGCTCTGATACCAAAAATGTAACCCCCTGCCGTAATTAATATCCGGATTTCACGATTAACGTGAAATAGAGACCAATAAGACAAAACAACCTTTATAACCCATCAACCAGACGGGGTTTTCCCAAATACATTTCGAAATCATTTAAAACACGGTCTCACATTCACACTCCGAATATAATTACTATGCGAAGATAAATTACATTTATACAATTATCAGAGTACGCAATATAAATTTCCGGCAATCCCGGAATCATATCTTCGCTCAATAATCATAAGGCATAATAGCCCATACAACTCATCGATTAAGGATTACACAACCTATTCGAATACATGCTCAAATATTTATCCAAATATACACATATAATATCCCAATTACTTCTTGATAACCAACTAATAAGCTCTCGCCTAGAAACGAGTCTTCTTCATCCTTGGATGCTTACTTCATCCTCAATCTTCCTTCCCTGTCTAAAATGTTGGTAGGGGAGGGTGAGATTGTGGGGAATCTCAGTAGGAAGACAATACCAATATGCATGTAAGATAAGTGTTTAATGCATGACATGCTTGCAATACATAATCCATGTTCACACAATGACATATTAGCATGCTCAATGTTCATACAATATACTCATGGCCATAGTAAAAGTTGAAACAGAGCTTCCATCACTCATATATGTTTCACATAACAAGCAAAGCAACAACATGCATCAATACACTAACACAATTATCAAATACATGCAGGAGAGGTAAGTTCCCTACACTTATTCTTTCCACGTATGCTCCAGCGTCGGCTACTCACGATCCAAGCGGATATCAAATCATAATCAGGGTGAATACCCAACCCTATAACCAAATCAAGAACATATGATCATTCTCTTTTCCAAATTCTCACTTTCATAATACTTAGATTTGGCTATCATAATTGACCCTTAAGAGGCCCCAAATGCCTCTAATCAAAGCCCCAAAAGACTGGGAAACAATAGATTGAAGGTCACTTTTCGAAATCACAAAGTGCTGGAACATAGGTGTGGGCCCCGGCCCACCATTCCTTGGGCCGCGGCCCAAAGATGGTCAGAAGGTCGTGGGCTGCGGCCCACCACTCATGGGCCGCGGCCCAGATAAGGCCAGAAAGTCTTGGGCCGCGGTCCAGCCACTCTTGGGCCGCGGCCCAGAAATTTCCTGACTCTGGGCTAACTTCCAAAATTCATAACTAAATCTAGAAAAATCGAAACGAAGTGATTCCAAAGCCAAATGAAAGGTATATAAGTCCTCTTCCAAGGAAAAATACATCCATTCACTGGAAATCACTACACAAATCCAGAATCACCAAAAACTCAAGACTGTCCCAAAACAGAATCCATTTTCGACCTCAAACTTTGGACAGCTATAACTCACAGTAGACAAAACGAAATGGCACAAATTATATGTCCATTTTGAAGCTTGGGATGTGAACTTTAATACTGGAAAGTTTCAGAATTTTCCAATACCATTTGGTCATTCAAAACGCTCATACAAAATTACTGCGCAACACAGAGCTTAAACCAAACAGATTTCCAATTTTCTACCAAGGTGTTCAATAACTCCAAAATTAATAACCAAGCTTATTCCCACACAAAATCACTCAAGGAACACAATGGTAACCTCAAAATGACCAAAATCACAACCCATTTATATGCCCTGTTTTGACCAAAGCACAAAACCAACACAAAAAGTGCCAAACTTCACATTTAAGCTTCGATTCAATACCATTCATTCAAAACACTTAACAAGGCACTAATTCCATGACAACAACAATTCAAACACCACAAGACCCTAAATCACAAAATTAGGGCTAAAATTCCAGAAATTTAAGGCCTAACCAATGGCCACAAATCTTATATGAGAAGGAAGCTTTCACTTACCTCAACAACTTTCCCAAAGGCACTTCATGATTCTCCCAAGTTCATAATTTCGTGATTCCTCAATCACCACCAATGGAGAATCTACAACCATAGGATGAAAGCTCTTAGTTCAAGGAACAATATTAATGAAGAGCATTTTGGCATTTGAGGCCATTTGCTTACCTCAAATCCAACTTTTCCTTTCTCTCTCTTGGCCAACAATGGAGAAAATGGAGAGAGAAGAGAGAGATGAGTGTGTGATGATGAAGATGAGGAAGAGTGCAGAAAAATCTGCCCCCAAAAACGCATAGGAGAGAGAGGAGAGAGAAAAAAGTGGTTTTTGTCTCTTATGCCTCATCCTATGGTCCACCATAATGCCACTTGGCAACATCTCATCCCTTGATCTCTAATACCACACACATTTACACCAAATTCACATCATATTTCTCCCAAAATATTTAATTACACAATTTTATAATCAATCTCAATGCCATTAGCCCTTAATCGAAAATCGGGGTGTTACACCTATCCCCTTAGCTTTGACATCCTTGTTTGTATTATATTCCTTATTCTGACACAGCTCCATATCACCACTATAGAACTGTCCCATCCTTTCTACCATCACCTCTAATGGTTTGGAATTAGGGACTACTACTATGTTCTCCCCTCTTGATCCTTCCACAAAAGACTCATTCCTCCCCATACTATTCGTGAAAGCTCTCTGACAACTACTCCGGGCCAATCTCTCCTTCCTCCCCTTTTCCCCTTGATAGGCACTTACAATATTAGATAAGTCCATTAGAGGAGATGCAACCTTGCTATGACCAACCACTTTATTCACAACTTGCTCCTTCCTTTTCATAAACCTCCTCTCTACATCCCCCTCCCTCGAAACACTTCTAATACACTCATCTCCCACCTCCTCTTGATCCCCACCTTCTTCTAACACTACAAATCTAGAATGGGTTTATGTAGCTTCACTCCAGCCCCTACCTCTCCTTATTCTTTATGGTCTTCAAACCACCCTCCATGAACTAACCTCTTCTACCATCAGATCAGCAATTTCTCCTTCTTCTATCACTATCCCTTTATCCACCCCCAACTCATTATTTTCAACCTTATGAACTTCTTTCCTATTTCTCGGACACGTATTTTGAAAATGACCAAACATGCCATAGTTTAGACAGAGAGCATGTAAACTCTCATATTCAATATGCTTCAGAACACCATTCATCATATAGTGTAGAACCAATGGTTTAGTCATATCCAGTTCAATATAAACCCTTGCAAACATATTCCTCCCCCTCCAGGCAGTATGCATATCTAGCTGCAGGACCTTCCCTATTAAATAAGCAATATTATAAAAAAAATTTTATCAAACAATTTTGCTTCAATTTTTGGAAATCTGACCCAGGCTGCAATTCTATCAATCTTCTCATTCCTAGGATTGATAAGTTGGCCTCCACCTCATCATACTAAGATACCTATTTGAAATCACCCATGGCCCTACTGTCAAAGCTGTTAGAGCAAGCGTTTCACCCAAGAGGGGGGGTGAATTGGGTGATCTTAAAAATTTTGTTGCAAATATAAAATTTGACGTTGAAATTAAAACATGAAAGAGTAAGGAGAAATATCACCGAAGTGTACACCGGGAGTTATACTGGTTCGGCCACAACCACTTTGACCTACGTCCAGTCCTCAGAGCTTCTCTGAGAGTTTCACTATATCTTCCAAGATTCAGTGGGTTCTTGGCACCTCAGTACAAGCAAGTTCCTACACCTGGACACTCGCTCCCCCTTACAAGTTGTAATTCAATCCCAACTCAAGGTTCCACAACCTTAAGTTACCTCAATAACAAATATTGAGTTTGAATGAAATATCTCTCTTCACAGAGTAAATAAGAATCACTGAAGCATAGAAACACAAGTATAAAAACAGAGTAATGAACTTGATGATACGTTCGTAAGTGTGTTCTTCTATTTTCTCTGTTCAGATGTTCACATATATATAGATACATTGGTAATGATTGCTGGAACGTATTTCTTCATGTCCGTTGGAGCGTGCGCAGCCATTATTGACTTTTCCAGTTTTTGAAAAACATACGTTGTGGTAGGTGACGGTCGGTGACATTTGAACGTTTCATTTGACTTCCACTACTTGATATGATATCTTCATTGTTCATCTGTAAATAGGCTAAGAATACTAACACAATGAAAGATTAATCATATAGAAAACAAAATATTCATCGTTTGAAAGATTTCTGGATTTCTGGGTTCGCTTACTCGAGTAGCTACTCGAGTATCACATGAAGTTTACTCGAGTACCTAATCGAGTAACATCGAGAAATCTTTGTCAAACTGCAAGTCAATCAATAAATACAAGATTACTCGGGTAGTGCATGGAGTAAACTAAATTTGAAACCTTTGTAAATAGTTCTTTACTCGGGTACCTACTCGAGTAATGCACTCACAACTTTATGAGTTACTCGGGTACCAACTCGAGTAAACCTTTATAAAAACTTTTGGTTACTCGATGCTTTACTCCAGTAATGTTGCAGGATTTAGATGCCGAGAGCACTTACCTCATTACTCGGGTACGGAATCGAGTAATGCATTCATTTTTACATAGGTTACTCGGGTACCACCTCGAGTAACTATACTTTCTGTGCTTCACTTACCCGGGTAATGACTTGAGGTTTACCTTGAAGTTATCTCTTCATACTCGGGTACCTACTCGAGGAATCCACTTAAAAGAGATTATTGACTACTTGCATATCAGAGTAAGGACTCGAGGAAATCATTTAAAAATAAATCAAGTTACTCGGATACCACCTTCAAGTTTTTCACTCACTTTAGTGCTTTACTCGAGTACCTACTCGAGTAATCTTGCAGTGGTACAAAATGCCGAGAGCATCATTTTTCACAAACAGAGTTACTCGAGGAGCTCCTCGAGTATCTTTGGAAACCTGAAGGCAACTGAAAGTTTTAAACATGTTTACTCGAGTAGCGCCTCGAGTAACATTGGCAGGCCGAGATCAACTTAAAAATACTTACACTATTACTCGAGTAGTGCCTCGAGTAACGTTGGCAGGTTACTGGAAGTTGTCTCTGATTACTTCAAGTTTTGTCTCATTACTCGAGTAGCGCCTCGAGTAATGCCTTAGAAAACTTGCTTCTGATCAAGTTTCTCAGCTTTTTCTCTTGGCCTTTCTTCATTACTTCAATGCTTACTTCAAGTGATACTTGTTCCTGTCATTACTTTGTTCAAACTTGTTTATTAATCATTGCCTTTTCAAACCATTCTTTTGTTATCATCAAAACATGAGATCTAACATTCTCCCCCTTTTTGATGATGACAAAACTTGGTGATTTTGGATATGATTTGTCAAATTGAATTTTCAAATTTGTCTTATTAAGTTTAACATCATAGCATACACCTTGCATTCATAGTCAACTTCATTAGTTCAACAATGTATCATAATTCAAAACTTAAATGGACTTAAAATAACTTCATAACTTAAACACACTTGCATTTAAAATTTTCAAATTACAAGATAAAGTTCAAAGAAATCCAAAATGCTCCCTAAAAGCCCACATACAACCAAATACCCAGAATAAACTAGGACACATCCACAAAATCACTCTCAAGCTCTTCTCCCCCTTTTTGGCTTCATCAATCAAGTGGAGGGCTAGGAGGTTTGACCACGGAAATGGGTGTCACTGGAAGAACCGGAGAACCATCTGAGCTCAAAGAGTCAAAAGAGCTAGATGGGACAGGGTCAGGCAGATGAACTGGAGGGACTTGGATGTCATCGCCTGGAGGAGAGGGTTGGAAGACAACCATAGTAGATGTCTCTCCTCCTGGAGTGGTCTGATTCTCAGGGGTGGTTTCTGCCTCGGGAGTAAGATGTTCAGAGGAGGATGAGGAAGGAGAGATTTCCTCTGTGGGGGCAGGTGATGGAGTCGGTTTAGGAGCGGTGTCTGGCTGAGGTTTGGGAGGTGAATCATCAATAATGATATGAGTGGTCTCATGAGTTTCAGGATTATCCACTGTGAATAGAATATCTTTTCCTTGCGTCTCAAGTGGATCAGAAACCAGAGGGGTAGATGGTTCATCCTCAGGGATAGGAGTGTCTGAAGGAGGGTTTTCTGGAGGTGGTGGTGGTGCAGATGAAGATGGACCGGCAGAAGGTCCGGGACCCAATGAGTCCAAGCGTGCCAGTATCAATCTCAGTGTCTCACCCTGGGCACGTTGCTCTGCTAGCAACTCCTCATGCCTTCTGTCCATTCTCTCAACCAATTCCTCATGCCTCTTGTCAATTTTCTCAACCAACTCGCCCATCTTGAAGTTAGTGTTGGTAATCAACTCGGCGTTTGTATTGGCGATATCCACATGGAATCCTCTGAGTATGTTCTCCATGAAGTGCTGGAGAGTGGCATTGAGGAAGGATGGCGATGATGTTGTAGCGGCTGGAGCTGATGACTGAGTGTCATCCATCCTACTGGTCTCTGGCTCAGTGGTCTTTCTCTTCTTCTTTGACCCAGATTCCAGAGGGCCTTTGAGAGGGATATCTATGTTCAGTTTCCCAATTTGGTTCCTCCCAACCGGAGTCAACCTCTCAACGGGCTCCTTGCTATCCAAATACCATATTTTGTTCTATTTCAGGATCAGAGACACAATTTGAGGATATGGCATTGGTGTTGTAGCCTTCCCATCCACCTTATATCTTTTCATCTCCGAAAAGATATATTCTCCTAGATCCTTCTGTTCCTTCAGAAGCAGTGAAGCAAACCACCTAAAGTCCCTATCGGAAAAATGGGTGTAATTGTTGGCTTTGTTCACTAGGGACCTAGAGTAAATGTACCAAAGGACCCTATGATGATCACACATATCACTCGGTTTAAAGTTTAGGGGGCCAACTAACTCACCGGGTTTGAGAATAGTGAAAATTTGGTTAGGCTCAAGTTCAGAATATATATCATCTGGGGGGTTCTCTATTCCTAACCACAGGTTAATTCTAGATGGTGAAATTAAAATCTTTTGGCCTCTCACATATGTGGTCATCTCTTCCTCAAGTGAGGTTCGGTCAGGCTCATCTATGATCTCTAAGTTACAGTAAAAATGGGTGATCACTTTAGTGCAGAATGGTAATCTAATAGATAGCCAAGGCATAAAGGGATCTAAATAAGAACTTAGGTCATACTTCACTACCTCTTGAAGTAACTTCAGATCAACATAGTGTGTCTTGCACACTTTTCTTCTGGAGAATTGAGTCAGATACTTGGGAGACTCCTCCAATTTGTTGACATTGAATCCCTTTGGTGGGGTAGTGATCTCTGCTACTTTGGTCTTCTTAGAAGGTTGTCCCTTCTTCATTTGGTCAATGATTCCAGCCATAGCACTAGCCACTTTCTTGTCATACTTTGGCTTTTTGAGTGGCTTAGGAGTGAACGAAGGGGTAGAGGAATCCGAAGGAGGAGGTGAAGGGGATTTGGTACTCTTCCCTTTCCCAGTTGAAATGCTCTTTTTAGATTGAGCCCTTGTAGCAATTGGCTCATTGATAACCACTCCTTTGACTTTCGGTTGTGGTTGAAGAGGGATTTTTGCTTTTGGTCTCGGGGTTAACTTTCTTCTCTTTTTGGGAGGAGAAGAAAGAGGATCAGAATGTTGTTAGGATTCAGAGGAATCTATGGGAGTAAGATTTTTGGTTCTCATTTTTCAGAAAGATTGAAAATTGAGATTTTCTGAAAAATGGAGACACTTAGCGCGAAATAGGGCAAAGAGATTCTGAGCAAAATAGATAGTTTTTAGACTTGAAATCAGTTGGGTTTTGACCGAAATGGATCAAGGAATCACTTGAGAAAAATTTCTGTGAGAGGAAATAGTGATTTACTCGAGGAGATTTTGTGGAAATGACTGAGTTTGCGACAGATAAAGACCTAGAACCCGACTTTACTCGAGGCCGTACTCGAGTAAACTTCATCTTTACTCGAGGCCTTCCTCGGGTGTTCATGCAGAAAAATTCTAAAATAATTTATTTAAATTGCGTACCTGGCATGAATAATATTGTAATTATCCATGAATGTTCCCTCGATCATTTATAATCCATTTGGGTCAGATTTGAGTCATTAATCAAGACTTTGAGAATTTGAACTCCGACATTACTCGAGGTCTTCCTCGGGTAATCTTCAAGTTTACTCGAGTCCTGCCTCGGGTAAACAGTTTTTCAACTTCTGACTCTTCATTTCTTTGAAAACAGAACCGTTATGTTTGAAAATCAAGTAACTTGATCCGTTACTTCCAGTTTTGAAGTCCATTACTCGAGTACATACTCGAGTAAAGTACTTCTTTACTTCAAGTTGTTCCTCGGGTATTATTTTTCTGTCACACATTACTTCAAGTTGGTACTCCAGTAAAGGTGTCCTCTGATCACCTCTGTTTTTGTTTCACAAAACAGAGTTTCAACCTTCCTGCAAAACAAATTTCTATATACTCCGATGCTTAAGTTAGTAATCATCAAAACAACATTAAGTGACTTCATCTAATATTATGAAAAGCTGAAATAACTTATAACTCGTTGGGATTTACCATTCCCAATTCTCTTCTAATGTAAAGAAATTGATCTTTTGCAAGGGGTTTTGTAAAAATATCAGCTAGTTGAAGATGAGTAGGGATGAATATCACTTTTACATCTTTTTTTTGGACATGGTCTCTGATGAAATGATGTCTGACATCAATATGCTTGGTTCTAGAATGTTGAACTGGATTCTTGGCCAAGCTTATTGTACTTGTATTATCACAGTAGATTGGTATTTCTTTGAGATAAATACCAAGATCTTGTAGTTTTTGTTTTAACCATATTACTTGTGCACAACAACTTGAGACTGCAACGTATTCGGCTTCCGTTGACGAAAGAGACACAGTATTTTGTTTCTTGCTAAACCATGAAACAAGAGATCCTCCAAGAAATTGTCCTTGTCCACTGGTGCTCTTTCTGTCTGTCTTGTATCCTCCATGATCAGAATCTGAATATGCAACAAGATATTCACTTCTTCCTTTAGGATACCATAGACCCAATTCAGGTGTGTCAGCAAGATATCTAAAAATCCGTTTGACCGTTTCAGCATGTGATTCTTTTGGTGCTGATTGATATCTTGCACATATGCCAACACTAAATTGGATATCCGGTCTACTTGCCGTGAGATAGAGTAATGATCCAATCATTCCTCTATATTTTGTTATGTTGTAGTCTTTTCCTTTAACATCAGCATCAAGCAACGTAGTTGAACTCATAAGCGTGTCCGTGCCATTTGCTTCATCCATTCCATACTTCTTTAATAGCTCTTTTAAGTACTTTGTTTGAGATATGAAGATTCCATTCTTTCTTTGTTTGATTTGTAAACCAAGAAAGAAATTCAGTTCTCCCATCATTGTCATCTCAAATTCTCCCTGCATTATTTCAGAAAATTCCTTACACAGAGATTCATTAGTAGCTCCGAAAACAATATCATCAACATATATTTGAACAATTAAAATATCAGAGTTTTCGTTTTATAAAGAGTGTTGTATCCACTTTTCCCCGTACAAAACCTTGATCAATGAGAAACTTACTGAGCCTCTCATACCAGGCTCTAGGGGCTTGTTTTAAACCATATAAAGCCTTTTTAAGTTTGAAAACATGGTCAGGTTTGGTAACATCCTCAAAACCTGGAGGTTGTTCTACATATACTTCTTCCATGATGTAACCATTTAGAAAAGCACTCTTTACATCCATTTGATAGAGTTTGAATCCTTTGATGCATGCAAAGGCTAAGAGTACACGTATAGCTTCCAATCTAGCTACTGGAGCATACGTTTCCTCATAATCAATTCCTTCTTCCTGATTATATCCTTTGGCCACCAATCTTGCCTTGTTTCTGACAATAATTGCGGATTCATCGAGTTTGTTCTTGAATACCCATTTAGTACCAATGATCGGATGATCTTTGGGTCGGGGCACCAAATCCCAAACTTGATTTCTCTTAAATTGATTTAGCTCTTCTTGCATTGCTATAACCCAATCATTGTCTGATAGGGCTTCATCAATGTTAGAAGGTTCAATTTCTGAAATGAATGCAGAAAAACTTACTTCATTGAAAATCCTATTTCTAGTTTTGATCCCTTCATTCACATCTCCTATGACTTGATCTAAGGGATGACTTTTGTTGTATTTCCATGCTTTAGGTTGTCCTAGGGATTGTTCTTCTTCCTTGGTTTCATCAACCTCTGGAATAAGAGATTTAGAAATAGATTGACCATTTTCTTGATTTAAACCAACTTCCTGTTCTTCATCAATGGTTTTGTCAGAGGATTCAAATTCATCAAATACAATATGAATTGATTCTTCAATAATACATGTTCTTTTATTGTAAACTCTATATGCTTTACTTCGATTAGAATATCCAAGGAAAATTCCTTCATCTGTTTTAGAATCAAATTTTCCTAAGTTATCTTTACCATTATTATGAATGAAACACTTACAACCGAAGATGTGTAGATGAGCAATGTTTGTCTTTCGTCCCTTGTACAATTCGTATGGTGTCTTTCCATGTTTTGTTCTGATATATGCTCTATTTGAAATGTAGCATGCTGTACTCATAGCATCAGCCCAGAACACTTGAGATACATTCTTTTCATTCAACATTGCTCTAGCCATTTCTGTGAGCACTCTATTCTTTCGTTCCACGACCCCATTTTGTTGAGGCGTTCTTGGAGCAGAAAAATTGTGATCAATACCATTAGTATCACAATATTCTTCAAAAGCTTGATTCTCAAATTCTCCACCATGATCGGTCCTAATTCCTGCAATGGACATACCTTTCTCATTTTGCACCTTCTTGGCAAAAACAATAAATTCTTCAAAGGTCCCATCCTTTGATGATAGAAAAATAACCCATGTAAATCTAGAGAAATCATCAACAATGACTAATGAATATAGATTTCCACCAAGACTTTTTACTCTTGCTGGACCAACCAAATCCATATGCAATAATTATAATGGTCTATTTGTTGAAATCTCATTTTTTAATTTGAAAAATGATTTAGTTTGTTTACCCTTTTGACATGCATCACAAATCAAGTCATTTTTGAAATTTACTTTGGGTAATCCAAGCACTAAATCCTTTTTGAGTAATTTGCCTAGTTGATGCATATTGACATGAGCCAATCTCTTATGCCATAGCCAACTTTCATCGGCATTACTTAGAAAACAGTTTTCAGATTTATTTCTATTAATATCTAGAGTATAACAGTTACCTTCCCTTTTTGCTCTGAGCTTAGTCTTGATATTCTTCTTATCAAGCTGTAAGTCACTCTTGTTGATAATTAAACATTCTTTTGAATCAAATATTACCCAGTTGTTTTTATCTGCACTCTGACTTACGCTCAGCAAATTATGACACAATCCTTCAACATAATATACATCTTTGACTTGTATTCCTTTGTCATTTTTGATTTCACCAATTCCTGCTATCCTTCCGGATTGATTTCCTCCAAATTTTACCTCTCCACCTTCTTTAGGTTGCAATTTGGTAAAACTATCGAAATCACCGGTCATATGTCTAGAGCATCCACTATCAATGTACCACTTGCTATTTTTGGATGCTTTAAGACATTCCTGCAATCAAATGACTAGGTCTTAGGTACCCACATCTTTCTGGGTCCTTTTGGGTTAGTACAAATAATTTTCTGAATATATGAACCTTTATGTACCCATTTGTAGGTTCCTATCGTTCCTTTCTTCTTATGAATGCATGAAGAAGTATAATGACCTTTTCTATTACAGTAATTACAAAATGCAAAAGGATTTGATGTATGTACAGAATGCTGGAAATAATTCAAATATGACTTACCTCCTGCTTTCTTTCTACCTTTCCTTTTATCGGACTTTGGATCATATCCAGTTCCAGATCGGTCATTTACAAATCGTTGAGCTTTTAGAATAACATTTAGCATCTCACTTCCTTGTGTAAATTTTTCAAGAGTTTTTTTGATATCAATGTTTTTCTTTTTCAAAGATGAACAATCTTCACAATTCTTTTCTTTAAGTTCAATTTCAAGAACTTTGTTTTTCTTTTTGAAAACAATCAATTCTTTAACTACTTTGATGAATTCAGAATGTAAAGCATTATATTCGGAAAGTAATTCATCATAGGTAGGTTCAGAATCATTTACCTCTTTTTCTGTTTCTTCTTGAGCTACTAGACATATGTTAGCTACTTCTTCCTCATCACTTTCTTCGTCAGAGGAGCTATCACCCCATATAGCAGATACAAAGGCTTTCTTTTTGTTAAAGAATTTGCCTTTTCTCTTTTCTTTGCTCTTTTGATTCAGTTCTGGACATTCTGATTTGATATGTCCTGGTTTTCCACATTCGTAGCAAGTGATATGATCTTTGCTGCTAGTTCCACCTTTTTGAAAGTGTTTGAATCCTTGTCCTTTCTTGTAGAACTTTCTGAATCGTTTTATGATTAGGCCCATTTCATCATCGTCAAACTCCTCGTCCTCATCTTGATTCTCTTCTTTTACCTTTAGTGCAAGACCTTTCTTTTTCTTGTCACCAATGTCATCTAGTTCTCGTTTGAACTTTAGTTTGCTCTCATATTCAGAAAGACTTCCAAATAGAGAAGCAACTGATCTCATTGATTCTCCTTTTGCTTCTTCTATCGTAGTGACTTTGGCCTCCTACTCTTTAGGGAGAATATTCAAAATCTTTCGTACTTGGGTATGTTGATCATAAGATTTCCCAAGTGCTACAAGTTGATTAACAAGATGAGTATATCTAAGTTCAAATTCAGAAATTGATTCA
Source organism: Inga laurina (assembly GCA_963855925.1). Taxonomy (NCBI): domain Eukaryota; kingdom Viridiplantae; phylum Streptophyta; class Magnoliopsida; order Fabales; family Fabaceae; genus Inga; species Inga laurina. The sequence continues at coordinate 5,640,056 of OY979713.1, forward strand.
CCTGATTTCATTCGAAGTAGATCAAATTCAGTGACTAAGGTGTTGATTCGATTCTCCTTTATTCCTGAAGTTCCTTCATGAGCTATTTCCAGAGCTTCCCACATTTCCTTTGCTATTAGAAGTGTGTAAATTCTGAAATACTCACTTTGACTCAAGGCACTTTGTAACATCAGAATTGCCTTGCTGTTGAGAGTGATAAGCTTCTTGTCATTCTCATCATATTCTGCTGGTGTCTTGGGAATTTTCTGAGAATCTACAGTTTTTGTAGGTTGATAATTTCCACTCTCAATCACATCCCACAGTCCATATTCGGTAGCCATTACGAACACTCTGAATTTTGCTTTCCAAAAGGAAAAGTGTTCTCCACTGAATCCAGGAGGTCTAGTGATGGATGCTTCGTCGGGAAGAATTCCTTCGCCCATGCTTGCCATTGGATCCTTCTTAGGTTGTTATACCTTAACAAGAAGACCTACGCTCTGATACCAAATGTTAGAGCAAGCGTTTCACCCAAGAGGGGGGGTGAATTGGGTGATCTTAAAAATTTCGTTGCAAATATAAAATTTGACGTTGAAATTAAAACATGAAAGAGTAAGGAGAAATATCACCGAAGTGTACACCGGGAGTTATACTGGTTCGGCCACAACCACTTTGACCTACGTCCAGTCCTCAGAGCTTCTCTGAGAGTTTCACTATATCTTCCAAGATTCAGTGGGTTCTTGGCACCTCAGTACAAGCAAGTTCCTACACCTGGACACTCGCTCCCCCTTACAAGTTGTAATTCAATCCCAACTCAAGGTTCCACAACCTTAAGTTACCTCAATAACAAATATTGAGTTTGAATGAAATATCTCTCTTCACAGAGTAAATAAGAATCACTGAAGCATAGAAACACAAGTATAAAAACAGAGTAATGAACTTGATGATACGTTCGTAAGTGTGTTCTTCTATTTTCTCTGTTCAGATGTTCACATATATATAGATACATTGGTAATGATTGCTGGAACGTATTTCTTCATGTCCGTTGGAGCGTGCGCAGCCATTATTGACTTTTCCAGTTTTTGAAAAACATACGTTGTGGTAGGTGACGGTCGGTGACATTTGAACATTTCATTTGACTTCCACTACTTGATATGATATCTTCATTGTTCATCTGTAAATAGGCTAAGAATACTAACACAATGAAAGATTAATCATATAGAAAACAAAATATTCATCGTTTAAAAGATTTCTGGATTTCTGGGTTCGCTTACTCGAGTAGCTACTCGAGTATCACATGAAGTTTACTCGAGTACCTAATCGAGTAACATCGAGAAATCTTTGTCAAACTGCAAGTCAATCAATAAATACAAGATTACTCGGGTAGTGCATGGAGTAAACTAAATTTGAAACCTTTGTAAATAGTTCTTTACTCGGGTACCTACTCGAGTAATGCACTCACAACTTTATGAGTTACTCGGGTACCAACTCGAGTAAACCTTTATAAAAACTTTTGGTTACTCGATGCTTTACTCCAGTAATGTTGCAGGATTTAGATGCCGAGAGCACTTACCTCATTACTCGGGTACGGAATCGAGTAATGCATTCATTTTTACATAGGTTACTCGGGTACCACCTCGAGTAACTATACTTTCTGTGCTTCACTTACCCGGGTAATGACTTGAGGTTTACCTTGAAGTTATCTCTTCATACTCGGGTACCTACTCGAGGAATCCACTTAAAAGAGATTATTGACTACTTGCATATCAGAGTAAGGACTCGAGGAAATCATTTAAAAATAAATCAAGTTACTCGGATACCACCTTCAAGTTTTTCACTCACTTTAGTGCTTTACTCGAGTACCTACTCGAGTAATCTTGCAGTGGTACAAAATGCCGAGAGCATCATTTTTCACAAACAGAGTTACTCGAGGAGCTCCTCGAGTATCTTTGGAAACCTGAAGGCAACTGAAAGTTTTAAACATGTTTACTCGAGTAGCGCCTCGAGTAACATTGGCAGGCCGAGAGCAACTTAAAAATACTTACACTATTACTCGAGTAGTGCCTCGAGTAACGTTGGCAGGTTACTGGAAGTTGTCTCTGATTACTTCAAGTTTTGTCTCATTACTCGAGTAGCGCCTCGAGTAATGCCTTAGAAAACTTGCTTCTGATCAAGTTTCTCAGCTTTTTCTCTTGGCCTTTCTTCATTACTTCAATGCTTACTTCAAGTGATACTTGTTCCTGTCATTACTTTGTTCAAACTTGTTTATTAATCATTGCCTTTTCAAACCATTCTTTTGTTATCATCAAAACATGAGATCTAACAAAAGCCCTCTCATAATCCTCCAATTCCTGAAAAGTTACATTGAAAAATTCATTCTCTAAATTCCCCAAGCTTATATCCCCCTTATGACCCCAAATTTGCCTCAGTTTCACTTGCAAAGGTTCATAACCAATATACCTTTCCATCAATTTCACAATCAACGACTTAGCAAAGGGCCTACATATACGATCTCTCACACTCTCATCAAGAAGACATTTCAAACATAAAGGATCAAAACAATCAATCAAAATACCTGTATTTGGATCCATAACATCCTCAAAGCCCATACCAGAACCAAATCCTGATTTCTTCAAATCCCTATCCTCATTCGTGACCTCAAACCAATTGTCCCTCTATTGATCTTTAGAAACAAATCCTGATATGACCTTTGAGGATTTACCTCCTTCTTTGAATCATCCAGATCGTGCATCCAATCCTCAACTTTCAGAGGCACAAGATGTTACCCGAGAATGGCCTCTCGTCATTTCTGATCTTCTTCCTATGTTCCCTTCCATCAGCTTCCTTCGATCCCAACATTTATAATTCCATACCGCCATTCCCAGCCATCCAGACAAACTCACCGAAATCCCCTATGCAAAGCACATAAGAGATCCACTTTTTGTGCCTCCGCCACAGTGGTCGATGAAGGTTGTCCACTCACCACCATAGTTCACGAAAGTCCTCTCGTTCGCTTGCTCGTCTTTCAAGTTTTGCTGTTTCATTATTTAGTTCATGATAACATTGAATTGCAGTGTTATATGCCTCATTAGCTTATGATGGCATTTTTCTTATATACTTGTACAATATCCTTAATCTTGGGATGTTGGTCAATTATTCTTATTGTAGACCTCTAAAGATACTGATTTTGTATGCAAGGTTGGTTTAGTTTGCTTCTGTCTAAAGTTAAATGTTTTATGATTTAAGACAATGAATGTAGGATTAACATATGTTACACACATTAGTATTCATCACAGTTTGTAATTTTCTTATTGTCAAATGACTACACATGATCATGACTAGAAGTCAAGATTTTTTAGAGTAAAATTTTGCTTCACATCAAACACTTTAGTTTAAATTTTGTCAATGGGCATTATCACAGGGCCATCAAGGAGTAGAAAAGATGAAGATGACCACTCTTCGCCAAACTCATCATTTTTTATCAATAAACACATTATTTCATTTGGGCTATTTAGCATATAACGAATTTTCTATTTTTTGTCTTCTTAATATATCCATTAAACTTAAGGGTTTATTTTTTTAATGGTGTTAACAATAACAACAGTAATATATACATATGCATATATATATATATATGTGTGTGTGTGTGTGTGTGTGTGTGTGTGTGCGTGCGCGTGCGCAACTACAACTAGTGGCATGTTTCAAGAATATTCTATAAACTTGAGCTTGCGCCTTCATTGATCTTTGATTTAGAGGGATTAGTACAGACCTCGTGCACTGAATGGAATTTAAAATTTTATGCAAATAAATAATTTAATTCTTTAAAGTATTCTAACATTAGATTTAAAAAACTCTTTTATAAGTAACATTAGTTATTATTTTAAAAAAAAACCCTACCGATGTGTGGACTTTGTTAAAAGGTGATCTGTAAGTACTTTTGTAAGCACTCTTTGATCCCTACGGTGTGTAACATCCTTACCTTTATGGTCAACTGATAAGTTTTACACAGCACATTCAAACCACTTATTTCTATTCATTTATAAAAACTCATTCAATTCCCAACCTCAAGAAAGGACTCAAACCTGTAGTTGAGTGGGTTTTTTTAGAATAATTTTCAAAATCTTGCAGAAGCGTCATTCAGTGGTTCGCAACTTCATTACTACTCATCAATTCTTATCTTTATTTAATTCAATCAAAGTGACTCATTCTCATTTCTCTGCTCATTCTTAATTAATTCATTTGTATATTCATACAGACAGTGCAGCCACACAGGGCTACTAGAGTGTCTAATATAATACACAACAAATCAATCTTCACTTCTTACCATAGTGACATTTCTGCATACTCAATGTATCATGAAACAAAACTTTGGCCACAGTATAAACAAAAATAGAGCTTCATTATTCAAATATGCTCTACACAATCAAGTAAAGAAATCACGTACATCACTACACAAGAAGGAATATCAACTACATGCAAATAAGGTCAGTTCCCTACTTGGATCGCCCTTCCCTTGCCTGTCTATTGGTCCAACTGTGATTGGTTTGGGCTACTGTCTGATCCTAAAATCCCAAATTTACAATAAATGAGTTATTACTCATTCATGTATTATTCTAAACTCATTGTGTTGATTATCTTTGCTTAAAATTGCAAAATTACCAAAATGCCCCTGGGGACCCAGTTTAACTGTACTTTCCCAAAAATTATGACCTTAGCTATTCCTACACAATTTCACCCAAGGAATCCATTTTTTACCTCAGATTTGACAAATTCACATTGCATTTCCAGTTTTACCCTTGGCTTCAACTATGTTAGGGTTTTAGGGGTAAAATTGTCATTTCACACCCTAAAGACTTTAAACTTCACATTTTACATATACCCAGCCTACACAGTTTTTCATTCTAAACACAATGAAATCATCAAAACCACCAAAATCTAGTCCAAACACAGCCCAAAATAGGTCAAGAAGAAATTCCATAAAAATTGGGAAAAATGGAGTTTTATGATTTCAATCCATAAAACACCTTTGCACCTCTAATCACTTGTTTAACCACTCAAACACCTTTTACACATGATTAATCAAGATTTTGGCAGCACCTCCCTATAGGGTTTGACATACCCAAAATTACAAAATCAATCAAAACAACCACCAACCAACACAATATAGATGTCAAAGTGAAGCTCTTTCTCACCTCTTGCTCTTTCTTGAATCTTTTCTTGATCCTCCAACTTTGGCTCTTGCTAGAAGTTTTGAAACATCTCCCCTTGAAATTCTAAAACAATAGAAATGAAGCTCTCATCAAGAGGAGCAACTTTCCTGAAGACCTCAAGAGCAAGAGAGGTGATTTGGAAGGTGAAAATTGAAGTAGAACACCTTACCTTTGTTCTTGTCTTCTCTTTTATTTCTTTTGGCCTTGCTTGGCCGACTTGTGTGTGTGAGGAAGAGAGAGAGCTGAACTGATTTTTCTCTTCTTTGACCACTTAAAGGCTTGGCCGAAAATGGCCTAAGGAAATATGGGAAAAGGAAATAATATGTGGCTATTATTTGCTCTTCTTGTACAAGCCAAATGGATTTACCATGTGTTGTAAATTCTTCTTTAATTGTGTTGACTTTTCCCTTCTCTCTTCTCTCCTCTTTTTGGACGAAATATGAGGCTTTTGGAAGGATGATTATATTAAAATATCGCAACTTCACCTCCTCAAATAATAATATCAACTTGCCAATTAGCATGATGAATATGACTTTGCTCCTTTCTTTTTGAACTTGACTTTAATGGCTTCCAAGAGACCCATTTATGTTCAAATGTCCACTTTCTCTTTCCTTCCTCATGTCATACAAAATTACATCACAAAATGGAAGGAAAAATGTTGACCAAGGTTCTCTTCTTCACATGAGAAAGGGAAAATTATTGGCTTTAGATTAAATCTAGCCAAATGACTATTTTACCCATACATTTTTGCCATTATCTTTTCAATTTCACACATAGACTAAAAGCTGACAGAATTTTCATCAAACTTTGAAAATTCATAACTTTATTTATAGATATCCAATTGGTGTGATTCCAAAGGCTATGTGACCCTTATTAAGTCTATTTTCAAGAAAAAGTATAGCCTTTAGCCAACTGAAAGTTCACAATTTCCAGAATTATTATTTTTTGACACTACCATTGAAAATGTCAATTTTATCTGGCTAAATTAAAAAATACATACCTCTTTGTGTACAGCTTCAAATAACCTATATGGCCTATCAAATTAAAGCTTCATAAGTCTACTTTCATACTGAAAAATATCATAGGCATTAGACATCATTTGCCTATTCAAAAATGTCACACAACTAGACTGCCACACAAGAAAAATGTACTAGCAGCAAATCCTTATTCTTAGGAAATCGGGGCTTATCAGTCCACTTGATTTAGATTTATTCTCAAGCCTCTAATCCCAAAATTTGGGATATTATATACATGACTTGGCCCTAGAGAGTCCTTGGAACCCAACTCACCTAAACTTTTTTCTTATAAAAAGACTTTGTTTATTTTAATTAGGTTGACCTATGTCATGCATGGATGACAATATACCCCTCTTATTCTAAATATAGGATGCTTTAACTCACTTGGTCTTCATCATTTAATTTTTTCACATATAATCCTAATTAATTTTGCAATTTTTATAATTTCTTCTCTCATATTTAATGTCCTTATTAAAAAGATGCATACATACTTTTGAGAAAGTAACATATAATTTTGGTTTATCAAAAAAGAAAACACATAATTTTCATATGATAATAACAGATAACCACTTTTCTTAATTACAGTCCCCTACAATGCATGCGATATTTAAATTTTTCATATTATAATTTAGTAATTGTTATTAACGTATGGGGTGATTGAGGCTTGAAGACATATACTTTTATATATAATATAATTTAATAAGTTTTAAAAACAAACTTAAAGATTAACCATTAACAAGCATAGTGTATTTAATTTCCATTTAATGAGATAATTTTTTTGTACCTTTAAGTTTAATAAGATATTTGTTATGTATCTGTAACTTTGGCCAAATAATTGCAAAGTTCAACTCTAAGTTTTCCTAGCATTAGCAAAAATAGTGTAACACTTTATTTAAGGGTAACTTATGAGAGTTGTTTAGCCATTTAAAAATCATATGTGACCCAATCAATACCCTTATAAAAACCAACTATTTAAAACTTTTCTAAACACTAGTACAAAAATGTTATTTTAGACCGGTACATTTAGACTGGTTATAGCGGACAAAGTCTTAAAAATATAACTGGTGGCATTTTTGTAATTCTAATAAACTTTTAAGACTGATTCAACTAAAATAAGGTCTTAAATATACTATTTAGACCAGTTCTAAAAATAACTGGTCTAAAAATATAAATAATTAAAAAATATAAATATTTGTAATATATTTTCTAGACCGGTTCTAAATATAATAGGTCTAATATATTATCTGAATTAAAGGCAATTTAAAAAATAATATGTTTATTATTTTTAGACCGATTGTAAATCACAACCGGTCTTAAAACATTAAAATTTTAAGACCGGTTGTTAGTAATAACAGTCTAAAAAATCATTATTTTTAAGACTGGTTATTTAAATAACCGGTCTAAAATATTACCTTTAAGACCGGTTTTTAAAAATAACCGGTCTTAAAAGTTACCTGAAAATCCATCGCCGCTTTAGCTTGCGCCTAATTTCAACTCTGAAATCTGATACTCATCAAGCTTCTTGTAAACCCTCCCTCGGTTCACAACAGCTCCTCCTTCCCACGTCTCTCCTCTGTCCTTAACCTTCACCCCCGTTGACGCAGAGATACGGTGAATACATTACCATAAGGCTTGACGTTTGTTCGCTTTGATTGGTTTCTTTCTCAAGCTCGATTTCTTGCCTTCCCTGGGTTTCTTCCTCAACCTCCTCCTTCCCACGTCTCTCCTCCGTTCTTTACCAACGTAGCTGGTGGACGCAGGGCTACGGTGAATTGCATTCCCTCGTTGTCGTTGCTTTCCTCCCCTGGGTTTGTTCCTCAAGCTCGAACTCCATGTATTTATAAGATAAATTTGGCTGTTTTTGTTTTTTGCTCTGAGGCATTGTTCTCCTTTTTGAATTATCTTAACTTGTGAGCATTAATGTGAATATTATATGTGGATGCAAAGTCTATCTTTCCTTTCTTATAGATACTTCTATGTCTCTCAGCCTTGATTCTGTATTGTTATTTTAGCTAGACTGAGTAGTTTTTGTTGTTTGAGGTGCTTTGTTTTAGCTAGACAGAGTTAGATTTTATTTTGTTTTATGTCTCCAATGAATTTAGGAGGTGGAAATGTATAAGGAGAGTATGAGGAAGAAATTGTTATAAGTTAGTTGCTTGAAAATTCCATATTTTAAAGTGGAATTGTATTGTGTATTTTGATGTCCTGTACGATACTTAAGTGCCAACAAGGATGTAGCAAAGTCTAGAATGTTAATATAGTGCTTGAAATGAAAATTGGAGGCTGAAATTTAAAGTATCATGACCATATAGGAATATAAATTAGCTCTTTCAATTTCAAGTGAGGATAATGAGGCGTCCTAGTGAGGGTACTCCAGAGCAAATTAGTGTTAATCAAAGTGAGTGTACTCTTAGCAATGCTCTGAACCAAAATCAAAGTGAGCCCTGTAACCAGCACATATGAAGGGGTAGAAGAGACACCCAATTGAGAGACATTCCCCTCAATTAGAATACCAGGGAAAAGACTCCGATTGAGTTTGATAGATATTAAAAAGCAATCGGGCCTAATGCAAGCCGGTATAGGATTTTGGTCAGCCTCCTAGCACGCAACAAGCCTATCATCTTGGTAAAGGAGTCGAGAAATGTGGATAAACGTGTGAAGAACCATATTTGGGAAGCTATTCAAGTATAAAATGATTGCCCTCACTAACTATCAAATTTGTATGGTTGAATTATCAAATTTGTCACTAACTATCCAATGCATGCATTACAGCTCACATACGACGTTTCTCAAAGTGACATCTTGTATGAGAAGACAATGATGTATTGTAATAAATACTAGAGGAAGTTTAAGACAAGTCTAGTCAACAATTATGTGCATATCGAGGTAAAGAAGGTCAGCCTCATCCTAATCCGTACGACAAGTATTCTTATATTGCCAAACACACTTGGCAAGAATTTAGATGACTTCGGACTACTCCAGAAGCATTGGTGAGTTGACTTATTTTGCATTTGATTTACTTATGAATTTTCTTTATTAATTGTATCCTTAATTTTGATTTCTTATTCACAGGAAAAAAGGAAAAAGGCATATGAGAGTGGTAGAAAGAATGATTTCCCCCATAGAATGTCTCATGGGGGTTATACGAAGGCTGAAAATGACTTGCTGGCGGCCAAATGAAAGAGATTGGAAGAAGCAGCTCAATTCAATCCATATGTTCTTCTATTTCCACCATCTCAGATACGTTGTGAAGAAAAATGGAAGTTCGCTTACCAAAAGATGAGTGGGACTTATATGAGTGAACAATCTCATGTAGCTGGTGAACAAATTGCAAATATTGTTGTTATTAATTATTTAGTAAACAAATTTCATTACTAATGTTTATCATCTGTGTCTTATAGGAGGAGCTTCAAAAAAACAAGCTGAGGTATTATTTAGGTTGGATGGGAGGAATGATATCCTGACCGTTGCTACAAGAAAACGTGAGCATCCAGCCATGTCAGGGGAGTTAAAGGAGAGGTAGGAATAAGGGATTACTTTGGAGCACCCCTTGCCATTCCCATGTGTGGTGACTAGGGAGGAGATGGAGTATATGTTGGCCACTGTGAGGGCAGAAGCAAGGGCCAAGGCAGAAGCATAATTTGATGCATGATTTGAAGAAAGGTTGAGCAAGATGAAGGAGGAAATGATTATCATGGCGAGCACAAGACAAGATATCAGTGCTTCCAAGACACATTCCCTAAACCCTAAATAGAGCGCTAAAGGGAGTTATTGCAATATTGATCAGTCATTAGAGGGTCCTAAAAAAGAAATTGGTGAGCTTTCTGATCTATTTGTGGAGGATCCTCTGAGACAATTAGTTGCATAGGGGAGCGTGCACAACTTGGGATCAACTGTCCACCACCAACAAATAAAAGATAATTAAGTTAGAGTGGCAGTTGAAGCGGTGATCGTTGCAGATGCACCTCTCCCATCCCTGCTGATGACTTCAAGATTGTGAGGTATGTCATCAATTCTTTCATCTTGTGGCCAAAGAACCTTGTTTCTGATCAAGTTGATGAAGCCCCGATCATAGTCCCAACTGCACCTCCTTCCACTCAAGAAGTTTCACAGCCTCCATTGAATGTCATGCAACAAGTGATGCTGATGGCATAGGATATGTCCTTTCAAATAAGAGATTGGCTTATGGATTCAGCGTTGGAAAATTAGGGGTGGTGCAATGCTATCTTGAGAGGGATGATTTAATGTCTTTGGTAGCTCCTAGACAACAGCTTACAGTTTCAATTGCCCAACTATTTTTATTATAAGTATCTTCTTCAATTAGTAGTAAATATTTTACAAATTACACCATTAAACTTTGATTTGTGTGCTTGCATTATTATAGGTACATGAACCATAGGTTGGTTTCCTCTGGCAAAAGCGATAAATTTGGATTCCTATGCCCAGTTCAAATTCACGACAAAGGGACCACTACTGCTATCAGACATATATAGTTATCAGAAAGGCTTAGTGAAACCCCAATTGAGTGTTTCTTAGCTCTATATGTGCACGTGTAAGAAACCAATTGAGTGTTTCATAATATATATATATATATATAATGCTTTATATTTGCTTAATAGTCATCCCTTATTTTCAGAGATCATTGGCAATTGGTTATTCTGTAAAAGAAGAGTTATATCGTCATCCTCTTGTGCTCCCTCCACTACAAACCAAGGAATGAATTGAAGAAGACCATGAACTCATAATCATTTCCTATTGTTGGCAATTTATGGAATTTGTGCAAAATAAGTAACCTTTGTGATTTTGATGATAGGGCTATGAGGACATTCTGACATGTTGCTTGTGGTAAGCCTCTTCGTGACATAAAAGACCTTACATGGATCATGCCAAAGGTTAGTTACATATTGGTTTGTTTTAAGAATGTATTCAATAAGCCATGCTTTAATTTTGTACTTGTTTTAAAGATATCATGTTATTTTTTAGAGCTGTAGGCAACCACCGGGGTCCAACTTGTATGGGTGTATGTTTCGAGACACATTCATAATATTATCTGTAACCCCCTCACCGTAATTATATCCGTGTTATGGAATTCAAGTAAAATGTAGACCAATAAGGCATAAACAACATTTATGATCCCTTATCTTAAAGATAGGGTGTCCAGAAAAGCAGTTCAAAAATATAATTAATTTGGTCTCACATTCACATTGGAATACAATTACTTGTGCAGTAAAATCATATTCATAAATATCAGAGTGCCCAACTAAAATCCCGGCAACCTTAGGGTACATGTTTATATAACATGGATGTATAGTTTCCCAAAATAGGGGATTACATCACCATATCATCAAACTATTTACAACTCAAAAATAACATACAGTAATCCCTATCCAAAATGAATGACCAACATGGTCCGAATCAAATATCCCTACAAGGTCCTAACCGCTCCTGGTCGTTCGTTTTTCTTTGCAGCCATTTGCCCTGTCTGAAATGTTAGTCAATGGAAAGAATGAGATTCAAGAGAATCCCAGTAGTAACAAACCATTCATACCACACGTAATCACATAGCATGTAAGCAAATCACCACTCTGCAACAGCAGCACAAATCACACTCCACTCTCATCCCCTTTTACCATTGGGAAGGCACACTGTCCTAACCTGAACCATTGTTAGCGACTCAGGGACTGTTGGTATGGCAGTGCATATAAATAGCCTTTCGGCTCACGAATAGCCTTTCGGCCCACGAATAGCCTTTCAGCCCACATAATCACAAATGTCACACCCCATCCTCATCCCCTTTTACCGCTGGGATGGTACGCAGCCCTTACCTGAACCGTTGTTAGTGACTCAGGGACTATTGTCATGGCGGTGCATACACATATTCACAACATAGCAGCATTCAAAACCATCACAAATAAATGACATAACTCATATACAATGCATCACAAATGGTATAAAAGAAAGAGTCACTACCTTGTTAATTCCTAACGTTCGCTGGCATAATGGGCTCACGAGGGCGGCAAATGTCGAATCGTATAACCAAATTAGGGACAACCAATCAATTTCTTTTTCAAATATTTATTTCCATAATACTCTAAGTTGGTATTCATTTGAACTCTTTAGGATGACCATAAGAGGCCTAAACATATGCTAAAAGGGTTGGAAGAAACTACCCTGAAGACCCCTTTTCGGAAGCACAACACTAATTTTCAGCTGCCTCACTCGAGTGAAGGTGACCTCACTCGAGTGATGGGAGGCTTGCACCTGAGTAAGAGTGACTCTCACTCGGAAGTGTTTGACAGTGAGCAACAACTATGGCTAGAAAGTGCCCACAATACTTGAGCATGAAGTTTTGTACTCGAGTGATGACTCCAAAGTCACTCGTGTCCCTGAAAGTGCAACATAGGAAGTGCTTGCCCGAGAGCACAGAAAAATTTAGAGGAGGAAGCTCACTCGAGCACAACCCTTGGCACTCAGGTGAGAAGAGTACACTTGTGAGTGTCAGAACACACTCATAACAAATGGCCAGTGAGTGCTTGGCCGAGGGCAACTCTTAACATGGCATTACACTTGCACTCGAGTGAACACATGCTCACTCGAATGATGGTCTGTATCACTCGCAAATCAAGAAGTGCAATTGCGCTTTTAGCATGGAAGTGCAACAAGAACTAAAAGAACTTGGGTGAAAATATGCACAACACTTGAGTGAGGCTTATCAGATTGTCAGATCGCAGCAAAAGATAGAAATTCCCATATAAGCCAAAACTGATCCCAATGGTTCCCAAACTCAACACAAAGCTCATACCCACTTAAAATCCTATAAGGAACCCATTGGTAACCTCCAAAACACTCAAAAACCCATCCTAACAACAATTCATACTCTTGGGTCTCTATAACACACACAATACCCAATTCCATTCAACTCACTTCCAAAATCCAAAACCACATCCAACACTCAAATAACTCCATAATAAATCAGTTCCAATATCACTCATCATATAATCCATGCATTCAAAAATTGGCATAAAACCAGGGAAAATTCTAGAATTCATCATACTCAACCAAAAATCATAATAAATATACCAAAATGATCCAAATACTCACCTCTTCAATTTACTAAAGCTAAAATCTTGATTCTCAACTTCCAAATTTGTTCCAATACCCAAGCCACCACCTTTCAAAATTATGAAACCATCAAGATGAAGCTCTTAACACTATGAGTAAGATTAATGAAGAGTGTTTGAAAATAGGAGGACTATTATCTACCCAAAATTCAAGCTTTCCCTTTCTCTTTCCTTGCTTCAAGTTGCCAAAAATGGGGAAGGAGGAGAGAGAGATGATAGAGATGATGATGAATGCAAAAATTTCCCTTGGCATATACTCCCCAAAATTGAATAGGAGAGAGAAGAGAGAGAAAAAGTGAGTTTTTGACTTATGTGCATGATCCTTTGGTCCACATTAAGCCACTTGGCATAATCTTGTTCATTCTTCCATGAACTCACATAGATGTAAAGCATTCAATTCCGACCCATAGACAATGAATCTCAACCATTGATCTTTAATCACCAATGAGTTTCCTCTTTGGTAACTGACCAACTGGTCGGTAAATTTCCAATTTTACCATTTTGCCCTTGGTTTCCACTATGTTGAATAAATTATCACCAAGAACATTTATATCAAATCCATATCACATATCTCCAAAACTGTTTAATTACACTAATTATAATCACATTCGAGGTCATTTGCCCTTAATCTTAAATTGGATCATTACATTATCACCCTAGGCCTAATAGAATTTACTCAAGAGGTAAATGTACATATATTTCAAAAATTTTGTATTACTTTTATTCTATTTTAAGTTAGCAAGTTAATGTTTTGTTTGGCTTTGGTGTTACAGATGTTTGATCTTCCCGACCCCTTTCCAGAAGAAGATATTGATTTCATCCGCAATTGTTGTGTTGAATTCATTTATGAACTTTTACAACAACAGTGAGTTTTTGTAAAACTTAGGAATTTTCTATATATATTGAGGGATTTTTCTTCCCTTGGCTTTTTTGCAAAACTTGTTGGTTGCATGAATTGACATCTTGTTGGTTTCATGAATTGACATGTTTCTTGTTTTTGTGTTTATGTGAAATGATGCATTTATATATGTGAACCTATTTGAGACATGTCATTGACCCTTGTTTGAGACATGTGATTGGCCTATGTGTTTTACAGTTAATGCATGATAGTTTAAAACAACACATTACATGATGAAGGTGCATGAAATGTTACAAGTACCTAATGAGAAGGCTAAAGAAAAAGGAAATTGTAAGTGGAAGGAAAATGAACACCTTATGGCAACATTTATTTTGTTATAAGTTAGTTGTTGATTGCATAACAAATTCCATATACATAACTTGTATAAATTGAATATGCCGACTTGGCATGTATATTTGAATACATAAGTAGTAGTGCTAAGTAATTATAAGTATGGTAAACTTGTCACATAAATCTCAACTTTGCACTTAATAAGTATGGCCTTGGAAGTAGCTTCTAGGATGTGTTCTGGTTACTAACTTCATCAAAGGTGAGCCAAAAAAATACTTTTAAGACCGGTTGTAAAAAAAAATCGGTCTTAAAAGTGTTTTTGTAGAGCCTAACAAGTGGTCTTTGTAATACCCCAAAATGTACTCAAGGGCTAATTGTATAGAATAGATGGTGGGATTAATAACAGAATTACCTCTAGAAATTTTGTAATGACTTTAGTTTCGATTAAATTGAGATAAATACTTAGTCTTTTCACCTAAAGTAAAAAATGACTAAAGGACTAATTTAAACATGAGAAGAAGGGGAAAATGACATATGGAAGAGAAATATGAGAAAAATATTTATTTGGCCATAATATGAGACACATGGAAGCATTTTTGGCCAAGTAAAAAGGAATTATGACTTTAGTCAAGTTTCACGTGCAAAAATTGGCAATAAATACTATATTGCAAGATGATATTTTATAAGATCATCAACCCCTTCAAAGGGCCATGAATGATGTATAACAAGAGGAAAAAGCAAGAGAAAAAATATATTGGCTATTAAATATGACATATGGAAGCAATTTGACCAAGTTATAAAAAGATAAAAACTTGGTCAACAATCTCATGCTAATTGGTGAATTAATGTTATTATTCAAGGAGATATTATAAAATATCATCATCTCTTTTCCAAGGCTCCATTTTCGTATAACATGAGGCAAGAAAGAGAAACAATTATATGACCAATTAAAAGGTGAAGACTTGGTCAACAATTTCAACTCAAAGGTAACATATGTGACGAGGTAAACTAAGATAATTGAGGAAGGCTTCTTTTAGCTCTTTTTGGTCATTACTTTTGGTCAACAATTGTAGGCCAAATAAAAGATGATAACTTAAATGAAAAGGGCCACATATTCATGTGGCATCAAGAAAGAAAGAGAAAAGATGAAGCCAAGGTTTATTGGCACATGTCTCTTGCAATTATAGTGCTCTCTCTCACACACACGCACTCAAACTGACTTAAGCTCTACATGAATGCTTGGCTATTTAATTAAAAACATTCTCTCATCTTATTCATTCATTTCAAGTTGGCCAAGTGCAAAAGAAAAGGAGAGAGAAAGAGCTAGACTGAAAGTTGAAAGCCAAGGGGAACAAGAAGGAAAGGCAAGCCATTTATACCTTCAAGATCCCATTTCTAGTACTAAATGCCTTCATAAAACTTGTTCCTCTCCCTAAGAGCATCATTCCTACAGTTTTTATTTCTTGAAAGGAGGAGTTTTGAGACATCATCCAAGAACAAAATTTGTAGAATCAAAGAAAGAACTTAAGGAGAAGCAAAAGGTGAGTATTAGCTTCAATTTGAGCTATTAGTTGTGTTAGATCTCATGTTTTGATGATAACAAAAGAATGGTTTGAAAAGGAAATGATTAATAAATAAGTTTGAGCAAAGGAATAACAGTGATATGCCTCACTTGAAGTAAGCATTGGAGTAATGAAGAAAGGCCAAGAGAAAAAGTTGAGAAACTTGATCAGAAGCATGTTTTCTGAGAGATTACTCGAGGCGGTACTTGAGTAATGAGCCAAAACTTGAAGTAACCAGAGGCACCTTCCAGTAACCTGCCAACGTTACTCGAGTAGGTACTCGAGTAATAGTGTAAGTATTTTTAAGTTGCTCTGGGCCTGCCAATGTTACTCGAGGAGCTACTCGAGTAACCAGGTTAAAAACTTGGAGTTGCTCTCGGCCTGCCAATGTTACTCAAGGAGCTACTTGAGTAACCATATGAAAAACTTCCAGTTGCCTTTCAAGTTTCCAAAGATACTCGAGTAGGTACTCGAGTAACTCTGTTTCTTAAAAATGATGCTCTCGGCATTTTGAACCACTGCAACATTACTCGAGTAGGTACTCGAGTAAGGCACTAAAGAAAGTGAAAACTTGAAGGTGGTATCCGATTAACTTGACTCATTTCCTCGAGTCCTTACTCTGATATGCAAGTATTCAATGATCTATTTGAAGTGGATTCCTCGAGTAGGTACCCGAGTATGCAGAGATATTTTCAAGGAAAACCTCAAGTCATTACCCGGGTAAGACAAGCACAAAAAGTACATTTACTCTAGGTGGTACCCGAGTAACCTATGCAAAAATGAATACATTACTCTAGTCCGTATCCGAGTAACAAGGTAAGTGCTCTCAGCCTTGAAATCCTACAACATTACTGGAGTAAAGCATCGAGTAACCAAAAGTTTTTTATAAAGGTTTACTCGAGTTGGTACCCGAGTAACTCATAAAGATGTGAGTACATTACTCGAGTAAGTACCCGAGTAAACATGTATTTCCAAAGGATTAAGAATTGGTTATTCCATGCACTATCCGAGTAATCTTGTATTTATTCATTGACTTGCAGTTGATCAAAGATTTCCCGATGATACTCGAGTAAACTTCATGTGATACTCGAGTAAGCAAACCCAGAAATTCAGAAATCATTCAAACGTTGATTGTTTTGTTTTCCATATGATTAACCTTTCATTGTGTTAGTATTCTTAGCATATTTACATATGAACAATGAAGAAATCATATCAAGTAATGGAAGTCAAATGAAACGTTCAAATGCCAACCACCGCCAACGGATATTTTTCAAAAACTGAAAAAGTTAATAGTGGCTGCACACTCTCCAACGGACAAGAAGAAAATGTTCCAACGGTCATCACCAACATATCTATATATATGGGAACATCCAAACAAACAAAAAAAGAACAAGAACTCACACAAACATATTATCAAGTTCATTGCTCTGTTTTCACGTTGAAATTATATTTCTATGCTTCAGTGATTCTTATTCACTCTGTAAGAGAGATATTTCATTCAAACTCAATATTTGTTATTGAGGTAACTTAAGGTTGTGGAACCTTGAGTTGGGATTAGATTACAACTTGTAAGGGGGAGCGAGTGTCTAGGTGAAGGAACTTGCTTGTACTGAGGTGCCAAGAACCCACTGAATCTTAGAAGTTATAGTGAAACTCTCAGAGAAGCTCTGAGGACTGGACGTAGGTCAAAGTGGTTGTGACCGAACCAGTATAACTCCCGATGTACACTTCGGTGATATTTCTCCTTACCCATTACTGTTTTATTTCCACTGTTAAAGATTTATATTTTCAAAAGAAATTTTAGTATCACCCAATTCACCCCCCTCTTGGGTGAAATGCTTGATCTAACAAGTTGTAATGGTTGAATAAGTATTTTGGCATGTGTAAATCTGCCCTGATTTTGGTTAAATAAGGGTTTGGGTAATTCATGATGTTTTGGTTATATTATTGGTGGTTTATGATGATTAGAAACCGTATGACTCAAGATTGATGCTAAAATTGGAAAATTCGTAATTGTTGGAATTTATTTTTATTTTTTTACCAAAACAATGTTAGTGCAAGCATTTCACCCAAGAAGGGGGTGAATTGGGTGACACTAGAAATTTCGTTGTGTATAAGAAAATTGACAGAATATTTAAAGCAATTGAGAGCAAAGAGAAATATCACCGAAGTGTACACAAGGAGTTATACTGGTTCGGCCACAACCACTTTGACCTACATCCAATCCTCACAACGTCTCTGAGAGTTTCACTATATTCTCCAATATTCAGTGGGTTCTTGGCACCTCAGTACACAGCAAGTTCCTTCACCTAGACACTCGCTCCCCCTTACACGTTGCAATCAAATCCCCAACTCAAGGTTCCACAACCTTAAGTTGTCTCAATAACAAATATTGAGTTTGTAATGAAAAACTCTCTCATAAAGCAAATATATAATCACTGAAGTATAATGAATGAGTATAAGAAAACAAAGCACAAAGAGTATGTTGATCGATGTATGTTTGTGTGTTCTCTATTCTTGTCTCTGCTCTTTGAATGCTCTATATATATAGATGATTTGTAGTATCCGTTGGAAGCAATTCAAACATGTCTGTTAGAGTCACACAGCAAAGGTTGACTATTCTTTGAATTTGAAAACTATCCGTTTGCGGTAGGTAGCGATAGGTGAGCGTTCGGACTTTTATTTGAATTTTCACTTCTGGCATTATCTCTTCATTGTTTCTCTACAAATGTACTTAGAATACTAGTGCAATGAAGAGTTAATTATATAGATAATAAATCAATAATTACTCGATTAAAAAATGATTTTTGGACTTCATTACTCGAGTGGCTATTCAAGTGATCATGTTTGTTACTCGAGTAGTCCCTCGAGTAAACCTATAAAAAATATGGCAGTGAGTAATTCAACATTTTACATAAGATATTACTTGGGTAAGACATATAGTAAGATACATTACAAAGCTTGAAAATACCTGATTACTCGAGTGCCTACTCGAGTCGTCATGTCTTTTCTTCACAAGTTACTCGGGTGCTTCCTTCAGTAAGCCTATTACTCAAATGGTTACTCAAGTGGCCATGTTGTTTCCTCAAACCTTACTCGAGTGACCCCTTGAGTAAATTCCAAATAACTTTGCAGATTACTCGATTACTCACTCAACTAATTGTATCAAATTCTTGACCGAGATTACTTGTTCTTTGTTTACCTGATTACTCGAGTGATTCCTCGAGTAATGGATCAAATAAGTCCGCAAATTATTGGAGTGCTCCCTCGAGTAATGCCTTTTCCTCACATGGTTACTCGAGTACAGTGTTGCATTTCTTAGCTGAGAGCTACTGGAAGATTTTTGACCTGGTTACTCGAGTAGCTACTTGAGTAATGCCTTTTCTCATGTGTTATTCGAGTGGTTACTCGAGTAATGGTTCATATAACTTCGCAGATTACTCAAGTGGCTACTCGAGTAACTTCTTCCAAATTTTGGCAGTGCCTCCAAAAACATTTTCTTTCAACATTACTCGAGTGTCCACTCGAGTAACAATTTTCTTACTCGAGTTGTCACTCGAGTAAACATACACAAAAGCTGCCACTGAGGTTTTTCCTTTGCTCTTTCTCACAGATCTTCTTCATTACTCCAATGCTTACTTTAAGTAAAGCTTTGCCATTTATTTACTTTGTTTAAATTCATTTTTTATCATATCCTCTTATATCATTGGTCCAATCTTTGTTATCATCAAAACATATGGGATCTACAAACATGACGTGGAGAATGAGCAAGAATTTGTTTATTTGATGTTACCATTGTGTTCTACATGAAAAATGGTATGGGAATAGCCCCGGGTTGTGAATTTTGGGTCATTGAAACTCAAAATGCAATACTGGATTTTCTGCTACAGGATTCCAGCGAGATACCCTGATTGTGTGGTGTTTTTGGATAACCAAATGATCTCTAAAAATTATGAAAATTTGTAGTTAAATAGTACACATACCAAGCTTTAACTTGATAGTCATTTGCATAATTTCAATTTGTACACTGGGAATTATGAATTTTTGAAATTAGCTCATTAAAATTGGGTTGAATTTTGACAATGTGTAGTAAATGAAAATTCTAGGAATATCCAACTGACTGTGGGCAATATTTTTTCTTGAAAGTAGACTAAATAAGGGTCACATAGCTTTTGAAATCACCCTATTTCAATTTTTATAGATTTAGTTATGATTTTTCAAAGTTGATGAAAAATTCTAGCAGATTTGGTCCCTTATGCAAAAAATGAAGATGTAATGGTATAATGTATCATTATTGAACACTGAGGTTAGAAATTGGTCTTTTGGGTTAATTGACCACTTTAGCTCCTTAGTGGACTTGATTAAATGATAATAGTGATAACCAACCCAAGTAGTATGAGTTATTAAAGAATTGGAATAGGTAATAACTCGTTGTCTTTGATTATGATTTATAGGATTCGACATTTGCACTGTGTATAAGAAACCAGTGTCTGATCAGGAACAGAAAGAACAAGGTAGTGAACCTTTCTCTTATATTGTGTATAATGCATGGTATGCTTGTCTTATCATTGAATTGTGATGAACGGAAGTGCCGTTGTGAAACATGCCATTGTGAAATATGCCATTATGAAACATGCCACTTTAGCTCCATTAACTAACCTACAGCCAAGGCAAGCAGTTCAAAGGAGAAGCATGTGATGAAGGGCGGCTAGAGCTTTTAGCTAGGAGTTTTAGATTTGGGTAGTTGGTTATCATATTTTTGGGATTATTGTACATATTATAAATGTTATAAATTTGGATAGTGTGATGTAATCCCCGATATGGGAAACTGAAAGGGGCAAATATGCCCTATAAACCCTTGTGATAAGTAGATGAATCCTGAGAGTCACCGAGAATTTTGCTATACACTCTAATATTTTTGAATGGAACCAAACTGCATAGTCCAAATATATTCGAAAGTTGAATGTGAGACCGTATTGAACTGGCTTTGAATTTGTGTAGGGTACAACTGATGAGAAACTAAATTTGGAAGCATTAAACATCAACATGAAATTTTTGTCCTCAAACTCCCTATGTTTATGTCAAGAATGAATTTGGTAAGAGGCGTTGGAATTTCTTAATTCTAACTTCAAAAATTAATTCCTCATGAAAAATTGAGTGGGAGAATGATAGTTCAAGAATTTTCATACAATAAGTTTAATGAAGCTAATAATTCTAATAAATACTTCATGACATATATTTAAGGCCGTTGGATGACATGTAAGAGGAATTGAAGACTTGGTCATAGTAGATCAAGTTAAGAAAACAAAGAAAGTAAGAGAAGTTAAAGCTTAAAGGTAGCAACTTTTCCTTCTTGTATTCAAGTTGTGTTTATATATTGTTATGCTTATTAGTTTTATATAAGTTGAATAATTATTTTATAATGAACATGTTGAATGTATTCTTGAATGGTGTCATGGTCACGATTGACAATTCTATGTTTTATGTGTATGCTTTTTATTAAATGTAAGTTTTGGCAATGCTATTTGTTGATAAGTTCAATGGTGAAGCATAACTTAATTACTTGAACGGTAATTATTTGCTACTAAATTCTGTGAATCGTACCACCCAATAACTAACAATACTAGTTTACAAACCTCCAAGAGGAATGCTAAAGCAAGAGGCAATGGTAAGTCGAAGAAGAAGTTAATGTTTAATAATATTGCTTTGCTAACAGTTTAAAAATACATGAATTATTCCATGAGCTTTGTAAATTCAATATGGCCTTGGAATGTATATTTGGTATGTAAGGATGAATTGTAAATGGTTGTATGCCCTAGTATAGTCTTGAATCTATGATTTTAATATGTCTTATCAAGATTGTTTAGTTTAAACTTCTTTAGAGCATTGTCTCTGTTTAGTATAATAAAGAATAGCAAAAGATATTCAATGGTCATGAGAATTTTTAAGCATGAGATAGACACATAGAGCTTTCGAACATGTCTTAAAGAAGGGTAATTGGATGTATATACAATAAGTTATGGATCTTTAAAGTTAAGAGCATTGTCACTGTTTAGTCTAATAAAGAATAGCAAAAGATATTCAATGGTCATGAGAATTTGTAAACATGAGATAGACACATAGAGCTTTCAAACAAGACTTAAAGAATGTTAATTGGATGTATATACAATAAGTTATGGATCTTTAAAGTTAAGGCACAGAATTCAATCAAGAAACAGTGAGAGTTTAGCAAGTGAATTAATTGTATGAATTTTAGCATGATTGGGATGGAGCAATATTTTTATCATGTGAAGGACTTTAAGAGCTTTCAATAGAAGTTTAGATCACCCTCATAAAAATATATAGAATTAGATATGATTTTTCAAATTTAGACCAGAAGTCTGGAAGTACCAAATGAATAGTAACCCCGTCTATCAAAATGTTAATTTTTAATTTATGGGCTATATATAATTCTTCTGAATATGTGTTAAAGGCATCAAAATGATGGACATTACACTGAGTCTCGGTCTGAACATGTATATAAGTTTTTCTCTTAGGCTCAAACATGAGCCTTCAAAATACTAAACAAGGACATATATAACTACTTAAGTTGACTAATGAAATTAACTTTTATACCACAATTATTTTTAACTGTTTTTATATTTCCTCCTGTTCTTTTTATAAGCAACAACTACCAAAATGAGATTCAAAATGTTTGTTAAGAATAATAAATGTGTAAAATATGCAATTTATTTTCAATTAAGCCCTTGTTTATAAAGAGAGTAAATGAAAGGAAATGAGTGTAAATTTATTACAGAGAGATTATGAGTGACATAATTTAATAGGGGTAAAAATAAAAAAAACCAATTTTAAATTCAAACATAATAGAATTCATAATGGCTCATTTTACATGGACAAGAAATGATGATGTATAGGTGGGACTAACACCTCCTCCAACACAATAGACTTCATAATGGCTTATATGCTAAATGAGCAAAAGGTGATGAAAAGATTTCAAGAAGAATTGGATAGCATAGTGGGAAAGAATAACATGGTTGAAGAGCCTTATATTCAAAAGTTACCATATTTTCTTATTGTCATGAAAGAAAGCCTAAAGTTACATCCTATTTTTCCACTCTTAGCTCCTCATTAGCCAAGTGAAACCACCATTGTAGGAGACAACACAATCTCAAAAGGCTCTCGTGTGTTTGTGAATGTGTGGGCCATACATAGAGGCCCTTCAATTTGGGATTATCCTCTTACAAGGTTCTTGGATGCTCAATACGATTACAAAGGGAATGGCTTCAATTATTTACCATTTGGTTTTGGACAAAGAATATATGTGTAGGGATGGCCATGGCGGAGAGGAACTTTCTGTATTGTGCTACAACACTAATTCATTTATTTGAGAGCAAAATACCTCCAGGCCAACAGTTAGTATCTCATAGAAATTTGTTGTTGCACTGAAAATGAAAATGCCTCTAGTTGCCATCCCCACTCATGACTACAAACCCAACTCTTTATGACTAGGATACACATATTAATCAAGTTAGGGAAATCAAGCATGTTTATGTTGATATACGTGCGTACTTGAAAATTACAAGTTAATGATCCTGTTAGAAAATGGCCTAATCAAACCTAGGTAGATTAGGCCTAAGATCATTTAGGTTGGGGTTTAGAATCCAATATACGTTGGAATTTATTAGGGCCCAAGCTCGATTCAAGAGAGACTATCACGGAGAGACACGAGTTATAAAGAGATATATCTTTTGTGGTTTAAAGGTTATATTTAAGGGTTGTATATATTCCTATGTGACCGTATGTACACTATATATAGGGTGTTGAATTAAGGGAGAAGGCTAACTAAGATATAACACACACAGAATATTACTATTCTCTCTCTAACATATTCTCTCATAAGAATGTTCTCTTTTTATCCTTTCTTTGGTGTATTTGTTGTGTAACGTGATCGAGGTCCGCATTGGTGCTTTGGTTTCATGTGGGTATTTCAGCGAGTCAATCAGATTTCAGGTACACTCAAAATTCTTACAATATACAAAGTCATGGGTTATCATATGTGATATTCCCTTTATTTCAAATGCCTTGGTGGGAACCATTATCGTGCTTTTGAGGGAGAGAGTTATGAAAGCAATAACGTTTGGTTAAAACTCTCTCTTCACTTGATAATTCTTGGGCTCTTGTGTATTTATGCTATTGTCCTTTTATTATGTGTGTATTTGTTGAGTATTAAGATTCGAGCCTATGGTCACTGTAATCAGTTCATGTGTGGACATATGAGAAAGTTGGTTGTACTCCACGTACACCCTAAAAACCAACAAATTCTATTATACAGCTTTATATAACAAGCAACTTTACTGACCAACATTAAGCTGCTTAATAGAAGGGGTTTTGGTCAATTAAGTATGATATGTCTTAGGTTTAAATTTGTATTAATGCATAAAATGTTTTTCAGAGAGATACTCCTAATTAGCTAGGCTCAACAATGTTTAAATATAGCTCATTTAGATCGTCTTATAAAAAACAAAGGGTTAAGGTACTTAAATAACCCTAAACTTTTCTCAAAAGTGCAAAAGTAACCATTAACTATTTTTTGGAGTAAAAGTAACCATAAACACCAGAAAAGAGTGCAAAATCGTCATTAAACCAGTGAAATGTCTGTTAATTCGTTGGGTTGCTTGTTCCAAGCTTGCATCCTACATGAAATTTATTGCTGACTTGACAATGAGGGATGTGAAATCTGGAGCTCCTTCGATTTCAAGATACTCGTCGCACATGAGTGTCTTCAACAGAGTCCCACCTAGGATAAAACTGAGTTCTCTGTATGTCAATCTTTTTGGCAGCATATGTAGCCTCATAGCTTTATCAAGCAAAGACGATGGACTTCCAAGTAATGACAAATCTAAAGGAGCCAAGATTATGATGGAATCATAACTTGTTGAATTTGCTCGTATCCGGTCAAGAACAAAATGCAATCCAATCGAAAATAAAGCATAATCGTTTGAACTGAGCAATTGAATAGTTTGGTTCCATCCAACCATGTTCTTGGATTCATACAAAGTAGAATATTGCCCAGAGATCGAATGACATGGAGCCAAGTGAACAAAATCCATACACTTATGCAGAAAATGGTGCAAGAACGCCATGAATTGCAAATTGGTTTCCTAGGTATATGTCAGGGCTTGATATCAACAAGTGATTGATCTCAACCAAAATTTCTTTGGGGTTTATTCTAGTGATGGCTAGGTTCTTGCAATGAAACAGGGTTGGGATGCAACTTCATTGGGGCTTCTTTAACAGGTCTTCTATGGAAACCATAGAGGTAAGGTATGAAACTGAAGGGTCTTTCTTAATAGTGATGGAGGGAGAAAGGTGTTTTTGAGTGCAGGGTCTTTGATGGCAAATAGGGTTGAGTTTTGTGGAGGAAGGAAGAATGTCAGCCATGGCTCGTGCTTCGATTCGTCTTTGTCCTCTTCTCGATTTAGGGTTTTAAAAACTGAGGGTGTTTTTTTTAATATGAAGGTGTTGATTTTTTAATCAGAGTTCATTTTTTAAAATAATACCAAGATTCCTTTTTTAATATAAAACATTCCTTGTTCTCCATTTTTGTATTTCCAGGTCATACGTCATTAAGGAGTGGTGCCACATAGGCTACACTAACACAGGTCAGCATCTATGTAACCATTCATGTCACCAGATTTTGTCAAACCTTGCCTCACAAATGGTCAACGTTCATAGGTTTAATGGTGTTAAAGATTTTACACCCTTTTTTGGTGTTTATGGTTACTTTTGCTCCAAAAAATAGTTAATGGTTACTTTTGCAGTTTTGAGAAAAGTTGAAGGTTATTTAAGCACCTTAACCCAAAAACAAACCACTTCTATGATGAAATTTAGTTCAAGTACAATTCGTAATAGAGAATATATCCTAAACAGCAACATCAAGCTTTAATATCTGAGGCATGTATCACATTTTTTTTGGGAGAATGTGTTATGAATGGGCCTTGAAATGATAAAGTATTAGAGGCCCAAGCTACTGGCAATCCAAATAAGGAAAGCAGGTCCAAAGAAGATATGCCTATGATGCCATATAAGAGTAACTAAATTGGCAAGTCCACATGGAAGGTGAGGGAAAATGCAGCATAAAAGGTAGGAAGGCAAGGAGAGAAGGACAAGCATGATTTTGGGAAAAGTTCTCTCTCTGATTATTCTTCTTGTATTTATGATTTCCTTCTAATTTCCTCTATCATTTCTGTAACCCCCTTCATGCTTAAGACAGATATTTAGTTCATAAACACGTAATTGATGTAGAATTAGAGACCTTAGATGATTTTGGGACTTAAACAAAATCAAACTTCCCAAAATCATGGCTTACAAAAACTTTTACAAAACCTGTTTGTGATGGTCTCATATTCACATTTCCATACTAAATGGCTTGTACAGGTTGATTTCATTCACAATTATCAGAGTATAATGCAAAATTCCCGACACCCTCGGGGTTCAATTACTAATTCAGGGTCTATACAAGGCACAAAGCCCAAGTAGTTTCCCATATAAGGGGATTACATAATTACTATACAATATATACATATAATTGCCAACAAAATATATCCAAATGATTTATAAAATGATAACCAAATTTTTCCAAAATAGACTCCTATCAATGAGCTCTACCCGCTCTTCGTCGCTCACTTTCTCTTCGATCCTTCTGCCTTGTCTAAAACATGGTTTTTGGGAGAGCGAGATTCTAAGGAATCCCCGTAGTATCAAATCAATCATAGTATGTACAATAATAAGGCATGAAATCAAATCATTATCCACATAAAGCAACTACAACGGCAGTTACAACGGCAGTTACAACGGCAATGGTTAGTATGACACATGTCATCCCTTACGATTGCTCACGCTGAATTGCTCACGCTGCATTGCACAACACAATCCACACAATATATTTCACCACAGCTGGGATTCATATAAAGCATTTCATCACACAAGCTATACAGGCAAGATTCAAAACTCATAGCCCATGGCTGGATTAACAAACACTGCCCCACGGGTCGGATTCACAAAGTTCCATGTCGATTACAACGACAGTTCAACGGCCGACCTAGAGATGACCAACGTCAATCCCTACACGGCTCACGCTGACCTGTTCGTGCTCTAATGGACCATGGTACATGCATTTCATAGTTCAATGATAAGTTATGCATACCAAAACATCATACACAACATGAGAGAAAAGTCACTACCTGGTTCGTTCCTTGCGTGCTTTGTCGCAGGTCTCTCCCAAGGATGGCAAATATCGTATCCTATAATTATAATTAGGTACGAAGAGTTATTCTCTATTCCAATACTCAATTGACTTCACAATACTTAGATTTGGTTATCATTTATGTCCTTTAAGTAGTTAAAATTGGCTCTAATAAAAGCCCTAAAGGATTGGGAAACATCGAGTTGGAAACCACTTTTCAAAATCACAAGGTGCTGAAAACAGGGGCTGGCTGTAGCCAAAAAACCTATGGCTGTGGCCAAAAACAGCACAAAAAGTTTCTTGCTACAGCCAAGAATATTCTGGCTGCGGCCAGAACGTGTACAGAAATTTTTGCTCTGCAGCCAAGATTTTCTGCTGCAGCCAAGGAAACTTCAAAAATTCATAACTAATTCTAGAAAAATCAAAATAAGGTGATCCTAGAGCTAAATGAAATGTATTTAAGTCCTCTTCATAGGAAAAATATGGGTCATTACTGAAAATCACCACAGAAATACAGATTTCAAGAAAAGTCCACACTATTCCAGAATTGTTCCCATATTTAACATCAAACTTTGGACAGTCATAATTCCTAGCCCAAAATTCTAAATGACACAAAACATATGTCCATTTTGAAGCTTGAGATGTGAAATTTAAGACGGGAAATTTTCATAATTTTCCAACACCATTTGCTATTTTAAAACGTCCATGTAAGATCTCTGCCAAAACAGAGTTTCTTACTAACCAAAACTTGCCACTTTTAACACTAAGTTCCCAATGGTTCAAAATTCATATTCAACACTTCTCCCACACAATTTTCCACAAGGAACACAATGGAAATCTCAAAATGACCAAAATCCTACTCCTTTATCATGATTTGGTTTTGGGCAATACAAACATCAAAATTCCAATCTCATCTAAACATCAAATTCCAGTCACCAATCAATCTATCTATCCTAAACTTATCCCAAAATACCATTCTCATGCCAAAACATACCAAATGAATAGTGACACTCATTTTTGGATTCAAGGCCAAATTTCCAGAAATTACAAACTAACCCATTTGACACAAAACATAGATAGATAGATAGGTTTCACTCACCTTATCAACTTTCTCAAAGGGAGTTCTTGATTCACCACTTCTCAAAATTTCGTGTGGCCACAATCAACACCAATGGCAAACTATAACCATAGAAATGTAGCTCTTAACTCAAGGATCAACTTAAATGAATGGAGTTTGAGCATTTGAGATCATTTTCCCTTACCTTTTTAGACTTTTCTTCCTTCCCTTTCACCTTCCATGGCTGACGAGAGAGAGAGAGAGCAAGAATGAGAGAGAGATGGTGAGAAGAGATGAAAGAAATGATGACATACTCCCTCCATGCCTCCACCAGCGAAAATGAGGGAGAGGAAGAGAGAGAAAATAATTAAAATACTCTCCCATTTGACTTTTCTCCACAACACTCACCATACACACTTTTGCCACATGTCCACATGCCATTGGTTTACACAAAATATGTCACCAATTAACTTATCTAATCTCTCCATTAGCCATTTTAATCACACATCCCATTTTCTCTTAGTTAGTAATTAATTTCTCCCTTAATTACCAACTCATGGCCAATAATTCCATTCTTCCAATTTTTCCATTAATGAGGACATATTAATTAATATTGCCATAAAACATATAATAATTCCAATTAAATCCATAATTATCCACAATAATCATGATTAGCCTTTAATCAAAAATCGGGATATTACAATTTCTATTATTTTGGATCATTATCAATCCACTTTAACAGATTTATTACATTTCTATATTTTGCTTATGTAATTAAGAATTCTCTGTACCATATATTTAGAGGATTTGTAATAAAATTATAGAGATAGATTACATATATATATTCTGGTTTATCTCATTGGTTCTTTCATTTTGATTTCATGGCTAAGAGTGCTCATTTTTTGACTATGAATACTGAGATTTAGAAATTAGTTGAGGCTACTAACACATGTATGACGACCTTTGAATCCACCTTAACTGCTAATAATACGTGTATGCAGAGCTTGGAACATTCTTTAGCCACTTTGTCTCAATCAGTCGATGCTCTTACTAGGGGTTTTGAATCTTGGACTCATACGAGTAATCTCGGCACTCCATTATGGTCGACGGGTTCTACAGCTTCTTCTAGCGGTCCCTTCCCTTTCAGGAAACAAATTAAGCTCGATTTACCTTGGTTTGATGTCACTGACACTCTCAGCTGGTTGTTTCGTGCAGAGCAATATTTTTCATTCTATCAAATTCTAGATGATCAACGCATCATAGTTGCATCGGTACATTTTGATGGTTCCCTGGTTCCTTGGTTCCAGTTGCTGCAACGCACTTCCCAGCTTCCGACTTGGCGAGCTCTTGCTATGGTAACCGAACGACAATTTGGGCCTTCTCATTTTGACAACCCCTGAATCAAGCTGTTTAAGTTGGCATAAACATACTGAGTTCATGGCGGTGAAAAATAGAGTTAAGCCATTTCGGAGGATGCCTTAAGGGAATGCTTTTTAAGTGGCCTTAAACAAGACCTTTGAAGTGAAGTTTTAGCCCAAGAGCCATTATCATTACAATGGGTTGCTTCTTTGGCTCGTCTTTTGGATGAACGGCCTACCATAATAGGGTTGGGTTCCAAAGCTCTTATTAGCTTGATTTCACTATCTACTTCTTTGGTCTCGCCCAAATTGATCTTATCGATTTCTCCTATTCCGCCCTCCGCAACTCTGAAATCCTTTACTGGTCTATTACCTAAGCCTCCATTTTGACCAATGGCACCAATTAAGAAGCTCACCACAGCTGAGATGCAGCTGCGCTGGGATAAAGGCCTTTGTTACAATTGTGATGAGAAGTTTTCATGGAATCATAAGGGCCCTAATCATCATTTTCTTTTGCTCCAAGTTGATGATGACGATCCAGGTCCAGAGGTCCAACCTTCTCCAGATCTTACACCAGCTGAAACCCTACCTTCTGTGTTGTCTTACTCGGCTATTCCTCATGTCTTGTTTCATGCATTTCATGGGTCTTCTCCATTCTTCTACTGATCATGTAATGGTGGGTAATGGTCAGTTTATGTGTGGCGAAGGTATGATGCAGGATTTTGTTATTAATATTCAGGGCCATAATATTACTCTTTCAACTTATGTTTTGCCTATTGCGAGCTCTAACTTGGTGATGGGAGCTTCTTGGTTAGCAACTCTAGGTCCTCATATTGCTGATTACAGTATAGGCACTATGAAGTTTTATTTGTATAGGTATTTCATTACTTGATTGGTAATCGGTCTTCTTCTACTGGACCCTTATGTTATCATCATTTTAGACAAATCCAAGCTATAGATTCTGTCCAAGAATTATTTACATTAATTTTTGTTCCTACTAAATCTTCTCCTGCTATAAGTTTTCCATTACATCTGCCAAATGATTTATTATAGTTTCTCAAACAATTCAAAGTTGTGCTCACATAGCCTAAAGGTTTACCTCCTCTTCGATCTCATGATAATGCCATTTTGTTACAGGAAGGTGTGCAGGTAGTCAAGGTATGACCATATAGATATCCCTTTAGTCATAAAACTATTATCGAAACCATGGTGAATGATTGTTAGCACAAGGAATAATCCAGCCCAGTAATAGTTCTTTTTCAGTACATGTGTTATTAGTTCGAAAGAAAGATGGCATATGGCGATTCTGTACTGAATACCATGCTCTTAATGTGGTGACTGTCAAGGACTGTTATCCAATTCCTACTACTGATGAGCTACTAGATGAATTAAAGTGTGCTAGATTCTTTACCAAACTTGATATGTGTTTGAGGTATCATCAAATTTTGGTCAAATCTAAAGATTGTTATAAGACAGCTTTCAGGACCCACCATAGACTCTATGAATGGCTAGTCATTCCATTTGGCCTTACCAATGCATCGGCAACATTTCAAGCTCTAATGAATGATGACATTTTTCGTCCTTTCCTCTGTAAATTTGTGTTGGTATTTTTTGATGACATCCTTATTTATAGCATGGATTGGTCATTACATTAACATAACTTACAATTAGTATTGAATTGTTTATTGCATCATGATGTTTATGCTATACTTTCCAAGTGTTCTTTTGCTACTGATTGAATTGAATACTTAGGACATATAGTATCTATTAATGGTGTGGAAATGGATCCCATTAAACTAGCTGCTATCAACAATTGGCCTCCAAATACTTCTATGTCATAGTTGCGTGGCTTCTTGGGGTTGATAGGGTACTATAGATGATTCATCAAGAATTATGCCACTATTGCTGCACCCTTGACTAACCTATTACAGAAGGATGCTTTATCTTGGTCTCTTATTACTCAAAAAGCTTTTACAGATTTGAAACAAGCTTTAATGATGGCCCTTGTTTTATCTCTTTCATATTTTTCTTAGCCATTTATTATAGAGGTGGATGCTTATGGTTCCGATATTGGAGTTGTCTTTAGTCCAAATCATCACCCCATTGCTTATTTCTCCAAGAAATTATCTCCGCGAATGCAATCTTGTTCAGCCTATGTCCATGAGTTATATGCTTTAACTAAGGCTGTCTCGAAATTTAGACATTATTTAGTAGGAAGTCCCTTTACTATACAGACTGACCAGTAGAGTCTACGTCATCTGGCTAACCAAGTTATTCAAACTCCATAACAGGAGGCATGGTTACCCGAATTACTTGGTTATGACTTTTGAATTGAATATAAGTCTGGCAAATCTAACATCACAACTGATGCTCTATCACGATCGTTTATGGCTATGACTTTTGTCACAAATGCTTTCTTCAATCAGATTCAAGAAGCAATTAATGCCTCTACAAACTTATTGGAGCTACATGATAAAGTACAACAGAATCCTACAGCTTATCCAAACTATAGTATTCATCAAGGTAGGTTATTTTTTAAACAAAGCTTAGTTTTGCCTCATGAGGATAAGGAGATTTTACATCTTATTCTATTTGAGTTTCATTACTTGAAAGCTGGGGGACATGTTGGTATAGTATGCACTTATGCTCGGATTGTTGCTGAATTTTGGTAGCATCGCATGCGACATGACATTATGCAATTCATTCAACACTGTAGTATTTGTTAGTAGGCTAAATCAATTCAGCAATGGTCATATGAGGTTCTACAACCTCTTCCTATTCCTTTTCAGGTTTGGGACGATATTGTTATGGATTTTATCATCGAGTTACCCAATTCTATAAGGTATAATGTTATCTTTGTGGTGGTTGACTGCTTGTCTAAATTTGCACATTTTCTACCCTTAAAATCCAATTATACTGTTGAATTTGTTGCTAAAATCTTTATTCATAATATTTTTGGATTACATGGGATACCTCGCTCTATAGTTTCTAATCGTGATAGAATCTTTACTAGTTTTTTCTGGAAACACTTGTTTAAGTGTCAGGGTACTTCCTTATGTATGAGTTCATCTTATCACCCTCAAAGTGATGGACAAACCGAGGCCTTGAATCACTGCTTGGAGATGTATTTGCGGTGTTATGTTCATCACCGCCCTCATTTATAGGCCAAATTCTTACCCTGGGCTCAATTATGCTATAATACATCCTTTCATACTTCCATTGGTATGACTCCCTATAAAGTCTTGTTTGGTAGTGACTGATAAATCCCAAATTTAGTATATTTTATCCCACCTTATTCATTTATTTTGGGAATTATTTTAGGCTAATTTGGATTTATTAGATAATATTTGGATAATTAGCCGATTTTGGGAAATAATATAAATCCGAATTAATTATGATATTATTGAGCTTAATTTATTATTATTTTGATTGATATCTTGTGATTGGAAAATATTTTCAATTATATGATAAATCACGATTTTATTTGATTCTTGCAGAGTAAGAAAAAGCAGATTAGAAAATCCTACGGTGCAGAACTTTTCTTAGAAACTCAAAAAGAATCCAATGGTAGAATTTTATTGGGCTTTTGGAATTTTAGTAGGCCCAAATTAGTACCCAAAACTCTCCCCTCCCTTCTTAAAAATACCTAGCCGCCGCAGAAGGGGAGAGGGCTGACACGGATATACGCAGAGGAGGCTGAGACTCGCGGATTGAAGGCGGGGGGCCGAGACGCAAGAATTGCAGGAGACAAAAAAACTCCATCTCAATTCCTCTCCTTTTCTTGTGCCACGCGGGTCCCACGGCATTAATCAATCATCAATTCATTCCTTCAATCTATCCTTCCATTCACGCACAGCCACGCAAGGGTGAGTCCAAGCATATATTCATCAATTCAGCAACTTCTTGGATGATGGCCGTGACGTGTTTGGGGCTTGGAAGGAGGACAAATATCATGGAGGCTTAAGCTATTTTAGGAGACAATTTGGGAGAAGCATGGAGGAAGCTAGAGC
The DNA here is from genome assembly GCA_963855925.1 of Inga laurina. Classification (NCBI taxonomy): domain Eukaryota; kingdom Viridiplantae; phylum Streptophyta; class Magnoliopsida; order Fabales; family Fabaceae; genus Inga; species Inga laurina. The sequence continues at coordinate 5,673,800 of OY979713.1, forward strand.
CTAGGAGCTTATACTTGAAGACTATAAGGGAGTGTCTTTCTTTTATCTTTTTGATTCAAGACTTAAGATTATTTAGTTTTAAATGATTTTGGGTTGTGTTAATTGAGAACTATCTAGTTTTAGATTGAAGACTTATTTTTGATTTGGATTAAATTGATATTTTGGAATTGCTTTGTTCTTAAATGATTATTGGGATTTTTGTTTGCAAACCTTTGATTGTCGATTAAATTATTAATTGAGTTTTCATTATTAATTTAATTGTCAATTTGGGTTTAATTGCTTGATTGTTTAATTAGGTGATTAATTGTCGAATTGTTTAATTAGGCAATTGTAAACATAATTTCCAAAATTATCCTAAACAATTGAGATTGGTTTTTAATGGATTTAATTAACCACCGCTTTTTCTATTATGAGTTTTCTAGTGGATTAGGTGTTATTAAGCTTGAGGGTTTCCCATGTCTTAATTAGGTGATTAAATTTATTAATTCCAACTTTTGATGAATCTCCCTTTGGTCTAATAAATTAAATGGCTAAGAAAGCTAAATCCATGTGAATCCTGAGTTGTCCCCTTCACCATCATAACTGAACTAACCTTTGTTAAATTTTCTTAGATATTGGTTTATTTCTTTTCCTTAGGATTTTAATTTCCCTCTCATAAGAAAAACCCCAAGAATTGCATGTTCATTATTTAGGTTAGTTTCATTCTCATGTAGGTTTTAGAGTCTTTTACATTTTGCATTTAGGTAGTGAAGTCTTGCATTTTAGTTTAGGTTCATTCCATTGCATTTTTTTATCACCTAAATTCCATTCTAAAGAAAACCCACATATTGCTTCTTGGGAGAATGACCTAGGTTGCCACTATATTGCATTAGTAGGTTGTCCTAGTTATTAATTGATTGCTTTAGCGATAGAAGCACGCATCAGTGACCACCCTAAACTTATTCAGTTGGACCAATCAATGGATGTTCCTCTTTTAGTACGGGAACAGCTTGCTGAGAGGGATGCCTTACTGGCCCAATTACAGAACAATTTGCTAAAAGCTCAAACTCGCATGAAGTTTATGTTGATAAAAATCAGACTGAGGTGGCCTTTGCAGTGGGTGACTATGTATTTGTCAAGCTCCAATTGTATCACCAGCAGTCCTTATGACATCATCCTACTCGTAAACTTTCTTTAAGGTATTTTGGTGCTTATCCTATAATTGCACGTATTGGTTCAGTTGCTTATAAGTTGCTATTACCCCCTGAGGCTCGCATCCACCCTGTCTTCTATGTGCTCGTTTGGATGAGCGATTCGATTGCTTATAAGTTACTTTTTAATAGTGATTTACGGTATACGAGGTAAGTATGTGAGAGGAGTTGTGTCTCGATTTACGTAAAAAGCAACTTATAAGCAATCTGGTCGCCCAAACAAACAGACGCTATGTTTCTCTACTTAATTAAGAAATGTTATGGAGATCGTACCAGCTCCTGTCAACCTTTACCAGCTATGATTGATCTCTCTAGCCCTATTTTTCAGCCCCTTAAAATTTTGTTTACTCGCACAGTGAAGATATGAGGTACTTGGGTCACTCAACTACAAGTCCAATGGGATGACTTAGAGAATCCTACATGGGAAGACCTTGATTCTTTCCAGTCTCTTTATCCAGCATTTGACCTTGAGTACAAGGTCAAGGTTGATGGGGAGAGTATTGTTATGAATGGGCCTAGAGATGAAGAAGTATTAGAGGCCCAAGCTACTGGTAGTCCAAATAAGCAAAGCAATTCCAAAGAAAATATGTCTATGATGCCATGTAGGAGTAACTGTAATACCCCGAATTCTGAGACTTGGGGCTAGAGAATAAGCCTGAGATTATTGGATTGCTAAGCCCCAATTTAGCAAGATCCTAAATTGTGATTAAGAGATAATGACTCCAAAAGTGGATGTGGTTAGTGATGAATAAACCCTTTTGGAGATTATGGTGTGATTTGGCACCCGATGTGATTCGTATGTGTTGTGAGCAGCGCCGAAACCCTGTATTTAAGTTCAATTATGGATTAACATCTAAATTGACTTAAAATAGAGGGGAGGGTGCATTGTGGAAGAAAAGGAATGATATGGTGTGTTTGGTGGTGATTTAAGAGGAATTACCATAATCAGGGGCAAAACGGTAAAGTTACCGACCAATGGATCGGTTACTGAAGAGGAAACTCATTGGTAACTTCAAGATCAATGGTTGAGATTGATTTGTGCAATAGATCAAAGGGTGGAATTCCATGTGTTTGAGCTTATGTGAACTCATGGAGGTGTGATAAGATCTTGACACTTGGCATCTTTTGAGCCATGGGATTGAGTCAACATGTCAAAGCTCTTTCCTCTCTCCTCTCCCTCTCTTTAGGTCGGTTTTGGATGCCCAAAAATTGATCACTCTCTTCATCATATTCATCTCTCTCGAAAGCTTCCATTTTTGCCAAGCAAGGAAGGAAAGAGAAAGGAGAAAGCTCATGGTAAGTGCTCTATATGGTCCTCTATTGCTAAAACACCCTTCTATAATGTTGTTCATAGTGATGAGAGCTTCATCTCTATGGTTTTATATTCTTGATTGGTGGTGTTTGATAGCTTGAGGAAAATTGGAAGTATGAAGAATCAAGGAATTGATTTGGGAAAGAGGAAGAGGTGAGTATTTGAAGCCTTTTGATCTAAGTTTTGTGACTTTTGGTTAAGTATTGTGATTTGTGAATTTTGCCCTGATTTTGTGGTATTTTTGTATGGAAAGTAATTGGATGATTTGAGTGGTGAATTGTGGTTAAATTGATGCCATAATGTGTTTTGGTGTCATTGGAATTGGTTTGAGAACTTGGAATGAAAAGAATGACAATGTGGTGTTTGTGTTGTGATTTGTGATGACATGTTGTGATTGTTGGTAAAACATGTCAATATAATGGGAATTTGGTTTTTTTTGGTGTTTCCAATGGATTCCTTATGAAAATTGGTGTGGAAATGATGTTTGGTATGAAAATGGAACCATTGGAAGCCAAATTGCAAAAACTGGAATTCTGTCTTTTGAAACTTTGTTCTGGACAGTCTACTTGTGTTGCCATTTTGAATGGGCAAATGATGTCAGCAAATTCTGAAACTTTCCATTCTTGAAGTCCACATCCCAAACTTCAAAATGGACATATAAATTGTGTCATTTTGTTTTTTGAACTGGGATTTATGTTTGCCCAAAGTTTGAGGTCGAAACTGGGTTTGATTCTGGGTCAGTGATGAAATGTGTGTAATTCTGTATTTTTGTGGTGATTTCCAGTAATGATCCATATTTTTCCTATGACGAGGACTTGAATATCTTTCATTTGGCTTTAGAATCACCTCATTTCTATTTTTCTGGAATTAGTTATGAATTTTTGAATTTGCCTTGGCTGCAGCAGAAAATCTTGGCTGCAACGCAAAAGTTTCTGTGCACGTCTTGGCTGCAGCCAAAAACCTTCTGTGCGTGTTTTGGCTGTAGCCAGAGGATTCTTGGCTGCAGCCAACCCCCATTTTCAGCATTTTGAGATTTTGAAAGGTGATTTCCAACCTAGTACGTCCCAATCCTTTAAGCTTTCGTTGAGCTTATTATAGCCACCTAAAGGGTGTGAATGATAACCAACCTTAAGTAATGTGGAAGTAAATATTTGAAATAGAGAATAACCCTATGTCTTCGATTTGGTTATAGGGTTGGATATTCGCTTTGATCGTGAGTAGCCGGTGCTGGAGCATACGTGGAAAGAACAAGTGTAGGGAACTTACCTCTTTTGCATGCTTTGATATTTGTGTTTGTGTTTTGATGCATGTATTGTTTTGCTTGATTATGTGAAACATGTATGAATGATTGTAGCTTTGTTTCTAGTTATGCTATGGCCATAAGTATGTTATTGAAACATTGAGCACGCAGATATGTCATTGTGTGAACATGAGTTATGTATTGCAAGCATGTCATGCATTAAACACATATCATACATGCATATAGGTATCTGTTTCCTACTAAGATTCTCTCGAATCTCACACTCCCCTATTAACCTTTCAGACAGGGTAGTAGATCGATGATGGAGTAAGCAGCCAAGGGCGAAGAGGACTTCCTTCAGGTTGAAGATTAGGTAGTTGGTTATCATTATAGTCCGGATGTGTATTTGTATATTTGGATGAGTATTGAGTATGTATTCGAATGGGTTTGTGTAATCCCTATTTGAGGAGTTGTATGGGCCAATGTGCCTTAAGATTGTTTAGCGAAGATATGAAACCTGGGATTACCTGTAACCCCCTTCACGCTTAAGGCCGAAATTAGTTCGTAAAAAAGTAATTAATGTGGAATTAGAGACCTTAGATGATTTTGGGACTTAAACAAAGTCAAACTTCCCAAAATCATGGCTTACAAAAACTTTTACAAAATTTATTCATGACGGTCTCATATTCACATTTTAATACTAAATGGCCTGTACAAGTTGATTTCATTCACAAATATCAGAGTATAAAGCAAATTCCCAACACACTCAGGTTCTATTCATTAATAAGGGTTTTACAAAGGCACAAAGCCCACAATTCATTACCCTTAACTTGGGGATTACACAAAACTATACTACCAATCCCGATATACATAATTGTTTCCCAAAAATATCCAAAAGATATACATGATAACCAATAACCCAAATTGTACTCCTAAACTGGAGCACTATCCGCTCTTCGTCGCCCGCTTTCCCTTTGATCCTTCTGCCCTGTCTAAAACATGGTTTTTGGGAGAGTGAGATTCTAAGGAATCCCCGTAGTAACAAATCAATCATATAATGTACAATAATAATGCATGTAAGCAAATCATTAACCACAACAAGCAACTACAACGGCAGTTACAACGGCAATGGTTAGTATGACACATGTCATCCCTTACGATTGCTCACGTTGAATTGCTCACGTTGCATTGCATCACAGCAATCCACACAATACATTTCACCACAGCTGGGATTCATATAATGCATTTCATACACAAGCCATACAGGCAAAATACACACAGCCCACGGCTGGATTCACAAACGCCGCCCCACGGGTCGGATTCACAAATATCCATGTCGATTACGACGGCAGTTCAACGGCCGACCTAGAGATGACCACCGTCAATCCCTACACGGCTCACGCTGACCTGCTCACGCCGCAATGGACCATGGCACACATTTCACAAATTTAACGATAAGATATGCATGCCAAAACATCATACAAGATATGAGAGAAAAGTCACTACCTTGATCCTTCCGGGCGTGTCCTCGCGCCGGTCTCTCCCGAGGAGGGCAAATATCGTATCCTATAATTATAATTAGGGACGAAGAGTTATTCTCTATTCCAATACCCAATTGACTTCGAAATACTTAGATTTGGTTATCATTTATGTCCTTTAAGTAGTTAAAATTGGCTCTAATAAAAGCCCTAAAGGATTGGGAAACATCGGGTTAGAAACCACTTTTCAAAATCACAAGGTGCTGAAAACAGGGGCTGGCTGCAGCCAAAAACCCCTCTGGCTGCGGCCAGAAACAGCACAGAAAGTTTCTGGCTGCAGCCCAGAATTTTCTGGCTGCGGCCAGAACGTGCGCAGAAGCTTTTGCGCTGCAGCCAAGATTTTCTGCTGCAGCCAAGGCAACTTTGAAAATTCATAACTAATTCTAGAAAAATCGAAATGAGGTGATCCCAAAGCCAAATGAAAGATATTTAAGTCCTCTTTCAAGGAAAAATATGGCTCATCACTGGAAATCACCACAAAAATACAGATTTCAAGAAAAGTCCACACTATTCCAGAATTGCACCCAGATTTAACAGCAAACTTTGGACAGTCATAAATCCTAGTCCAAAAATCGAAATGACACAAAACATATGTCCATTTTGAAGCTTGAGATGTGAAATTTAATTCTGGAAAGTTTCAGAATTTTCCAATACCATTTGGTCATTCAAAACGCTCATACAAAATTACTGCACAAAACAGAGCTTAAACCAAACAGATTTCCAATTTTCTACCAAAGTGTTCAATAACTCCAAAATTAATAACCAAGCTTATTCCCACACAAAATCACTCAAGGAACACAATGGTAACCTCAAAATGACCAAATTCACAACCCATTTATATGCCCTGTTTTGACCAAAGCATAAAACCAACACAAAAAGTGCCAAACTTCACATTTAAGCTTCAATTCAATACCATTCATTCAAAACACTTAACAAGGCACTAATTCCATGACAACAATAATTCAAACACCACAAGACCCTAATTCACGAAATTAGGGCTAAAATTCCAGAAATTTAAGGCCTAATCAATGGCCACAAATCTGATATGAGAAGGAAGCTTTCACTCACCTCAACAACTTTCCCAAAGGCACTTCATGATTCTCCCAAGTTCATAATTTCGTGATTCCTCAATCACCACCAATGGAGAATCTAAAACCATAGAATGAAAGCTCTTAGCTCAAGGAACAATGTTAATGAAGAGCATTTTGGCATTAGAAGTCATTTGCTCACCTTAATCTCAAGCTTTTCTTTCTTCTTCTTTGGCCAACAATGGTGAAAATGGAGAGAGAAGAGAGAAATGAGAGTGATGATCAGAATTTCTGCCCCCTTGGCCCCTTCCATGCGCATGGGAGAGAGAGAAAAGAGAGGAAATGAATTATTTTGTCCTCTAGTGCCTAATCCAAAGGCCTCCACAATGCCACATGTCACCATCTCCTTCATTCCCTCAATAAGCTCACACAAGCTAAGCACACTGGATCCCGACCCACGGTCAAGGAATCACCACCCTTGATCTTAAATACCACACATATGCACTAATATTTCCAATTTCCACTAATTATGACATTAATTAATATTGTCATAAAATACATAATAATCTCAATTAAATTCATAATTATCCATAATAATCATGATTAACCCATAATCAAAAATTGGGATATTACAATTCTCCCCCCGTTCAATAAATTTCGCCCTCGAAATTTCTTACATATCATGGGGCATAAAATCAGGAAATCTTTTCCTTATGTCCGCTTCTGCCTCCCAAGTCGCTTCCCTTGGAGACATACCCTTCCAGACCACCTTCACAAACGGTAAGCTTCGGTGCCTGAGCTTCCGCTCTTCTCGATCAATGATTCTCTCTGGCTCTACCGCATAAGTGAAGTTATCTTGCAATTCCACTTCTTCATACTCAATGACATGCTCAGGGTCTGGTTGGTACTTCTTGAGCTGCGAGACATGGAATACATCATGCAATCTACTCAAACTAGGGGGTAGGGCTATCCGGTATGCTACAGGTCCGATTCGTGCCAGAATCTCAAATGGACCAATGTATCTCGGACTCAGCTTCTTCCGCTTGATCGCTCTCCCGATGCCTGTGACCGGAGACACTCTCAGGAAAACATGATCCCCCACTTCAAACTCAAGAGGTCTTCTCCTCTTATCAGCATAGCTCTTCTGACGACTCTGTGCTGTAAGGAGCCTCTTCCTGATAACTCGGATCTGCTCAGCGGTTTGGTCAACAAGATCCGGTCCATACAACTTCCTCTCAGACAACTCTGACCAGCATAACGGTGACTGGCACTTTCTTCCATACAGTGCTTCATACGGAGCCATTTGAATGCTCGCATGGTAACTGTTGTTATAAGCAAACTCAGCCAATGGAAGATAGTAGTCCCACTTCCCTTTGAAGTCTAGGACACATGCTCTCAGCATATCCTCTAGAGTCTGGATAGTCCTCTCTGACTGTCCGTCTGTCTGAGGATGGTAGGCCGTGCTAAACCTCAATTGAGTACCCATAGCTTCGTGTAAAGCCTTCCAGAATCTCGAAGTAAACCGAGGATCTCTATCAGAGATAATATTCTTCGGTGTACCATGGAGTCTCACAATCTCTTTGATATAAATCTCAGCCAGCCTATCAGGAGAATAGCTAGCGTTGATAGGTATGAAGTGCGCAGACTTCGTGAGTCGATCAACAATAACCCAGATCGCATCGTAGTTCTTGATCTTGGGTAAACCCACCACTAGATCCATGGTCACACTCTCCCACTTCCATTCTGGAATTTCTGGACTCTGAAGTAAACCTGGCGGTCTCTGGTGTTCAATCTTCACCTTTTGACAGGTAAGACACCGCGCCACATACTTTGTCACATCACTCTTTAACCCTGGCCACCAATACATAGATTTCAAATTGTGATACATCTTGGTCATACCGGGGTGAAGAGTATACTGACTCTTATGAGCCTCATCAAGAATTCTCAATCTCAACTCAGCCTTCAGTGGTACATAGATTCTGTTCTGATAACGCACCAGTCCACTTGGTGACAAGTCATAGTCTCGAGTCTCTCCTCGCTCAATCCTAGTTCGGATCGACTGGGCTAGCTCATCATGCATTTGAGCCTCTTCAATCTCAGTCCTCAGGTCATTCTCCCCTTGGACCACACCATAACTGGCACATAGGATTTCCTTCGAGAGATTCAAATCCCGAAAATCCTCTATCAGTTTCCATTCTTGGATCATCATTGTTGCCACTAGCACCGCCTTCCGACTCAAAGCATCCGCGACAACATTAGCCTTACCCGGATGATATTTGATCTCCAGGTTGTAGTCTTTCAGCAACTCCATCCACCGACGCTGTCTCATGTTCAACTCTTTCTGATCATACAAATATTTGAGACTTTTGTGGTCGCAGTACAATTCCACAGTCACACCGTACAGGTAATGACGCCAAATTTTCAATGCAAACACAATTGCCGCAAGCTCCAGATCATGAGTGGGGTAGTTCATCTCATGCGGTTTCAGCTGTCGAGAGGCATAGGCCACCACACGTCCCTGCTGCATCAGGACACACCCTAACCCCTGCTTACTCGCATCACTGTACACGACGTAAGCCTCACTGGGATCAGGTATAATCAACACTGGTGCCGTAGTCAATCTCTCCTTCAGCTCATTGAAACTCCGCTCACAACGTTCATCCCACAAAAACGGTTGATCCTTCCTCGTGAGCTTGGTCATCGGCAATGCAATACGCGAGAAGTTCTGAATGAACCTCCGGTAATAACCAGCAAGACCCAGAAAGCTGCGAATCTCAGAAACAGCTTCTGGTCTTTTCCAATCAAGTACTGCTTCCACCTTACTGGGATCCACCGATACCCCATCTCGAGAGATCACATGGCCAAGAAACTTCACTTCCGTAAGCCAAAATTCACATTTGCTCAGCTTGGCATAGAGTTGCTTTTCCCATAGAATTCTCAACACAATTCTCAGGTGTTGCTCATGATCCTCCTTACTCTTGGAATAGATCAAGATGTCGTCGATAAAGACAACCACGAACTGGTCAAGATACTGTCGGAAGATACGATTCATATAATCCATGAATACTGCCGGTGCATTTGTCAAACCGAAGGGCATCACAAGGAACTCATAGTGCCCATATCTCGTTCGGAAAGCAGTCTTCGGAACATCCGCCGCCTTCACACGTAACTGATGATACCCCGACCTTAGATCAATCTTGGAGAATACACACGAGCCAGACAATTGATCTAACAGGTCATCAATTCTTGGGAGTGGATACTTATTCTTAACAGTTACCTTGTTAAGTTCTCGATAATCGATGCACAATCGCAAACTCCCATCTTTCTTTTTCACAAACAACACTGGAGCTCCCCACGGCGATACACTGGGTCGGATGAACCCTTTCTCAAGCAATTCTTCAATTTGCTTCTTCAACTCCGCCATTTCATTTGGGGCCATACGGTATGGGGCTTTCGATATCGAACCAGCTCCAGGCACAACCTCAATTGGGAATTCTACTTCCCTTTCTGGAGGCAATCCAATAAGATCGTCTGGAAATACCTCAGGGAATTCATTCACAACAGGTATACTCTCTAGAGCTTCACCTGACTCTCCCTGAACGGAGAAAAACACCATATATCCTTGGCATCCCTTCTCAAGATATCTTTCTGCTTTAGCCGTTGAAAGTAAATTCAAACTGGCATTCACATTGCTATCCCGCTGTGCACTACGGAAAGTGATCCTTTTATTACCACAATCAAGCAGCACATCATTTGCTCTTAACCAATCAAAACCCAAAATGACTTCTAGTTGTTGGAGTGGCAAACAGATCAAATCAACTGTAGACTCACGACCCTCAACAACTATCACACAATTTAAGCAGGCTTCGACCGTTACAGCCTTGACACCCATTGGCGTCGACACAACCAAATCAAATGGTAGTCTATGCACATGCAATCCCAGGCGCCTTACACAGTCATAAGCTATGAACGAATGACTTGCACCCGAATCAAACAAAGTATTTAATTCATTATTACCGAGAAGGATTTTACCTTGGATCAATTCAGGCGACTTCCGGGCCTCCTCATGAGTCATGGCGAACACTCGACCTTGATTCCTAGGCCTTTGCTCTACCGGCTGTCGTGGGCACTTTGTAGAGATGTGACCCTCTTGCTTGCAGTTGAAACAGATCACCTCTCCAGCACAGGTTCTGCCCTGATGGTACTTTCTGCACTTATTACACATTGGTCCCGTTGGAGGTCTCTGATCACTACGACCCCCAGGTTGATAGGGCTTCTTACTACTACCCCCATAAGAGGATCCTTGCCCCTTACGCTTCTGGGAAGTATTAGCCTTGCTAGACTCATTCCGGCTACCACTACCCTTAGATGGGTACAACTCCCTCAAGTTATACTCCACAATTCTACACTCTTCCACGGCTTTATTGAAGTTAGTAAACTGATGAGCAGCTAACCTCTTCTTCAATTCACGCCTTAATCCCCGGATTAACATAGCGGAGCTCCACTCCTCATTATCTCTTTCCCGAAGATAGGCAGAATACCGTGACAATCGAGTGAAACGGGAAAGATACTCGTCAAAGCTCTCCGTATCTCCCTGTTTGATAGCCAGGAACTCAGACTCTTTCTCAAGCCTCACCGACTTGGGGAAATACTTCTCGTTGAATTTTTCTTCAAATACCTCCCAAGTCAATGGTACATTCCGGTTCTTCAATGACGTGGCAATATTCCTCCACCACCGGTCGGCGTCCCCTTCTAGCTTATACACAGCTAGTTTTGCCTTCACCTCTGTAGGGCACTCGAGGACTTCAAAAATCTTTTCTAACCGGTACAACCAGTCCTCAGCAGCTTGGGGGTCAAACCTCCCCCTGAACACCGGAGGCATATGCTTGCAAAACTTGGAGACCCAAGAATTCAAGTCCCTTCCCTCACGAACCGGCACCCCTTGAGACTCTTGATTAGGCACTGTGTGAGGTGGGGATTCATGAGATTCATTGGACCCCTCAGCTGTCTTCTCATGAGTTGACTGGGCCCTTTCCTCATTTCGCTTGGCCCTTTCCTCTCTGAGCTCTTCTCTCAGCTCAGCTATCATGTCCCTTTGTTCCCGTACGAGATCCATCATCTCTCGCATGGGATCAGGAGGATTGTCATTAAGTTCCTCCACCTCTGGGTCTTGTTGCCTGACTCTAGTAAGAGGGCGAACCATTTCGTCTTTATCACTACAAATGATTCACCACATCAGTACCTTAGCCAATGTATACACATAATCCATAAAATTCATCTCAATCCACAATTAATAGAAATACTCATGTGTATACACAACAAGCACTTATCAATCAATATGCTACCCTAAACTCAAGGATTAAGGTCAACTAAGGAGCTATCCTAGCAAATCCTCACCTTGCCAGGAACTACAGCTCTGATACCACAAATGTAACCCCCTTCACGCTTAAGGCCGAAATTAGTTCGTAAAAAAGTAATTAATGTGGAATTAGAGACCTTAGATGATTTTGGGACTTAAACAAAGTCAAACTTCCCAAAATCATGGCTTACAAAAACTTTTACAAAATTTATTCATGACGGTCTCATATTCACATTTTAATACTAAATGGCCTGTACAAGTTGATTTCATTCACAAATATCAGAGTATAAAGCAAATTCCCAACACACTCAGGTTCTATTCATTAATAAGGGTTTTACAAAGGCACAAAGCCCACAATTCATTACCCTTAACTTGGGGATTACACAAAACTATACTACCAATCCCGATATACATAATTGTTTCCCAAAAATATCCAAAAGATATACATGATAACCAATAACCCAAATTGTACTCCTAAACTGGAGCACTATCCGCTCTTCGTCGCCCGCTTTCCCTTTGATCCTTCTGCCCTGTCTAAAACATGGTTTTTGGGAGAGTGAGATTCTAAGGAATCCCCGTAGTAACAAATCAATCATATAATGTACAATAATAATGCATGTAAGCAAATCATTAACCACAACAAGCAACTACAACGGCAGTTACAACGGCAATGGTTAGTATGACACATGTCATCCCTTACGATTGCTCACGTTGAATTGCTCACGTTGCATTGCATCACAGCAATCCACACAATACATTTCACCACAGCTGGGATTCATATAATGCATTTCATACACAAGCCATACAGGCAAAATACACACAGCCCACGGCTGGATTCACAAACGCCGCCCCACGGGTCGGATTCACAAATATCCATGTCGATTACGACGGCAGTTCAACGGCCGACCTAGAGATGACCACCGTCAATCCCTACACGGCTCACGCTGACCTGCTCACGCCGCAATGGACCATGGCACACATTTCACAAATTTAACGATAAGATATGCATGCCAAAACATCATACAAGATATGAGAGAAAAGTCACTACCTTGATCCTTCCGGGCGTGTCCTCGCGCCGGTCTCTCCCGAGGAGGGCAAATATCGTATCCTATAATTATAATTAGGGACGAAGAGTTATTCTCTATTCCAATACCCAATTGACTTCGAAATACTTAGATTTGGTTATCATTTATGTCCTTTAAGTAGTTAAAATTGGCTCTAATAAAAGCCCTAAAGGATTGGGAAACATCGGGTTAGAAACCACTTTTCAAAATCACAAGGTGCTGAAAACAGGGGCTGGCTGCAGCCAAAAACCCCTCTGGCTGCGGCCAGAAACAGCACAGAAAGTTTCTGGCTGCAGCCCAGAATTTTCTGGCTGCGGCCAGAACGTGCGCAGAAGCTTTTGCGCTGCAGCCAAGATTTTCTGCTGCAGCCAAGGCAACTTTGAAAATTCATAACTAATTCTAGAAAAATCGAAATGAGGTGATCCCAAAGCCAAATGAAAGATATTTAAGTCCTCTTTCAAGGAAAAATATGGCTCATCACTGGAAATCACCACAAAAATACAGATTTCAAGAAAAGTCCACACTATTCCAGAATTGCACCCAGATTTAACAGCAAACTTTGGACAGTCATAAATCCTAGTCCAAAAATCGAAATGACACAAAACATATGTCCATTTTGAAGCTTGAGATGTGAAATTTAATTCTGGAAAGTTTCAGAATTTTCCAATACCATTTGGTCATTCAAAACGCTCATACAAAATTACTGCACAAAACAGAGCTTAAACCAAACAGATTTCCAATTTTCTACCAAAGTGTTCAATAACTCCAAAATTAATAACCAAGCTTATTCCCACACAAAATCACTCAAGGAACACAATGGTAACCTCAAAATGACCAAATTCACAACCCATTTATATGCCCTGTTTTGACCAAAGCATAAAACCAACACAAAAAGTGCCAAACTTCACATTTAAGCTTCAATTCAATACCATTCATTCAAAACACTTAACAAGGCACTAATTCCATGACAACAATAATTCAAACACCACAAGACCCTAATTCACGAAATTAGGGCTAAAATTCCAGAAATTTAAGGCCTAATCAATGGCCACAAATCTGATATGAGAAGGAAGCTTTCACTCACCTCAACAACTTTCCCAAAGGCACTTCATGATTCTCCCAAGTTCATAATTTCGTGATTCCTCAATCACCACCAATGGAGAATCTAAAACCATAGAATGAAAGCTCTTAGCTCAAGGAACAATGTTAATGAAGAGCATTTTGGCATTAGAAGTCATTTGCTCACCTTAATCTCAAGCTTTTCTTTCTTCTTCTTTGGCCAACAATGGTGAAAATGGAGAGAGAAGAGAGAAATGAGAGTGATGATCAGAATTTCTGCCCCCTTGGCCCCTTCCATGCGCATGGGAGAGAGAGAAAAGAGAGGAAATGAATTATTTTGTCCTCTAGTGCCTAATCCAAAGGCCTCCACAATGCCACATGTCACCATCTCCTTCATTCCCTCAATAAGCTCACACAAGCTAAGCACACTGGATCCCGACCCACGGTCAAGGAATCACCACCCTTGATCTTAAATACCACACATATGCACTAATATTTCCAATTTCCACTAATTATGACATTAATTAATATTGTCATAAAATACATAATAATCTCAATTAAATTCATAATTATCCATAATAATCATGATTAACCCATAATCAAAAATTGGGATATTACATTACCGGGATGATTATATTGTGCACTCTGATATTGGTATAAATGTGATTTATCTTCGCATAGTAATTGTATTCGAGATTTGAATATGAGACCAGGTATATTATATTTCGAAAGGTATTTGTGAAAAACCTATCATGAATATGGGATTTTGAAAGAGTTTTCTTTCCTATTGGTCTCTATTTCACTTTAAATCGCGTATTTCGGATATAATTACGGCAGGGGGTTACAGTAACCAAATTGGCAGGTCCATATGGAAGATGAGGGAAAATGCAGCATAAAAGGTAGGAAGGCAAGGAAAGAAGGGCAAGCATGATTTTGGGAAAAGTTCTCTCTCTGATTATTCTTCTTGTATTTCTGATTTCCTTCTACTTTCCTCTATCATTTCTATTATTCTGGATCATTATCAATATGCTTTGACAGATTTATTCATGCATTTCTAAATTTTGCTTATGCAATTAAGAATTCTCTGTATCAGATATTTAGAGGATTTACAATAAAATTACAGAGATAGATTGCATATATATATTCTGGTTTATCTCAGAATGATGTATGACAACCATTGAAATAGGATATTAACATACAAGTCGTATGAAATGAGCTAATTACAATGGAAGCATTAGGTCTTTCCTAACATTAAAATTTATTATCAAATTTTCTTAATGTCCATAATTTGAAATTATACTGGAGGTCAATGATAAGTCGCCCACCAGTGATTGACAGTTTTGATTATAAATATAATGATAACTATAAGTTCTACAGTGATAACTATTATTGACTTATTGTGCGGAGGGTCAATATAGTAATTTGATAAAAAAAATTAAACGTAAGAAAAGTCCTCAGAAACTACAGTTTGATTAGTTCAATTTTGTAGGACCCATATGTTGATACCCTATTTTAGTGTTCCTGATGTATTATTTTCCAAAGTTTTTCCTTCTCCAATAAGAGCTTTGATAAAGAATGCTTTGATATTTCGGTGATTGAAAGTTTGAAACACACTCCTTTCGACCCAAAAAAAAAAAAAGTTTGAAACGCACTCATTAGTTGAATTATACTTCCTTGATAGAGTTGATAATGATAAGAAAAGAGTGGTATTAAATAAAGCTGAATTTAAAACAGCGAAAATGCATTTTAATTATCAACGTTAGGGAGAAGTCAGAAGTCTAATGTTAGCTATACAAAAGAAAAGCGAATACTTGAATAAATAACAAGCGAATGCAAACTAATTAATAAGTTAAGTGACTTATGACATTTATAATATATATAAAATTAATGTAAACATGTACGAGAATAACATAAATAAATAAAGATTAAATATTCATATATGATAAATAAATAGTATAAAATTAATTAAATTTGTCTACCATTGTCTATGTAATATTAATAAATAATATGATATGAAATCTTAAAAGTAAATTATTTATTAGTATATATTTCTTTGGCTTAAAGAGCATTATTCAACACCCTAAAGTATTTTTTTTAAGTGCTTCCTGTGTCCCAAAGTATTTTTTGGTGCATCCAACATTCTGAAGTATTTTTTCTAATAAACCTATCACCCTGAAATATTTGTTTTAGGTGCATCTAGTAGGATAAACTTTTTTTTTCCGTACATCTAACACCAAAATTATTTTTTAGGGAAAAATTATCTAAATTGTTAAATGTAAAATTGCATAAAAAAGTAATTTATGGTGATGGATGCCCTTGAGAAAAAAATATTTTAAGATGCTGGTTGTACAAAAAAAAATAATTTATGGTACTGAATGCACCTAAAAAAATACTTTAGGGTGATGGATGCACTTTAACATTATTTGTTTTCTATGTAAGGTTTTTAAAATATAATTTTTATAATAAAATATTTAGGTGGGTTAAGCTTGGCCTTGGTTTGAAGGGGTATTTCGGGTTTGGGATGAGAATCATGGGATTCTCCCTTAACTAAAGAAACTAGTGGAAGCAGACATGGTTGAAGTGTGAAGGAGTTGCTGAGGTTGAAGTTGGAAGCTTCTAGTTTTATTTTGTCTTCAGTACTCTTTCGGCCCTGAGGCCTATTTATATGGCCAAAATAAAAAAATAAAAATAAAAAGTTTAGATGAGTTAGGTCTAATGACCTCACTAAAGTCAAGACATACCTTAAGATTCAAAAGGAATTCATTGAGTTATTTGCAATAACAACGCCTTCATGGTCGATATTTATAGTAACAAAGTAATCCTAATCCTTATTGTAGCTACCCTAATAGTATTTGTATACTCCTATGTAAGCGGAAAATGGCGGATTTAATCATGCTTTATACTTTACGTAACATCCCAAATTTCAGTCACCAAAATTTCTTATATTAAAGGAAATAAAAAAATGAAATAAAGAGCATGTGGAATAACAAAACAGGCAATTAGTTGTCACACACAACATGAGTATGTTTGGAACACAAATTATAAATATTTGAATTTGCTGCCAGTGAGTTTTCCTATGTAGTAGTCTTGTTGTGTGACATTTCTAAATAGGCAAATGATGTCCAATGCTTATGAAATTTATTAGAATAAAAGTAGACTTATCAATCTTTAATTTGATAAGTCATTTGGAGCTGTAGACAAAGAGTTAAGAATTTTTGAATTTAGCCCAGTGAAATTGGTAAGTTTCTGTAACAACGTCCAAAAATGGAAATTCTGGGAATTATGATCTTCTATTTGGCTAAATGATATATTTTTTCTTGAAAATAAACTTAATAAGGGTCATATAGCCTTTGTAACCACACCAATTAGATCTTTATAAATAAATATATGAATTTTCAAAGTTCAGTGAAAATTTTGTTAGCTTTTTACCAAGATGCGGAAATGACAAAAATGTATGAGCTAGATAATTGTTTGGCTAAATAAAATCCAAAACCCATATTTTTTCCCTTTTTCTTGTGTGTGGGAGGTCCAACAAGGAGGAGGAAGGGAAAATTAACAAATTACTTGACTCACATTTAAGCAAAGAGGAGCCTTTTTGGCCAAGTAAAGATGAGTGGAAAAGTCAAAAGTTTAACAATTGCAATATTGTAATAAAATACTAATATTCAAGGAGTTGAGTGATGATATTTTAGAAGCTCTTTAGTCTCTTCAAGAGCCTCATTTACGTCAAGGAAAAGAGAGTCAAGGGAAACATTATGGCCAAGCAAAAATTGTGGTTAAAAAGTCAAAAAAGGAAAGCTAGTGTAAATGGGCATTACACATTAATGTCAAAGAGATGTATGAAGATAATTCAAAAACTTATTTGACTCCTTCAAAGACCCCAACCTACGTCCATTTTGGAGAGAGAAAAGGAAAAAAAACATTTATGCTCAATTAAAGGGATAAAGCTAAAGCAAATGGCCATGTGATTGATTCATTAAAATAGTATATTACAAAAGAGATATTTTATGACTTCTTATCTCTTTTCTTTGAGCCTTCATATTTCGGTCAAGTTAAAGAACAAGAGAGAGGAAGTTGGACGCAAGTGAGCATAAGAGCAAAGGAAACAAGAGAACTCAAGCTAATCCAAGGTGAGTTGATGACAAAATTCTTGTGTTCTTGTCTTTAATCTCTTAGAAACACTCTCTAATCTCTATTCCTTCTTGAAATATGTTAGAACAAGCGTTTCACCCAAGAGGGGGGGTGAATTGGGTGATACTAAAATTTCGTCGGAAATATAAAACTTTAGCAAAGGAATTAAAAACAGTAATGAGTAAGGAGAAATATCACCGAAGTGTGCACCGGGAGTTATACTGGTTCGGTCACAACCACTTTGACCTACGTCCAGTCCTCAGATCTTCTTTGAGAGTTTCACTATCACTTCCAAGATTCAGTGGGTTCTTGGCACCTCAGTACAAGCAAGTTCCTATACCTGGACACTCGCTCCCCCTTACAAGTTGCAATTCAATTCCAACTCAAGGTTCCACAACCTTAAGTTATCTCAATAACAAATATTGAGTTTGAATGAAATATCTCTCTTACAGAGTGAATAAGGATCACTGAAGCATAGAAATACAATTCCAATGTGAAAACAGAGCAATAAACTTGATAATACGTTTGTGTGTGTGCTTGTTGTTTTTCCTCTGTTTGGATGTTCCCATATATATAGATATGTTGGTGATGACCGTTGGAACATTTTCTTTCGTCCGTTGGAGAGTGCGCAGCCACTATTGACTTTTCAAGTTTTTGAAAAATATCCGTTGGCGGTGGTTGGCATTTGAACGTTTCTTTTGACTTCAATCTCTTGAAGTGTTTTCTTCATTGTTTATCTGTAAATAGACTAACAATACTAATACAATGAAAGGTTAATCATATAGGAAACAAATCTATGAACGTTTGAATGATTTCAGAATTTCTGGGTAAGCTTACTCGAGTACCTCCTCGAGTATTGCTTGAATGTTACTCGAGTACCTACTCGAGTAACCTCGAAAAATCTTTGATCAATTGCAGGTTAATGAATAAACATAAGATTACTCGGGTAGTGCCTGGAATAACCAATTTTCAAACCTTTGGAAATACATGTTTACTCGGGTACCTACTCGAGTAATGCATTCACAACTTTGTGAGTTACTCGGGTACCAACTCGAGTAAAACGTGAGATAAGCTTTTGGTTACTCGATGCTCTACTCGGGTAATGTTGCAGGATTGCAATGCCGAGAGCACTTACCTCATTACTCGAGTACGTACTCGAGTAATGCACTCATTGTTCCATAGGTTACTCGGGTACCACCTCGAGTAACCTTGCTTTTTGTCAATGACTTACCCGGGTACTGACTTGAAGTTTATCTTGAAAATATTTTGTATACTCGGGTACTTACTCGAGGAATCCACTTAAATATATATATGCATACTGGAGTAAGAACTCGAGGAATATGAAATAAAGATATCAAGTTAATCGGGTACCACCTTGAAGTTTTTCACTTACCTTTATGTGTTACTCGAGTAGCTACTCGAGTAATGTTGCAGTGGTACAAAGTGCCGAGAGCTTCATCTTTTCAGAAACAGAGTTACTCGAGTAGCGCCTCGAGTATCGTTGGTAACCTGAAGGCAACTGGAAGTTTTCCACATGATTACTCGAGTACCGCCTCAAGTAATGTTGCAGTAGTACTAAATGCCGAGAGCTGCACATTTTTAGAAACACGGTTACTCGAGTAGCTCCTCGAGTATCAATGGCATCCTGAAAACTTTTACACTGTTACTCGAGTAGCTCCTCGAGTAACGTTGCCTGGTTACTGGAAGTTGTCTTCGATTACTTCAAGTTTTGTCTCATTACTCGAGTACCGCCTCGAGTAATGCCTTAAGAAACTTGCTTCTGATCAAGATTCTCAGCTTTATCTCTTGGCCTCTCTTCATTACTTCCATGCTTACCTCAAGCAAAGCTCATTCCTGTCATTTCTAGTTCAAGCTTGATTATTAAACATTTCCTTTTCAAACCATTCTTTTGTTATCATCAAAACATGGGATCTAACATTCTCCCCCTTTTTGATGATGACAAAACTTGGTGATTTTGAACATGGTTTTTCAAATTGAATTTTCAATTATAAATGTCATATTAAGTTTGAATTCATATCATATACCTTGCATACATAATAACTTCATTAGTCCAAAACATGTATTATAATTCAAAGCTAAAAATGAACTTAAAATGAAATCATAACACACTTGCATTAATCTTAAAATCTTTTCAAATTACAAGATGAAAACAAAATGAAAACAAAATGCTCCCTAAAGTCCCATGTACACCCAAATATCCCAAAATGAGTTAGGACACTTTCACAAAATCACTTCAAGCTCTTCTCCCCCTTTTTGGCGTCATCAATGAGGTGGAGGGCTAGGAGGTTTGACCACGGAAATGGGTTTTACTGGGAAGACCAACCCACCACCATCTGAACTATCAAAAGAACTAGATGACACAGGTTCAGGAAGATTGAGAGGTGGGATAACAAGGTCATCTCTAGGCTGGAGAGGAGAAGGTTGGAAGACAACCATAGTAGTTTCAGCTTTTGGAGTGGTCTGGTTCTCTGGGGTGGTCTCAGCCATGGGAGTAAGATGTTCAGAGGAGGATGTGGAAGAAGAGATTTCCTCTGTGGGAGCAGGTGATGGAGTTGGTTTAGGATCAGTTTCTGGTTGAGGTTTGGGAGGTGAATCATCAATGGTAATGTGAGTGGTCTCATGGGTTTCAGGATCATCCACTGTGAATAGAATTTCTTTGCCTTGCGGCTCAAGTGGATCAGAACCCAGAGGGGTAGATGGTTCATCCTCAGGGATAGGAGTGTCAGAAGGAGGATCTACAGAAGGAGGTGGTGGTGCAGAAGAGAAGGGACCGGCTGAAGGTCCGGGACCCAAAGAGTCCAACCGTGCCAATATCAATCTCAGTGTCTCTCCCTGGGCACGTTGCTCTGCTAGCAACTCCTCATGTCTTCTATCCATTCTCTCAACCAATTCCTCATGCCTCTTGTCGATTCTTTCAACTAACTCCCCCATCTTGAAGTTAGTGTTGGTGATCAACTCGGCGTTTGTATTGGAGATATCCACATGGAACCCTCTGAGCATATTTTCCATAAAGTGCTGGAGAGTGGCATTTAGGAAGGATGGTGAAGAAGTGGTAGCAGCTGGAGCCGATGACTGAGTGTCATCCATTCTACTGGTCTCTGCCTCAGTAGTCTTTCGCTTCTTCTTGGACCCAGACTCCAGTGGGCCTTTAAGAGGGATGTCGATGTTTAATTTACCAATCTGGTTCCTCCCCACTGGGACCATCCTCTCAATTGGCTCCTTACTATCCAAGTACCATATTTTGTTCTCTTTTAAGATAAGAGACACAATTTGGGGATATGGCATTGGAGTAGTAGCCTTTCCTTCTACCTTGTACCTCTTCATCTCCGAGAACATGTATTCACCCAGATCTTTTTGCTCCTTCAGAAGCAGTGAAGCAAACCACCTAAAGTCCCTATCCGAGAAGTGGGTGTAGTTGTTGGCTTTGTTTACTAGGGACCTAGAGTATATGTACCAAAGGACCCTATGGTGATCACACATATCACTCGGTTTAAAGTTTAGGGGGCCAACTAACTCACCGGGCTTTAGGATAGAGAAAATCTGATTTGGCTCAAGTTCAGAATATATATCATCAGGGGGGTTCTCTATTCCTAACCACAAATTGATTTTGGAAGGTGAAATCAAAATTTCTTGACCTCTCACAGTTGTGGTCATCTCTTCCTCTACTGAAGTTCGGTTAGGTTCATCTATTATCTCTAGGTTGCAATAGAAATGAGTGACTATCTTTGTGCAAAAAGGTAATCTAATTGACAACCAAGGCATAAAAGGATCTAGATAAGGACTAAGATCATGCTTCACTACCTCTTGAAGTAGCTTGAGATCCACATAGTGTGTCTTGCACACTTTCCTTCTGGAGAATTGAGTTAAGTGCTTGGGAGACTCCTCTAGTTTGCCCACATTAAATCCCTTTGGAGGGGAAGTGATTTCTGCTTCTGGAATCTTGGACTCCTTGGAAGATTGACCCTTCTCCATTTGGTCAATGATCCCAGCCATTGCCTTAGCCACATTTTTGTCATATTTTGGCTTCTTGAGTGGCTTAGGAGTGAAAGAGGGTGTAGAGGAATCAGAGTGAGGAGGTGAGGGAGCTTTGGTACTCTTCCCTCTTCCGGTTGAGGTACTCTTCTTGGATTGAGCCCTAGTGACAATAGGCTCATTGATTACAATCCCTTTTGCTTTCGTGGTGATTGAGGTTTAAGAGAGATTTTGGCTTTTGATCTTGGAACTAACTTCCTTCTCTTCGTTGGAGGAGGAGGAAGGGGATCGGGGTTTTGTTGTGAATCAGAGGAATCAGTAAAGTTGAGATTTTTGGTTCTAACCATCTTGAAACACAGAAAATCAAGAATCACAGAAAAACAGAGTAACTGACGCGAGTTTAGGGCAGAAGGATTTTGAACAAAATAGGAAGTTTTTGGACTTGAAATCAGTTGGGTTTTGACGGAAATGAGGCAAGGAAACAATTGGGAAAAGTTTTTGAAAGAGTGTATAGTGATTTACTCGAGGTGATTTTGTGAAAATGACCGAGTTCGCGCAAGATAAAGACCTAACTCCCGACTTTACTCGAGGCCGTACTCGAGTAACATTCAAAGTTACTCGAGGCCTTCCTCGAGTGATCATACAGAAAAATTCAAAAATAATTCATTTAAATTGCGTACCTGGCATGAATAATATAGTAATTATCCATGGATGTTCCCTCGATCATTTATAACCCATTCCGAACAGATTTGAGTCATTTTTCATCAATTTGAAAATCTGGACTCTGACTTTACTCGAGGCCTTACTCGAGTAACATTCAAGTTTACTCGAGGCACGCCTCGGGTAACCATCTTTTTAACCTCTGACTCTTCATTTCTTCGAAACCTGAGCCGTTATGTTTGAAAATCAAGTAACTTGATCCGTTACTTCCAGTTTTGGTGTCCATTACTCGAGTACATACTCGAGTAACACGCTCCTTTACTTCAAGTTACTCCTCGGGTAATGTTTCTCAGATAGCCAAAACTTCAAGTTGGTACTCCAGTAAATATGTCCTCTGATCACCTCTGTTTTTATTTCACAAAACAGAGTTTCAACCTTCCTGCAAAACAAATTTCTATATACTCCGATCTTAAGTTAGTAATCATCAAAACTTTAACAAGTGACTTCATATAATATTATGAAATGCTGAAATTACTTATAACTCATTGGGATTTACCATTCCCAATTCTCTTCTAATGTATAGAAATTGATCTTTTGCAAGAGGTTTTGTGAAGATATCTGCTAGTTGAAGATGAGTAGGAATGAATATTACTTTCACATCTTTCTTCTGTACATGGTCTCTGATGAAGTGATGCCTGACATCGATATGCTTGGTTCTAGAGTGTTGAACTGGATTCTTTGCCAAGCTTATCGTACTTGTATTGTCACAATAGATTGGTATTTCCTTGAGATAAATACCAAGATCTTGTAGTTGTTGTTTTAACCATATCACTTGTGCACAACAACTTGAGACTGCAACATATTCGGCTTCCATTGACGAAAGAGACACTGTATTTTGTTTCTTGCTGAACCACGATACAAGAGATCCTCCAAGAAATTGTCCTTGTCCACTGGTGCTCTTTCTGTTGGTTTTGTATCCTCCATGATCCGAATCTGAATATGCAACAAGATATTCACTTCTTCCTTTGGGATACCACAGACCCAGTTCGGGTGTGTCAGCAAGGTATCTAAAGATTCGTTTGACTGTTTCAGCATGTGATTCTTTTGGTGCTGATTGATATCTTGCACATATGCCAACACTAAATTGGATGTCCGGTCTACTTGCCGTGAGGTAGAGTAATGATCCAATCATTCCTCTATACTTTGTTATGTTGTAGTCTTTACCTTTGACATCAGCATCAAGCAATGTAGTTGAACTCATAGGCGTATCTGTCCCATTTGCTTCATCCATTCCATACTTCTTCAATAGCTCTTTTAAATACTTTGTTTGAGATATGAAGATTCCATTCTTTCTTTGTTTGATTTGTAAACCAAGAAAGAAATTCGATTCTCCCATCATTGACATCTCAAATTCTCCCTGCATTATCTCAGAAAATTCCTTACATAGAGATTCATTAGTAGCACCGAAAACAATGTCATCAACATATATTTGAACAATTAAAATATCATTGTGTTTTCGTTTTATAAAGAGTGTTGTATCAACTTTTCCTCGTACAAAACCTTGATCGATGAGAAACTTACTGAGCCTTTCATACCATGCTCTAGGAGCTTGTTTTAAACCGTATAAAGCCTTTTTGAGTTTGAAAACATGGTCAGGTTTAGTAACATCCTCAAAGCCTGGAGGTTGTTCTACATACACTTCTTCCATGATGTAACCATTTAGAAAAGCACTCTTTACATCCATTTAATAGAGTTTGAATCCCTTGATGCATGCAAAGGCTAAGAGTACACGTATAGCTTCCAATCTAGCCACTGGAGCATACGTTTCCTCATAATCAATTCCTTCTTCCTGATTATAGCCTTTGGCCACCAATCTTGCCTTGTTTCTGACAATAATTGCAGATTCATCAAGTTTGTTCTTGAATACCCATTTAGTACCAATGATCGGATGATCTTTGGGTCGGGGCACCAAATCCCAAACTTGATTTCTCTCAAATTGATTTAGTTCTTCTTGCATTGCTATAACCCAATCATTGTCTGATAAGGCTTCATCAATGTTAGAAGGTTCAATCTCAGAAATGAATGCAGAAAAACTTACTTCATTGAAAATTCTATTTCTAGTTTTGATCCCTTCATTCACATCTCCTATGACTTGATCTAGGGGATGACTTTTATTGTATCTCCAAGCTCTAGGTTGACCTAGGGATTGCTCTTCTTCCTTAGTTTCATCAACCTCTGGAATAAGAGACTTAGAAATATATTTTTCTTGATTTAAAACAATTTCCTGTTCTACATCAATGGTTTTGTCAGAGGATTCAAATTCATCAAATACAATATGAATTGATTCTTCAACTACACATGTTCGTTTATTGAAAACTCTATATGCTTTACTTCGGTTAGAGTATCCTAGGAAAATTCCTTCATCAGTTTTAGAATCAAATTTTCCTAAGTTATCTTTACCATTATTATGAATGAAACACTTACAGCCGAAGATGTGTAGATGAGCAATGTTTGGCTTTCTTCCTTTGTACAGCTCGTATGGTGTCTTACCAAGTTTTGTTCTGATATAGGCTCTATTTGAAATGTAGCATGCGGTACACATGGCATCAGCCCAAAATACTTGAGACACGTTCTTTTCATTCAACATTGCTCTAGCCATTTCTGTAAGCACTCTATTCTTGCGTTCTACAACTCCATTTTGTTGAGGCGTCCTTGGAGCAGAGAAATTGTGATCAATCCCATTAGTGTCACAATACTCTTCAAATGCTTGATTTTCAAATTCTCCACCATGGTCGGTCCTAATACCTGCAATGGACATACCTTTCTCATTTTGCACTTTCTTAGCAAAGACAATAAATTCTTCAAACGTTTCATCTTTTGATGATAGAAAGATAACCCATGTAAATCTAGAGAAATCATCAACAATGACCAATGAATATAAGTTGCCACCAAGACTCTTTACTCTTGCTGGACCAACTAAATCCATATGCAATAGTTGTAGTGGTCTATTTGTTGAAATCTCATTTTTCAATTTAAAAGATGATTTAGTTTGTTTACCCTTTTGACATGCATCACAAATCAAATCATTTTTGAAAATCACTTTGGGCAATCCAAGAACTAAATCCTTTTTGAGTAGTTTGCCTAATTGATGCATATTAACATGAGCCAATCTCTTATGCCATAACCAACTTTCATCAGTATTACTCAGGAAACAATTTTCAGATTCATTTCTACTAATATCTAGAGTATAGCAGTTACCTTCCCTTTTTGCTCTGAGCTTAGCCTTGATATTCTTCTTATCAAGTTGTAAGTCATTCTTGTTGATAATTAAGCATTCTTCTGAGTCAAATATTACCCAGTTGTCTTTATCTGCACTTTGACTTACACTCAGCAAATTATGACACAAGCCTTCAACATAATATACATCTTTGACTTGTATTCCTTTGTCATTTTTGATTTCACCAATTCCTGCTATTCTTCCGGTTTGATTTCCTCCAAATTTTACCTCTCCACCTTCTTTAGGTTGCAATTTGGTAAAACTTTCGAAATCACCGGTCATATGTCTAGAGCATCCACTATCAATATACCACTTGTTATTTTTGGATGCTTTGAGACATTCCTGCAATCGAATGACTAAGTCTTAGGTACCCACATCTTTTTGGGTCCTTTTGGATTAGTACAAATAATTTTCTGGATATATGAACCTTTAGGTACCCATTTGTAGGTTCCTATCGTTCCTTTCTTCTTATGAATGCATGAAGAAGTATAATGGCCTTTTCTATTACAGTAATTACAAAATGCAAAAGGATTTGATGTATGCACAGAATGCTGGAAATAATTCAAATATGACTTACCCCCTGCTTTCTTTCTACCTTTCCTTTTATCTGATTTTGGATCGTATCCAATTCCAGATCGATCATTTACAAATCGTTGAGCTTTTAAAATAACATTTAGCATTTCACTACCTTGTGTAAATTTTTCAAGAGTTTTTGTAAGATCAATGTTTTTCTTTTTCAGAGATGAACAATTTTCACAAATCTTTTCTTTAAGTTCAGTTTCAAGAGCTTTGTTTTTCTTTTTGTAAACAATCAATTCTTTAACTACTTTGATGAATTCAGAATGCAAAGCATTATATTCGGAAAGTAATTCATCATAGGTAGGTTCAGAGTCATTTACCTCTCTTTCTGTTTCTTCTTGAGCAACGAGGCATATGTTAGCTACTTCTTCCTCATCACTTTCTTCGTCAGAAGAGCTATCACCCCATATAGCGGATACGAAGGCCTTCTTTTTGTTGAAGAATTTGCCTTTTCTCTTTTCTTTGCTCTTTTGATTCAGTTCTGGACATTCTGATTTGATATGTCCTGGTTTTCCACATTCGTAGCAAATGATGTGATCTTTGTTGCTAGTTCCACCTTTTTGAAAGTGTTTGAATCCTTGTCCTTTCTTGTAGAACTTTCTGAATCGTTTTATGATTAGACCCATTTCATCATCGTCGAACTCTTCATTCTCATCTTGATTTTCTTCTTTTGCTTTTAGTGCTAGACCTTTCTTTTTCTTGTCACCGATGTCATCTAGTTCCCGTTTGAACTTTAGTTTGCTTTCATATTCAGAAAGACTTCCAAATAGAGAAGCAACTGATCTCATTGATTCTCCTTTTGCTTCTTCTATCGCAGTGACTTTGGCCTCCCACTCTTTAGAAAGAATATTCAAAATCTTTCGTACTTGGGTATGTTGATCATAAGATTTCCCAAGTGCTGCAAGTTGATTAACAAGATGAGTATATCTAAGTTCAAATTCAGAAATTGATTCACCTGATTTCATTCGAAGTAGATCGAATTCAGTGACCAAGGTGTTGATGCGATTCTCCTTTATTCCCGAAGTCCCTTCATGAGCTATTTCCAGAGCTTCCCACATTTCCTTTGCTGTTGGAAGTGTGCAGATTCTGAAGTATTCACTTTGGCTTAAGGCACTTTGTAACATCAAGATTGCCTTGCTGTTGAGAGTGATAAGTTTCTTGTCATTCTCATCATATTCTGCTGGTGTCTTGGGAATTTTCTGAGAATCTACAATCTTTGTAGGTTGATAATTTCCACTCTCAATTACATCCCATAGCCCATATTCGGTAGCCATCACGAACACTTTGAATTTTGCTTTCCAAAATGAAAAGTGTTCTCCACTGAAACCAGGAGGTCTTGTGATGGATGCTCCGTCGGGAAGAATTCCTTCACCCATGCTTGCCATTGGATCCTTCTTAGGTTGTTATACCTTAACAAGAAGACCTACGCTCTGATACCAAATGTTAGAACAAGCGTTTCACCCAAGAGGGGGGGTGAATTGGGTGATACTAAAATTTCGTCGGAAATATAAAACTTTAGCAAAGGAATTAAAAACAGTAATGAGTAAGGAGAAATATCACCGAAGTGTGCACCGGGAGTTATACTGGTTCAGTCACAACCACTTTGACCTACGTCCAGTCCTCAGATCTTCTCTGAGAGTTTCACTATCACTTCCAAGATTCAGTGGGTTCTTGGCACCTCAGTACAAGCAAGTTCCTATACCTGGACACTCGCTCCCCCTTACAAGTTGCAATTCAATCCCAACTCAAGGTTCCACAACCTTAAGTTATCTCAATAACAAATATTGAGTTTGAATGAAATATCTCTCTTACAGAGTGAATAAGGATCACTGAAGCATAGAAATACAATTCCAATGTGAAAACAGAGCAATAAACTTGATAATACGTTTGTGTGTGTGCTTGTTGTTTTTCCTCTGTTTGGATGTTCCCATATATATAGATATGTTGGTGATGACCGTTGGAACATTTTCTTTCGTCCGTTGGAGAGTGCGCAGCCACTATTGACTTTTCAAGTTTTTGAAAAATATCCGTTGGCGGTGGTTGGCATTTGAACGTTTCTTTTGACTTCAATCTCTTGAAGTGTTTTCTTCATTGTTTATCTGTAAATAGACTAACAATACTAATACAATGAAAGGTTAATCATATAGGAAACAAATCTATGAACGTTTGAATGATTTCAGAATTTCTGGGTAAGCTTACTCGAGTACCTCCTCGAGTATTGCTTGAATGTTACTCGAGTACCTACTCGAGTAACCTCGAAAAATCTTTGATCAATTGCAGGTTAATGAATAAACATAAGATTACTCGGGTAGTGCCTGGAATAACCAATTTTCAAACCTTTGGAAATACATGTTTACTCGGGTACCTACTCGAGTAATGCATTCACAACTTTGTGAGTTACTCGGGTACCAACTCGAGTAAAACGTGAGATAAGCTTTTGGTTACTCGATGCTCTACTCGGGTAATGTTGCAGGATTGCAATGCCGAGAGCACTTACCTCATTACTCGAGTACGTACTCGAGTAATGCACTCATTGTTCCATAGGTTACTCGGGTACCACCTCGAGTAACCTTGCTTTTTGTCAATGACTTACCCGGGTACTGACTTGAAGTTTATCTTGAAAATATTTTGTATACTCGGGTACTTACTCGAGGAATCCACTTAAATATATATATGCATACTGGAGTAAGAACTCGAGGAATATGAAATAAAGATATCAAGTTAATCGGGTACCACCTTGAAGTTTTTCACTTACCTTTATGTGTTACTCGAGTAGCTACTCGAGTAATGTTGCAGTGGTACAAAGTGCCGAGAGCTTCATCTTTTCAGAAACAGAGTTACTCGAGTAGCGCCTCGAGTATCGTTGGTAACCTGAAGGCAACTGGAAGTTTTCCACATGATTACTCGAGTACCGCCTCGAGTAATGTTGCAGTAGTACTAAATGCCGAGAGCTGCACATTTTTAGAAACACGGTTACTCGAGTAGCTCCTCGAGTATCAATGGCATCCTGAAAACTTTTACACTGTTACTCGAGTAGCTCCTCGAGTAACGTTGCCTGGTTACTGGAAGTTGTCTTCGATTACTTCAAGTTTTGTCTCATTACTCGAGTACCGCCTCGAGTAATGCCTTAAGAAACTTGCTTCTGATCAAGATTCTCAGCTTTATCTCTTGGCCTCTCTTCATTACTTCCATGCTTACCTCAAGCAAATCTCATTCCTGTCATTTCTAGTTCAAGCTTGATTATTAAACATTTCCTTTTCAAACCATTCTTTTGTTATCATCAAAACATGGGATCTAACAAAATATTCATGAAGCAAGCACAAAATCAAGAGGTTATAGAGAGAGGTCAGTGAGAGAGGTCAGCCATGGTTTAGAGAGAGAAAGAAGGAAAAATCAAGGTGAGCTTAGAAATATGTCTTGTCTTGATGAATATTGATTGTTGTTGGTTGTTTAGTGGTTTTGATTGGCTTGTTTTGTTTTGTTTTGTAAATTTGGGAAGATGAAATCCTAGGGGAAATGCTGCCAAAATTTCCTCTAATCATGTTCATTTAGTGTTTAAGTGATTAATCATGTGATTACAAGTGAAAAGGAAGTGTTTAAACAAATGGAATAAATAAAACTCAATTTTTCCCTTTTCTTTGGAATTTTGTCTAGACACTGTTCAGAGAGCGTTAGGGTTGGATTTTGGTGTTTTTGATGATTCTAGTGGTTTTAAAATGGAAAATTGTGTAGGAATACAAGTATTTATGATTTTTGGATGCTTATGTTTAAATATGAAAATTTATGAAGTTAAGAGGAGGTGTAATCTAATTTGCCTTCAGTGAGGCAATGTTGTTGTGCAATGGATTTCATGGGTCAAACCTGGTCCAAAAATTATTAAATTTGACAGGATTAAAGTAGAGATGTAGAGCTTTAATTTGATAGGTAGTTTATAATTTTTGGACGTATATACTAAAAGATATGGATTTTTGAAGTTGTGCCCTGTTTCTGGAATGTAATCTGGAACAGGGGAAGCTTTGCGAATTTTTGGGAAAAATGTGTTAATAGTGACTAGCTTTGGGTATTTTGCCATGAAAGAATATTTAAGAAGCTTCACATAGGCTTTTGAATCAGTCAAATTGAATTTTCCTAGAATTAATTATGATTTTTCAAAGTTGGCTAAAAATTTTCCAGTTGTCTGGAAAACAGTGAAACTGCATTGTGCAGAGTTGTACTGTGCAGAAATTGTTGAAACTGTGATACATAACCAACAAGGTGAGTTTAGAATAGTACATGAATGAGTATTAACTCAATTCTTATAAACTTGAAATTTTAGGACTAGACAGTTGTGCCCGAACCGGATCAAGACAGTTAGACGGTTAGGTAGGAAAGGGCTATTCTAGGTAGTAACTTTTTCTTTCATGCACTCTGTGATTATTGTGTGTTTATATATGCCATCTTCTGTAATATGACCACAGTGCCTAGGGCACAGACCTAGCTGTGATTAGGAAATCTAGTGATGATACATGAGGATAACTTAGGGGATTCAAACAGTCGTTTTGTAACGCCCCAAAATACGTAACATATGTGGATGAACTCTTTCGGGGAATAAAGTGTGAATTATGACTCGAATCAGTAGTAGAAAGTGTCCAAACCTTATATTTAAGCTCAATTATGGTGACAAGCCTAAATTGAATTAAAGGACAAGGGAATGGTGCATAGAAGTAGAAAATTCCCCAAGTGGCAAGCTAGCTAAAATTGCCATAGGGGCAAAACGGGAAGGAAAAAAATTTATCAGCCAATTAGTCAATTACTGAAGAGGAAATTCACCACCAACTAAAAGAGCAAGAGGTGTGACTAAGTGGCTAATGGAATTAGTTAGAGTAACTAAATAGTTACTTGCTTTCAATGGAGTTACAATAAGTTGACACATGGCACCATGTGGAAGAGTCAAACTGTCAAACACTTAATGGAAAATTCTCCTCCCTCTCTCCTCTCCAAAGTCAGCTAAAGGGATTGGTGGGAGGCAAAAATCTGGTATTTATTGTAACCCCCTTCACGATTAAGGCCGAGATTAGTTCATAAAAACATAATTAATGTGGAATTAGAGACCATAGATGATTTTGGGACTTAAACAAAATCAAACTTCCCAAAATCATGACTTACAAAAACTTTTACAAAATGTGTGCATAACAGTCTCATATTCACATTCCAATACTAAATGGCCTGTACAAGTGGATTTCATTCACAAATATCAGAGTATAAACAAATTCCCGACACACTCGGGTTCCATTCATTAACTAAGGGATTTACAAAGGCTCAAAGCCCACAATTCAATACCCTTAACTTGGGGATTACACAAAACTATACTACCGTTCCCATTTTACACAATTGTTTCCCAAAAACATCCTACAAATATACATGATAACCAATAATCCCAAAATATACTCCTAACTGGAGTTCTAACTACTCTTCGTCGCCCGTTTTCCTTTTGATCCTTCTGCCCTGTCTAAAACATGGTTTTTGGGAGAGTGAGATTCTAAGGAATCCCCGTAGTAACAAATCAATCATATAATGTACAATAATAGTGCATGTAAACAAATCATTAACCACAACAATCAACTACAACGGCAATTTCAACGGCAATGGTTAGTATGACACATGTCATCCCTTACGATTGCTCACGCTGAATTACTCACGTTGCATTGCATCACAACAATCAACACAGTATAATTCACCACAGCTGGGATCCATATAAAGCATATCATAATCGCAAGCCACATAGGCAAGATACACACACACAGCCCACGGCTGGTTTCACAAACGCCGCCCCACGGGTCGGATTCACAAAGATCCATGTCGATTACGACGGCAGTCCAACGGCCGACCTAGAGATGACCACCGTCAATCCCTACACGGCTCACGCTGACCTGCTCACGCCGCAATGGACCATGGCACACATTTCACAAAATTTAACGATAAGATATGCATGCCAAAACATCATACAAGATATGAGAGAAAAGTCACTACCTTGATCCTTCTGGGCGTGTCCTCGCGCCGGTCTCTCCCGAGGAGGGCAAATATCGTATCCTATAACTATAATTAGGGATGAAGAGTTATTCTCTATTCCAATACCCAATTGACTTCGCAATACTTAGATTTGGTTATCATTTATGTCCTTTAAGTAGTTAAAATTGGCTCTAATAAAAGCCCTAAAGGATTGGGAAACATCGAGTTAGAAACCACTTTTCAAAATCACAAGGTGCTGAAAACAGGGGCTGGCTGCAGCCAAAAACACCTCTGGCTGCGGCCAGAAACAGCACAGAAAGTTTCTGGCTGCAGCCCAGAATTTTCTGGCTGCGGCCAGAAGCAGCACAGAAAGTTTCTGGCTACAGCCAAGAATTTTCTGGCTGCGGCCAGAACATGCGTAGAAGCTTTTGCGCTGCAGCCAAGGAAACTTCGAAAATTCATAACTAATTCTAGAAAAATCGAAATGAGGTGATCCCAAAGCCAAATGAAAGATATTTAAGTCCTTTTTCAAGGAAAAATATGGCTCATCACTGGAAATCACCACAAAAATACAGATTTCAAGAAAAGTCCACACTATTCCAGAATTGCACCCAGATTTAACATCAAACTTTGGACAGTCATAACTCCTAGTCCAAAAATCGAAATGACACAAAAAAATATGTCCATTTTGAAGCTTGAGATGTGAAATTTAATTCTGGAAAGTTTCATAATTTTCCAACACCATTTGCTATTTTAAAACGTCCATGCAAAATCACTGCCAAAACAGAGCTTCCTACTAACCAAACTTGCCACTTTTAACACTAAGTTCCCAATGGTTCAAAATTCATATTCAACACTTCTCCCACACAAAATCACTCAAGGAACACAATGGTGACTTCAAAATGACCAAAATCACAACCCAAATATATGCCCTGTTTTTGGCCCAATGCACAAAACTATCATAAAGTTCCTAAACTTCACCTTCAAGCTTCAATTCAATACCATTCATTCAAAACACTTAACAAGGCACTAATTCCATTACAACAACAATTCAAACACCACAAGACCCTAATTTTTGAAATTTCAAGCCAAATTTCCAGAATTTCCAAGCTAAATCATTTGGCACAAAACTTATATAGAAAGGTTTCTTAAACTCACCTTAACAACTTTCTCAAAGTAGCTTCTTGATTCTCCAACCTCCACAATTCCTTGAAGTCTCAAACCAACACCAAATGGAAAACTATAACCATAGAAATGTAGCTCTTAACTCAAGGATTAACTTTAATGAAGGGAGTTTGAGCAATAGAGGTCATTTACTTACCCAAAGATCAAGCTTTTCCTTCTTCCTTTCTTGCTTGTTCCAGCGAAATGGAGAGAGAGAGAGAAAGAATGAGAGAAATGAGAGGGAAGAGTGATGAAGAAGGGAAAATAATCACACTCCAATTCAGATTTTTCAGCGCAAGAGAGGGGAAGAGAGGAGAGAGAAATGCTAAAAAAAGAACTTTGACTTTTCTCTCTTACACACACAAGCCAACTTGCCACATGTCTTCTTCTCATTGGCTCTCACACAATAAGCACCCAATTAGCTACTTAAATCTCTCCATTAGCCATTTTAATCACACATCCCATTTTCTCTTAGTTAGTAATTAATTTCTCCATTAATTACTACTTATGGCCAATATTTCCATTATTCCAATTTTTCCATAATTATGACATATTAGTTTAATATTGCCATAAAACACATAATAATCCCAATTAAATTCATAATTATCCATAATAATCATGATTAACCCATAATCAAAAATTGGGATATTACATTTATCATCTCTTACTCTCTCACTTAAGCTCTAGACATCCAAGAGGTGGAGGAGGAAAGAGAAAGTGGAACCAAGGTAAATCAAGCTTTTCATCTTGAGATTTGACCTTATAGATGACCTCTAATGCTCAAGACCTCTTCTTTAACCTTTTTCCCCTTGATGAGAGCTTCATTTTTATGGTTTTAGATTTTTAAGAGGAGGTGTTTTGTGTACTCAAGAAAAGCTAGTGGTTGGAGAATTAAAGAGCAAGCTAGAGGAAGTAGAAGAGGTGAGCAAAAGCAACTTTTTGACATGTATGTTGTCATCATTGGTTGAGTACTTTGTCTTGTAGATTTTCACCCTATTTTCATGTATATAGGGTTTCAAAGAGTTTATAGTGTTTTGTTGATAGTAATGGTGTCTTGTGTTGTGGTTTGGTTATATGAACTAGATTTGAGGCTTGAATGGAAAGTTTGGCAATTGTGAGTTTTGTGTTGAATTTTTGCCCCAAAATAGAGCTTATGAAATAAATGTGAATTTCATTATTTTGATGTTTCCATTGGATTCTATGTGAAAAATTGTGAGGGTAATAGCCTCGGTTGTGAATTCTGACCATTGGAAATATATGTTGAAAAATTGTAAGTTTCGTTAGTGAAAACTCCATGCAGGGCAGTTGGTTTACATGGCAATTTTGAATGAGTAAATGGTGCCTAAAAATTCTGAAACTTTTGAGTGTAATAGTAGACATGCCAAGCTTTAAATTGATATATAATAGGTGCTATTTTTATGTGTGTGGTAGAAGTTATGTATTTCCAAATTTTGAGGTTGAAACTGGAAGTTATTCTGGAGTAGTATGGAAATTCATTAGAGTCCGTATTTTTGTGGTTATAGATGGCAGTGATTCATATTTTCCTGTATATAGGACTTAAAAAGCTTCAAATAGGACTTGGAATCACTCTATTTCAACCAAGAAATAGGAATTTTCTTGGCCATGGCCCAAAAGTTTCTGACCTATTTTTTGCCGCAGCTAAAATGTTTCTAGCCATTTCTTGGCCGCGACTAACCCTCAATTTCAGTACTTTACATTTTTGAACTGCGGCAATTGGTCTAACTCTTCCCAATCCTTTTTGGCTTTTGTTTGAGCTTCTCGTAGCCACCAAAGGGACTCCAATGATAATCAACCCCAAGTGTTTTGTAGTTATTTAAGAATTGGAACTGGGAATAACTTGTCATCCTTAATTCTGATTGATAAGAGTTGACATCTGCCCTAAGCTTGAGAAACCTGTGCCCGAGCACGAATGGAAAGAACAAGGTAGTGACTCTTTCTCTTATATTATGTATAATACTTTGTATGTATGTGGTTATCATTGAATTGTGACAAATGTGAAGGCTATTGTAACCCCTAACTTAATGGCCAAAATTATAGTTCAAAATTGCGTCATTGAGTTAAATTAGAGACCAACAGATAATTTAAAACTTATTAAAAATTCCATCTTCAAGACAGGGTTTTCAAAAAAGCTTTTCTAAAACCTATTCAATGTGGTCTCACATTCACATCTTGAATATATATTTGGCCTGTGCAGATCAGTTTCATTTATACATTTCAAAGTGTAACAAATTTCCCGACATCTCTCAGGTTCCATTCATTTAGTGAAGGGGTTTACAGGGCATAATTGCCCATTTCCATACCCATACCGGGGATTATAGAACACTATTTAAAATTTACAACATATCCAATCATCCAAAATATTGATAACCAACTATCAAACTAAAACTCCTAGCTAAGAGCTCTAGCCGCCCTTCGTCACCTACTTTTCCTTTGAACCGCTGCCCTGGCTGTAGGTTAGTCAATTGAAAGAATGAGATTTAAAATAATCCCAGCAGTAACAAACCACTCATACAATATATAATCACACATCATGCAAGCAAATCACAATCAACAACAACAGCAACAATCACAGAGATACGTGACTTCCATCACAATCGACAGCTCTCACGATTGTATACACATGATGCGTAACTTGCGTCACAATATGATAACTTGTGTTGTATCCACATGATGCATGACTTGCGTCACAATACGACAGCACTCATGGCTCTTTACACATAGCTTTCATAGCAACATACACCAAAGCATTTACAATCAACACAATTCAATGATAAAACATACATACAATATATTACAAATAATATAAGAGAATGAGTCACTACCTTGTTCTTTCCGTACATGAAACAACACCGATTGATCATGTGCAGGGCAAATGTCAAATCCAATAAACTATAAGCAAGGATGACGAATTATGTTATATTCCAATACTTAACACCAAAACACTTAAGGTGGGTTATCATTTTAGACCCTTAGGTGGCTACTAGAAGTCCAAACAAATGCTTAAAGGGTTGGGAAACACTTGACCAAAGACCATCTTTCAAAAAGTTAAAAAATGCATATTTGCAGGGGTTGGCTGCGGCCTATGGATGGTCAAAAAGTTTTGGGCTGCGGCCAGGATCCACTAGCCTCGGCCAAAAACAGGTCAGAAACTTTTGGGTCGTGGCCCAAAATAGGTCAAAGAGTTTAAGGCCACGGCCAATACCCTGTGGACTATGGCCAAGAACTGGTCAAAAGGTTTTGAACTACGGCCAATACTCCCCGGCCGAGGCCAACCACTGGCCTGTTTCCTGGCTGATTTTCAAATGATCATAACTCCTTGCACAAATATCAAAATGACTCAAACTTTATACCACTAAATAGCTTACAATGTGAACTACAAAATTGGAAAATTTCACAATATTTTGACACCATTTGCACCATTTGCTATTTCAAATCACTATGCAAAATTGGTCCCCTGCACAACATTTTACACTTGCCAATTTTCCAGTTTTTCACCGTGTGTTTCCAATTGTTCAAAATCTACAACAAACACTACTCCCACACAAGTTTTCACAAGGAATCCAATGGAAACATTAAAACACCCAAATTCACATCCTATTCACATGTTCTATCTTGGCACCCCATTTCAACACAAAACCCACCACTTGCCAAACTTCACATTCAAACTTCAAACTAATTTCATTATTCAAATGACACAACAACACACAATTTCCATCACAAAACATCATACAATCATACAATCCTATATTACATAAAAATTAGGGAAAATATAGAAATTTCAAGGCTCAACCAATAGTCACAACATATATATCAAAATATAAGTTTTACTCACCTCTTTCACTTTCCCAAGCTTGTTTTTTGATTCTTCAAACTTCAAATTTTCTTAAGCACTCAAACACCTCCTATAAAAAATATAAAACCATAGAGATGAATCTCACATCAAGGTAATCAAGATTAATGAAGAGGATTTTAGCATTTGAGCACAACCACAAGGTCAAAATGGAAGAAAATACCTTGTTTTTCTTCTTCCTCTTTCCTCCTTGCTTGGATGAAAATGGTGGCTTGTGAGAGAGAGAATAGTTGATGATGAAGCATATTTTCGACTCCCTCTATATCTCCTTGGCCAAATTAATGAGGAGAGAGGGGAGAGAAATTTGTGTTGAAAATTTGACTTTGATCCATGGCTCATGTTATGCCATGTGTCAACATCTTGGAGCTCCTTCCATGAGCATGCAAGTATGTGATTCTTCTCTATTGTTCACTTGGCAATTAGACACTCCACTCACTCTTTGAGTAATTAGTGAATTCCCTCTTCGGTTGCTGGCTAATTTGTCGATAATTTTTCTTTTTCCCATTTTGCCCCTGACTATGACCATTTCCATTGTATCACCACTTAACACATTCTTTAACCCCATTTCCCACTTCCAAACATCATCCCCTCTATTTTAATTCAATTTAGGTGTTAGCCCATAATTAAGCTTGAATACAGGGTTTGGGCACTAACTACAGCTCATTCATGTCATAATTCACATTGTATTCTCCAAACGTGTTTGTTTAACATTAATTACATTCACTTTTAAAGTCATTAGCCCTTAATCATATTTTGGGGCATTACAACTGTCGTGAATACAACAAAAGCTATTGTGAATGTGAATACAGTGAAAGATGTAGTGAAGATGTATATAGCGAAAGCTATCGTATTGTGTATACAGCAAAAGCTATCATGAACGTGAATACAATGAAAGCTGTTATGAAGATGTATACAGCAAAAGCTGTCATATTGTGTATACAACCGTGAGAGCTTTTGATTATATGATGAAAGTCATGAATGTGATTGCTGCTGTGGATGCTATTGTGTTGCTATTTTGTGATAATTGCTTACATGATTTGTTTATTATATATCATATGAGTGAAAATGTTACTACTGAGATTCGTATGAATCTAACTCTTTCCAATGATTAACCTACAGCCAGGGCAAGCGAATCTAAGGAGAAGCAGATGAACAAGGGCGACTAGTGCTCTCGGCTAGGAGTTTAGAGCTTTGTATTGGTTATCATCTTTTGGATAAATGTATAAGTTGTACATGATGTATATGTAAGATCAATGTAGTAGGGGTAGTTGAATCCACCATACACTTGTGTATTGGTTTGTAATCCCCAATATGGAAACTGAAACGGGCAGATATGCCGTATAAACCCTTTTAGTTAATGATTATAACTCGAGGGTTCATCCGAAAATTTTGTTATGCACTCTGATATTATGAATGGAACAGAAACAAACAGGCCAAATAGTTTCAAAAAATGAAAATGTGACTATAGTAAACAAGTTTTGAAAAGTTTGTGCAAACCCACTTTATCACAAGACCAAACATTGTCTTGAAATTGGGACCTTTAATGAGCTTTGAGCTATCCGTTGGTCTCCTGTATATTTTATGACACATTTTCGAACCGTATTAACGGCTATCAAGGTAAGGGTTACACTTTGACCTTGGACACAAGTTAAGCCAAGGTCTAAACAGTCGTTTGACCATGGACACGAGTTAAGCTAGGGTTGCAAACAGTTGTTTGGCCTTGGACAGTGTGCGTACACCATGAGTTAGCATTTTACATAACATGGTGCATGGCATATTTATTTTCACATCGTATATGTATGATTGTATGTTACTATTGAGATTCTTTGAATCTCACCCTTTCCATAAATATAAAAAGTTTTTAGCAGCAAACAGGGGCTCAGAGGGCAGAATCTTAATTACCAGCAACAGAAGGTTTCGGACAAGCACAAGAGGAGTTGCTGGTTATCTAAAAGCCTTTATCATTTTAAGGTTTATAAACATTATGTACACCCCTATGGGGAAGTTCTTGAAATATAATCAAGCATATTGTATCAACAATATCAGTATTTTTATGCTATTCTTGTTTGCTCACTGCACTGCGCGTTAATACTGTAAAAAAAAATTGAAAATAAGATAATAGTCTTACACTTTATTTACTGATAATAATCAATTAGCAATGCTATAAGTTCGTCTTTAAGTTTAACTTGATGCAACTCAGCAATCCTTAAAATACTTAAATGATAATGAAAAAGTGAAAGAACTATTACAAAAAAGGGAGGGTTGTGTTTTTTGCCCACGCAAGATTTCAACTCAAAATTGCTCTATATGGTACTTACAAAATATAGATTATTTCACTGAAAATGTTAGGATTGATAGATTTAAATGGCTGAAAGTTAAGAGACTGAGTTGAATGAGTTATATATCAAATATTAAGTTATAATTGAGTCAAAACTACAATGACCAGATTATTTAAATTTTCAGTTAAAAATTATATATGTTTGTTGTAACCCCCTGCCTTGATTAGCGTAATTATGATTTGATATCGTATAATTAAATTGAATTAGAGGCCGTCAGATAAATTAAAACTCATTTCAACTTACTACTTTACAATAGGGTTTTCACAAAGGTTTTCACAAATTCTTCCCTATCCTGGTCTCAATTTCAAAACTCGAATATAATTACCTGTGCAGTCAATTTACATTCACACATATCAGAGTATATAACCAAATCCCCAGCAACTCGAATATAATCTGAAGGTTTATAAGTCTCCACTAGAGGATTACATAACCAAAATCAAATGTAATATTTACATATCAAAATATACAGTAATCCCAACTTCAAATATCAAATGTTCGTCCGGGTTGCCCGCTTCTCTTTAGCGCCACTAGCCCTATCTGAAATGTTAGTCATTGGAAAGAAAAAGATTCAAAGGAATCCTAGTAGTAATAAATCACTCATACAGTGCACAAACACATAGCATATATGATCATGTTAAGCAGCATCACAATGTATCATGGCTCACGCCACAAACAACAACACTCATGGCTGTAAACTCTATGCGTCAGCTTTCACTGTGATCTTTATGTATTCACAAAGTATCACAATGTATCACTAAGCGTCAGCTTTCGCTACGATCTCAAGGCATCACAATGTATTCACAAAGTATTCTCAATACATGACAAATATACATACAATGTTTCACACACAGTATAAGAGAAAGAGTCACTACCTTGTTCCTTCCTGACGTTCTTCAGTACTATGGACTCTAGGGCGACAAATATCAAATCCTATAAACCAAATCAAGGACAACCTGTCAATCTCTTTTCCAAGTTTTCCAATTTCATAGTACTTTATGTTGGTTATCATTTAAACTCTTTAGGTGGCTATTATAGGCGTAAACATATCCCCAAAGGGTTGAGAGAAACTACCCTGAAGATACCTTTTTCGGATAAAGAACACTAATTTTGGGCTGACTCACTCGAGTGAAGAAGGTCTCACTCGAGTGTTGCTCTCACTCGCACTCAAGTCCCAGTGAGTGAGACATAGAAAGTATGTACCCGAGAGCATCGACACTCCTGAGAGTGGTTAGTTCACTTGAGCACAGACACAAGCACTCGAGTGATGGCTCTTTAGTCACTCGAGTCCCCAAAAGTGCCACACTGAAAGTGTTTGCCCGAGAGCAAACCTCAATATATCTCACACACTCACTCGAGCATAGGAAGCTGCACTCAAGCACTAAAAAGTGAGACACAGTGAGTGACTACCTGAGAGCAACCATAAATCCCAAAAGCTTAAACTTACTCCCTCACTCGAGTGAAACCAAGATCACTCGAGTGATAACCTATATCACTCGCGGAAACGAAAGTGCACCCTTGAGTTTTGCCTGAGAATCCAAGCGAAACTGAAGGGAAAAAGGGAAAATATCTCACAGCACTCGAGTGAATCCTCCCTCACTCGAGTGTTATTCATCAAAAGCCAAAAAATCGCAGCAACTGATATATGTTCCCAAATTTACCCATTTCACTACCAATGGTCCTAAAACTTGTACTAAAACTCATTCTCACTTATTTTGACACAAGGAACACCTTGGTAACTACAAAACAACCCAATTCCCCCTCAATCAACACATTCTCAACTCTAGATCACAAGATCACCTAAAACCACAATTTGCCAAACTTCCTCATTCAACTTCAAATCAAACTTAATGACATTATAACACATCCTAACATCATTTTCTATACCATACCACTCCAAACTCTTTCATTATTCAATTCTCATAAAATCAGGGAAAAAATTCCAGAATTTTCAAAACCAAAACAATAACACCAAAACACATTAAATACTCACCTCTTCCATTTCTCAAAGTTGGTTTCTTGATTCTTCAACTTCCCAAAGTGCATAATCTCTTAAACACCACCAATGAAAATTCTGAAACCATAAAAATGAAGCTCTTGACCTCTTGAATTCTATTAGTGAAGGTGAAGTGAGCATTTAAAGTCAAATACTCACCTAAAACTCAAGCCCTTCCTTTCTCTTTCTTCCTTGATGCAAGACAAAACTGGAGGTAAGATGAGAGCAATGAAATGATGAAGATGCAACAGTTTTTCCTTGCCCCCATACACACACAGAGCCGACTTTGAGGGGAAGAGGAGAGAGGGAAAAACTTTTGACATTTTGACCAAGATCAATGGCCCTCATATTGCCATATGTCATCATCCCATTCTCCCAACCATAAGCTCACATATTCATATTCACATACAATTCTGCCCCTTGCTCAACACATCGTAACCATTGATCTCAATTACCAATGAGTCTCCTCTTCGGTAACTGACCAATCGGTCGGTAAATTTACCGTTTTGCCCCTGATTATCACAATGCTTGCTAAACCATCACTCAACACACTTTGTATCACAATTCACCTCATATACTTCAAAAGTGCTTAATTAATATTAATCACATCACTTTGAAGTTATTAGCCCTTAATTACAATTCAGGATATTACATTTGTGTGTGTGTGTGTGTGTGTGTGTGGCCCACTTTATAGCTTAGCTGGATAGGTAGAGTAAAAATGCAGATATAGGGACAGGGAAAGGACTACATTGTGGTGGAATATAGGGAAAGGAATGTTGCAGTGAAAATGCATTTTATGTACAACAAATTAAATTGAATTTTGAGACTAAGATAAATCTTAAGGTCGTTAAGGGGCTGTTTGATTGGTATAAGGGATTTGGAGGAAGGGGGAGAAAATTTTTATGAGTTGGATTTAGAAGAATTGGAGAAGTAATGTTATAAGATTTTAAAGAAGAGAAGATGTAAGATAAAAAAAATAAGAAAAATCAATTAAATTATTTAACACAACTCCTCTAAATGATCAGGATTAGGACAAGATGGTTAGCCAAGTAAGAATTGAACAAACCATAGGGGCTGTTTTGTATGAGAAATTTGAAAGGGAGGGATAGGGAAGGAAAATTTTTATGAATTGGATTTAGAAAAATTAGAAAAGTGGGATTAAAAGTTTTTAATCAATTTTTCTTACTCTTTTATTTTAAATATTATCTTTATTAAAATTTTATAACCCCACTTCTCAAATTGTGAACGCTAAAAAAACAAAAACAACATCTTCTAATTATATATATATATATATATATATATATTATATCATATCATAATTAAACCAACGTTTAAACTTTTTTTTTGGTACCACAAAAGTTAAAGCTTTAATTATTGAGGCCTCGTCCTAATGTAATTTCAATGTCATCTAATCCCAAATTCTTCTTCTGGGCTGCATATAAGCGATATTTTTTCCCCAGCACATAAACGATACTTTACATATCAAAATTAATAAGAAGTCTAATGTTAGATGCACAAAAGAAAAGAGAAAACAAAGCTAAACAAGTTAGGATGACTCATGACACTTATAATATAAATAAAAACAAAAAGAAATATGTGAAATATTATTAGAAAAAATAAATAAATATTAAATATTCATATATGATAATATCATATAATATAAAAATAATTAAGTTCATCTACCGTTATCTATTTAATATTACTAATTTAAATGATATGAAATAATAAGATTTGATTATGCGTTGATATACATTTCTTTTCTATGTAATATTTTTAATCCAATTCCAATGTGTTTCTTTATTGTTCTACCTTGTCTCTATCAGTTTTGGTAAGCTTATTTGTTCTGGTGTTCCAGCATTGTTGTGGTAATTTTAAATTTTGGAATTGGGAAATGGCATTTTGGGTTCTTAAAAATCTTCTAGGTATTTTTGAAAATCCGTCATCTAGTCCTTCCCCTTGGAAAGGGATGATGGGATAATAAATCAACTTCATAATAAACTAAAAAGATGAAATTTATTAGTTCAATGTATGATTTGATACATTTATGCATCATTAC
Source organism: Inga laurina (assembly GCA_963855925.1). NCBI lineage: Eukaryota > Viridiplantae > Streptophyta > Magnoliopsida > Fabales > Fabaceae > Inga > Inga laurina. The sequence goes on from OY979713.1 coordinate 5,717,641, forward strand.
ATGCTCAGTTATAATAATTTTATTTGTTGATATGGAATTTAAAAATAATGAATACATTGTTATTTTTAGTTGATTTTTGTTTTGAACTTAACTTTATACAATGTCAGGGACCATGGAAGACTTGTGAAGTTTTAAAACATTAGTAGTTGGTTCTCCATTCTCCATCCCTCGTTCGAAAATAGTAGCGAACAATGCAAAGATTCCAATGACACATTTTCTTCTTGTTCCTTTCCTTTCATTATCCCCACCCTAAAATGTCATAACTTTTGGTGCAAACTTGATGTCTTGATAAAGGATTTTATAAACTATCTATCTAATTGCTAAATGTTTTGAAGGAGAGCTTTTTTTACGTTATTGTTGTTTAAACAATAGAAGCATGGAGTAACAAAATAATGGAAATGCAGGATCAATCCTATTATTGGACAGTGAAACGATACTTATAGTACAAGACCATGCTTAAGGGCCAAACCACTATGGACTAGAGACAATAACTACTAAAACACCGGCCCATATACAATGATACAGATAAACTCAACAAATAAAACTCCTAATACCCCCTTCAAGTTGGTGACCATAAAGGTTCATGGTCCCTAACTTGTTCAACAATCTGACGTGATCATCTTTTCCTAAGATCTTTGTAAAAATATCAACAAGTTGCTCTTTGTTGCTCACATGCACCAACTGTTTGACTCCCTGTTGAAGTTTTTCAAGCACAAGTGACAATCAATTTCTATGTGCTTTGTGTGCTCATGAAAAACTGGATTACTTGCAATATGGATCGCTGGCTGACTATCACAATACACAGATGCTGGTTCAAGACCTCAAATATTAAGATCCTTTAATAAACATGACAACCAAACAACTTTAGAAACAGATTTTCCCAAAGCACGATACTCAACCTCCACTAACGACTTGGAGATTGTTTCTTGTTTCTTCTATTTCTAACAAATAAGGGAACCTCCAAATTTTATGGCATATCTTGTCACGAACCTCCTAATATCTCGGCAAGCTGCCCAATCAGAATTTATAAAGCACTCCAACTTGATATGTTGTGTAAGCACCAAAAGAATCCCTAAGCCAGGCGTCCCCTTCAGGTATCTTACAACTCTTGTAGTAGCCTCCATGTGGGACTTCCTTGGAGCACTCATAAACTAGCTCAAATTCTGCACAACAAAAATAATATCAGGCCTCGTAACTATCAGATATGACAACCTACCTATTAGTCTCCAATAACTCAATGGATGTTGTAACAAGGAATCCAATTGTTGAAATTGCTTCCTGCTTTGCGCTTGTTTCTTACCATCATTCTTACGCTTAGGAGGCAATCTACCAGTAACTATAAGTGTAATATTCCAAATTTCAAGTCTAAAAGCTTGTGAATAAGCCTAAAACAAGTAGACTGCTAAGTCTAGTTTGGCAAAAGTCCCAAGAAGACTCGAGAGATAGAATAATTTTCAAGGACTATGTGATTCTGCCCTCTGGGTAGAGAGTAATTCTCTAGATTATGATAGGGCTCAATGTGTGTAAGTAATTGGATAAAATATATCGTTGCAAGTGCACTCTAGCACACTTAGCACCATTTGGTTGGGCCACATGAGTGTATGTATGGTGCCATATGGGTCCCACATGTATGAAGTAGCTTTAAGTGGACGCAATGATAAGTTGCCTTATGTATAATAGTCAGATCAAATTTATTGGTGTCTATGTACACTTGGCACCATCTTAAGGTATGATATATGGTGATTATTAATCTTATGGTATATTAGATTTAAGTATGGTGATTGAGGGAACAATTGATGTTATTTGTCAAATTTTGCAATAATGATGGATTAAATATTGTGAAGGTTAGAATAGGAATCATTATGATTTATGATTTTTGGCACACATGTGGGGTATAATTGAGGAAAAATGATTCCTTGACTCAATTGATATTGGGGTTTTAGGTTTAGAAGAGTTACAATCAAGTGAATTGTAACATAAATATCAACTATTGAGTTTTATTCTTTAGAAATGTGTATGAGGTTTCTAAAGGTTACTAGTTGCTAAACCTAGCATAGGGAAAGATCTTGATTATAGAATATTCCTTTAAAATGATTGTTTGGGAGTTTGTTCCCTGATAGAATAAAATGGTGGATAGAGAAAAGGGTAGCCACAAATTATGGTTTCATAGTCAAGACAGATAATAGATGAATTGCTAGTGGCTAATAGATTCCCTGAAAGACATAAGTGGATTACCCCGGTAAGGGGAGTAGATTTTGTGATTAAGTTTGGAGTTGGACCCATGTCAATAGTCTGTACAGAATGCCCTAAATGAAATGGCAGAATTAAAGAAGCAAATTACATGTTTGCTAGAGGAAAAGAGGCCTTATAAGGCCTTAGGTTCCCTAACTCCAATGGTTAGTTTTTGGGGTGTAGTTCTCTGAAGGACTTATTCCTGTTACAATGGTTCTTTTACTGAGAGACAGATGTTCAAAAAGGGCTACCTACAGAGGGTTTTGATCAAAGGGGCTGACCAACAAAAAGTTGAGTGAAGCACCGAGTAAAGTACCATAGAGTGGAGCCGTTAAGATGTCATCTCAAGTCGACCAAAGAGGGCTACCTTTGGCAGGTTCTGATCAGAGGAGCTTACCAGTAAGTGATTGAGTGAAGCACCAAGTAAAGTGCTGTAGAATGGAACCATTGGGATGTTGTCTAGATCAGCCAACTTGAGAGGGCTACCTGTGGAGGATTTTGACAGAAAGGGCTGACCAACGAAAAGTTGAGTGAAGGATCAGGTGAAGTATCATAGAGTGGAGCCGCCAGGACATTGACTCTTGAGGGTGGTACACTATAACAAGTCCTACATTGGGTGGGTTTCATTGAAACAAGGTTTATATTGTAAGCTTAAGACGTGAAGACTACTAAGCCCAGTTTGGCAAGAGTCCTAAAGATAGAATGAGTTTTATGGGACTATATGATTCAGCCTTCTGAGTTGAGATCGAGTCTCCTTATTACATGAGACTCAGTGCGTATAAGTAGCCAGACATAAGATACCAGTGTATGGGCACTTAGGCATATTTGCACCCTGAGGCATATGTGGCGCCATCTGGGTCCCATATCCATAAAGTGGCTTTTAAGATGGCGAAATGAGAAGTTTCCTTGTGTATTGGTAGTAAGATGAAAGTTATCAGTGTCTATGTACAGTTGGTGTGCCATAAGACACATAGGCTCACATGTGGCAATTTTTGAGGTATGTGGCGCCATCTTATGCATATAGGTACATATGTGTCACATTCCAGAAGGCATAAACATATATGACTAATTAGTCGGATAAAATATGCCGGTATAGGTGCGCACATTGCATTGTCAGGGCAGGTACATGTACCCTGCATTTTTAAGAGACACCGGCTTGGTGTCAGTTGTCTAGGACACCCAAGCATATATATGGTGAAATCATGAGGCACAAAGAACACATGGCAACATTCAACAAGAAGCATGACACATGTTGCAAAACTGAGTGACTCTGTATTAAAATGTAGCTTTATTAAAGTAGCTTAATTAAAGCAGCTTTATTAAAGTAACTTTTGACTTCTTCCCCTAATTAACCGATCATAATAAGACATTTACAAATGTATATCAGACATATGTTGAATTGCCAGTATAATTCACTAGTCCCCGGTCTAACTACATACCCAATTTTCCCAAACACTGCACAAGAAGCCTTATGAATTCATTAGACTTCCTCTTTCCTGACCAATAAAGTCGGTCAAGCATGAGAGAGGGGAAGGGGGAACAGATTTTAAAGAGGTGCATTGGGTACCTTGTAATTTCAAGAAAGAGCATTTGGCACCCTATAATTTCCAAAAAAGAGCACTCGCACCCTGGGATTTTTGCACTTAGACACATGCCATCATAAGACCAACCAAGACTCTCCCAACCCTTATTAAATTCATGCAGCCCATGAAAATGAATGGAAAAATAGAGAAAATCAGGAGAAAATGAAAAAAGTGAGAAGGTGGGAGTGTTATTAAGCTCCCAAGCCAATTTCACCTCCAAATTGCCTTTTCCAACTGCTGGTGCTTCACAAATCTTCTTCTATTCATTGAGGGCTACATTTCTACTATTTTGGATTCTATATCAAAAGAGTTTGGTGCCGCCTCCACAGTTGGAGTACTGCCAAAATCAAGAACCGATTGTAGAATCGAGTAGAGGTAAGTATAAGTTTCGATTTGAATATAGTATCTTGTGATTTTGATGAGTTTTCTTGGCTTTATAGCTTCCCAAGCTTTTGGCCAATATGAGGAAGTAGGGCTTTGATGGTCTTAAGATTATGAACAAGATGTTAAACAAGGCTTGAAGATAATATTTAGTAAGTCTTGTGAGTGAATTTGCAAGAAATCACCTTTACGGTGAGTTTTGGTCAAGAGTAGGGTGAGGAGAAGGAATGTGAATTTTATAATTTGGAGGTTTTCAATGGATTCTATGGGCAAAATTGTGTCAGGATAGCTTGTGGTATGATTTTTGGATGATTGGGTAGAAAACCTTAGAATTGGAATTTGATGATAGTTAAGGCTAGATTGCGTTTTCTGGGGGATAGATTGTTTATGATGTGATTTTGGATGACCAAACTATTTCAAATGATTACAATATTTTACAAGGTGTTAGTAGACACCCTAAGCTTTAAAATAATGGGTAGAACACGTGATTTGGAGTTGTGGTTTGTAAGATATGAATTGTTAAAGTTATGCATTGAATCTGGAATAGTTTCTGTGGCAGTAAGGATTTGGTTGAGCTTCTGGAATTTTATGCTTATAATTGGCAGTCCAAGATATTTTTTCTTTTAAATAGACTTAAAGAGCTTTAAATAGGAACTGGAACCACCTTAATTGGAGTTCCCTAGATTTGTGGCATGTGAGGTAAATTGTGATAAGTATAGGTCCAAAGAGAAGAGACATCCTCTTGAACCTAATGTGACCACATTAGAAACCTAAGCACAAGTGAATAGAACACTTAATGTGTTAGAGATAAAATGAGGAAAGTTCTAAAGAACATGTAAGAGAGACAAGTCATGAGTAATGGCTTGCTTGCATGGCTCTAGTGAGATAAACTCATACTGTGATTGTGTATTTAGGACCATGAGATGTCAAAGAAGAGGCAATGGAATACTTTCCAAGCATCTTCAATGGTTGCAAGAAAACAAAACAAGAAGAGGACATAAATGCGGAAAGGTAGTAACTTACCTAAATTGTATGCACTTGATATGTATGCTTGTATATTGATGCAAATGATTACTTTGCTTGATTATGTGAGGCATGTATGAATAATTGAAGCTTTGTTTCTATCGATGTTAAGGCCATATGTATGAGATGTGAAGTATTGAGCATGCAAATATGTCATTATTGTTAGATCAAGCGTTTCACCCAAAAGGGGGGGTGAATTGGGTGATACTAAAATTTCTTTCAAAAATATAAAACTTTAACAGTGGAAATAAAACAGTAATGAGTAAGGAGAAATATCACCGAAGTGTACACCGGGAGTTATACTGGTTCAATCACAACCACTTTGACCTACGTCCAGTCCTCAGAGCTTCTCTGAGAGTTTCACTATAACTTCCAAGATTCAGTGGGTTCTTGGCACCTCAGTACAAGCAAGTTCCTTCACCTGGACACTCGCTCCCCCTTACAAGTTGTAATCCAATCCCAACTCAAGGTTCCACAACCTTAAGTAATCTCAATAACAAATATTGAGTTTGAATGAAATATCTCTCTTACAGAGTGAATGAGAATCACTGAAGCATAGAAATACAATTTCAACGTGAAAACAGAGCGATGAACTTGATAATACGTTTGTGTGTATTCTTGTTATTCTTTCTCTGTTTGGATGTTCCCATTTATATAGATATGTTGGTGATGATCGTTGGAACATTTTCTTCTTGTCCGTTGGAGAGTGCGCAGCCACTATTGACTTTTCCAGTTTTTGAAAAATACCCGTTGGCGGTGGTTGGCATTTGAACGTTTCATTTGACTTCCATTACTTGATATGATTTCTTCATTGTTCATCTGTAAATAGGCTAAGAATACTAACACAATGAAAGGTTAATCAAATAGAAAACAAAACAATCAACGTTTGAATGATTTCTGAATTTCTGGGTTTGCTTACTCGAGTAGCTACTCGAGTATCACATGAAGTTTACTCGAGTACTTACTCGAGTATCATCGGGATAGTGCATGGAATAACCAATTCTTAGTCCTTTGGAAATACATGTTTACTCGGGTACTTACTCGAGTAATGCACTCACAACTTTATGAGTTACTCGAGTACCAACTCGAGTAAACCTTTATAAAACTTTTGGTTACTCGATGCTTTACTCCAGTAATGTTGCAGGATCTCAAGGCCGAGAGCACTTACCTGGTTACTCAGATACGGACTCGAGTAATGCCTTCATTTTTGCATAGGTTACTCGGGTACCACCTCGAGTAACTGAGATTTTTGTGCATAGCTTACCCGGGTAATGACTTGAAGTTTACTTTGAAAATATTTCTTCATACTCGGGTACCTACTCGAGGAATCCACTTAAAATAGATCATTGAATACTTGCATATCAGAGTAAGGACTCGAGGAAATGAGTTAAAAATATATCAAGTTAATCGGATACCACCTTCAAGTTTACACTTACTTTAGTGCGTTACTCGAGTACCTACTCGAGTAATGTTGCAGTGGTACAAAATGCCGAGAGCATCATTTTTCAGAAACAGAGTTACTCGAGTAGCTCCTCGAGTATCTTTGGCAACCTAAAGGCAACTGGAAGTTTTTCACATGGTTACTCGAGTAGCGCCTCGAGTAACATTGGCAGGCCGAGAGCAACTCCAAGTTTTTACCTGGTTACTCGAGTAGCTCCTCGAGTAACATTGGCAGGCCGAGAGTAACTTGAAAATACTTACACTATTACTCGAGTAGCTCCTCGAGTAACGTTGGCAGGTTACTGGAAGTTGTCTCTGATTACTTCAAGTTTTGTCTCATTACTCGAGTAGCACCTCGAGTAATGCCTTAGAAAACCTTCTTTTGATCAAGTTTCTCAGCTTTTTCTCTTGGCCTTTCTTCATTCTTCCAATGCTTATCTCAAGTAATACTTATCCCTGTTGTTTCTTAGTTCAAACTTGTTTATTAATCATTTCCTTTTCAAACCATTCTTTTGTTATCATCAAAACATGAGATCTTAACAATTATATGAGCATGAATTGAGGTAAGACAAGCATGTCATGCACAAGGCATTAATCTTGCATGCATAACTGGTATTGTTTGCTACTGAGATTCTACTGGTATTGTTTGCTATTGAGATTCTCCCGAATCTCATCTTCCCTTACTAACTATATTGGTATAGTGAGCACAGAAGAGGAATGTATCAGAGTTGCACAGCGAAAACGTGATGACGGTTGGAGATTATTATGTATTTGATTGTATAAAAAAGCCATAGATGAGTTAAGATCTCATTATTGTTATGTGTGTGTGTGTATATATATATATATGTAAACAAGAATGAATGGGTGGATTTTGCACATTTAATTAGTTGAGAATGGGAAGATAAATATGAAAATTTTAATTTAGAGAATTACATAGTGGAATTCCCCTAGCCGTAACATAAATTTACACTTCTGATGCATAATAAAAGGGGAATAAATAGTGAGTGTAACATATATGACCCAGTGTATTGCCATGGTATGCTCTAGTGTTGTTTATAGAAAGAAAGATAGGAAAAAGAGACTAAGCCAAAACAGCCTCAATGAAATAGAGAAAGTTAAGTAACTCCTGCTCTCGTATCTTATGTAATGGTTTTGCATGTATGTTTTACCATTGGGAATATTCTTTGGAATATTCATTTCAACAAGATAGAGAAAGTTAAGTAACTCCTATTCTCGTATCTTATGTAATGGTGGGCAGTAAGACCTATTGGACCCATGTGTCCTTAAGCCGTAAGACCTATTATGCATTTCGAGTGTACTGGGTGGACACCTGAGGAGGCTAGAAGGCCTATGAGACCGACACTGAGGTACTGGACCAAAAGGTCCTAAGATTATGCTAAACCCTACGTATGATTATGTTGAACCCTATATGGGGTGGAAGCTTGTGGCAATAAGACCTGGTGTACAAGTTTGCATGGGACAAACGCCCTAGGCTATAAGACCTGATGGCAATAAGACCCGATGTGCAACTTATACAGGGCGGACGCCCTGGGCTGTAAGACCAGAATACCAATATTGCGATATTGGACTAGTGTGTCCTATGATTGTCGAATACTTATTGTAGGATCGTTTATTTTGCATGCTTTGCGAACATTACATAAGTATATTCGGCTTGAGTATCAAGAGATAGAGCCTATAATGTATTTAGCATAACTATTGGACTATGTGTCCTAAGTTGAAAATCCTGATATGCTTTCAGTGTAAATACTAGACTGTATGTTCTGAGGCCATAAGACCTGTTCGACTAGTATGTCCTTAGGCCAGCATATTGATATGCACTCAAAAGTGGTACTAGACAGTGACCCAAGGCAGTAAGACCTGATGTGAGTAAAGCATGAGGCAGAGGCCTTGGGCTGTAAGACCTGCATGACCAAGTGCTGCGGTATTGAACCAAGGGTCCATTGTTTGTTGTTGTGTTGCCTAGTGCAGTGGTATTAGACCAATAGGTCCTGTGAATATGTTTATACTGCATATTGATTGTGAATGCTATTGGTGATCTTTGCTGATGGTAGGGTGATTTATGTTGCATGCTTTGTGAGCATTGCATATGATAGAGATAGATTGAGTATTAAAAAGTGAACCCCCAAGGTAGAGTTGACTCTATACGACATTTGAAATTTTGAGGATGAAATTTATTGTACAAGGGAAGAATTGTAATATTCTAAATTTTGGGCCTAGAAGCTTGAGAATAACCCTAAAACAAGTAGACTACTAAGCCTAGTTTGGTAAGAGTCCTGAGAATGTCTAGGAGATAGAATAATTCTCACGGACTATATGATATAGCCCTTCTGGGTTTTTCTAGGTAGAGAATAATTCTTTAGGTTATGAAGGCTCGGTGTGTGAAAGTAATTGAAATAATTTTAGGAAGATTGGATTGAAAATCTGATCATCGGAATCAAAGATTGGGAAAGAGAACAAGTCATATGCAATGGCTTGCTTTCATGGCTCTAATAAGTTAGCCACATAATGTAATTATGTATTTAGGACCATGAGAGATTAAGGAAGAGGGAATGGAAAGAGTTCCAAGCAACTTCAATGGGTGGAAGAAAAGGAAACTAGAGTACGACATAAAGACACAACGAAGTAAACTTACCTAACTTGCATGTTTTGATATGTATGCTTGTGTGTTGATGTGCATTATTGCTTTGCTTGATTATGTGTAGCATATATGAATGATTGAAGCTCTGTTTCTATTGATGCTATGGCCATATGTATAAGATGTGAAGCATTGAGCATACAAATATGTCATTATGTGAGCATGAATTGAGGTAAGGCAAGCATGTCATGCTCTAAGAATTTATCTTGCATGCATTTTGGTAATGTTTGCTCCTGAGATTCTCCCAAATCTCACTCTCCCTCACCAACCATATAGGTATTTGAGCACAAAAGAGGAATACATTATTGATACAAATACATTATTGATATACAAGAGGTAATGTGATTATCACTTGAAGATTGATTTATATTAATTTGTTATGTGAAGATTATTGTAATGTGATTAATTGTATAAACATGCCAAGTTGTATGTAGTCGTTAGTTATGCTATATGTCGCATGTATATATGTAAACAAGAAGGTTAGCATGAATTTGAAAAGTTAACTAATCTATACAACCTAAATATTTGACTAGTTGAGAATGGAAAAGTAGTATCTATACATGGCGATATCAGTGCACCTAGAAATTTGGTGATACCAGTATATAAGGTAGTAATATCAAGACATGTAATAATGATATTATTGTACTTGGTGATTGTATCAGTTCCCGAACGGTGGTATCAGTAGACACTAGTATCAATGGTATTAGAGAGTACTGGTATCAGGACATGCAACTGTGGTATCAATAATGTAACGAGCACAATAGCTACAAAACAACATTAAGGTTCACAAGCAAAGAAACTACTCTGATAATAATTATAAATTATGAATTTTTGAAGTTAAGATAAGAAATCAAGAAGTACAATTTTTATCAAATGAATAGTGACCCCTAGTTAAGTATGTAAGCTTTGGCTCGGGAGCTTTAGATATTGATTCTCCTAAGCCATAACAATAATGTTAATGCTTCTGGATGATTAATAAAGGGGTATAAATGACGGGTGTTGCAGTAAGCTTAACATTACTCTCTATAAGAACCTGAAAGGGTTGTGCCTCACACAATCCCATGTCAGAAATCAATTCAATTACATACTTTTTATCATTAGGGAAAATACCTTTGTGGGATCGTGCAAGTTCTAGTTCTAAGAAATAATTCAGATGTCGTAGAGCCTTTATTTTAAATTTTTTATGCATGTGTTTTAATTGCTTCTATTTGCTACATGTTATTTCTAGCTATCACTAAATCATCTATATAAGCTAACACAATAGTAGCATCTTCCTTATCTTGTTTTATTAACAAGGAGTAGTCATACTTACTCTACCAAAATCCCCCTTTTACTAAAGTATCTGTAAGTTTGGCATTCCATTGTCGTAAGGTTTGCTTTGGGCCATACAAGGACTTGATCAATTTACAAACCTTATTTTTACCAATTTGATCAAATCCTTGTGGTACTTGCATACATACTTCCTCATGTAAGTCCCCTTGAAGAAATGCATTGTTAACATCCATTTGAAATATATGCTAATCATGCATTGCTACAAGAGTGAGTTTCAACCTCATAATTACCAGTTTAACAACCAGGGAGATTGCCTCAAAGTAATCTACTCCTCAAAGTAATCTACTCCTTTTTGAAACTAATTGAGCTTTGTACCTCTTTACCTTACCATCAAAGGTATATTTGACTTTAAACACCCACTGACAACCTATGGGCCTTTTACCCTTTAGAATATCAACAATCTTCCAAGTACCATTTTGTTCTAGTGCTTTCATCTCTTCTTTCATAGCCTCCATCCATTTGGGATCCTTTGCTGCTTCCTGAAAACTAGTAGGCTCACTAATAATATCAGTAGACAACAAATAATCTCTATAATTCTTTGAAATATGATCATAAGTCATATATTTGTGCATTTGATACTTGCATTTTACCTCTCCTCCTTCTTTAAATGGAGCATGACTTAGACAAATATAATCATTCAGCCAAGAAGGGGATTTTTTATTCCTTGTGGGTCTATTTGAATATTTGAGATGTTGATCTATGTCAACATTAGTCTCATTGCCTAGATTTACCTTATCAAAACCAAAATTTGTATGCTGTTGTGACTCATGTGTCCCCTCAGCACTAGCGGGAAAATAATCATGTGCAGTTTTATGTGAAAAATAATCAACAAAAGGCTTACCAACCCCCCTTGAACTTGTAAGCAATAAATCTTTGAAAGGAACCTTGTTTTCAATAAATATAACATGTCTACTAACAAACATATTTTTAAAGTTAATTCCATAAAGTAAATAACCCTTTTGATTAGGGTGATAGCATATGAAAATGCTAGGTTCAGCTCTTGGTTGAAACTTATCATGTGTATTTAGAGAAGCAGCAAATGCCAAACAGCAAAACACTTTAAGGAACTTTAAATTAGGTTGTTTGTGATAAAGCATTTCATAAGGGGTCTTGTAATTCAAGATTTTAGAGGGATTTCTATTAATAAGAAACACAGTGGTTTTAATACTTTCCCCCTAAAACTTGATAGGAACCCTAGAGTGAAATAAAATGCTAAAAGCCACATTCAATGAATGTCTATGTTTCCTCTCAACCACCCCATTTTGTTGTGGAGTGTACGGGCATGTGGTTTCATGAACAATTCCCTTAGTATTAAGAAAATCTTCAAGCTGACTATTGACAAATTCCAAACCATTGTCACTTTGGATTTTCTTTATACTATTAAACTATTGATTCCTTATATAGGAAACAAAATTTTTGAGGCTATGTATAGCATCAATTTTATTCAATAGTAGAAAAACCCAAATGCATCTTGTAAAGTCATCCACAATAGTCAAAAAATATTTGTGTCTACTATTAATGGGCTCTTTATAGGGGCCCCAAACATCAACATGTATCAATTGAAATGGCATAGTAGTGACAAAAACAGAAGAAGAAAATGGTAAGCGAGTCTGCTTAGCTTGAGAACACACATGACAAGTTGTATTTCTAGAAAAATCAATGAATGCCCTATTTATTATATCCAAATATCTAAGTATATCTAATTGTGCATGCCCGAGTCTATTATGCCATAAGTTTGAATGTTGTTTCCTCCTTTCATTATGTTGCAAATTCAAACCAGTTTCAATCCTAAGCCCTTTCCAATTAAGTATAATCCATCAGAAAGTTAACCAATCATCTAGGATTTCCCAGTTGACATCTCCTACAGAATAAAAAAGTCAGGGTAAAAGGAGACAGTACACTTAAAATTTTTAGTTACTTTGGAAACAAAAATTAGGTTGAAATAACACTCTCGCCAATAATAAACATCATGCAATATTATGTTATTAGATAATCTCACAGTGCCAGTGAGTGTAACTACAATCCTATTCTCGTTGGGAAGTTTAATTTTTCTAAGAGGGCCCATATATACTTTCACACTATCTAAGAAGCTGAGGTTACTAACTATGTAACAAGTAGCACCAGAATCCAAAATCTAGTTATAACTATATAAGGTTTGAGGGTAAGCAATAAGTAAACCTGAGATTGTTTCCTCAATATAATTGGTGGTGCCAACAATTAACTTATTTGATTCCTTCCTCAAGTGTTCTACAAGTTGATCATATTGTTGTACGGTGAGAGATGGTTGCAAGCTTGTACCAATAGAATGTGAAACATCAATGACTTGGTTGACTTGACTCATCTGTCTACTTCCTCTACCGCTCTCAGGATATCCTATCAATTCATAACAAGTTTCTCTTTTGTGACCACGACAATTACAATGAGAGCAGATGTCTTGTGAGCATCCACGACCTCTTCCTCAACCTTGTTGGCCCCTCTATTAGAGAGGGCAGCTACCTCAATAGGGTTACTTGAAGACTAAACAGTAATGGTACGCTGATCTTCTTCTTTTGTTATCATAGAATATGCTTGAGTAACATTAGGAAGATGTGACATGAGAAGTATGTGGGACCTAGCTTGCTGGTAGGAGTCATTGAGTCCCATTAAGAATTGAAGGAGCCATTTTTATTCTATGATTTTTACATATTTAGTTGAGGTGCTACACTTACAGCTAGGAAGAGGAACTAACAGACTATATTCATCCCAAAGTCACTTTAATTGGGTAAAGTATGTGGATACAGTAGATGTGCCTTGAGTCAAAGATGGAATTGATCTACATAATGAAAAAATCTTAGCTCTATCCATCTTATGAAACCTCTGTTCTAAGTCGTTCCATACCTGGTGTGCATCTTCAGAAAATACAATTCCTTTGGCTATGTCTTTGTCAACCAAATTAAGGAGCTATGACAACACAACGGCATTTCATGTATCCCATAATTCAGGGAACTTAACCTCCTTCTCACCTGGATAACTTCCATAAACAAAGGATCATTTATTTTTTCCACGTAATGCCTGGCGCATTGCTCGATGCCAAAAAACATAATCATGTGACCCCGTAAGTACTCCCGGGATGAGTGTCATAGGTTACACATCTAAAAAGTGTAAGTATAGAGGATGATTAATGTTGATAAAAGATGTTAAATACGCTATTAATTTGTTGCTAAATCACCAAAATCCTCAACAATAACTCGAAGAATAATGTTATGGGATTCTGAGGGAAACGAATGAATTGCAAGGATTGAAAAAGCACTCATTGGAACCCCAATGTTTGAGCCCACGATTAGAATGACAAGAAAGAAAACAGTCAAGAACAAGGCAGTCAGGAATTTACCTCTCTAGGATTCTTAGACAAACTTTGAAAGCTAAAGTGAAGGCAAGATCGAAGAAGGCTTGTCAATATTTTGAGATTCTAAGATCAACTATGAAAGTTGAACCAGCATAATTTCCTTGAGACTGATTATAGAGGAAAGAACACCAAGGTCAAAAAATACTTGCTAATATTCCAATAAGAACATCAATTTTGTCACCGCCATCACCAAGCTCGGGCATGGCAGGGGAAGAATATTGAACGCTCTACTCTTTGAATTGCCGGAAACTGGATGTAATAATCAAATATAACACAAAAATAATAGAAGACAAAACTTCTATTAATTGAGGGAATCCATAGTTTGGTACATCAATAATCTAGCATAAAGCCTCAGTGAAGTCACAGTACTATCATAGGATATAGAATAAGAAGAAGAGAATAGTAAGAAATTTGCAGAAATGAAGAGCCAAAGGAAGGAAAAGAACCATAGAGGAGAAAGAGTCATGAAATCCAATTCCCCTTTTCTAATAATTTTTGTGCTTATTATATATCAGATTCTAAATCCCTCACCTTCCAGGTATTTCTCTTCATTCTCACACTTTTTCTACAGGGTTCAGCATCTGGTTGTGGGCTTTCATCCACTATTGGATCGGTCCTTAGCATAACATCCTTTTTACCATTACATTACTCCCCCTATTAAATAGGACCTTGTCCTCAAGGTCCAAAGTGGAATATAAGGTTCCCATATCATCAATATCTCCCCATGAATTTTGAATCAAACCGTCCCATTGGGTCCTTCAACTGAATGAACGAGAATCCAAAATAGCAAGAGGTTGGGTCACGAGTCCTTCTAGAATAGACGTAAGTGGGAGAGGTGCGACTGGTGGTTTAGGATTATCACTGACAAAAGGTTTCAATATAGAAACATGGAAAACAGGGTGGATACGGGCATGTGCTAGCAATTCTAATTTATAAGCAACCTTGCCAATACAATTGATAATATGAAAAGGGCCAAAGTACCTCATAGCCAACTTCTGCAATTTGCAAAGCTCTACAGAATGTTGTTTGTATGGCTGAAGCTTGACCCAAACAAAATACCCAACATTAAATTGCACATCAACACATTTTTTATCTACATAAAACTTCATTCAAGCTTAAGCCTATTTCATGTTGTTGTTCAAAGCCGTCGATACTTCATCACACCTCATGAGTTGCTGGTGTACATCTGGAAGTGTATCCTCAAGAGATGTATGGGGTAAAATTGGAGAAGGATCTAAGCATGATACTCAGGTGATCAGAAGATGGAGTTCATAAGATCCTAAAATGTCGTCAGGGCATTGGTAAGGCCAAATGGCATTACAAGCCACTCATATATCCCAAATGTGTCACGAAGGTTGTTTTCCCTAGTTGGCCTCCTTCATCAATATTTAATGATATCCTGAGCGCAAGTCAAGTTTGGAGTAAACACCGAACCATGAAGTTCATCAATCATTTCATCAATGGTGGGCATAGGGAAAGAATCCTTGACTGTGACAGTGTTTAAAGCTCTGTAATCTATGCAAAATCTCCAAGTACTGTCTTTCTTTTTAACCAATATACAGGGGCAGAAAATGGACTACTACTAGGTTGAATGAGCCCTTCCCTTAATAGATCATTAACCATTCATTTGATTTTAGCTTTCTGACTCACTTTCATAGGTTGAGTTCCACGCAATAGCTCAATACTATGTTCATGATCCCTTACCAACGGTAATCCCTCTAGTGTAGCAAAAATAGAGCCATAATTTTGTAGAATGTGAATAAGATTTGATGGTAAATCCTCAGGCCAATCATTCAAAGATTGATCAATAGTATATAACATAAAACATTTGGCTACTAAATCAGTATGTTGCAAATGAATTAAATGGTAGACGTTGGCCTATACAATTGCAGTACCCCTGAATCCCTTCAAGACTACCCATTGACCTTTGGTGAAGAATTTAATCGTAGAGGTACTATAATCTATGACATGGGCTCCTAAAGTCTTCGGCCAACCAGCGTCAATCACCATATTGACACCAGCTGTGGGACGAACTAACATATTCAAAGCCAAAGTGTACTCACAAATGCGCACCTGTATATTTGGAACCAATTGATTAGTTGTCATAATTTTGCCAATCCCACCCAATATACGGACCTCCGAAGTATGTTCTACAGGAAAATTTAGATGTTACACAAGTTAAGGGTGTAAGAAGTTATCAGAACTTCCTCTATCGAGTAAAATTTATACCTCAATACCCTGAATCAACCTTTAAAATGGATAGTGGCAAGACCCTGGGTCCTACACAATGCATATAGTGAGAGGTGGTGAAGGGTACTATTTGTTACAATTGGTAGGCACAGCGGAAGAATTTTAAAAATTTTTACCGATCCTAATCGAGGATCTATCAACAGCGTTTAAACCAAGTTGGAAGGATTCATAACTTTGATGATTCAGACTTTTAACGATCTCTAGGAGCCAACACGTTAGGTTCGCTCCCTCTACCAGTCTCCACACGAATGCTCTCCAACCGAGACTGCGTGCTAGCGCCTCTAATCTCTCCTAGGGTTTTCCTCGCGGCTCTCAATTCTCATGCACATATGAATATATCTGCTCTATCAAGTTTATAACCTATGAGGGCTATTTTCAAATTTCAAAATTAATCATCATTAATTTTGAAATTAATTAACAATTAATTATCTTGATGAGCTAATTAAATAAATTTAGTTTAAATTAAATATGTCCAACAGTTTTAATTTAACCTATTTATTTAATCTAAATAAAGAGCCATTAGATTTAATTTATCTTCATAAATTAAATCTAAGATACTATATCTCTATCATGTTAGTTATTAAATTTAATATATCTTAATAAATTAAATTTAAAACTAACACAATATAATAATATCATATAATATATATATACATATATATATATATAAGATATATATTTCGAAAATATATATATCTATATAATATTATTAAATATAATAATATCATATAATATATATACACATATATATATATAAGATATATATTTTGAAAATATATATATGTATATAATATTATTAATGAATTTTATATTATATATATATATATAAAATTCATCCACCCTAAATTAAACATTATCTCGTGTTAGGCCATTCTTGTGTGCGACCATGTAGGCCCATATGAAGTTGGCAGGGGGCCAATAACTATACTAACCCAAAAGTTGCAAGCGGCCTCTAGCAAGACATTACGACTACCCAATTCATACGAGGATCGTTATCATAATGCAACCTTTCATACAACCATGTCACGTCCCTTTTGTCACACGATATATCGATCAAGGATAAAGCATGGATAATGTCATCCTCTTGTTCCTGACCATTACTTTCTCGATTCCTGAGTAGCCTGATAACAGAGATAGAAACTCCTTTCATCATAGTATGGCCATATATTTCTCAGACTCACTCATCGAGGGGCCCAGTAATATCTCTCTACTAATGTCAGGGGCAAATTCCATCTTGATCATTCATATTCCTCTGCATGAAAAAACACTAAGCCCGATCGTAGCCTTTATCATCACCCGGTCAAAGGTGACTTTTGACTAGTTCAAAGCTTAGCAACTCTCATGCAGGAATCCATGATGACCTCAGGTCTAAGGGCATTATGACGTGGTTATACATGAAAAAAGCTTATGACTTGATCCATGTAGCTTTCTCATAGTGGGTCGGTCCAGCACCTTGTACTCTTATAAGTGCCTAAGACTTTGATTCGTATCTCCATATCTTATCAAAGTCATACTGGTCTTGTTTCATCTCTGCTCCCGCATAGATGACCGACCAGGGACATTTTAGGATCATCTTTATGAATTATCCAAGGATACAATTATCACAGTTAACATGCAAATAATATGATAACAGAATGGAGAGATTTCATTAAAATAATAATGTTCAAAGTACAATGATTGGCCCTTAGGGCACAATTTCCAACATCTCCCACTTGCCCTAGGTGCAATCATTAATTTGCCTAATTCCCATTGCCCTAACATGACGCTCATGCTTTTCCTGTGCAAGTGGCTTAGCAAGATGATCAGCAACATTATCTTCTCCTGCTCCTTTGCATATCTTTATATCACTTCTATCATTGATTTCTCTAATAAGATGAAATCGCCTGAGTATATCCTTGGTCCTTTGATGTGACCTAGGCTCCTTGGCCTGTGCAATAGCACCGCTATTGTCACAGAACAAATCTATTGGATTTGAGATGGTAGGCACCACCCCTAGTTCAGTAATGAACTTTCTAATCCAAACGGCTTCTTTAGTTGCATCTAATGCTGCTATATACTCAGCTTCTGTTGCAGAATCTACTATAGTGCTCTGCTTGGAGCTCTTCCAGCTTACTGCTCCACTATTCAGAAGGAATACATATCCAGATTGTGATTTAAGGTCATCTTGGTCAGTTTGGAAACTTGCATCTGTGTAACCAGTTATGCAGAGCTCATCATCCAATCCACCATAGACCAAAAATAAGTCCTTAGTCCTTATTAAGTACTCTAGGATATTCTTGACGGCAGTCCAATGACCCTCACCATGATCTTGTTGGTATCTGCTGGTCATACTTAAGGCAAACAAGACATCCGGTCGAGTACATAACATGGCATACATAATGGATCCAATGGCTGAGGCATTTAGAACCTTACTCATGCGATCTTGCTGATCAGGTGTACTAGGACACAGATCCTTGCTAAGATGGATGCCATGAGACTTGGGCATGTTACCCCTTTTTGAATCCTGCATACTGAACCTATGCAGTATCTTGTCTATGTATGTGCTCTGACTTAGGCCTATATGTCTTTTGGATCTATCCCTATAGATCCCAATGCCTAGGATATAGGTGGCTTCACCTAAGTCTTTCATTGAAAAGGACTTTCCTAACCAAGACTTGACACTCTGCAAGGTAGGAATATCATTCCCAATGAGTAGGATGTCATCTACATAAAGCACTAGAAATACAACTATGCTCCCACTAAGCTTCTTATAAACATGAGGTTCATCGATGTTTTGAATGAATCCAAACTCTTTGACTACTTCATCAAAATGATGATTCCATCTCTGAGATACTTGCTTCAATCCATAAATGGATCTTTAAAGCTTGCAAATTTTACCAGAGTCCTCTGGACGCACAAAACCTTCAGGTTGTGTCATGTACACATCCTCAAGCAGCTTTCCATTAAGGAAGGCTATTTTGACATCCATCTTCTATATTTCATATTCATAATATGCTGCAATGGCAAGAAGGATTCTGATTGATTTGGTCATTGCAACTGGGGAAAAGGTTTCATCATAGTCTACACCATGAGTTTGAGTGAATCATTTTGCAACCAATCGTGCCTTGAAGACATTTGCATTGCCATCCATGTCAGTTTTCTCCTTTGAAAACCCTTTTGCACCCAATGGTTTTTACACCTTCAGGTGGATCAACTAAGGTCCATACCTGATTGTCGTACATGGATTGCATTTCAGACTTCATGGCATCTAACCATTTCTCAGAGTTTGGTCCCACTGTGGCTTCTCGATAGGTGGTGGGCTCATTTTGCTCAATGATCAACACATCACGGCCTTTAGTAATCAGAAATCCATATCTCTGAGGCTGATACCGTGTCCTATCAGATCTTCGTGGACCTTGTGTTACTTGAGGAGGCTCAGCAACTTGTTGTGAGTCTTCTCTAATTTCCATCTGTGGTTCTGTACTATCTTATGGCTCTCAAATTTCTTTGAGATGTACGTCACTCCCACTGGTTGTTTTAGAGACAAACTCTCTTTCTAGAAACTTACCATTTCGAATAACAAACACTTTGTTATCGGTGGGATTGTAGACATAGTATCCTTTTGTTTCTTTAGGATACCCCATGAAAAGGCACTTTGTGGATCTGAGCGCTAATTTATCAGAGGCTTATTGCTTAACATACACGTCACATACCCAGATCTTGAGAAAAGATAAACTTGGTTTCTTTCCAGTCCATATCTCATATGGTGTCTTTTCAATTGCCTTATATGGAACACGATTTAGTGTGAACGCAGCTGTCTCTAGGGCATGTCCCCAAAAGGATGGTGGAAGATCTGTTTAACTCATCATAGATCGAACCATATCTAATAGTGTTCGATTCCTCCGTTCAGAAACACCATTCCCTTGTGGTGTTTCTGGAGGAGTCAATTGTGAGATTATCCCACAACTCCTAAGATGGTCAATAAATTCTTAGCTCAAATATTCACCACCTCGATCAGATCGAAGTGCTTTAATTGTTTTACCAAGTTGGTTTTGTACTTCATTTTGGAATATTTTGAACATTTCAAAAGATTCAAATTTATGTTTCATTAGATAGACATAGCCATATCTACTAAAGTCATCTATAAATGTAATGAAGTAGACATAACCTCCTCTGGCAGCTATATTTAATGGTCCACATACATCTGTATGTATGAGGCCCAATAATTCAATAGCCCTCTCACTGTGCCCAATAAAAGGTGCCTTAGTCATCTTTCCTAATAAGCAAGATTTGCATGTATCATATGATTCAAAATCAAATGAGTTTAGAAATCCATCTTGATGGAGTTTAGAAATGCATTTCTCATTTATGTGGCCTAGACGACAATGTCATAGGTAGGTCGAATTCAAATCATTTGATTTTATCCTCTTTTTCAGATCTTCCAGGTAGAGTTTGCAATTCCTCTTCCAATGACCGGGTTCATTGAAAAAGTAGCAGACTCCTTCCTTTGGAGGCTTTTCCTTCTTAGGTGCAGGCTTGGTTTCAGGCTTGTTTGACTCTTTGGTCTTACCACCTGAGCCATTACCCTTCCATTTGCCCTTCCCTTTCTTTTTCATACCCTTTCCTTTCTGAACCATCAAAACTGTGCTAGGCTTTTTTCTTAATGCTTTGCTCAGCAGTTTTGAGCATCTCATGCAGCTCAGAAATTGATTTCTCCATGTTGTTCATGTTGTAGTTCATAACAAACTGGTCATAACTCTCCGGGAGTGAGTTGAGGATCAAATCCGTAGCTAACTCCTGACTCATGGGAAATCCAAGCCTCTCAAGGTGATCAATATAGCCTTTCATCTTTAACACATGAGTACTAACTGATGCACCTTCAGCCATTTTGCAGGAATGTAAGGCCTTTGTGGTCTCATACCTTTCTTGCCATGCCTGTTGCTGGAACATTTCCTTGAGATATACAATCATCTCATGAGCCTCCATGAGTTCCAGATCTCTTTGGAGCTCTGGAACCATAGTGGCAAGCATCAGGCAACCTACATCCATAGAGTCATCCTTATGCTTTGTGTAAGCATCTCTCTGAGCACTTAGAGCATTGGTTGCAGGCTCCTCAGGAATGGGTTGATCTAGGACTTAAGCCTTTCTTTCCTGCTTGAGAACAATTCACAAGTTCCTGAACCAGTCAATAAAGTTTATCCCATTGTGTTTGTCCTTCTCAAGGACCGATCGCAACGAAAGTGTAGCAATATTACTAGTCAACATGATTCTACAATTAAAATATGCAAAGTTAGTTAGTAATCTCCCACTAAATTAACAACCCTCAATATAATAATTAGTGGGCTAAGATTCATATTTGGCTTAAACTTAAGTCCGCTTTGGCAAGACACTTAAATTCAAGTTATTTAGGTAGGTAACCTATTTACCAATTACATCACATGTAACTCTTAGATCTTTATGGGATTTAATCATCATATGATCCGGCATATTTAACCCCATCTAATGCCTTGAGATTCAAAACCATTTTGTTAATCTCAATTAAGTCAAAAAAATAATGAATATTATGAGCAGCACCATTACTCAAGCTTGTCTCATCAAGATAACTCAAATGCATCCACTTTGGTGGTTTCCACAATTGAGCGATCTAGGTTTTAACAAGTATTCATTAATTGACGGCATTATGACTTAAGATTTGATTCACAGGGCTTAATTAATTAGTTTTGTTTATATGGATGCAATCGTGGTCGTATCTCATACAAATAAATACATATAAACGTAAAAGTAATCATGCAATGATCTTATCGAAAGCATAATTTAAACGTGACACAACATGGCTTACCTTACCTAAAATCCTCCCAAGCCAATGAGAGGACTTCTCTAAATAAAAAAAAGAAATACATTGAGAGAAACCTCGTTTAATCATTCGAGGGGAGTGAGATGAGAAGAGAATGTACATCGAGAGTACTTAGAGAAAGGCACGGCACGCAGGCCGTATTTAAATATTACAACCTTTGTAAAATTTTAAAGCCATGTTGTTCACCATACCCAAACAAGGATAAATAATAAACCACAACAAGAATTCATACAATATGAAAAGCAATAAATGTCATGATCAGATTATATAGCGCTACGCAGAGGTGGTCACGGTGGTCCCGCTAGCTAGTTAGCGGGCAGGGTCAAGGGGGCCGCCCGTGCGGGGTTGCAAGGGGCAACGCCCCTGGAGCTTTTGAAAAAGGCACATTCCTTTTAAAAGAAATATTTGAAAATTTTAAATTTTTAAATTTTGGACCCAATTTTTCAAAACAAAAACACTAATGGCCCAGAACGCTTCAGATCCAAATTGTCTTCCCCATAGTTCGGATCCCTATTACCCGAATAGATATCCGAACCTAGACTCGATTTGATTGCCGCCAACTACGATCTCAGGTACCCTACCCAATTTCATGCTTGTTCAAAACTAAAATCACATACATGTTTCAAGATATACATGTTTCAAGATTCAATTTAAACGAAAACAAAAATCAACGGAATTACAAGATCACATCTTTCTACATAATTTTGTTTCGTATTAACCAAATAACATGCATATTCGAGTGTTTCTTATAAACATACGTACACATCCCATATATATCACATGTTATAAGAACATAAACTCAGTTTAAACGCACAATTGATCTGGCTCTGATCCCACTGTTAGGATCGGTAGGCACAGCGGAAGAATTTTAAAAATTTTTACTGATCCTAATCGAGGATCTATCAACGGCGTTTAAACCAAGTTGGAAGGATTCATACCTTTTGATGATTCAGACTTTTAACGATCTCTAGGAGCCAACACATCAGGTCCGCTCCCTCTAACGGTCTCCACACGAATGCTCTCCAACCGAGACTGCGTGCTAGCGCCTCTAATCTCTCATAGGGTTTCCCTTGCGGCTCTCAATTCTCATGTACATATGAATATATTTGCTCTATCAAGTTTATAACCTATGAGGACTATTTTCAAATTTCAAAATTAATCATCATTAATTTCGAAATTAATTAACAATTAATTATCTTGATGAGCTAATTAAATAAATTTAGTTTAAATTAAATATGTCCAACAATTTTAATTTAACCTATTTATTTAATCTAAATAAAGAGCCATTAGATTTAATTTATCTTCATAAATTAAATATGAGATACTATATCTCTATCATGTTAGTTATTAAATTTAATATATCTTAATAAATTAAATTTAAAACTAACACAATATAATAATATCATATAATATATATACATATATATATATATATAAGATATATATTTCGAAAATATATATATCTATATAATATTATTAAATATAATAATATCATATAATATATATACACATATATATATATATAAGATATATATTTCGAAAATATATATATGTATATAATATTATTAATGAATTTTATATTATATATATATATATATAATTCATCCACCCTAAATTAAACATTATCTCATGTTGGGTCATTCTTGTGTGCTACCCTGTAGGCCCATATGAAGTTGGTAGGGGGCCAATAACTATACTAACCCAAAAGTCATAAGCGGCCTCTAGCAAGACATTACGACTACCCAATTCATACAAGGATCGTTATCACGATGCAACCTTTCATACAACCATGTCATGTCCCTTTTGTCACACGATATATCGATCAAGGATAAGGCATGGATAATGTCATCCTCTTGTTCCTGACCATTACTTTCTCGATTCCTGAGTAGCCTGATAACAGAGACAGAAACTCCTTTCATCATACTATAGCCATACATTTCTCAGACTCACTCATCGAGGGGCCCAGTAATATCTCTCTACTAATGGGAGGGACAAATTCCATCTTGATCATTCATATTCCTCTGCATGAAAAACCACTAAGCCCGATCGTAGCCTTTATCATCACCCGGTCAAAGGTGACTTTTGACTAGTTCAAAGCTTAGCAACTCTCATGTAGGAATCCATGATGACCTCAGGTCTAAGGGCATTGTGACGTGGTTATACATGAAAAAAGCTTATGACTTGATCCATGTAGCTTTCTCATAGTGGGTCGGTTCAGCACCTTGTACTCTTATAAGTGTCTAAGACTTTGATTCGTATCTCCATATCTTATCAAAGTCATACTGGTCTTGTTTCATCTCTGCTCCCGCATAGATGACCGACCAGGGACATTTTAGGACAATCTTTATGAATTATCCAAGGATACAATTATCACAGTTAACATGCAAATAATATGATAACAGAATGGAGAGATTTCATTAAAATAATAATATTCAAAGTACAATGATTGGCCCTTAGGGCACAATTTCCAACACTATTAATGGTGGCTTCCTCTATGTCAAAGTCGATTGTGTCTTCAGGTTCATCGTCACATTATAACATCATCAATTGTTTGTTAGCATAGCAATGAGTCAGCAAGAACTTCTCATCACAAGTATAGTATAATCCCTTCTCTCGTTTAATCTCCATCTTCACTTGCATTATCTATTTAATAGGAGGTCTATTTGGAGTAGGTAATAATGGTGGCAAGTTCATTTTACCCCCACCACTGTGCGTCGTGTTAGATATACTATAGTACCCACATGGACCACTAGATTTTGGTAACATAGCCACCTCCTCCGTACTAAGTAGAGCATCTGGGACGTGATATTGTGGTGTATTCTATAGCTTCCACAAATAAACAGGCAATAGTCATAGCGTTCATTACTGAGACTGATTTTTTTACCAAGACCTCTCTCCTTAAATCATATTTTATTCCCCCAATTAAACAGTCTAGAAGTCTTACTTCAGATAATTCTTTAGTTCAATTGGCCAACGCCATGAATTTCTGGTTATAATCCTCAAGTGAACCCTATTGTGTCAATTTAAACAGTTAGGACCTAGCACAATCGCTAGTGGAAAAATCCTTTTTTAGATCGCCACATTTACACCGGTTTTGGAGGATAAGGTCTTAAAAATTTGTTCGGTGTCAATTCTGTAATTATATTGAACTTCTAAGACCAGTTCTAAAAAAAACTGGTCTTAAAAAATTTACTTAGACCGGTTATAAATAGAACCGGTCTTAAAATGTTAAAATTTTTTATAATTTAAAATGTTTTAACATTTGAGATCGGCTTGTATATCAACTTGTCTTAAATGTTAAAACATTTTAAATTCTTAAATTTTAACATTTAAGACCGGTTTGTACAAAAACCGGTCTTAAATGTGTTAAATTTGAAATTTCACTCTTTTAAGACTGGTTTTTATTGAAAACCGGTTTAAAAGGTAAGATTTTTCGCCCCCATTTTTACTCTCACGCCCAGATCGCACGCTCTATGAACCCTTTCTTCTCTTTTTATCATTTCTCTGTGAGCTCTGTTCGTGCTTGTTCTGAACTCATCCATGGCATCTCATCCCTTATTTGCTCAACTCTCCTCCATCATTACCGCTGTTGTTGCTGTGTTCATCGTCGTTGTTCTTTGATTATCGTCAGTCTTTTCCGCCGCCACCTCTATTCTCTGCAGTGACCATTCTCCTCTGCCTTGACTTCCCTTTGTCAGTGCTGTAAATTTGAGGACTTCATTTTAACCTCAAGCGATTAACCCCCTCCATAATTATATCCAAAATACGCTATTAAAATGAAATAGAGACCAATAATAATCAAATAACATTTACTAACCCATCACATGACAGGGTTTTCACAAATACCTTTCGAAATCATTTATAAACTTGGTCTCATATTCACATTTTGAATACAATTACTATGTGAAGATAAATCACATTCATATAAATATCAGAGTGCACAACATAATCATCCCGGGTACATACCTTCGCTAAAGATACACAGGGCACAATTGCCCATTACAATTCTTCAAATGGGGATTACACAATCTCATCTTGAATTCATGACCCTATATTCAACCAAATCATATACAGTCTTCACAACTCATTGATAACTAACTACCAACCCTCATCTTGAAGGAGTCCTAGCCGCTTCCTCCACGAGCTACTTGCCCTGTCTAAATTGTTGGTAGGGGGTGAGATTTGAGAGAATCTCAGTAGGGAAACATTATCAATATGCAGGCAACATAAGTGTTTAATGCATGACATGCTTGCATCACATGACTCATGTACACATACAATGACAAATCTAGAAGCTCAATGCTTCGAACGATACACAGATGGCCATAGCATATATTGAAACATAGCTTCAAATCATTCCTATATGTTCCACATAATCAAGCAAAGCAATAACATGCATCAACACATTAATACAATTATCAGAGCATGCAGGAGAGATAAGTTCCCTACCTTAACACTTTTATGCCTCGAAACGTGTGCCTCAATCTACGTGCAAACAGCTCGAGGCTTCATATTCGATCCTACAATGTCAAATGTACTATTTAGACACTTCCATACTATTTTTCATGGTTATATGAGGCTATATTGAAAATTTACTAAAATGCCCCGAGGACCCGACCAGGCCCCATCGTACCCGGTCCAGCTGTACTTTTCTTGAAATTTTGACATGGGCTATTCTAACGTATTTCCGCCCAAAAAATCCATTTCTAAACTTGAAATTATCAAATTCAATGTCAATTACAAAATTACCCTTGATAGCCCTACTTTAAGGGTTTCAAGGGCGTGTTCATAATTATGCTTTTTCAGCCTTTTCCGAAAAAGTGTCCAACTGTAACCCCACCTAATTTTTGTTCCTGAACTCAATGGAATCATCAAATCATTGAAAATACAACTCTAAGACTCATTTATAGAGCTGGCCAAAATTCTCAAGTATTCCGGGGAAAATTGGGGTTTTTCGGTTTCAGCTCCGTAAAAGTGTTCCTTTATACTCCTAACCACTTTATAGACTATTCCATTAGGTTACAACTACCATTTAGTACCAATTTGGGCAGCATAACAGCCCCACACACCCATTTTCCATTTTTGAAACCAATGACAATCCGACAAAATTTCACCAATTAAATTGTCCACAGCAGCCAGAATAGTCAATACACAAGAGTTTGGAAGTTACCTCAAGCTCCCACTAGCTTTTCTCAAGAGTGGCTGAAACCCTAGCCCTTCTTAACCATGAAAATTGAGCTTCCAACACCTTAAAGAACATAAAAGAGAAGCTTAAGAGCAAGGTTATACACGTTAGGAGCTAGATCATCAGAGAAAGTTTACCTTGTGAGATTTATCCTCTTTCTCTCTCTAAGAGCTCTCAACTTTCTCTCACTAGTTTCAGCTGGTTCAGCACGTCAGAAATGAGAGCTGAAGATGATGAGAAAATATTTAATTCCATGCTGATGTCATATTTTATTTTGATGATGTCATAATTCCCATTTTCAAATTTTCTGGCAGATTTTATGCCCAAACTTTGAAAACTCATAACTAATTCTAGAAAATTCGAAAAGCGGTGATTCCAAAGCCAAATGAAATGTATTTAAGTCCTCTTTATATAAAAAATATGGGCCATTACCCAAAATTACCACAAAATTCCAGAATTACATAAAACTCATCGCTGCCCCAAAATAGAGTTCAGTTTCCATCCCAAACTTTGGACAGTCATATCTCCTAGCTGAAAAAACGAAATGGCACAAATTATATGTCCATTTTGAAGCTTTGGATGTGAAATTTAAGACTAGAAAGTTTCACAATTTGTAGACACCATTTGGTCATTCAAAACGTTCATACAAACTGACTGCCCAGAATAGAGTTTCAATGGACACAATTTCAGATTTTGCATCTTTGCTTCCAATGGTCCCATTTCATTCCAAACATCATTCCCACATAAATTTCACAAGGAATCCATTGGAAACTCCAAATCAATAAAATTCACATCACATTGACATGTTTTCACAACAATCTCAACATGTCAACACAATTAACATTTCAAAACCTAACATTGCAACTTTTCCATTCAAAAGTTCCAAACCAATTTCAATGACATCAAAACACACTATGACACCATTTCCAACACAATACCCCATTCAATTCTTCCCTTTATTCTAAGTCAATTTGGATGTTAATCCACAATTGAACTCAAATACAGGGTTTCGGCGTTGCTCACAACACACACGAATCACATTCGAGTGTCAAATCACATCATATTCTCCAAAAGGGTTATTTATCACTAACCACATCCACTTTTGAAGTCATTAACCCTTAATCACAATTTGGGATCTTGCTAAACTGGGGCTTAGCAATCTACTAATCTCTGACTTATTCTCTAAGCTCAAGTCTCAAAAGTCGAGGTATTACAGGTGACGCCACCGTGACTTTGGGTTGAAGCTCACTCCTTGATCTTCAATCAAGTTAGTGTTCGATCTGTTATTTAGTTATACATTGTTCAATAATTAATAATGTTCTATGAAAAAATGGTTCTTGTTGTTGTTTTGAGCACTTAAACATAATCTGAAAAAAAATTAAATCTGCACTGTAATACCCCAATTTTTGGTTAAGGGCAAATCCTAATTATTGTGGATAATTATTATGTGTTTTATGGCAATATTAATTAATATGGCATAATTATTGAAAAATTGGAAGAATGGAGTTATTGGGCAATTAGTTGGTGATTAAGGGGAAAATTAATTACTAACTATGAGAGAATAATGAGATGTGTAATTAAAATGGCTAATGGAGGGATTAAGGTGATTAATTGGTTTATTTCCTTATGAGAGCCAATGAAATTCTGACACATGGCAAATTGGTTAGGTGAGAGAGGCTGTAAGAAAAGTCAAATATGGCATTATTAAATCGTTTCTTCTCTCTCCTTCCCTCTCATTTTCGCTGACATAGGAGTTATGGGGAAGAAGATTGATCATTCCATCTTCAAACTTCCTTCTCTATCTCTCATTTCTTCTCCCATTTTCGTGCCACCATTGCTGAAGGAAAGAAGAAGTTCTTGGTAAAAGGTAAGACATCTGACCCTCTTAATGGCCTCTAATGGAAAAATACTCTTCTACAAACTTGTTCCTTGTCTTGAGAGCTTCAATTTCATGGTTTTAGATTTGTCATTTGGTGTTGTTTGAGCTCTAAAGAAATATTGAAGTTGGGAGAATCAAGAAACTCCTTTGGAAAAGTTATAGAGGTGAGTAAGACAAATCTTTCTATATAGGTTTTGTAGCCATTGGTTAAGTTTGAATTTTCTAGAATTTTGGGCCCATTTTCGAAAATGAGGGCCATTGGGAGTTTGGTATGTGTTTGGTATGGAATTGGTATGTTTGAAATGCATTTTGGATAGATAGAATTGATTGGGTTTGAAATTGTTAAGTTTGGAGAATTTGAGATTTTAGTGTTTAATGTTACCCAAAACCAAAGCATGGTGATGGAATAGGATTTTGGTGATTTTGACATTTCCATTGGATTCCTTGAGTGATTTTGTGTGGGGATAGCTTTGGTTGGGGTTTTGGGTTCATTTGGATCACTTGGGAAAAGTTGAAAATCTGTTTTGTTTGAGCTCTGTTTTGCACAGTCAGTTTGAATGAGCGTTTTTAATGACCAAATGGTGTTGGAAAATTATGAAAATTTCCAATCTTAAAGTTCACATCCCAAGCTTCAAAATGGATATATTTTGTGTCATTTCGTTTATTATTCTAGGAGATATGATTGTCCAAAGTTTGGGATGGAAACAGAACTCTGTTTTGGAGTAGTGTTTAGTTTTTGGTGATTCTATATTTTTGTGATGATTTGAAGTGATGAGCCATATTTTTCCTAAAAAGAGGACTTAAATACCTTTCATTTTGCTTTGGAATCACCTTGTTTCGATTTTTCTAGGATTAGTTATCAATTTTGGAAGTTTAGCCAAGAATCAGGGAATTTCTTGGCCACGGCCCAAACCTTTCTGGCCTGATTCTGGCCCCGGCCCATGGGTGGCCAGCCGCGGCCAGTGGCCTTCTGACCATATTTTGGCCGCGGCTAACCCCTGTGTTCCAGCGATTTGAGTTTTCGAAAGGAGACCTCTAACCTATTGTTTCCCAACCTTTTAGGGCTTTTATTAGAGGCATTTGTGGCCTCTTAAGGGTCAATTATGATAACTAAATTTAAGTGTTTCAAGTTAATTAAGTCTTGGAATAAAATATAACTCTTCATCCCTAATCATGATTCTAGGATACGACATTTGCCCTAGGCGGGAGAGACCGGTGCCAGAGTACGCCCGGAAGGATCAAGGTAGTGACTTTTCTCTCATGTTGTGTATAATGTTTTGGTATGCATAACTTATCATTGAACTGTGAACTGCATGTGCCATGGTCCATTACAGCGCGAGCAGGTCAACGTGAGCCATGTAGGGATTGTCGTTGGTCATCTCTAGGTCGGCCATTGAACTGTCGTTGTAATCGACATGGAACTTTGTGAATCCGACCCGTAGGGCGGCATTTGTTAACCCAGCCATAGGCTGTGAGTTTTGAATCTTGCCTGTATGGCTTGTGTGATGAAATGCTTTATATGAATCCCAGCTGTGGTGAAATATATTGAGTGGATTGTTGTGATGCAATGCAGCGTAAGCAATTCAGCGTGAGCAATCGTAAGGGATGACATGTGTCATGCTAACCATTGCCGTTGTAACTGCCGTTGTAGTTGCTTTGTGTGGATAATGATTTGATTTCATGCCTTATTGTTGTACATACCATGATTGATTTGACACTACGGGGATTCCTTAGAATCTCACTCTCCCAAAAACCATGTTTTAGACAGGGCAGAAGGATCAAAGGGAAAGCGGGCGACGAAGAGCGGATAGAGCTCTGATTTAGAAGTATATTTTGGGTTATTGGTTATCATGTATATCTTTTGGATATTTTTGGGAAACAATTGTAGATAATGGGATTGGTGGTATAGTTTTGTGTAATCCCCAAGTTAAGGGTAATGAATTGTGGGCTTTGTGCCTTTGTAAAACCCTTATTAATGAATGGAACCTGAGTGTGTCGGGAATTTGATTTATACTCTGATATTTGTGAATGAAATCAACCTGTACAGGCCATTTAGTATTGAAATGTGAATATGAGACCGTCATGAATAGGTTTTGTAAAAGTTTTTGTAAGCCATGATTTTGGGAAGTTTGATTTTGCTTATCCCAAAATCATCTAAGGTCTCTAATTCTACATTTATTACGTATTTAAATAAATCTCGGCCTTAATCGTGAAAGGGGTTACATGCACATTCTTGTTAGATATATGCTCTGACTTTTAATTACATCCCTGTGATATTTAGCTTGGAGTAATACCACTCTATGTTCTGTTTTAATCTAGTGTGATTGTTTGATTATTGTCAATATTATT
Organism: Inga laurina; assembly: GCA_963855925.1. Lineage (NCBI taxonomy): Eukaryota > Viridiplantae > Streptophyta > Magnoliopsida > Fabales > Fabaceae > Inga > Inga laurina. The sequence continues at coordinate 5,749,169 of OY979713.1, forward strand.
AGTTTGTTAAAACAATACTAGTTTCAAATGGTGCATGTTAATTTCGTTGAAATCTCTAAAACTCTATTGTTGTTGTTTTTTTATCTATCCTTTTGTTGTTGGATATAGGGTGCTAGAAATGTTGAGATATATATGGTTCATAGTTGGATAAATGCTAAACGAACAAGTGTTGAATATGATAATGGGGTGAGGGGTTTTTTAGACTTCACTAAAAGAAATGCCGATGATGGTAGTAGGAAGTTTTATTGCCCTTGTGTAGTATGTTTGAATGAGAAGCGACTAAGTACTGCAGATATATATACACATTTAATTTGTGAAGGATTTTGTAAGAGTTATACAGTATAGGTATAGCATGGTGAAGAATTAGAAATGCCAAGTTCATCTCAACAGGGGGAGTGAACTTTGATGATAATGACATGGATACGGATGATCGGATAGAGGATATTATTCATAATGTAGGAGAAGAGACTTTTGAGCAATCACATGTATATGGTAATATGTGCAGTGATGCTAAGACGCCGTTGTACCTGGGGTGTAAAAAATATCAATTGTTGAAAGCAATATTGAAATTGGTAAGCTTGAAAGCACGGCATGATGGAGCGACAAGAGTTTTTCAGAAACGCTTGAGGCTTTTAAGGACATGCTTCCATATGATAATGTGTTGCCTTCTTGATACTATAATGCTAAGAAAATATTGTGTCCACTAGGAATAATGTATAAAAAGATCCATACATGCCTTAATGATTGTATATTATATAGAAAAGAGTATGAAGAGGAACAACAGTGTCCGATATATGAAACCCCGAGGTACAAATCAAATAACTCTCCTGCAAAAGTATTGTGGTACCTTCCAATCATACCAAGGTTCAAGCGCTTGTTTGCTAATGAAAATGATGCAAGAAATTTGAGATGGCATGTGGATGAGAGAATATTCGATGGAAAGCTTCGACATCCGGCTAATTCTTCTCAATGGAAGAAAATCGATCAATTATTTCCTGCCTTTGGTGAAGAGCCTAGGAACGTTATGCTTGGGCTTAGCATGGATGACATGAATCCTTTTGGTAGCCTGAGCAGTATACATAGTTCATAGCCTGTTCTGTTGGTAATTTACACTTATCTCCTCTGTTATGCATGAAATGAAAGTACATCATGTTGTCTATGTTGATTTTGGGACCAAAACAACCCGGAAATGACATAGATGTTTACCTGGAACCCTTGATCGAAGACTTGAAAGAGTTGTGGGACGAAGGTGTTGATGTTTTTGACGCGAACAAGAAGGAGGTTTTTAAAATGCGAGCCATGATCTTTTGTACTATAAATGCCTTCCCTGCATATGAAAACTTGTCAGGATATAGTGTTAAAAACCATAAAGGTAAGAGAACTTTTTGTCATCCAGCTGCTCATACTTTGTCTAAGGATGAGAAAAGAAGCTTTTGTGAGTGTTTACATGGCATCAAAGTTCCTTCAGAGTATTCTTCAAATGTTAGGAAGTTTGTGTCGATGAAAGGCTTGAAGTTAGTGGGGTTAAAGTTTCATGATTGTCATGTCTTAATGCAACAACTGCTCCCAGTAGCTATTCGAGGCATTGTCGAATATGATCTTCAACATATTCTGACTAGACTTTGTTTCTTCTTCAATGCTATTTGTAGTAAAGTCATTGAGACAAAAAAATTGGATGAACTGGAAAATAAAGGATATCTGATCTTGTGGCAGCTTGAGAAGCTTTTTCTTCCTCCTTTTTTTGACATCATGGCACATCTAATTGTTTATCTAGTCAGGGAGATCAACTTGTGTGGCCCTATCTATTTATGATGGATGTACCCAACTAAAAAAACTATGAAAATCCTAAAAGGGTATGTGAAGAACCTTAACCAGCCTAAAGCATCTATTGTTCAGAAATATGTTTCTGAAGAAGCCATGGAGTTTTGTCAAGATTACTTGTCAAATGTAGGACACATTGAACTTCCTGAACGTCATGACAAAGAAGGTGGTAGACGCAGGGCTTCAGTAAAGAGTATGGATCATGATGAATTGCAACAAGTCCACTTGTACATCTTGAATAATGTTGATGAAGTTCAAGATTACATTAATGCTCAAAAAGAAATTGTACGGAAAGGAAATAGTTGAATGACTGAACAAAGGTTAATTAGGGAGCATAACAAAACTTTTGCACACTGGTTCAAACAAAAGGTTGATGGTGAAGAATGTGTTTCTGATACAATTAAATGGTTAGCACGTGATCCTGAGGCTAATGTCATAAGTTGGACTTCATTTGGAATCAATGATTATACGTTTTACACGAAATCCCTTAATGATAGGAGCACCATCCAGAACAGTGGGGTTATGTTAGTGGCTAAATCTATGCACTTCTCTAGTTAAAAAGATAAGAATCCTAGATTGGCAGCAATACCTTATTATAGGGTTATTGAAGAGATTTGGGTGGTTGATTATGTTAAAGTTAAACTTCTCATTTTGAAATGCAAGTGGGTTGATGTCAACAATAGTGTGATGATTTATCAGTTGGGATTTACATTAGTTGATTTGAAGAGTAGATGTTTTGGAGATGAACCTTTTATTATGGCATATCAAGCGAAACAAGTGCTCTATGTTACTGATCAGGCAAATAAAATGTGGTCTGTAGCTCTCCAAGGAAAAAGGTTCGTTGATATTAATCAGGAAAGTCATTCAATAAATGATCTTTTTGAAACTCCTTTTTCTAGGGGTTTACCAGAATTGAACGAAGAAGAAAAAGTAGACAATGTACACGGCACAAGAAACGATCATCATGAAGGGATATGGGAGGATATCCCTTTATAAAACTACATTGAAGGTTAGTTAGCTAAAATAATTATCATGAACTATATTTGAATTATATATATTTTATTGGTGTATATATAAAACTACTTTTTTTGTTGTCGTCACAGGAAAATGAAGGATATGAGGTGTATGTCTTAGTGTAGATTCTCCGAAGCCAGGCCAGCTAGTGATCATCAGCCTGAGAAGAGTGTGTATAAAGTATTTTGGCCATAATGAATAATAGCATTGTCATTAATGTAATTTAATCTTTGATGCATGCATGTAAGTGAAAAGATAAGGAACTTGGTCAAAACAGCATTGTCATAGTTGTATGATTTGCTTGCATTATGATTCTGTCTATGATTGTGAGTTTATTATTTATGGTTGTTTTCCTTACTTCTGTTTCGGCCAACACTGTTTAAGCATAAAGGAGTTGAGTTTTAATATGTTCTAATGAGTTTTGAGTCTCTCACATGTCATTAAGATGTTAGTTATAATCTATAAGAGAAGAATTTATTTGAATGTCGTTGAACTAGCTGCTGCATGCTAAGTGAAATGTTTTAACAGGAGAAATGGCTTATTGGGTAAATGTTTTAAACGAAAATTTTATAAAAAAACTACTTTTAAGACCAGTTCTCTCCAAAACAGGTCTAAAAAGTACATTTAAAACCAGTTTTGGAGAGAACCGGTTTTAAAAGTATTACTTTAAGACCGGTTTTGTAGAAAATCGATCTTAAATTTTTAACTTTTTAGACAGGTTTTCCAGAAAACCGGTATAAAATTTGAACCTTTATACCGGTTCCTCTAATAACCGGTCTAAAAATATTTATTTTAAAACCGGTTTTATAATAACCGATCTTAAAACGTTTTTTAAAGACCGGTTCCATAACCGGTCTAAAAAGTAGTTGACTTTTAAAACTGACTGTATCAAGACCGGATCCAGAACTGGTCTTAAAAGTGATTTTTCCACCAGTGAATCGAACTCGGAAGGCCCATACTGTTCTTCAATGGCTTTCGTTAAAGCATACCAGTCGGGAATTCCTCGAGCCTTTTCCATCATTTGGAACCATGGCAAAACCTCTCCATCCATGTATACTGAAGCCAATGCCAATCGTTGCACATCAGGAACATCATAGTATTTAAAATACTGTTCAACCTTGAATATCCATTGCAGCACGTCAGTGCCATCAAATCTTGGGAAGTCCATTTTGATTTGTTTTGCCACTGGAGGAGTGTAAGTCCCTGGTTTAACCATCTGTGTTTCAGCAAAGGAGCTTCCCTTCGCAAATCCTGATGCATCCATTTTCTGACTGATGGTATCCATACATAGCATAAGAGCTTCCATCATACTCTCCAATTTGCCGAAACGCCCTTTGCTATCATCAATGAACTCGTTGGTTCGCTTCTGATCCACTTGTAATTCCTTGAATCTGGTATTTTCGACCATTGACTCTCAATAAAAGCACCAAAACTGTAATGATCAAATATAACACAAAAATAACAGAAGATAAAACTTCTCTTAATTGAGGGAATCAATAGTTCGGTACATCAATAATCTAGCATAATGCCTCAATGAAGTCACTGTACTATCACAGGATATAGAATAATAAGAAGAGAATAGTAAGAAATCTGTAGAAATGAAGAGCCAGAGGAAGGAAGGGAACCACAGAGGAGAAAGAGTCATGAAATCCAACTCTCCTTCTCTAACCGTTCTTGTCCTTATTATATATCAGATTCTATATCCCTCAGCTTCCAGGTCTTTCTCTTCGTTCTCACACTTTTTCTACGGGGCTCAGCATCTGATTGTGGCCTTTTATCCACTATTGGATTGGTCCTTAGCATAACATCCTTTTAGCCCATTACATTGGACAAGAGGGTTTCATGAGGGAGCGTCACTTGAGAACGCATAATTCCTTGAGAGCGAGTGAAATCTTTGGAGCTTTGATGGGACAAATCGGTGGAAATTTTTGGAGAAAAATCTTTCGGGTTTGAAACGAACTAGAACCCAAAAATCAAAACCCACACACGTGTCAACAGAAGGGAGGAAAATCAAGATTACACTTCTTGTTGTTCGAACGGCGTCATTCTGAACACTTAGACAGATCAGAGGCAAAATTAGGCCTCAATGATTCTCTTGGGCTTTAAAAGTTTAGCCCGCGCTCTAGCACCATGTTGAAACAATAGAAGCATAGAGTACCAAAATAATGGAAATGCAGGATCAATCCTATTATTGGATAGTTAAACAATACTTATATTACAAGACCAGGCTTATGGGCCTAACCACTACGAACTAAAAACAATAACTACTAAAACACCGGCCCATATACAATGAAACAGATAAACTCAACAAATATAACTCCTAACAATTTTTTTTTTCTGCTAACATTCCTGCCTTGACACATTAGATTCTATAGATGGCTTTGTGACGGAGGTTGGAATATCCTAAGATATATATATATATATTAATGAGAAACTTGTGAAAATATTGTATCTGAAGCTTACTTGGTTTCATTAGAATTTACGAGTTTTTTAGGTTATCATATTAATTTTCAATCATATGGTGTTTTTGGGTTGCAATATATTCTAAAAATTTAGGCTAATAAAATGATATCAAAAGTACAATTCCACACTTGGAAGTCTAAATTGCTGAAAAATGGACAATTTGCAGGTAACTTTTATATTTAGAAGTTTGTTAAAGTGGTTGAAGTGGCTTTTCTGTTTGTTAGCCATTTCGTGCTTTCTTGATAAACATACTGACATATAATATAATGTTGTGATTTATTTTTCTAATACTGATATCCAGATTTAGGTTTCAATGATTTATTTTGTTACATCTGTAGGTTTTGCTAAGGCTTCTCAAGCATGTAGAAAATAGTAATATCAAACCAAGAAGAATAAAAGACATTTATGAAATTTGGATGGGGAAAAATGAACAAATGAAGGATGAGCCAATGAAGGTATATTTCATGGAACTTTTTCCTAAAGTGCTACAAAACTACCATCTTTTTGTCAAATGTTTTCACCATTGCTTGATTCTAACTGGTTTTGACTTATTCTTGAAGCACTGGTCGTGTTAACATGATACAATACCAATTATTGTTAAATAATAATGGGTGATGTGGGGAGTTAGGGAAATATCCAGGATAAATATTATTTGAAGTTATTTTAGATGTTCTCCATTTAATAATATTATTTAGGTTATTTTTCTGTTTGGTTGAGCGGTCCTCAAGTTTAAAGTAGTTATTCTCCATTATGAGTTATTCTCCATTAGTGGTAATCTTTTTAGGGCGTCATAAGTCATTTTTCTGTCTATAAATATTTAGGCTCACAGCATGTAGAAATCATCTGAAAATTTAATCAGTATTTGTTTTTATTAACAGAGACTGTCTATTGTCTTTATTAGTTGTTGAGCTTCAGATTCTCACTCATCTTCTATTAAAGATTTTCTTTCCTCTTTATTAATTAATGAAGTTAGAATTTGATTTCATATTTTAATAAAGATTTTCCTTCTCTCTTACTCTGTACCTATCTTAGATCCTAACAAAACAATTATGCGACAACAACAACAACAATTATCCAACTAGGTGAGGTAACACCTCAATTCTCATTTTTCATCTGTATTTGATTTGAAGTTGTTAAAAAAGGAATTTCCATATTTGCTTCTTTTTTCCATGAGATCTTTTCTTCGAACCTCTTAATCTGTCTGTCGATGCGTACATAAGCTACCAATTAATGTCTTCAGAGGAAGAATAATATAATTGTTTGCTCAACTCTGATTTTGTGTATATTGTATGGAAATATCTTTTGGCAAGTGAAAAGAATATATTATTTTGCTTGATTTTTTTTATTAATAGTTGAACGAATTTGCCATCGATACATTGTTTTTGCAGTTGCAACATTAGGATGTTTCTTGTGACTTCTGTTATTTATATAATGTTTTACTTCTGGAGCAGAGTAGATCTGCAGTTCATTTGGACTTCATATTGTTTTCTCTTATGCAAGGCAACATTGTGGAAGCATATCAGGGTGTTCTATGGTATGTCCTTTTGTTCATTAGTGCTTTTTTTGGGGGGTGTTTAATGCATAATATCTTGTTTTTGCCACTTCTATCTGGTGAATAATATATTAATGTTTTAGATTTCATATTTCTTCTCTTCATTGTCAATGTGTGTTTCTTTAATGACGTTTTTTCCTTTCAAAACATACCATCAAACTCGAGCTTCTTTGTTATTCCTCTCACTTTTGTAGTCTTAGTGTGTGTTTAGTTCAACGGAAATAAGGTTAGATGAGGTTTTTAAAGAGAAAATCCCATTAAAAGTCTTTTGAAACACCCAAATCCTAATTCAAACTTTTAAATTTAACATATTATAAATCAGGTCAACCAACCCAATTTAGGATTTCAAAATTGAGTGATTTTACCAATATACCCTCTTCCACCTCCTCTCTTTCATCTATCTCCCATTTCTCTCCTCTTCTCTCCTTTGACACCTATTTGAATTGGTAATTAACAATAATTTGAATATGAATTTGGAATTGTAGTTAGTAATTGCTTTTATTACATTATGCAGCCTCGAAGGTGAAAGTCAAAGAAGCAGAGAAAGTGTAGAGTAGCATGAATATGAGAGCAAAGGAGTTTGAGATATGATCGTCGTTTCTGGGATGTATCTCAATTTTTTAGTTTTATTCACCATCTTTTACAATTTTTTGTTCTGTACTATAATTGCACCATCCATTATTGACGGTGCTGCCTAACGCTAGGCGTTGATTTTCTACATGACTATACACTATCAAATGAAGAGAAACATAATTAAAAAAAAAAAAAGAACAAAAGGGACTCATAAGTTTTACCATTCTCTCTTTATTTGTGTTCTACAACAATTCTGGTAGAGATTTTAAAAATTAACAAGTTAAATTTACAAATTCACACATTCTTATTGACAACAGCAATCTATATTCCATTTTTCTTTTCTAAAAACTTAAATGGCATTGAAGTAAATTGACAAAATTTATAAATCTTAATTTGGGTTGTATGACCTAATTAATAATTTCTTAAGTTTAGCAACCAGAGTTAGAAACAAAGAAATTCAACTATCTTTTAATAAGATTTTTCCTTTTTTAAAGTTAAGTTATGGGAGGTATGAGTTGTTTGGTTCAAGATGAGGAGAGGCGGGGTTTGGTTTCTTGTTTGATTTAGAAGGGTAAATAAGGGGAGTTAATTATAAGTTGACAAATATACCCTTCTCTTTATCTATATATTTTCCTTCTTCTTTTACAATTTTTTTTAATAAAATGATTATTTCTTAATTTTTTATATAACATTCCTTAACTTTTTACTTAGCAATATTATATTTTAAGTTATCGCATGCGTTAATGATATGCAATTATTTCTTATAATTAAAGTGGAAAGAACAAAAGTTCACCACAACAACAATAAGTGGAAAGAACTGAAAGAATTATTTGAAACAAAATGAGAATAGAAGAGAATGAGTAAGAGAAGGCTAAAAAGATGAGAAGAACAAAGTGAGTACATGCATGAGAAAAAGTTGGAAAAAAAAAACGTGTGAGGAAAAAAGGTTTTTATATTATGGGGATAGATGTGAAATAATGAAAAATTATTATGGGCAATTTGGTCAAAATGAATCAAAAGTTTTCTCCCACATAGGAAAAACCCAAATTTGGAGGTTTGAGAAAGGAGGGGAGGAAGCACTATAAGACAAAAAAAATTCACCTCCCCTACTTCCAACCAAACATAGTTTTTTAATCTTAACCCTCCCCTAACCTAGAAAAACCCTCAACCAAACACACCCCTAGGATCTGTTTGCAAGAGGGAAATGGATGGGAAGAGAGAGGAGGAAAAAGTTTTAAGAGTTGGATTTAAAAAATTGAAGAAGTGGGGTTATAAATATGAAATGAGTTTATTTTTTATTTTTATAAAAAGAACATAGTTGATATCAAGGTTGATAATATAAATCAACCAATTTAATTATATAAATTGGTGAAAAACAAAAATTTAAAAAATATGAGTTAACCGTTGTTAATTAAATAATATATTGAAAATTTAAATAAAAAAAAGATATGATCATATCATGATGGGCGGTTTTAGTTTTAATTTTAGTTATTTTTTTAACTATGAATACAAAGGATAATAAAGGAGATTTGATTAGAGGCAATTCAATAATTTTAAATTTATATCATGATGTTCAATTCTTCTAAGTAATTACAATTTTTATGGTCCTTTATAATAAATATTATTTTTTCTAGGTTCCTTACTTTAATTTTCCCTTAAAAGATTAAATTATTAAATATTAAAAATTGGGCTAAAATAAGCAAAATCACCTTGAGTTTTGGATCAAATGCACTTAAACTCTCTAACCTTTAAAAGTTTAAATAGAGGACCCTAATTTTTTATGTTTTGACCACCAACTCCCAGCAGTTAAAATTGTAACATCCCAATTTTTATTACCAATATTCTCTTTATGTAATGAGATATTTAATGGGATAAAATGGTGAATGGTGAAGTACATAAAAGAATAAATACTCCAATTGGTGGTCGCACACAACATGAGTAGGTTTAAAACACAAAGTTTAACACAATTGTATTTGCTGTCAGTGAGTTTTCCCTTTGTAGTAATCTTGTTATGTGACATTTTTAAATAGGCAAATGATAACCAATGCCTATAAACTTTCACAGGCTAAAAGTAAACTTATCAAGATTTAATTTGATAGTCCATATGAATTATTCGGAGCTGTACACAAAAAGTTATGTACTTTTGAAGTTTACCTGGTGAAACTAGCTAATTTCTGGGACATCGTCTAAAGATTTAAATTATGGGAATGTTGAACTTTCACTTGGGTAAAGGTTTTATTATTTCTTGAAACTAGACTCAATAAGGGTTTCATAACCTTTAGAATCACTCAAATTCGATTTCTACAAATAAATATATGAATTTTCAAAGTTGGGTGAAAATGCTGCTAGTTTTGGGTGAAAATCACAAAATATATTGGCAAAATGGTAATTTGCCATATTAAGCCAAAGAAAATTATTTTCTTCAGCACACACACTCATTTTGGTCCAAATGGGATGGAAATGAAGGGAAAAATATTTCTTTGATATTTATCATGGATTTAAGAACCGAACCGGCTCAGACGATCCGACTAGTCAGACCATCGGCCGGTGTAGAGGGCGGGCCGGTCTCTATTGTTGGGCCGTTTTTGTGGGAAAACCGTTTTGGCCCGTTTTTTAACCTTTGTTGGACCGGGAGGCATTTTTGGGCTGGAACCTGTGATAGGTTTTTAAAAACCATTCGGCCCAATGACTAGTGTTACACAAAAAAAAGGCCAGATTTTTTTAAATTTAATGTGGAAATTGGCCTATTATTGTGTTAAAAAAACACTGAAAACTTGAAATAAATGGATAAAACTCAAAAAGGCAGTGGTTCCCAATTTCAACTTTCAAGATTGCGCTCGATCCGAGTCCGACAAACCTCCCCCCGCGACGGTGTGCCCTAGTCCGATTGGAAACAGAGTCTGGCTGTGGTCTTTCACTGCGTGAGGCTGTCATTGTTCGTCTTCTCGTTGGTTGTCTCCGTCATCTGTGGCTTGGTTCTTGTTGTTGTCCGTCCTTCGCTGTGAACCTTTATGCACCGTGGATTATCTTGCGCGATCTTGGTGAGCCGTTGTGGTCCGTTATTTGTGCCATAGTGGACAACCATTTGTGCCATTGTCTTCCACCATAGGTGGTTGCGGTGTTGTGATTCTTCCTCTCTCCGTCACATCGAAACCCCTAAATCGCCTCCCTCACAGTGTCACCGATAAAGCTCAATAATCGATATGCTATATTCTTTGCTCTAATCATGTGTTTTTCTTAATTAGCTTAGTGTGTGGATTGTTTAAATTGAAATGTATAGATTTTTTCCTTTCTGTTGTCAATGTAAGTTCGAATGGAGGGTTCTTGTCAGATTCTGATGAAGTTATAACTTGTGGGCTGTGGCTGAATCTTATAAGTTGTATATATTTACAATGCTCTGTTTTTTCATGTAACACAGAGTATAATGAAACTAATAAACAAATGAAGTTATACGTGTGGGTTGTGGCTAAAAGTTTTTAGTTTTACAATGCTCTGTTTTTTTCAATTTTAATTTAGAATTATGATGGAATCATCAATGGCATGGTAATTTCTTTTGTCTATTACTTTGTTGATTTTGGTTAATTTTGTAATCAGGTATCTACATCATTAACCCATAAAACATGGGAGAAGCTTCAACTTACTGCCTGGGTTATTGTTGCCATTAAGAACACTAAAGATATTATTGTTCAGTCTGCTAGACCTTATGGTCAAAGAGCTGTTCTAAAGTTTGCTCAATACACCGGTGCCCATGCAATAGGTCAATTTGGTGTACTATGACATTCTTGTTTTTTTCTTGTTGTGACTTGTGAGTTTTGTTTCTTCTGAATATAATGAAATTGATGATTATACTGGTTGTGGCCGAAAGGAAATTTTTTTTACAATGCTCTGTACTTCTATTGTCATCAGGATGTTTCAGTGAAAATTCAGCTAGTGTTTCAGTGACAAAATTTGTATTTTCTTGAACTTTTTGCTTTTACTGTATAATGTGAAATGCAACAGGGACAAGGTAGCTAACAAAATTTTTGGTTATTGTGAGGAATGAGTCTGCCATAGATTGTTTTCATTGCCATAGATAGAATTAGTGACATTTATTGTTTACTGTGAGGAGATCACCTCTATTACATTTTTCACCAATGCTCTGTACTTCTATTTTTGTTATTATCAGAATTTCATGTTCTTCAACTTTCTTGCAAAGATCAAGAACCCTTGGGAAATAGTCATCGATTCTGGATAGAGAAATTACAATTTAAGAATAAGAGGCCAAGGGCAATTCATTTATTTGGCAGCCGTATGCCTAATCCAAAACTATTTTCAAAGCATTGACAGGACATGAATTTTGGGAAAGCATTCCTTTAGTTTCCAGTGTTCACAACCATTACGCCCAGATTTTCTCTCTTGTCCAATGTCAAATGGCCCCTTTATTTAAAGTTAAACCTATTCATGTCCTGGAATTCTATATTGCTAATTAAATACTACGTGCTAGCTCATCTTTGAAATTTTCAGATAAAGTCAAAATGTTTGAACTTTGAATGAACCAAATATATATTTTTTATTTTTAATTCTTATAAATAAATTTTTATCTTTCAATAAAACTTGTAGTAGTTGGAAGAACACTATTTTTAATTTTATTTTATTGAAATAAAAATATTAAAAATAGTCAAATTTTACCCTCTGCACATGCTTCCCATATTGCACCTCATCTCAATTCCATGGAACAATTAGTTAAAATGAATTGCCTTAAGGATTATATTTTCCAAATAAGTTATGCAAATTAAAGCGATTTGACTAGTGTCTCTGTGTCTGAATAAAATGTCTTCTCCCATATTTATATATTCTCACCTCATTAATTCTTGGCTTCATAAGATTTAATCCTTAAGGAAAGATATTGAGCATTGCCTTATTGCTATTTACCTTGGCAATCCCAAGTTCATTGCTGATAATTTTGCTGAACCACTTCTCGAATCCAACAAACACTTAATTCTTTTATGACAGACACTTTAAACTGAATAATACCACATTGTTGCTGCTAGACTTAAATCTTTTATGATAGGTTTTTAATTTGTGCTGCAATGTTTGAACTTTGTAGAAAGTAGAAAATGACATCCCAAGTAGAACAAGTATCTACTACTACTCCCTCCACATAATCTGTTAGATCAAAGGCCGATCCAGCATGGGAGCATTGTATTCTAGTGCCCAACAAAACCCCAAGTGGCAAACCTCACTTGAAATACTTGTATTGTGCAAAGGAATTTGCTGGGGGAGGAATACACAGAATGAAAGAACATCTTGCCTGAATAAAAAGGGGACATCATAAGTTGTAAAAAGGTTCCAGGAGATGTTTGATAGAGCTCAATATTTATATATTTTTATTAATTAATCTTAGGCTTTTGTGGGACTTAATTGAATATTTTGGGCATAATCAAGTGTTAAAGTGAGATTTTAGTGAAAGGATAATTTGGGAATTATATTAGTTAAATTGTTATATTTTTAATTAATATATGATATTCCCATTATTCTTTAATTGTGAGCAAAAGATATTACTTTGTGAATTTAATTTTGTAGGTGATGACATGGCACAACTTAATGTTTAATCTAGAGAGAATTGAAGAAAAAGGAGAAGAGTTGACCAAGTTGAATGAAAAGGAATCAATTGAGGAAGACTTGGACCGAATAGGAATTAAGAAAGGGAGCTGGACAAAGAGATTACATAATTGACGTGAAGCATGGGCTGACCCAAAAGAAAGATGCTGGACCGTGAGGGAAGAAATAAAGAAAGGAGGGAGTGGACTGATGAATGAAAAATGGGCTTGACTGAATTGTTAAAGAGGGGACCACGTGAATAAGGAGGGGGGCACCAAAGAGAAATAGAGAAGGGTTTGGCGGCTGTGGGGATGGAAAAGGAGGGCTGCTGATGCGATATCAAAGGAGGGAGCAGCGAAAATGAAAAGGGGAGGCTGCGGCTGTGGAAGAGTGTGGAGCATCGGATGAAATAAGGAAAAGGGAGGAAAGTCCATTTTGGCGGCTGGTGGAGATGAGGATATACAGCCGAAATTGTTGACCACGTGAAGGGAACACAGCACCGAAATGAAAGGAAGAATGGAGAGGAGGCGGCTGTATGCGTGTGTGAATGAGAGAAAAGCATGAAGAGCAGCAGGAAAATTGTGTTGTGACCGTGAAGAATCGGTGCTTCTCATTTATTCTCTATGGCCAATTCCTTCTTCATATATCAAGCTTCATCCTTCTCTTTTTCCATGAGTAGCTAAAGTGTTGATGATTTCCTTGAGTTGGGTAATGGTTTGAGCTTCTAAACTTCAATAGAATTCCTTTAAGTTCTCTTTTTAATTCATGATTATGTAGCTTGGTTAAGTATGTAATTGTGATCTAGATTGTTAAGCCAAGTGAATAAACTTGGTTGTTGAGCTAGGAGTTGATTAATTAAGCTTTGTATGATTCATATTAGGAGTAGGTTGAATTGTTTATTCCAACTTGGTTAAGTGGATTTAAATGATTAAACTGAATATTTTGAATTGTTGTAATGGTAATTACAATTTAGAATTGGAAGTTAGTTATTCATCTCCTTGAGTCACTATTAATTGGTAGTATTCATTTAATTGCTTCGGTTGAATGAATTAAATGATTATTGCAAGTATGGAGCTAGTGGTATCTTAGTTCCATCCTCTTGGCTCATTATGGAATTCAAATCATTAGCAAGCAAGGAAGACTAAAACCCCAACTCAAGGGAATCCCATTTCATCATTATTCTAGTTTATTAAATTTACTTTGTTATTAGTGTTAAATTCAATTCCATTTGCTTCTTTGTTTTAAAAACTGAAAAATACAAAAATATTGTTTTAGCTTAGTTTACTTCATTAGTTTATAAATGCAATTTCTCAAAAAAATGATTTCTTACCACTTTAAGGCTTTTTATCACTTTACTACTTAGAAAATTGGAAATTAATCTCCTCACAAGAACGACCTAGGTTGAGCTACTATGCTACATTCTTAAACCTAGTTTTATTTTGTGAACTCACACGACAAGGGTTCATCAATGTTTACTATCTGTTGAATGAAAATGTGAAAGAAATTGAAGAGAAAAATGGAAAGAAGGAAGATACATTTGAAGAAGACAATCCTTATGGACCTAATGTCACACCATCGGAAGGTGATGCTCCAAATTTAGAAGATGCTCCTCCTTCACATACTGAAAATTCTTTTTCAAGATCATCTGAAGTTTTGAAACGAAAGGCACCTATTGCAACTACAAGATCCTTCTTTTGCCCCAAGGACAACCCCGGGTGCACAGCCAAGAATAAGTAGTGCATTTGTGGGTAAAGAAGCTGTGCAAAGAGCAAACATCGCTATGGCTAGGTGTTTTTATGATTGTTGTATTCCAATTAATGCTGTTAATTCAATGTACTTCCAACCTATGCTAGATGCTATTGCAGCTATTGGCCCAGGTTATAAAGCGTCATCTTGCCATGCCTTCAGAACAAAATTATTACAAGATATGAAAAAGGAAGTTCAATTATTCGTTGATGAGTGCAGGAATTTTTGGGCAGAAAATGATGGCATGATAATGGCAGATGGTTGGCAAGATCAATGAAACCGACAATTGATTAATTCCTGGTTTATTATCCTAAAGGAATTGTCTTCATCAAATCTGTAGATGCATCAGACATTGTGAAAGATGCCCAAACTTTGTATAACTTGTTTGTGGACATGGTTTTGTTTGCTGATGTGGATAATGTCGTCGATCTTGTTACTGATAATGCAGCTAATTATAAAGCTGCTGGGAAATTATTGGCCGAAAAGTATCCTTCTATTTATTGGTCTCCATGTGCTACACATTGCTTAAACCTAATTTCGTTAGACATTGGAAAATGGAGATTGTCACACGTTTATCTACGTGTGTATCTTTGATTTCAAAATTCATTTACAACCATGGATTTTTGTTAGCTTGGTTGAGAAAAAGAGAAGGGTGGACAAAAATCATCCAGCCAGAAGCAACACAATTTGCTACCACTTTTATTACTTTAAAAAGTATTCTTGAGCACAAGCATGACTTACAAGCCTTGATAACTAGTAAGACATTTATTGATTCTAGATACTCAAGAGACCATAGGGCAAGAAATGTGATTGTGGTTGTATTGGACAGGGTATTTTGGAATGATTGTTTGGCCATTGTTGAAGTTGTTAAACCTCTTATACGACTTCTGAGAATTGTAGATTATGATGATAGGCCTTCACTGGGATATATTTATGAAGGGATGCACAGGGCAAGGAAAGCTATCAAATGTACTTTCAATCGAACAAAAAAATTGTACAAGCCATTCACGAGTATTATTAAGCGTAGGTGTGATTCTCAGCTTCTCCAAGATCTTCATGCAGCAGCTTATATCTTAAATCCTGCTTTTCTTTATGATAACGCTAACTTCTCTCAAAAGCCAGAGGTTATGCAAGGATATCTTTTTGTCATTGGTAGGAAAGTCACATCTAATAAGACCAAATTTTTGCAAGAAGGCATAATATATCAAGATAAAAGTGGAACCTTCAATAATCCCATGGCTCTTGAATCTGCAAAATCAATGCAACCTAGTAAAATTCCTTACTTCTTAATTCTCATACAATTATATTATACTATATGAATCTGACTTTAATTGTTTTTTTTATATTTGATGATGTTCATTTTAATATGATAGATGAATGGTGGAGGTATTTTGAAGGTAGTTGTCTCAATGTTAAAAAGTTGGCTATTCAATTGTTGAGTCAAACTGCTTCTTCTTCTGGTTGCAAAAGGAATTGGAGTGTCTTTGAAAGGATACACTCCAAGAAAAGAAATAGATTGGAACATAAAAGGCTAAATGATCTTGTCTTTATTCATTACAATTTTTGCTTGAGGAATAGGTATATTTTTTTAAACTTTTCAGTTTACAATTTACACTTTACTACTAAATTTTGTATTGGTTAAAAAAAATTAATTAAATGGCTTCTAATAATTATACCAATATTTCATTTTCATGTGTTTTTTTAGGGTTCTTGACAAGAAAAAAGACTTTGATCCCATTGATTATGAAAGTATTGATAAAATTGAATATTGAATAATGGAAGAAGTCGATTCTCCTCCACTTTCAACACTTTTCGCTGAAGAGATAGAAGAAGATATTATTTATGATGATACCACATTGCCAATACCAAAAATTACCATCAATGATGAAGGTTAGATATTTTAAATTGTAGAGTTAGACATGTTACTTTTTTTATTTATATTATATGTTACTAATTTTTATAATTTGGTTTGTTCCATACTATTTTATCCACAAACTTAGGTTGGAATTGGAAGTTCTGGGATTGGAGTTGAAGGTCTTGATTTTGGGTCATTTGCTCAAGAAGATGATGACATTTTTGGTCCAAATGATTTTCAAGAAACTCATGCTTGGATCAATCAAGAGCCGCCAAATACCAATGTTTAACAAGACATGAAATCATTATTATTTGTGCTTTTTGTTAAGTTCATGGTTGATTTAAATGTTCTTTCTTAAATGATATTTTGTGATTTTACTAACTTTATATAAAATTAGACTAAAGACTAAAGACTAATTATTATAATATATATATATATATATATATATATAATTTTAAATTTAATTATTACATCACCAGTCCGACTCAACGGCTCAACCGTTCCAACCGGTTGAACCTTGACCCACTGACCTTTCCGGCTCAATGTCCGATCTGGCTTTTAAAACATTGATATTTATAATTATATTTTGGATAAAGGTTGAAAAGTCAAAAAGGTGGAATTTCCATAAAATAACATATCTTGTGCATTTGGTTGGCTTAATGGGATGAAGCCCAAATTGGTTTGTGAAGGGCTTAAATGGTGTCATTTATGGGCCAAGGAAAGAGGAGGAAAATTAGTCCAATGCTAATGGGAAGTTATGACACAATTAGAAGAGGATAAGGTCAAGTACACAACTTATGTCATAAATCCAATTTTTGTAATAAAACTAATGGAAAGATGAAGATATTTTAGGTCAACCTCTTCATCTTTTCCTTCTCATTTTCATGCCTACACACCAAATAGAGAGAGAGAGAGAGAAGCTTTGAAGAAACATAGAGAGAAGGAGGAGCACAAGAGCAAACATCAAGGTAAAGTTTTGTGATTCCAAGTGTTAGGTCTTCTAACTTGTGTAGTAGCTTCTCTAATCTCTTGATCTCCATGAATAATCATGTGTAGCCAAGTAAAATCTCAAGGTTGAGAGAGAGAGTGAGACATCTAGAGAGAGAAAGTTGGAGGATTAAGTGGTAACCTCAAGAACTTCAATTCCTTTGGTATATTGTTGTTATTGTGGTGGTTTTTGTTATGATTTGTGGTTTGGTTGTTGATTTTGTAAATTCAGAAAGTGGAAACACTAAGGGGTTATGCTGCCTAAATTTCCTCAAATCATGTCTAGTGAGTGTTTAAATGGTTTGATAAGTGGTTAGGAGTATAAAGGAGCAAGCTTTAGGTGTTAAGACACAACCACATTTTTCCCTTTTCAAGCCAAAGTTTCGGCCAGCTCTAGAAATGGGGGTTAAGGCTAAAATTTCATTAATATGATAATTCCATTATGATCAGGAGAGAAAATTGTATAGGGTTGATGTTGATCACTTTGTGAGAAAAGCCCTAGAAAGTAAAATTATGAAATTACCCCTAAAACACTAAGTAGGGACTGTCAAAGGAAAAATTGTCATTTGACAGTAATTTTGCGAAACCCAAGGTCAAAAAAGGATTCTACACGTAAAACTGTGTAGGAATAGCCCGAGTCAAAATTTTTGAAAAAGTATAGTCGGACCGAGTAAAAATGGACTTAGACTGGGTCCCCAGGGGCATTTTGGTAATTTTACAATTTTAAATTAATTTAACCAACAAAATTAATTTGGAAGAGTCTAAAGTGATACATGAATGGGTATTAACCTAATTCTTATACATTTGGGATTTTAGGATATGATTGATAGCCCAAGCCATCGAAATAAAATTCAAGGAACGATTTATGAACAAAAAGGGATTAAGGTAGTAACGCTATCCTTTATATACTATGCCAATATTTATATGTTTGTGTATGTCATCTTTTGTGATATCATTAATAGATGTGGTTTTTGCCGAGGAGGGCAATTAGTGCAGGGAGGCACTTTTACCTGTTTGTTGAATAAGAACCCAACTGAGGTTTACGGGCACTGGGGGATTGAGCCCCTAACTCATGTATATATGCCGTTGTATTGTTATTATTTATTTGTATAACATGGAGCATGACATTTTTAATTTTCATATTTTATATGATTAATAGGTTGTTACTACTGAGATTCTCTCAAATCTCTCCCTTTCCATAAATTTGTAAAGTTTCCAGCAACAGAAAAACAGCTCTAAAGGCATGATTCTAATTACCGGCAACTGTGGTGTTCGGGTCAGGAAAACGGAGTTGTTGGTTATTATTAGTTTATTTTGATATTTTTGGACAAAAATTGTGTATATGTTATTAAACCCTGAGGAGAAAACTTATGATGTAATTAAATACCTTATATCAATATATCAGTATATTTATGTTATTCATGTGTTGCTCACTGAACTGCGCTCAAATACTCTAAAAATCCGGAAATAAGTAGAGTGTTACAAAAATTGCTATTAAAATTAATTAACGATTTTTGTCGTATCATAATTTTAATTTCTAATTATATACCATATAATTTCAAAAACAATACTAACATATATATATTTTTTAATTACTTGAAATAAAATGCTCAAAATACTTAAAAAATATATAATACATAAAAAGAATTTAAAATATTAATTTAATCTTGTCTTATTTAAATAAAAAGTACAATATACTTAAAAGTATATGTCAAATGCTAAATGTTATTTTTTTTAAAATAACATGATACTCCTCTAGTACTTAATATAGAACTTGATTAAAGAGTTGATCTTGACTTTAAATATAAGACATATTTCTTATATTTGTCAATTTTTTTCTAATTTATCCCTATTGATGCTTTCTCAACGATAAGAGAGATAGATTAGAGGATTTAAGGAGATGATTAGAGTGTTTGGAAAAAACATATCATATTAACTAACTTAACTAACTTTCTTAATCTAAACAAATTTAGCAAATAAATCTTATACTAAAGACCGGAGGGAGTATATAATAAAAATTATAACATGGTAAAAACTAGAAACTTTAACCAGGGAACAAAAAACCGGTCCGAACCGGCCGGTTCGACCGATTGAACCAGGAACCTGTCAATGGTCCGATTTGGTTTGTTCATTGAACCATGAGCCCGATTGGACCGATCTAAAATCGGTTAAAACTGGTAAAACCAGTGGTTCAACTAGTTGGACCGGTTTCTTTTTTTAAATTTTTTAATTGTTATTTTGTGCTTGCTTTTTATGGGAAAGTGGAAGATTGAAGACCAAAATGAAGAAAAAAGTAGGTAAAGAAAGAACAAATTTAAAAAAAAAATGAAGAAGTTAATGAAAAAAATTATTTAAAAAGATATAATAATTATAGGAAATGAGATATCATTATATAAATATAGGCATTATAACTAATACTAATAGATTTTATGCATTTTTTTTCTAAAAATCTTCATTTTTATCTATAGAAGTTTAAAAATATATTAATATATATTGCCACTATTAAATTATAATATTTTAATATGACCGGTTCAACTACCGGTTAGAGCCCGGTTAAACCATTAACCCTTGAACCTATGTTGTGACTGGTTCATTGCCCGATCCGATTTTTTGTTCCTTGACTTTAACAATAATTTTAATGATAGGGGAGTTAATAGTAAGAACATAAAAAATCAAGTCCTTAATTTAAACTTTCAAAGGTTAGCGAGGTCATGTGCAATTGACCCAAAATTTGCAAGGCTTTATGTAATTTAGCCTTAAATTTATCTAAAAAATAAAATTTAGAATTATAAATTAAATAACTGTATAACATGATAACTTTCAATTAATTTTAATAATATAAAAAAACTGAAGATATATATTAAAGTTATTTTTAGCAAAGATAAGTGATTATAATTTTTAATTAATGTTTAAGTTATTGAGGGGTACAGTGGGCAAAACAAAATGTCAACATTATGATTTAACGATCAATTAACACTTAAATGGATGAAAATAAAATCTCAACCACAAGTTAGGTTTTTATATTATACATTTTGATTTTTAGGGAGGTTATTTTCAAAATAAAAGGGAAGTCTATGTAATCTAAATTAAATAAAGAAAAAGTTACTTTATTTTACTAAATAAGTGTTTGTATTCATATCATTTAAATTGTTATTTTTTTTTTAAATTTTGAGTTATGCATAATAAATTTGAACAATATAAGTTTTAAATTTTCTTGTCTTTGACAATGTAAAATGCAAAATAAAATTGACTACGGAATTAAAAACTAATGATAAAATCTTTATATTATATATATATATATATATTGTTGATACATTTATATTTTATATTTAAAGAAGATTATAGAAAAAATTAGTTTATCGTAATAGTTTTATACCATGCGATCATGATAATTGGATAAAGAATGCACCAAACATCTTGAACTCCACCGTAACACATCGATTGAACTTTTAGGTATGTTTTAGGGTCCCAATCATTGATGGGATAAAAAATGCTACAAAATTTATATTTGTTGTAATTCAATTAAAACTGCTAGTCTTATTCAAAATCAACATTTCTAAGATCACCCTCTTAGTAGTTCTACCAAGATCAAGGATCTTATAATGAGTTATTTAATAATTAGTTTTGACTTTTGATTATATTTCTAAGCAAGCTAATAAATGTGCTAAATGTGTAAAAAGGCGACACAATAAACAAGTCTCCCACAACAAACGTGCTGAATGACTTGGTCACTAGGCACACCAAGAAGGCAAGACGCATCTTTAGGGCCCATTTGATATAAGGGAAATCGGGGAAGCGAATGAGGAAATATTTTTATGTGATCAATTTAAAAGAGATAGATAACTAAGATTGAGGAAATTTTAATTAAAAAAATGTAAGATAAAAAAAGTAAGAAAAATTAATTAACAGTTTTTGACTACATTTCTCCAATTTTTTAAAATCGACCTCGTTAAACTTTTCCCTTCCCTAAATCATAGTTTTGAACGTGTAAGTGCTTTTGGCCCTGAAAAAAAAATAGCTGTTTTGTGTTTGGCTTACCTCTTCTCAAAACCATGATATACTCCCCAGCCATGATTTTTGTTTCTACCCAAACACACCCCTTGGAGATAGGGTCCAATTTCACACTGCTAATTGAGAAGGCACACATCAGTCACGTAAATATTAGAGAGAAGAGAGCTTAATGACGAGGTTCCTTCCTTGTAACCAGGCCAAGTCGTACTGCAATGTTGCATTATCATTATTTTCAATAAGATGAAGGATAAATTTAGCATGTGCTTTGCCTCCATACTCATGACTCACGAGCATGAACTCCTCCATGGTTAAACTCAAACATAAAGTCCAAGCAATAAAGCACAGGCAATATTAGAGAATATAATTAGTTATAATCTAAATACATTAACTCAATAATTTGGTAGGTAGATAGTTACAAAGGTGCATTTGACAGCAATCATGTTTCAAAGAGTTTGAGCAACAAAAAGAACTGTCATCTCAACTGTTATCAAAAGATTTAAACACTTTCAACTTCCTACTTTCATCCAATTGCTGACATTAAACATTAGGATCAGTGAGTTGGGAGACAACTAAAACCCTTGCTCTGTTAAATATTAATCTTTCCTAAAGTTTCATACCTCAAATTAACTATATGTGACTTCCAAAAAAAAACACAAAGCACTTGTCAATAGCCGGCTTTATGAAGAGACGCCCAGTAAGGAATCAGCTTGTGGTCCATAGGAATCACATCCTTCCATCTTCCTGTACAAAATATTGCATATGCATCAGCTGCATACCTGATCCAAATAGAATTACAGTCAGTTAAGATAGCCTTAGCCACATAAAACTGACTACAAATTATAATTAAAACAAAAAAGCATATTCTAACTTACCTGCCAACGCCATGTAGCTCAGTGATATGAGTCCAAGTATCTTCCATATACTGTAATGAGAAGAGTTTTAAGTTACAAGCCCTTGTGTACTGTAAACCAAGACGGGTGATTTCCTCTATTATTTGATCAACAGGAACTTGAACACAAGTTTTTGGATCTGGACATAACTTAAAAAATTTTGGAATCGCCTCTCTCACCTGCATTTCAAATCTCTCATAAGTCATCAAAGCACGAAAATTAGATCCATTCAATCGAAATGAAACTATGAAGACCTCATTAAGATTTCAGAAAACAATACAAATGACCATACATTCTTCTACCGGTAGAAAATGAAAAGCTTAAAGGAGATTTTATAAAAATATATACCTGTCCTCCGCTAGTGCGATTCAGAAGCATACATATGGTCACCACTTTCCATGGATCATGAGCATACTCTTCTTGGAGTAAAGCAAGGGTAGAGCGTGGCGGCTTCCACATGTTGTCTGGAGTCTTCTTTCTGTAGGCTTCCTTTTTCCTCTCAAACTTGGTAAGAGAGGGTATTCTAGTTTTGGTCAAAGGGCCCTCATAAGAAAATACTGATTGCCTCTCAGTCTGCCCATTGTCATATTGAAATATTATTGAATCACCCTCTTGTCTCCAACTTACCATTTTCACAGCATCAGCACTTTTTCTTTTACGGGATGGATGAATAGAAGCATGCTCAAACTCCATTTTCCTAACATTAGCATAATAATATATAGGTTTCAAAGAAGATTAAATATTTTGAAAAGAGAAGCATGGAGGGTAATACGTACTTATACATATTTTTCTTGTGCTTCTCAAAATTAATCAGAATCTGACGGTACTTTTTGATGAATCTTGAAAGCACAGTGATATTCCCATCAGAAAATTCCACAACTATTTTACCCTCTTTTTTTCTGTCTGTTACTGATTGCACCCCTTCAAAGTCTCTACGAATACCACACTTCATTTTCCTAACAGAAGGACAAAAGCATGCTTATATTTTAAAACAAGATTCAACATTTTGACGAGGAAAGGAACAGTATCGATTGATGTCTACCGGATGAAGCTGGTACCGTAGGGGGGCGATTTGACGTTTGTGGAACCTTCAGTTGCCGGCGATGGTGAATTGTGAAATGGGAATGCACCACGCCTGCTTGTATTATCTTTCGTCCTGTCACTACAGGAGGAGTGCAATGATGGGTTATCTCACAAGAGTGCCAATATTAAAAGCTGACATGAGAAGACGACTTATACATACTTGTATTCATACTGTGTAAAAGGATGTGGCGCATCTTCACAGGGCATCTGTTTTTTCTTCCGTCGCTGAAAATCATTCATAATACAAATGTGCGATTCAAAAGACTTTGAATGCACAGCTATCTTCCCGTCATAAAATTCAACAACAATACGATCACCACTGTCAGTCATTGATTTCACCCCTTGAAAGTCGGTAATAACATAACGTTGCATTTCCCTAACAGCATCATCATCATCATCATGTTTATACTCTTAAAACACAACATTTTGACAAGGCAGAGGCAGAAGAGACTAATGAAGCGTACCTGAGGAAGTGGGTATCGCCGGAGGACGATTGGAAGCTTCGATGGTTTCCTTCGGCAACGAGAGCTACTCTGCCACTGTGAATATGGAAATAGGGAGGGTGCGTCCGAGTCCGACTGAAGACAAAAGATGCGGAGATGCGGCTGCCCCAATAAGGGCAAAACGGTCCTTTCAATGAAAAGACAAATATCTTCCCGAATCCACTTTCCCGCCTCTGATTGGAATCCGCGGCAACATCTTGTTTTTATTGGATCTCGTGGAGAATATTGAACCGTTTGATCTTATTTAAGGGGAAAAAAAAATAAAGGAAATGTTTTTTGAAAAGGATAAAAAAAAATTGGGAGAATTACACTCAGAACCCAAAAAAAAAGAGAAATGAAAAAATGATCCTTGAAGACTACAAAATGAAAACCTCTCATTTTTTCAAGGAAACAGTTGGACATTTCTAAGGGGGAAAAAGCTCTCTTAAAAGCACCTTCTTTGGGATGAAATGTTGATTGACCAAAAAACTGAAAAACTCTCTCAACCATGAATGCGAATGTGATGAACATGGACAGCATCTCTGACGAAGGGGATGGGAAATCTAAGGAGGAGGATGACTTGTTAGGCAGGAATATCAAGAAGATGCCGATGGATGTAGCAGTTCCCAAGGAAAACCACCTCAAAGAAGCAGGGGGAGAAAAACGCTGATACTAAAATGGTGGAAGCTTCGAAACAGAATGATGTGTCTCTAGCGGACTAGCTAAAAAGGAATGGGAAACATACTCTCAAAAGCCAGATTACGTATAAATCAAAACTTTTGGGGGAAGAACAAAAAAGCTTAGATAAGGTCTTTGAAGTACAAATGGAATAATGGATTAAAGAGGAGGAAGCACTGTCACCTAGCATAAGAGAGGAATAGAGGAAGGCTCTAGGATCAATTCCCTCTCTTAACATATCCAATGAAAAATTAAAGGATTTGTGCAGACCATGGAAGGAAGCTCTAATCCTGACGGTATTAGGAAAGAGGCCAAACCTTCATATGATGAGGGACCGAAGTAGATGGCTACTCAGATCAGAAAATTTTGAGATCATCGATCTTCCAAACAACTACTTCATTTTCAGAACAGCAGACAAATCACTACGCTCTAGGCTTCTGTTCGAAGGTCCTTGGCTAATACAAGGTCATTACCTTGCAGTTCAAAGATGGAATCCAAACTTCAATCCTTACTGCAACAAAGTAAGGAAAGTAGCAGTATGGATTAGAATTCCCACTCTCCCAGTGCATATGTATACGGAAGAATGTATGTTTGAGATAGGGAACTTGATTGGCCAAACTCTCAAGGTAGATATGAACACCTTAGCCCATCAGGAAAATAACCAAAATGCTGTTGAACGAGGGAAATACGCCAGAGTTAGCATGGAAGTTGATTTAAATAAAAAACTACAGTCTTGATTCATTCTTCGCA
The DNA here is from genome assembly GCA_963855925.1 of Inga laurina. Taxonomy (NCBI): domain Eukaryota; kingdom Viridiplantae; phylum Streptophyta; class Magnoliopsida; order Fabales; family Fabaceae; genus Inga; species Inga laurina. The sequence goes on from OY979713.1 coordinate 5,774,654, forward strand.
ACCATGTCTATACGGTGGAATATGAAGGATTGAGTGTTATATGTTTTAAATGCGGTCTTTACGGTCATACTATGGAAACTTGTTCAGTTAATTCTCAAGGTTTGACACTACCGAATGTTCAGTCATCACCGGGAAATTCT